>JAPTHN010000001.1:188539441-189198648 GCA_026936325.1 Platynereis dumerilii | reverse complement strand
AAAAGTACAGTAATTGACATATTTATAATATAGATACCTAACCAAGTTGATTTCAAACTCCCGTGTCAGCCGTCAGACTGCACTGAAGTAATTGCAATCCAATTTGCAAAGTAATACCAGGGGTATAGAAAAAGCAGAATTGAAGTGCTCTGCCTTTCCAAAGCAATTTCCTCTGCCTAACCTCAGCTTGACAATATATTTAGAAAGTAGTTGCTTTCAAAACGTCATCACATCTTGAGGTAAACCCGTTTCCAAAAGGAAAGCACTTTTTGCACCTTGAGATAGGGTGAAGATGCAGCAGTGTTGTTCTTTTCTGCATACGTGTAGGGCTTATTGCCTTTGCATTTAGAAGGTTATCAATTGGTGTTATTTAACCCTATCACCTGTAAGCTAAAGGAACCTTGAAGGGTTCATGGGCAATTGTGCGTACGTAATACGTACGATGCTCTTTCTTGCGTATTTCTTGCGTAAATCTGTTGTTTTCATGAATGAAATACGTACGAAAATTTACGATAATAAAACATACATAAATTTTCGTATGGATTTGTTAAGTTTGTTTTTGGGGCTTTAACTTGATTTTTTATTGCTGATTCTTTTTTGGATAGGCCAATGCAAGCCTTTGCAAGGTCTAAACTTAAACCATTTATAATAACCATATTGCACTAAAATGGCCAAAGTAACTTTGAAATTTTTATGAATTTGGTACGAAATTCGTTCGCGAATGTACGTACATACTACGGATCGACTCTTTTTTGTGAGTTTCGTACGTTGAATTTACGTATGTAATTCATACGCTGCGCAATTACTTGTGTTGGTGTTAATGGTGAGCTATAACACAAAAAACCTTTTTTTTTTGTAAAAGCGGAATTTAAGATGAGATTGTATATACAGAAAAAAAGTCAGTTTGCCTACAAGCTGCAAATATATCTTGAAGACTCTTCTTTTTTCTCTTATGCACAATGGATGTCTATCTTATAGTACTTGTGCTTAGAAATTATCCCACAAATTTTCAATAAAGTTTTAATGTACCTCCCTCCTGCAATTAAAGCTGAATTGTAGCAACAACTCTACTGCCGTAAGTCTAGAACTGCAGTGCAAGACATCAGCAGCTGTTTAGGACACATTTTTGCTATTTTCATAGAAAAGTATGCAAAATCCATCTGATCCACATTGTGGTGTGTGCCATGGGGATATTTCAAGTAAATCATGTGGTATATTAGGTGTCAGTTCTTTACAGTTCAATGAGAAGGATAATGCATGTATGAAAACAGACCCCAGGCCATGGCTCATGGTACCCCAGGGTCGGGGCATGATGAGCCGCATGACAAAAATGTTTTAAATGTGATGCTTTGACTATAGCTGTTTATAATTTGAAAATATAATATAACAACACTTGAAAATATAATATAACAACACTGAAATATTGTAGCCAAGTGGTCTTGCTATGATTATGTAAAGCAACCAGCTAGTTACCATTGAAAATTTAGGCTCAGGAGCTCAGAATGAGAAGAACGGCTCATGGTGCTCCCCTCTTATGATGACATGATAATTTTTCTGTACATTTCTAATTTTTTCCCAGGGTTCCCTCTTTACTGCTAACAGGCTATTACTCCAATAGTGCAATACTGCATGATACAAGGAGTTGAGGGAGACACAAGGAGTTGAGGGAGACATGGGATGGGTTTCAGCTAAAGAATATCAACAGATAGAAATGCTGCGTCTATGGAACTGTTTTATTTCTCTACCAGACCATCGTTTAACAAAGAAAATTTTCAATTGGGATTTAGCTGTTTGTCATCAAAACTGGGAATATGAGATGTTACAATTGTTTAATACATGTGAATGTACTGATGTATTTATTAACAGAGAATTATGTGATATAGATTACATGAAGATTCTGCTTGAGTACAAAGAGGTAAACAATTGGGATGTTGCTAGACTTAACAAAGACAAGCTCAGAACTTACAATTTATTCAAATGGACTTATGGCTGTGAAGAATATGTCTGTCAAAATTTAGACAAACGAGTAAGATCACTCATTGCGCAATTTCGCTTTGGAATCCTTCCATTACAAATTGAGATTGGTAGATATCGCAACATCCCAATTGAAAACCGAACCTGTCACTCCTGTATTAATGTCATTGAGGATGAGTTTCATGTCCTTTGTGAGTGCCCTTTATACAATAATTTACGATTAATTTTATTCCAAACTATACAATCAATTGATTCTGATTTCCAAAATGCTGATTTGTTTGATAAATTTATTTGTATTTGTAGTAATTTTCAAGTGCTGTTAGGTAAATTTCTTTTGAGAGCTTTAGCTTTAAGAACTGAACTATTATTTGCTTCGTCTCACTAGACTGTTCGTAACTTGTTTGTATCTAATCTACAATTTTCATTATGTTAAGTGTGTTTCATACCGAGCTTCCTATTTTCAACAGATTTAAAATTGACTTATAAGCCTGTAAGGCTGGGTGACAATAATACAGTTTATATTTGTATGAGAACCATGTCATGTCACAAGTCAATAAAGAATATCTAATCTAATATCTAATCTATGGAACCTAGGACACTGTCTGTCAGGGCTTGAATCCTGTAGTTCCAGAGTGATAAGCAAAGTCACTAAACAGCTAAAGAGGAATGTCTTTAACGGCATTACAAAAGATGACATATACAGGAATCTTGGTTTAGGGTCCAGCAATATTTTACGATATTGCATTGCATGACATTGGATGATGGCAATCATCTTCCCTGGAGCAATGTCTAAATTGTTATGAACAGCTTCCTTTTGATTGGACATAATCACCAAATAGAGACAAGAAGTATGACCAAATTTTATCTGCACAACAACCGAAGTTCCCTGTCATTATCACCACCCTGAGGCCTAGGCCTTATGCTTCTACTGTCATTATCGCTATCATATTTCAAGACTCTATGCAAAGTATTTCGGAGTCTCACCTATTTTTGTTGCTACAATGTCACTGCCTGCAGTGTGGCTTTAGGGCAGCAGTACATAATGTACATTCTGGGAGATTTGTCCGATTTTGCTGAAGGTTCATTAATCACCATGTTTCTGAAATGAAAGGAGGTTTGTCAACACGCTACCACATGACTAATGTAATTGCCAAGCTTTGTGCATGAATAAGATGCTCAGAAATAGATTTTTTTCTTCCTGTATGTCTCACAAAAACCTGTTGATTAAGACGATAAATTAACAATTTTCAAAATGGGTTGTGGAAATAGTTGTTACATGTATCCCAGTGGAAAGTTGAAGGGAGTGGAGAGTGGATTTTTGAGGTAGTACATGTTGCAGTATACGTAATTACGTATTTGCCTTTAAGGAATCAGTGACAATATCAAACAGTGAAAAGCGCTAGTCAATGTCATTTTTCTGGAAATGGCAAGTCATAAATTCTTTCGCAATGAGAGGTTTGAGCGGGACTATACATGTTTCAAATATAACTTGTTTTGTCATAGCCATGTATAAGCATAACTCTTCCTGAGCTGCCATAGGCGTACCGTAGGGGGGGGGGCAGGGGGGGCAGGGGGTGCGCTGGCCCCCCTAAAAGTTTGGGAAACAGTGAGATTCGGGCAAAAAGGCTAAAACATTTGGGCAGATGATTAAATAACCACTATCGAAAATTAATGATTTCTGGGCAATTTCATTCGAAATGGTATTAAACTTAGATCTTGAAATTCGGGCCAATGTCGCTCACCCCCCCAAAATCTTGCGCGCCGTACGCCTATGTAGCTGCACATTATTTTGCAGAGTCTTTGGAAAGTGACACCACCTACACCATAACCTATATAGGTACTATGTGTAATGTGTATGTATGTCTCCTTGTTGCAATAAATCAATATGAGACATGACCAATTTTTATGACCAAGGGCAATATTGCTTTATAAGATGACGAAGAGCTTTGGTTGTTGATATCATTCATTAATCATATCTTCTAGAGGAAGCTGCCAGGATGTGGATAAAAGTGGTTATGATAAATGAAGCAGTAAATCGTAGACAGGAGAAATCAACTGGATGCAGTGGCTGATAACTGGAAATTAAGGTCGGTCAAATCTGTTAAAAATATCTACTTTTTTTTATATAGGAGGGGTATTTTCAGTTTTTTGACATCCTTTAAAAGGGAACGCTCATTTTCTACATATACCATCTTCTAGTTATTTTCTTTTACTTTTAATTACAAGAACATAACTATTTATAGTTATCAACTTATAATCGACCATGAACTATTATATATATTTAACATGGTGAAACAAAGCTGAGAACTGAACTGCATCGGACTGATGGGAGTATGTGTAACATTGGACAAGACTCTTTATTGACACAATTCTTCCATGTTTAATTTATTGTTTAAGCAAGTTCAGGACCCAAATATTGTTTACCTTCTCATTACACTTGTTCTGATGTTGCAATTTTGAGGGAGCAAAGCAATGTAGCTGCATCAGATGTTTGCTTGTTTTCCTTAAAGAGCAGCTGGAGATCGTGTGTTCTCTGTGATCACAAACTTCCAGTGAAGTTCCAATTCTATGCATTCTCCTCAAGGGATCAATTTGCCGCTGACTCCAATGTCTGTGATATTTAGCTAGGCACTTGAACTTCATACAGATTGGTTGCGTGGCTTATTCTGGCACAGTGGTTTCATTATATAATTTCTAGTTGCAGGCAGGTTTGTGGGCATGAAATTAATTTGACTCTGTTTAATAAAATCCTGTATACATTGTATACTAATGAACAAAAAGTCTCAAAAGTGCCATTAACAAAACAGTTGCATGGAATGTATTACTTTGGTTTTGTTGCATGCAATGTGTCAGCACATTTTTAAAATGTAACGTTATTGGCTGAAGTGGCAAACCAGGGCAAAGAAAAGGCTAGATTAGTTAGAAAATGGTCTGCCTTCGCTCCATGTACAGCAGGGTTACATATTTTTCAAGAGGATCTCCTGATCACAGATTACTAATTTTGATTCACATTTCATTTTGATAACATGCGATCGAAAAATGGTTAGTCGAATAAGTTTCGCTCTCTCCCCCTCTCTCTCTCATGCAAAAGTTTTCCTTGGGTCAGGAAAAATGTGTCGGTGCAGATTAAATGAATATCAACGCTTGGTTCCATTACATTAATACCCCATCTGTCTTTTTTATTTGGAGCAAATGCAATAACATCATTAGAGTAACCAAGCATAAGCAGCTAGGATTCCATCTGAAGAAGAATAAAATGAAGCAGGCATTTCAAATGAAAGGCACCACTTATTCACAGTAATGTCAAATATTATACAGAATGTCAAAAAAGAAACAACATAGGAACAACAAAATTGCATTTTATTAGGCAATCATTTACAGCATTTTCAATAGTTACGAAGAAGGAAATTGTCATTTCAATGTGAAAAATGCACTATGTTGAAGTACCTCGATCAAACTTTTAACATGAAGCCATAGAGGTAAGCTATGACTTCCGATACAATGTATTTATACAATAGAGCGCCAGGCTATTGTGGAAGCAGATTGACTAGTCATGATCAAGAGGAGGTCTTACGATGAATCATTACTGATTTCAATGTGAGATTTCTTCCCTGGTAAATCACCAATGAACAGCATTGAGTCTTCATATATGCGTATAATTAGCAGCATTGAGTTTTCTTATCATAAGTTTCATATGAATGTATGATATGATAATGACACATCATCAGGCAATTTTAGCAGATTCATTTCCTGACTTGGATATGTGTAGTCGACAGCCAGAGTAATTTGTTGACATGTAATTGACTAGTCAGGTGCATTATATAAACAACACCTCAGTTACACCTGCACGTCATAAATGCAAATTCTAAAGAAATTGCTTTAACATAATCAACTGTCAAGTGTAATAACTTCGTCAATGTGCTGATGTGGAGGCGACAATAACGCACTGATGTCAACACAATACCTTTTTATTCTTCATTTTGCCATATTCCCAGAAATAATGAATGTGCCTTCATTGATATTGCCCGAGAGACAGTAATCTAGTAAGACATTTTTTTAATGACAGTGGAGAACTCTATATTTTAAAATATTTTATTCACACTTCTCAGCTCAAGTATCTCAGTTGTAGGAAATCTTAAATGATTGAATAGCATTGTTTTCCTAATCATATATCAGCCCTAGTTCATCTAAAACTTATGAGGCAGGCGTCAAACTAAAGTGAAAGAACCATGATGTAATTTGCAAAGTATTACCAAACATAGAAAAAGGGGGTATGAAGTGTTTTGCCTCTCCAAAGCAATTTCCCCTGCATATTCTCAGCTTGCAAATTTATTTAGAAAGGGACTGATTTCAAAACACTGAATCTTCAGGTAAACCCATTTCCTTTACGTAAACACTTTTTAGCACGGTAAAGATGCAGCTTTTTAGTTCTTACCTACATGGAGTCAGTGATGGATACAGGGGGGGGGGGTATGGGGCCCCCCTTGACCACTGAGACGGAAATGACATTTCAAGGAAAATATGGAGCAATGCAGGCCTGCGAATGCCGAAACGATGCTCGGGGCGACCCTAGACTACCCTGTTTGGATCCGCCACTGAGGGGCCTAAGACACTATGCGTGATTGGGCTTCTTGCCAACACATTTATTGTGTGATTAATGGACGCTTTGGATTAAAGGGAGCAAGAGTACCTTTCCATATATTTTCATTTAAATTGTTCCATAATAAAATCAGACCACTGGTCACTTGAAATACTGTTATTTACTTAGAAATACCAATATGATTCATGTAAATAGAAATATGTTAAGATTGTACATTTTTTGGAGTTTTAAATTACGTATATCATTTAAATATGAAATTTTGTATTCTTACAATAATTATTATGTGTATATATAGACAAATTATTCAAATTTAAATTCAAAGTTTTATTGTTCACCTTCAATGGTCATTTTGTATTAAATGTATTTTTTTAAGTGAATTGTAAGCCCAAGAGGGCTGGGGGCTAGCTTGTGAGCCCATTTCACAAAAATAAAGAATGTTCTCTCTCTCTCTCTCTCTCTCTCTCTCTCTCTCTCTCTCTCTCTCTCTCTCTCTCTCTCTCTCTCTCTCTCTCTCTCTCTCTCTCTATTAATGGATACAAAAATCATCGTATGCTCTGAGCTGAGTTTATTACACTGTATTTCAGCTTATATCCCAGTTGACTACACAGCCTTTATAGAAATGATTGAAATTCTCCTTTTTGAAAAATGGGCTGTTCTTTCTTCCTCCTGCCTCTTTAAATCTTTCTAACATCATTCCCTTGGGATACCTATCATATCATACTTGCGCTTAGAAATTCTGCGACAAATTTGTCAAAATGTTTTAGGCATAATTTTCTTGCCTTGATAAGTAGTCAGCATGAACCTTTATGACAGATGAGAAACACTATACAAGCTTTAACCTAATTCAGATGCTTGATTAAATCAAATGTAATGGGACTCGGAAGCTGCAACAGTATATCACTAACCTTTTGAAACAGGCCAATTTAATGACTGGGTCTATTTCTGCAAGTGAAGCTTGAAAGTGAATGAAAAGAGGCATCTAGACCACCAAACATCTTAACAGCCTCATAATGTACCTGGAGACTTGGCTGCCCTGCCCAGACCTGTTAACATTTCAATAGATCACGCCACAGCCGGAAGTGGAAGCTGTAGGTTGCCAGCAAAGGACTGCATCAAAGAATGGGGCCTGCCTCACTTTATCGTTTTTAACCTGCTAAGCCAGAGACCTCAAATGGACGTTGAATAGAAAAATTTTGAAGAATGGGAACAAATCTCAGGACATAATTCTAACAATTAGGACGAACATCTCATGTGGCATTATCTGGATGAGCAGAGGCACACCTTCTGAAAATATACTTTTTTATATGCAAAGGAACTGCAAGTTCAACAATCCATAATCATGATGATTTATGATCATGAGGACTGTCTGGACTGGAATTGATTCTGCTAATTTCACAGTGGCAGGCACAATCACTAAAGAGCTATGCCTCAACCAATGCATCACCCAGTTGCTTTATACATAGCTTTACAGTCAGTGACATTATAGAATATTGGTTGAGGGGCCTGCTATATTCTATGATTGCATTATGTGACACATGGACTGGGAAAAATGGTCGGTCTTCCCTTGAACAAAGGCTGGACTTTCCTTGACATACTGCTTTATTTTCTTTGTGACTGAACAATAACAACACCAAATGGAGACTATGAGTATGACTAAATTTTACAACACACCATAGTTCGTGCCACAGTCACTGTGGCTTACTTCTATGACAAGTATTTCAAAATCTTATCTAATTTTCCTGTTTGCTACCTTTATTGCATGCAGTGTGGCCTTGGGCAATATATATTTTCGTGATTTGTCAATTCTTCTAGAGGTTCATGTATCACAGTGTTTTTAAAAGAAGGACCTGGTATTGATGGTTGGTTTGGCCACCATCAAACCATTGTATTCATACACAAAATGTATTAGGCCATTATTTATTATAATAGTCTAGCGCATTAAATGCGATATACAATTACTTTAAAAAACATGGGATATAAACATAACTTGAGTTACTCCGTTGCCAGACCACTCACGGATTTTAATGGACTAGAGCATACTTTTGCATTTCATGCGTCAATGAAATTTGCATTTCTTGCATTAATGGCACATCAAACACTGCACTAAAACACAAAAAAGCACTCTGTGTTTGCACAACATATACACCACAGTCAGCAGGTCTTGGCAATGGCTAATCATCACTTCCTTCACCACTGGAAGCTGCGTGGAGCGGGACCAGAGATAACGAATGATAATTCATTTAGGGCAATGTTCTTTGAGTCGGACACTTAGAGAAGGTAACCTATATGCCCCAGTCTCACGGCACGTTACGGAGAACTTTTTACCACTGAGGGGCAGCTTGAGTTGAATTCTAGGAAAAAAATGACCATCACGGCGACATACAATGTTTATAAAACCATTACATAATTAATTAAAAGCATATCACGGCGGGGTTCTTTCTGTTCACTGCGGAGAAGAAAAGTTGTACGCCGTCCCCAAAAGTTCGCCGGGGGAAAGGAATTTCCTCCTCCTGAGGGATACTTTTATATCACCCCGAGATATAAAAAGTACCCCTCAGGGAACCTATAACTGCCCCTCAGTGAACCTATTTCACCGCGGCGGGATGTCAAAAACTGCCGGCGAGGCTTCAAATGTCCTCCCAGGGGCAGGAAAGGTCCCCGCGGGGGCAGGAGAGGTCCCCTCAGCGGCAGGGGATGTCCTAATATCCCGCCGGAGATGTTTTTGAGGCGTTCTCACTGAAAAAATCCACGCCGGACATCCAAAAATTAAGAAAATTTTGGGCTCTGCTCCGCCGTCATGTAAAAAAAGTTTGTACCTGTTGAATCTTTTTTGACATCCACGGCGCAGTTTTTCCATTTCTAGGAACCACTGAGGGGAACAAAAACTTCCCCTGGGGGGATGTTAAAAGTCGACGGCGGATCACCCAAATTCATCCAAATTACCAGGAAATACTTCGACGCCGATCTAAATAGTTTTCCGGGAGCCGCCGTGAGACTGGGGCATAAGTCGGACACTTTTTGTAGGGCTCCTCAGGCTAATTGAGAGCTGGTATACTAGTATATTTGGTACCAAGATGTCCTTTACCTATGCAAGAAGTATCAGCATGATATGAACAACGAAAGTGTGTTTTTCACGGCTCTATAGATAGGGTAAAAAACCCGTTTTCTCTCAATTTTGTGTCAGAAATTTGTGAATTTTTATAGAATTTTGTCATGTTTGAGGTATATTTTACTGGCTTATGGTATTGATATTACTTCAGTTTTTTTTGTCATTCAGTTAGGAGTACGTTTAACCTACTCTGTGCTCTAATATTGTCTTTTTGAATTGAAGGGAAGACTCTAAAGAACCTGTATCTTTGATCCATGTTTTTAGAACACAACTGTCAGAATCAAAGATACCCTATGTCATTTTTTTATTTCAGAAATTTAGCCACTAATTTAGTTCTTGTGCTGTCCAATTGTTAATTTTCTGCTAGATTTAGTAAAAACCTTTAATTTGAGGCCCTGGTTGACAATCAATAACCCATAGACCAAGCAATATATCGCAAATAAGTGTCCGACTCAAAGAACCTTAACCTATGTAACTCATTTTGTTGCTTATTAGTAATAGTTGTATTGGCATATATGTCTCTTCTTCTTGACCTGAACATTGTATTTTTCAGAGATTATGTTTATTAAAGTGTTACTTATGTCCCATATGCAAATAGTCAATGGAAGCTCTCCCTGCTGTAATAAATTTATGTAACACAAGGCCATATTTTCTAGACATACTCAATATGGCTGTCAATGATGTTGAATAGATTTCGTTGCTGATGACATTAATCATATTCTACACATGAAGCTGACACGATGAAGAAAAACGGGGGTGTGATATACATGTATGCCTGTATGGACAGGTAATCTTAGACAGGAAAAGACAGGATGCAGGGGCTGATTTATACAAATCCAGATCAGTTAAAACAATTCTAAAATTTCACTTATTTTAAATACCAAAATCACATTTTAGCAGCCTTTAAAAGGGAATGCACATTTTCTAGATCATCAATACAACCTTCGATAGTTATTGACCAAAAACTATTATACACATTTAACATGGTGAAAGCAATTTCAGAACTAAACTGCACTGGAGTATGTGTAAAACTTGACAAGACTCTTCGGTAACACATTTTCCAATGCTCATGCAAGTTCAGGACCAGAACTTTGATAACCTTCTCATTGTATTTGTTCTGATGCTGCAATTTGGAGAGGGCAATGCAATTCAACTACATAAGATGTCTGCTTGTTTTCCTTAAAGAGCAGCTAGAGATTCTGTTCTATGTGATCACAAACTTCCAGTGAAGTTCCAATTCTATGCATTCTCCTCAAGGGATCAATTTGCCGCTGACTCCACTATCCGTGATATATAGCAAGACACTTCACTTCATACAGATGGGTTGTGTGGCTTAATCTGGCATAGTGTTTTCATTGCATAATTTCTGGCTGTTGGCAGGGCTGTTGGCATGGAATTCATTTTAAACAGTTTCGTAAACCTGCATAAATTGTGTACTTATTAACAAATAGCCTCAAAAGTGCCATTAACTAAACAGTTGATTAAATGTATTACTTTGGTGTTGTTGCGTGCATTACTTTGGTGTTGTTGCGTGCAGTGTGTCAGCAGATTTTTAAAGTATAATGATATTGACAGAAGTAACAAACCCGGAGCAAAGAAAAAAGCTAATAAGATAGACTCAGAAAAAATGTCCTTCCTTCTCAATATGTAAATGTAAATGTAGACTTTTTTATAGTCCATTACACCGACGAAGTCAGTCTCAACAGACCTTACAATTACACCCTTGGCAGGCCTCTTCAAGCCTGAACCTTTCTCAACTCCCCCCTGGGAAAATACAGGCAGGCAGGGCAGCAGTTTCCAGCTCACACAATGCTAAGTCACTCTACCATCACCATCACTGCCTATAGCCAAGTACCCATTTACACCTGGGTGAAGTGAAGGAAAGTGTTATGGAGGATCTGCTCAGTTCCTCCGAGCCATGGGTGTGAGTCGAACCTGCAATGTCTCAGTTACCAGGCGAACACCTTATGCACTAGGCCACGGCACCTCTAATATGTATGACAGCCTGTCAACAGGGTTATTCATTTTTAAGACTTAAGACATCAGACTCAGACTCAGACAGATTTTATTTTATTTAGTCCATATAGAGATGAAAGTACATGTTATAGATCATTCCAAAATTAAATGTGGCATGGAGACCTCTCTAAGATAAAAATTGTATCGCTATCGTGAGGCCACCAAAAGAGGTTCTGCCTACAGTAGATTTCTAATTTGTGTCCATATTTCATTTTAGCTTTTGGCATTTAATGTTCTGTCTAATACAATGTAAATCTCTCTCTCCCTCGTCGTGCAAGAAGTTTTCTCTCGGTCCGACTAAATGGGTTTGTGCATCATTTAAATGAATTTCAACTCTTGGTTCCATTACATTACCCCTGTCTGTCTTTTTTATTTGGACCAAATTCAAAAATATCATTAAACCAACCCAGCTGAAGCAACCAGGATTCTATTTCAGTAGAAGGAAAGGTTTTTTTTGTTTTTTTGTTGTTGCTCTTTTTATGGGGTTTCTGGGACTCATGATAAATGAAGCTGATAATGTGTCATGATCATATCATAAACAAAACTCCAATGACACTCCTGTATAAGATGGGTCAATACTGTTAATTATACACTTATCAGAATTATTCAAACTGTCTTCATGGCAGTCTGGTACTCTACAATATGAAGACATTGTATACTCAGGTCTGGCGTACCTCTAAGCTTTCCCTGTTACAGGTATGATTATGACACATCAAACGATCATGTCCTACCCATAAATATTGACATTGCTGTAAAATGGAACCAAAATTACCTAATAAAATGCAATCTAATGGTTCCTCCTTTGCTTCCTTTTTCGCATCTTAGTGTAATACTTGAAATTTCTGTCAATTAATGAGGCTGTGCAATTGAAATGTCCGCTTAATTTTCGTCTACTATCGGTGCTTGAAACCATCCTCTCTGTCTCCATAGCTTGTGAAATAAATCACTGTAGACAATTTAACACATTATTTAACACATTATTTTCCTGAGTTGGATACCTGCATATGACTGCCAGGGGAATTTCTTGGTGTATAATTGACTAGATAGGTGCACTTATAAACAATACCTTTTTGGGAAACAGTAAGATTTGGGCAAAAAGGCTAAACAATTTGGGCAGATCATTAATTAAACTCTATTGAAAGTTAATGATTTCCAGGCAATTTCATTTCAAATAGTATAAAATACTGGTCCTCTGCATTGTCATCCTAGGACCCTTTCCATCACAAATATTGCATTTGATATTTCACAAAATTTCAAACTGGCATTGACCCCTCTCAGTTCAGGGAGCTCAGTTGCAAGAAAATTCAAATAATTGAGTACTATTTTTTCATAATCAACTATCAACCCAAGTTGATTTAAAACTAATGCGGCAGCTGTCAAACTCAACTGAAAGAACCATGATGTAATTTGCAAAGTATTACCAAGCATAGAAAAAGGGGGAAATTAAGTGTTTTGCCTCTCCAAAGCAATTTCCTCTGCATTTGCTCAGCTTGACAATTTATTTAGAAAGGGACTGATTTCAAAACACACAGTCTTCAGGTTTCCTTTAAGTAAACAATTTTTAGCTCCGTGAGATCAGGTGAAGATGCAGCTTTGTAGTTCTTACCTGCATGGGGCCTAAGACACTATACGTGATGGGGCTTCTTGCCAACACATTTAGTGGGTGGTTAATGCTTTTACCCTTTTCCCCTAACCTCTTGAACTAAACTTCATATGTACATGCTAGTGGTGGGATAATAAACAAAAAGGCAATTATGACATATTTTGATGCAAAATGAAGGAAATTATATAAATCTGACATACATTTCAACAGAGGACAGATGCTTTGGATTCCAAGTGAAGAAGTGTGCCTGTCTTCACTTAATGGTTCCATAACATAATCAACCCTGATCGAATACTGTTCTTAATGGATACAAAAATCCAATGCTCTGAAGTCAGTCTATTAGTTCATATCCCAGTTGACTTCACAACCTTTGTAGAAAGTAAACAAGTTCTTCTTTTTAGAGAAATGGCTGTTCTGTCTTCCTCCTGTCTCGTTAAATCTTTCTAATAACATGCCTCTGAGATATCTATCATATCTATCAGATCATAGGCCTACTTTGTACCTTTGTTTGGAAAGTCTGCGACAAATTTGTCTTTTATGGTTTATGCACAATTTCAGTGCCTTGATAGGTGGTCAGCATGAACCTCTATGTCAGATGAGAAACACTATACAAGCTTTAACCTAATTCAGATGCTAGATTTAATCAAATGTAATGGGACTCGGAAGCCGCAACAGGATATCAGTGACCTTTTGAATCAGGGCAATTTAATGACTCGGTCTATTTCGGCAAGTGAAGCTTGTAAATGAATGAAAAGAGGCATTTAGACCACCAAATGTCTTAAGAGCTCCATAATGTTCCTGGAGAATTGGCTGCCCTGCCCCGACTTGTCAACATTTCAATGGATCACGCCAAAGCCGGAAGTGAAGCTGTGGGTTGCCTGTAAAGGACTGAATCAAAAGAATGGGACATGGCGTGCTTCACTTTCTCTCCTTTAGCCTGACGAGCAACACCATTCAAAAGAGACCTCAAGTGGATGTGCAATAAAAAGACTTGGCAAGAGTGGAAACAACTCCCTGCGACTCTGCATGCATGGATGTAATTTGTACCATTAGGACAAATGTCCTGATGATCTGACGTAGTCGGCATTAGCGAAGGCATGCATCATGAACAAACCCTTTTTAGCCTTTGTTTGCAATTGCTCTTTGTTGGTCAATAAGGGAAAATTATTATATATTGTCTGTCTGGATGACTAGTTGGATCTGGCAGATTCAGAGCGGCAAGCACAGTGACTAAAGAGCAACGACTAAATGGTTTTACATAAGGTGACATGCCGCAATCTCGGTTCAGCGTCCTGCAATGTTATATGATATTGCAATGCATGACATTGGACGGCAACAAATCATGTCAGTTTTCCTACCTTTATAAAAGTGTTGGCCTGCAAGATCCACATAGTATTTCATGCGATAAAAAGTTGGCAACTGGCATGCAGTTACACTGTGCATCAGCATTTTTATCTTCAGCGAACGAAGTTCGAAGAAGGTATTGTTATCACTTCGGTCAATAGTTGTCCATCCGCCAGGCGGGCGTCCGGGCGGTCTGGCGTTTGGCGGCGGATATTTTCCGGGCCGGTACTCAGCCCCTATTGAATGTACATGGATGAAATTTGGTACACATTTAGCCTGTTTAGTCCGGTTGTGCCTTTTGATGGTCTGATTGATGGAACTTTTGTAATTTTTTAAATATTGAGCAAAATATAGGCCTACAAAAATATTTTTTTTTGTTTCCAGACTAGGACTCAGCCCCTATTGCATGCACACAGATGCAATTTGGTACACACGTAGCCTGTATGGTCTAGTTTTGCCTTTTGACAATCTCATGGATGGATAGTTTCTACTTTTTTAAATATCGACAAAAATATTAAAAAAATTATTTTTTTCATTTCCGGGCTAGGACTCAGCCCCTGTTACATGTACATAGATGAAATTTGGCACGCAAGTAGCCTGTTTGGTCTAGTTGTGCCTTTTGATGGTCTGATTGATTCATATTCTATACTTTTTGAAATATTGAGAAAAATTTACTATTTTTTTTTTTTCATTTCGGGCCAAAACTTGACCACAATTGCATGTACAAGGATGAAATTTGTTACACATGTCACCTATTGAACCTTTGTGTCTTTTGTGCATGTGATTCATGGATATTCTATACCTCTTGAAATATTGACAAAAAAATATTAAAATTATTATTTTGTGTTTCCAGGCAAAACTAGGCCATCATGTTCATAGATGAAAGTTTATGTTCATTCCCTACATAATATTTTAGTGCCTTTTGTTGGTCTGCTTGATAGTTACTCTTAATGTTTTTTTTATATTCTGACCCATACCTCACAACTTATTCCTTGTTTATGCATGAAACTGGTCCATAATATGTGTCTTTCCATCGTTCAACATACCCTGGCATGCAGGCAGGCATGTGGCGGGGCATATAGATAATTTCGGACCAAGACCGGGTCATTATTGCAAATACAGTGTACTACATGCAATGTGGTTCACATCGCTTTTTTGGTTTAATGGTGTCCTTTTAAAATGTTGTTTTTTTCGCTGAAGGTTTGCTGCTACGCAGCCTATGTTTAGAAATTCATCATGTATAATTATATATGCCAATGTTAGTTGATCATTGGGCGTTGATAGTCACTCAAGGATCTGTGTTCAATGTTTTTTAAATGAAAGATGTATGTCAAGTTGTCGACATGCCGCCACATGCATTGTAATCGCAAAGTTTTACGCATAAATCAGATTCCAAAAATAGATCTTTGTCTTGCCGCGTTTTTCACAAATAACTGTTGGATGATAAACTTTCAAACTGTTGGTTAGAAGCAGGGAGTTGGGGAGGTAGAAGTTAGGTTGAGTACGTGGGAGTCAGACAGGAAGTGCTTCGAAGGTTGAAGGGAGTCGAGACCGGGTCTGTGATCTGGAGAAGTGGGAGCTGTTTTGAGGGAGACAGAAGAAAACAGGATGGTAAAAAATGTTGTTTTTTTAAAAATCATGGTCGGTCAATTCTATTCCAAAAATCTACTTTTTAAAATACTGAAATGTATATATTCAGAATCCTTTAAAAGATAATATTTGTTATCATGACGATATGTCACCAAATTCAGCAAATGTTTTTTTATTTTACTTTATGAAATATTTCGGGTCTTCTGACATCAAGGTGTTTTGCCTAAAGCAGTTTAGACTGCAAGATTATCTTCTACTGATAAACAGCTGCATGGAATGAATTACTTCAGTGTTTTTGTATGCAATGCGTTAGCAGATTTCAAAAGTATAATGTTGTTAGCTGAAGTGACAATCCCGGAGAAAAGAAAAAGGCAAATAAGCTAGACTCAGATAAAAGAGTCCTTCCTTCTCAATATGTACATCGACCATAGCAAGCACTGATTTCAAGTTGTCAACCCCATCCATTTTTATTCTTGCTTTTGTCAATTTTCAAGAAATAATCGATGTGCCTTCACTGTTACTGCCTAAGAGACAGTAATCTAATAAGGTATATTTTTAAAGACATTGGAGTTATTATTTGCTTTGACAGGTGACAATTGATATTTTACATAAACTAGGTAGCAAATTAAGTCTCACGGGCAGCTCAATTTTTTGACCGTTGTGCATTGGAAGTTGGTTACTACCTCGGATAAATTGTGATACCTGTGTGTCTGTGTCTCCATAACCTTATTTATAGATTATATTTTTCTGTTTGTGGGTTGTTCATGAAATCATGTCTTTCTTTACTGTTTTTAGTATTTGTTGGCAAATTAGGAGCTCCCCAATAACTTCAACGAGCCTTTCAATGGGTTTTGACCTATACTTTTTGTGGTCATTTTTTAAATAGTTCAAAAGGCGTCACTTGATATGACTCAAGGTGCAAAAAGCCTTCTTATCTAACCTATCAGGCAAAACACACGTTTTGGGAGCTGTTGTGTTTCAGCCTGCTTTTGTTCATCCTTCTTTTGGGTCCCTCTTTTTTCCTTGTTTCAGATTAGGACGTTTTAATTTTTCTTAAATTTTAGAGATTTGGATGCCAATCAAGCTTAAATATTCGTGATACAATTTCATTGTCATGCTGTAAGATGCAATAGGAAATCGTATGGCAGTCATTGCATCCATGATCCAGGAAATACTAGCGTTGCCATAGCCATTTTCAACAAGATACATTTTACTTGCAGTCCCTCAGAGGCTTACTTCACTCTTAAAACAGATTGGTTGATTTTTTGACCAACCAATCAATTGGTTGGGGCAAAATCAATCAATTATTATGGTTGAAACTACCATTTTGACTGGTTGAGGGCAACAATTCAACCAACTCCAATGGTCAGAAAAATGGTTATGTCATATTTATTTGAATAAAGTATCTCTCCTCTACTCAGCAGAATAGAAGCCCTTAAAATAAAGGCTGCCCTCAAGACAGCCAGGAAAAGTCGTAATATTGTACATGAAAAGACGTTCATGAAATCTGCTTTAAACAAAGGTCCATAGCTCTAAAATAGAGAAAGGATGAGGGAGGGGATCTATTCAAGTTGATGTGGTACACAAAAGTGAACAAGTGAGTGAAGGATCAGCAAGGAATCACTGAACTTATCAACAATAAAAGCATAACTGAATTATAACAACAAACAAACAGTGTATGATCTCACAATTTATGCTATGGTCCTAGCTTACACATTACAGCTGACTTAAAAATTCAACCATTCCAAGGTACTGTAATAAATAAGATCAGGGCTCATATCGTGTATGTCCAATACAAGGAATTCTTAGCATTTCACAACAAAAGAATCATGAGCAAAAGAGAGTGTCGCCATCTATTTCCACAGTCAAGTCAAGTTTAGCGAGTAACTTTGAAATTGCAAAATCCTGCAGGATGCAAAGGCATGTCAATTAAATCAATGTGTCACATAATTGAAGATACACTGTTTCCAAAAAAAAATGAAATGAATCGCTTTTAAATGTTAAAGAATAGGTAGACAAAAGAATTTTTTTGGAGAACCATGGTGACCAAGAACTTGAACGGTCACTCGCATACAATTGTTCTAGATCCCACAGGAATGTCCCATAGTCAATATAGAATTGCAGTGACATTTCTATGCAAGGTAAGTGTATTTTATTATCTTAGTGGTGTGTGAATGGACTGTAGACTGCTTGGTAAAACCAGGAAGAAAAGTCTACTGATTTTTAGAGCCATCTCCATTGCCTTCTGGGTGGATAACTCAACTTTCTCCATCTCTCCCCTCGCATATCGTTATCTATGATAAAATGTTTTTTGTTGTCACCATATATTTTTGTCACCATATATTTTTTTCTCTTTTTGGATCTCAAGCAAAAAAAAAGAAACAACCCTCTTCCGAACTAATAAAATATACCCCCCTCCCAACCCTCAAAAAATGAAAGAGTGAAATAACACCTTATTTATGAATAGCCATTCGGCTGGGGTGGGCGTATGGTCTTTAGCATGTGGGTTCGAAAGCTTTACATCCAGTATTTTTGCACTAGATGCAATATAGGCTAATCAGGCAAGCCACGGACCATGGCAATTTGATAACAGCTGTCAGACTGAATTCTACAGAGGGGTGGTCCTAGGACCGTGAGGTTGATTAACTATAATCCCGTTCCTTATTAACCAATAAAGTTCTTGCATTCAACCAATTTTTAAAGTTAATAACTTATTTCATGTGTTGAAATAACAGTAAGAGAGATTAACCAATTCAAATTGGTTGGTAGCTTAACCAATCTTGATTGGTTGACTGCAACCAATGAATTGGTTGGTCCTATTTCAACATATAAAATTGGTTATTTTCAACCAATATATTGGTATATTCAACCAATCTGTTTTAAGAGTGTACTACATTCAAGAGCATATTTTTCTAAAAAAAAAAAATCCCTCCCAGTGATAGATGTAGATAGATGTGGTAAGTGCAGCCCCATAAGCCCAATTCTGGGTGCTCTAGAGGGTTGATTGATGAGATGAGAGAAAGAGTGGGAGTCCTCAACATGCTACACTAGGGTGTCCCAAAAAAAGTGAAAGTCTGAAATTCATTGGGGCTAACCTCTAAATGTGTTCTATAGCCCCTATCTGACTCCCAGGTAAAATTTCAGCTCATTTGAATGTGTTTTAGATGTTGCTCAAGAGTCCCAAAGATAGATAGGAGTTTAACATTGAAATTTCATGCGAAAATGGCTATTTTAGCCAATAGCTCACAAATTGTCTGGGAGTAAGACAGGGGCTATAGAACACATTTAGAGGTTAGCCCCAATGAATTTCAGACTTTCATTTTTTGGGACATCCTATGCTACACATTTACCCCATATGAGGAATCTTTCACTTGCCCACCTGGGGTTCGAACCAATGTAAGCAAAGACCTTGAGCGGAGCAGGTGGGAACCTTAACAACTACACCACCCAGTGAAACTCACTTATAAGTCTACAGGCCAAAATTCTGGGTATCTGGCGTTCACACCTCTCAGCTCAGATAGCTCAGTTGCAAGAAAATTCAAATAATTGAATGGTATTGTTTCATTATCTATATCAACCCGAGTTTATTTAAAACTCAGCCATCAGACTGAACTGAAACAACTATGATGTAATTTGCAAAGTATTACCAGGCTTAGAAAAAGGGGAAATGAAGTGTTTTGCCTCTCCTAAGCAATTTCCTCTGCATATGTTCAGCTTGACAATTTATTTAGAAAGGGGCTGATTTCAAAACACTAAGTCTTCAGGTAAACCCATTTCCTTTATGTAAACACTTTTTAGCATGGTGAGACCAGGTAAAGATGCAGCTTTGTAGTTCTTACCTGCATGGGGCCTAAGACACTATACCTGATGGGGCTTCTTGCCAACACATTTAGGGGTGATTAATTGTTTTTCTTTTACCCTTCTCCTCTAAGCTTTTAAACAAAACCTGATAGGTATGTGTTAATGGTGGGATAATAAACAAAAAGGCAAGTATGACATATTTTGATACAAAATGAAGGAAATGATACAAATCTGACATGTATATCAACAGAAGACGGATGCTTTGGATTCCAAGTGAAGAAGATTAACCATCCTTTTATATTCATCTAATGGTTCCATAATATAATCACCCCTGGTCGCTTGAAATACTGTTATTAATGGATACAAAAATCCAATGCTCTGAACTCAGTCTATTACACAGTATTTCAGTTTATATCCTAGTTGACTTCACAGCCTTAGTAGAAAGTATTCAAATTCTTCCGTTTCTCAATAAAGGCTGTCCTTTCTTCCTCCAGCCACTTTAAATCTTTCTAAAATGTCCCCTGATATCTATCATATCATAGGCCTACTTGTGTTAAGAAAGTCTGCTACAAATTTGTTTAAATGTTTTATGCATAATTTTCGTGTCTCGCTAAGTAGGCAGCAAGAACCATTACATAGTATAGAAACACTATACAAGCTTTAACCTAATTCAGATGCTTGATTTAATCAAATGTAATGGGACTCGGAAGCTGTAACAAGATATCAGTGACCTTTTGAATCAGGCCAATTTAATGACTGGGCCTATTTCAGCAAGTAAACCTTGTAAGTGAATGAAGCAGACTTCTTGACCACTAAATGTCTTAACAGCCCCATAATGTTCCTGGAGGCTTGGCTGCCCTGCTCAGACTTGTCAACATTTCAATAGATCACGCCACAACCGGAAGTGGAAGCTGTAGGTTGCCAGCAAAGGACTGAATCAAAAGAATGGGACATGGCATGCCTCAACTTATATCGCTTTCAGCCTGCTTTTAGGAGATACCTTAAATGAATGTGGAAAAGAATTGTCAAGAATGGAAGCATTCCCCAGATATGGTTCTTGCTGCACAGACTTACATCCAAATTCTTTGGAAGGATACACAAGAACAGGTTCCCAATGCCACCATCAGTATTTGCTTAAACTACAATCATTGATCCAATAGAACAAATCCTTTTACCTCATAAGTTATATGGACCTTTTATAATGCATTAATAATTTTTGTCCCTTTTATAATTATTATGCCTTATTATTTATGATAAAATAACTATTCAGGGTCACCCAGTTAAACACATTGGCAAACTATTGATGACTTTAAATAAAGTCCTAATGTCAGGATAATAGAGTTATCCGATGGATAACCTGATTTTATGATATTTATAAATAATTTTACGGAGTTTATGACGAGTTCCTTCATAATTTCATATTTATATATGAGATATTTTTCCTTTTATTGTCTCTGCAGTATAATACTGTTTCGATGAGTACTCCTGATGTGGCACGCATATAACCTGCTGCTAGAAGCAGATATAATGATGAATTGATAAAGTGGCCAATGTCATATGTGTGCTTTCTGTTCCAATGCAAAGGCACTGAGTCAGTACCAGTCACACCGGGTTTGAACCTGGTACTTTCCGAAAGGCAGGAAAAGTTACTGCCAATCTCTATGTTCTAAATCTCCAAATAGTCAAAAAGATTTGATTTAGATATTGGCACCAAATTATCCACTTACAGCAACATTAACAAATAATTCAATTGTGCCTAGTCCTGCTCTATCACCCACTGGCGAATTATGAATGCGGGAGGTGGTTGTGGGAACATTTTGTAATCAAGCTACAGAGATGAAACAGGCACAAAAAATAGATGTTTTAAAGCCGAATTTAAAGATACAAACAACAAGTCTCTAATGGAATCCCGCTGCATTGCCCTGCATTATAATATCGAGGGTGGGAAATACTTGCAGGAATGTGCACTATTAGCTTTTTTCTAGGATGCCGAAAAGACATTAGAGATAGTTGCAGAGATGGGCAAAGTTCGCCATTAGGAACAATAGTGTGCCAATAGTAAGAATAGCAAATATCTCCTTGCGGAAAAGTTGTAAGGTTTTGCCAAAAGGGGAAATAGGCTATAGTTTGCCAGTAGTTGAAATAGCTTGCCAATAGTCTAAATATCCATGCCAAATTTTACAATTTAAGAAAGATGGAAAAATATGGTGGACGCAATAGTGAATTCCAATGGTGTAAATCTTACTTGTCTGACAGAACTCAAAGTGTTGTACAATTTAATATACTTTCTGATCCTGCAAAGGTTAATATTGGTGTACCTCAAGGTTCGACACTCGGACCACTATTATTCATGTTATTTGTTTATGATTTACCAACACATTTGGTCAACGGTCGACAGCATGTATGCTGACAACACGATCATTTACTGTCATAGTAATAATGTTACCGAACTAACTAATGACATGAATGAGACTTTATCTCTTGTCAATCAATGGTATAAGCTAATAGGTTAGGACTAAATTCTACGAAATCAAATTGTATTTAGTTGGTGCAGGTCCAAATTCTGTTGATAAAGAATCTTTTCGGCTTGTTCTAGATATTAATCCTGTAAGTGATGTAAATACTACACAATATTTAGGCGTTCATATTGATGAAAAACTTAAATTTGATGTACATGTTAATGAATTAACAAGATCATTGTCACAAAAACTTGGATGGTTGGCAAGATTAAGACATATACTTCCACAAAATGTACTTGAATTAACTTATCAAACTTATATCATGCTAATCTTTGACTATGCCTGTTCTGTCTGGGGTTGTTCTTCTTATAATGTAGAAAATATTCAAAGATTACAAGATAGAGCTGCACGTATAATCACTGGAAATTTTGATGTTATTAATTCTAGAGGGGTTGATATTGTGAAGAGTTTAAAATGGCAAACCATGCATGAAAGAGTTGATTGTTCACACTTAAAAACGCACACCTTTTAACACAGCTTGAAAACTAATTTCTAATTGAGATATGGTCATGACATTTTGCAGTAATGTGGCTGTATATCCAGTCCTATCATCTGAAAAGTTTCATCGAAAAATATGGAGAAGCGGCTGCATCAGTTCACATTTATTGAGACTGCCTCAAAAACCAAAATCACAACCAATGCAAATCGAGTCAGAAAACAATTTTGCATTAAGTCCATCAGAACCAAATTTTTCATGGATAGTGAAAGTGGTTCCATTGACCATTTTTACTGCATTTTGCTGGTTTTGGGTTGGATTTTAGCCCAAGTTGGTGTTTTTCACATTTTGTTTGTCACATTCTCTTCCAAAAAGTTTTGTCACAAGCTTGGACAATTACGCCAATGTGACAATTTTTGGTACTGCAATCTTGCGGGACTTCTTTGTTGACAATTTGAAATTTATGAGATGTGGATGGGATGCATATTCTTCACAGCCTCATTCAACTTTGCTAAATCCAAATTTGAAACAACCATGGAAACTTAGGTCTGGCTCTTTGAAAAACCTACGGATTGAAAAATTTAAGAAGATGTACAAGAGATATGTAATGTAGTTGTCACCAATGTATTATGTGTTAAATACACTTCAGTATACATTATATATAAATGGCAAACACTGCATCATATTATTATCATAAAATTTCATTTTAATATTTACATTTCTCATTTTATATCATATTTTATTGTTTATTTTATTCATACTGGACCACGGTAAAAACTACTTTGTAGATGTGTTTACCAAAATAAATATATTCTTAAATAAATCAATAAAAATGGCGAGTGACTGTCCTACCAGTGGCAACATCAGATTTTTTAGTTATAAATGGACAAAGACATTAATTTGGAAGTTTGTCACACACTCTCTCCTTCATCCTGAGGCTGTGAGGCAGCATGTATGTATTACTTTGTTACTAAATATACAGGCATATCATATTGAATATGAAAATAATTTGATTCTCCTGCCATTCACCACTATATTTTTAAGGATGTTCACTCACGTCAAACAATGTGCAATTAATGTATACATCATCTTTAGAGCATCCTTTTGACAGTAGCCTACTTGTATATTTATAGCCATAATTACAAAATGATTTGAAAATTGCAACGTAGTAGGCCAATTACATTTAAATGTGTTATTTGAACATTTATTTCCCCTTTTGACTTTGATGTTGACCGTGTCGTTTTAAAACTATTTAAATCATTCATCGACATAAATCCACTATGCAGTCTATACTACAATATCATATGGAACCTACGTGCTGACCTACTTTTTGAGGAACAGGGAGAAAGGGATAGAAAAGTAAACAATGTTTAGAAATTGTTGCACTGAGTCATACTAATAGGGCCAAATTGTTTGGAAAGTGAGTGAGGGTGCCATGGAAAGTTGAGAAGTCGGAACAACTCAGTATTTTTTCTATAATAGAAGTATCATTTTCTGGGTAGCCCTGTGACCCATGTGTGCGAGCACGTGGGTCATGGGTCGCTACATTGGAAAAACTTGAGATTTTCAACAAGGGTTTAGGAGAATGGCTGTAGTTAAATTTTCAATGAATTACTGATATTGTGTGTTGGTATATTAAAAATAGACACTTTTTGCCGCTAATAGCACATATTTTCAATTTTGTGAGAACACTGATACCTACAATACAAAGGCATTGAAGTTGAGCTTAATGATTTTTTCTTATACATTGTAGTGAAACTGCGCTCTGATTGGCTAAGAGAGAGTGACAGCTGCATGGTGATGTCACAACATGATTGTTTACACAATCGCTATGACATCACCAGAGATTGTGACGTCACCAATGTTTATGACATCATAACAGTGCTGCTGCTCTGTTTAGACCAATCACTGTTGAGCAGCCATTTTATTTTCTTGAGGAGACAGTTTTTATGGGGCTTAGAAAATTTAAAACTGTTGTCTACAGTGTATGTGAGGACGTTCTGGGCTGAAATGATGTGCTATCAGCAGCGAAATACATGGAGATTATTGTGAGATAAACACAATGATCAATAGAGCCACAACAATGACACCATTCTGATCCTCCTGAAGGGTATGCTGAAATCTCAAGTTTTTACTATGTAGTGATTCATGACCCCTGCGCTACACGCAGGGTCTAAGGGCTATTTTCAGGGAGGGTTTTAAAATATGAAGTCTAAAATCATTTTCTCAGAAGTTTTTGAGGCAGATTAAAAGTAGCTTAACGTTTTAAATACGAGTCAAGGTGGAACTGGAGAACCATACAACGAAAATATAAAATCAAGCTTTTTTTTATTTTAATGTGAGGATTTAAAAGATCTAAAAACATGCACGTAGGCTATGAATTACATGAAGTTATATCAGCAATATGTCGCAAAAATCTGATATCTGACAGTTCTGCGTCTTTTTTGACAAAATTGTTGTTGCTGCCTCCCCTGTGGGCAATTTGACCTATTTCAACGCCAAGGGACATCAGCATGACATCACCGACTTAACCTGACGTCAGTACAAGATTGTGTCAACGCTTAACATGGGTTATCCTGAAGTGGTTAACTCCTAGAACTTATCTTCTTGCCAGGTTAGTGGCAAAAAAAATTGTCACATTGTAACATGAGTTATGTAAATGAAATTTAGTCACTTAACTCATGTTCAGCATTCACTGTGCGCTAACGAGAGGGGTACCCTCGACATCAGAGCAGCCATTACAACACTCGATTCAAAGTAATTTTCTGTCATCCTGAGCCTATTTCATCAAATCCAAAGCTCACATTTGTCAAGCATGTAGTTCAGATGTTAAACTAATCCCAGGACTCAACTTCCATGTGTGATTAGTCACATAATTATCAGATTTTGCAGTTGAAATATATCGTAATGGCGAGGGTAACAAAAAAAAGCCTCTCGAGGGTAACACCATTTTCAAATATTGTCATGGTGAGGGTACCACCCAAAATGACTGTTATGGAATTGTGTCTTTTTCCTGTTTTTCAACGATTGCTATGGTGTGATACAAACAGCAATGGTGATGTGATAAGATTTACTAGTTAGAACAATTAGAACAATTAGATAGATAGATAGATAGATAGATAGATAGATAGATAGATAGAATGGTGAGTAACATTAAGAAAAGTTTCCCGAGGACATGACCAGTGCATGCATTAAATGCTATTCTGACTTGTTGAATATTTATCCATTTTTTATCAACAAATGAAATAAGTGTCTACCAGTGTACGACTTGACTTGATACCTTCCTGAGTCTATAGATCCATGTAACCAGTTGCGCTTCTTCCACGTTTTCGGACAATGTGTTCAAACAGAGTCCTTGCATTCGGTGGGAAAGGGATTGTATAGCTTGTAATAAGTAAGAGTGTTCCACAAATTGCTTTCTGCCAAAACAATACCATCCACAGTGAAACTTTCTTAAAATAATTATTATGCCTTTTTTTATTAAGCTTTTAGTCTGAGATTCACCATTATATGTTTTGATGCTATGATGCTTTACGGAGCTGACTAGTACTACTCTCAAGAAGCCATGTCATCGTCAAAATGATAATTACAAGTTATAACGACATACTCATTCAGACTAAGCGTCCGTCCATGGGTATTTGAGCCACTTAACATGTCATGCATCGTCTGTATCAAACTGTATAAAGTGATGACATACTCAACTACTTTTGAATAATTATATGTCCTTTTGACTTATTAAGCTGTACATAATGGTTATGTAATGCTGCAGCATGCAATGCTATGTAGCCATATGCAAGGGACTGCAGTCAAATGCATGGAAATGTGTATAGCTATGCACTGAGAGCAGAAAAATCAAACATGTTTAATTTAAACGCAACAGGGCTGCGTTTTTATTCAACCAATTAACAAAGGGTAAAACATACAGTGATCAATACAGATTTGGTGACTTAAAATCATACCTCGCATGTACCTGCATATGTAGTGATTTACAGAGCTATGCAGCCTAATACAATACCCAAAACTCAACTAATTTGTTTTGAAAGTCCAGTTTAAATTCATACATATTGGAAGTGCAGTCAAATGCATACAAACGTGTATAACCACGCAGGGAGGGCAGAAAAATTAAACATGCTTAATTTAAATGCATCAGAGCTGCGTTTGGTCTTGTATGCAATGATATATGCAAACATGTTGCAGACTTATGTAATGCCTATGTATAGATAAGCATCAATACACAGCAGTATGCATTGATATATGCAAGTGAACTGCAATTTAAATACTAATTTGATGAGTTTTACGTGATGTTAGTGGCTATTTTGCAGAACAAAAGACTGCAAAACGCAGGTAAATGTATCAATATGTATCAGTATGCAGTGCATTTGTGAAGTAAATGCAAGGTTAATTACACCAGTTGCAAACATATGCATGGTTCTGCAACTGCTCTGCATCTGAACAGTTAGCGTGGGTATTCAGGCCCAAAAGAAACGCATACCTCAATGCATATGTTCACATTTTCTGAATTTTACCACTGTCTTATTATGCCATAAAACGTGACTATATGCATCCAGTGGGAAAGGGGCTTTATAAGCAATGCAAGTCCATTTGTTATACAAGTATATATATCTTACCTACTTTTACATTGTTTTATGCCTTTACATTGTTAATTCATAAAAAAGTACCATTACGCAGGTTTTTCCATGTCTTGGTGCATTTCTTTAATATTGTCTAAATGAATCTATAGTTTCTGGCCAAAACAGATTGGTCAGGCCAATCACATAACTTTGACACTTTTTATTGCAACTAGGTTCTTGATTGGAATTCCTGATTGCTTACTTCACAATTGCAATCATGACATTTGTGTCAGCACATTCTCTGATCTTGCACAACTAAGAAACATTGAATGAGCTGATTCATTAACTTGACTACCCCTGACTAAAACCATTCGCTATGCTTGCTTCTGTCTACATGTCTTGTGTTACCCTCACCAATGTTTATGGAGGTTACCCTCGCCAACCGGAAGTGACCCTCGCCCAAATCTTGCAGTACCCTCGCCACTTCCGGGCTGGTACCCTCGCCATTTAGGTTGGTACCCTCGCCATTTTCGGTTGGTACCCTCGCCAAAATGCTGGTACCCTCGCCCCGCCATTTTTCGTTTTTTGTGGTACCCTCACCTCGAGTGAATTCGAATTTCATAAATATCTTACTTCATCTTACATGTTTGAGTCTGGCACTTGGCACTGATTCATTCCACAAGCCATTTAACCTATCTTAACAATTTGAAGACCTCACACTCCTTACATTTTTTGCAATTTCACTTTGAAATCACGAAGTGAGAGTTGTCATGGCCACCCTGATGGCGAGGGTACCCCCCTCGTTAGTGCACAGTGGCATTGACACAATATCAGTAAAATGACTTAACCACTTTAGGATAACCAGTGTCAAGCGATGATACAATCCGGCACAGATGAGACCAGAATGCCCACTTGGCTGTGTAGTACTAATGCTCACTCTTTTAAGGTCGTAGATGATAAGGTGAACGGAAAAAATATGAACAACCAATGTATCGCTATAATGTACACTAATTTTGCCAACCAGTAAAGTAGAAATCATTTCCATTCAAAAATAATATTTATTAACACGTAAGTCTCATGATATCACAATATTGACCAGGATAAATAGAGTGCTGAACCATGCCTTTATACACAACTTCTACATATACAGTGTTTCACAAAGCGTATGGCACTTTTTGAAAAGAGCAAGGAACGATTCATTAACATTGATTTAATATACCTGTAAACTTTATATACAATGATAAATCACAAAGCATGTAAGGAACCTTCTTTACGATAATCATTCATGTAAAAACAAAAAGTTATATCAAAATTTCTCTTTGGGTTGTACATTCCACTATATCAGCCAACATTTTATTTCGAGCAAGAGAAGTGAGAACGTTTGACCAAAAGACTGTAATGTGGGTAGCTATGGCAGGGTCATGACAGACTCAAATGACCTCGTCTTACTTGTTTCATGTAATGCGGAGCGGAATGCTTAATTTTCACAATGCTGGTTTAAAAAAAAATGAATTTCAACAATTTTTGAATATCTGGAACAATGAAGGTAAGCAATGGATTGGTTAAACCGTTCCATTTACTGTGCCAAAAATCAAACAATCAAGGTATCAAGTTACTTCAAATTGGTCCATAGCAACAAATACATACTCTGTTTCAGTAAGGGTTTCAACACTTTAAGGAATTTTGCAACCTCTGCACCTTAAATTGTTGTGAATAATGGTCCATGAAAAGTTCTTGGCAAAATTCATTGCGATATGTACAGGTCATTTTTACTTCAAATCTCATTGTCGTCAGTGTCAACCAAAGTTCTGACCACTTATTGTTTTAAAACTAAAATCCATCGGAGGAGGAACCTATTTTCCAGAAAAGTTTATTTTTTCCCTGGAATCTGTCCTGCATTAAATTTCACTTCTCTCCAGCAATGTGAAGTTTAAAACAAAGGCTGTGCGGCAGCATACCCTCGGCTTTCAGCAGTTTTTGCTGCCCAGAATTCAAAATTCATTGCATTTATGAACATTAATAGTGTGTTACTTTATTTCACCATATTCGATGAATAGTATGGTACAGAAGTATGGAAACAGCAGAAAATTTTTTATTAAACACGGTCAAAAACAGGCTGAAATGTTTTTGCAATTTTTACCTCATTTGTTGATATATCTTCAATTTGAACATCATGATATGGCATATAATATATCAATGCCAATCACGTGATACTGACACACTCTCGTATTTATTTTCATTCACTCTCAACAGCTAAGACCCACATTACAATGAAAATGGTGAGGAAATAGTGACTTTCACATTTTTGTGCATTCTTAGCTTGCTATATCAAGGCAAAAATTTGCATTAAACAATATAATGGCCATAAACGTTTGGCCTACTCTCTAAAATGTAACTTCGATATTTGTTGGATTTTACCAATTCATTTATTGCCATTAATTTTTGAGATACCAAAACTCTAAAAGAAATGTCTAGAATTGGTGAGTTTTTTTAATTAAGTAATTTAAAGAGGTATAACCTAATTAGACATCATAACGCAAATTTGAGAGGTCTGACTGCAAAATTGACGTAATCTTGGAAAAAGAGATTTTTTCATGACCATTTCAGAGTTCGGCTACAAAACTAAAAAAAATATTATTTTTGCATAAATACGCACCTCGATATAATATCATGCTACAAGATTCATTCATGTGCCAAATAACATATACAGGTCAAATAGTTTTGGCGCAGTGTCCAATACACATGTGTGACACCTGCCCACATGACCATCAAAACATCCAAAAATTGTCCATACTAACTATAATACCCGACAGCAATATACTTTGCCTAGGGTAAAAACCATTATTAATATCAATATGCCTATTAATGAAATTTTGGAATCTGTTATAAGCATTTACACAGTTTTCTATTATTTTTAATTTGACTAAAGTAAAGCATTGACAGTTACATGACAAGTTCTACCAGATTCCAATTCAAAAATCTAGGTCAATTTTCACTTACACTATTCAAACACGAGAATGATAATAATGACACAGATGACTCATACAAAAGGAACAATCATATAGTTATTACATACTTTGAATAGATTTCTACCAATATATACACATTAATGAATTGTTCTGTTCACTGACAAAAGCAAAGCAATTAATACGTGATCTGCAGTCTTGACAGAGATTAAATGCTTCTGATTGAAGATGCCTTGTAATCCGTGATCTTGAAATTCAGCTTCCCAGATTTTCCTTTGGATTCACAGAATTAAAGGTGACAAGGCCACACATTATTTGTCATAAAGTGGTGTTATTAGTTTTCACAGAGGTGGTGCTACGCATGCTACGGTGATGTCTTGATCTACGCTGCTGACAACAAACGGTTTCATACAAAGATTTTCGAAAGTTTTCTGATAGGAATGCGTACAAGAAGGGGTTAAGTCCATTATTTGAGTAGGTTATTAAGGGGATCAGAGCAGTCCAGAGAAATCTACTGAAAACAGCAGCCCTTGCTGCTCCCCAATAGAACATTAGGGAATCTACGTGATGGGGTAGCAAGCAAAAAGTAAAACAAAGAATTACAGCAATAAGCAGACGCACAACTTTTCTACGGGCTGTTAGAGCATTCTGTCTGCGGCCTGGAACCTTTTTATTGACCACAGTAATTCGCTTAGCAGTGGTACGTCCAATATTTGCGGGGTCTATATTTTCAGGATCTGTATTTGCAGGAACAGTTCTACAATAAAGCTTCACATCATCCGGAGGACTCCCTCGCTTAATGGGCCAGTCATTTTCGTAATCAACAGCTTCTGGGATATCTTCAGAAGGATCGTCTGCAACAGCACTTATCGGGTCTTCATCGCTTGTGGTCTGCACTGCATTGCCGTTCTTCCCCATCAAATCATCCTTTCGTTTCGATTCATCCGATGAGGAATTGCTGTGCCTTGCATCTTTGGATCCAACTGGCTCGTAACGAGTGTCATCCAAGCGAACTACTGTTTTGCTAAATGATACCAATTTTCCTTTCGCAGGTTTCAGGAAAGCTCTGGTACTGCGTGCTGAGCTGTTCCCGGCTACTGTGTTACGAGTGAGGCCATCTGGTTTGGATGTCTTCCAGAGAACGATCGATATACGAGTATAGATGACCAACATCAACAGCAAGGGGATCACATACAGGAAAACAAAACTTAACGTCACATATATCCTCAAGTAGTGCTCTATATCTCGTCGTGGATTACAAAAGCCATTTTGCACATCATACAAGAATATCAGTGGCGATCCTGTTGCTGCAGCGAATATCCAAATGCATACGACAACTCCTTTCAAGAGACACAGGCTGGTCATTCGCTTGCTTCGCATGGGATGGATGATGGCAAAATATCTCTCAACGGTAATGGCTGTGAGAATAGCTATGGATGCATTGTAGCTGCTGGCTTGCACGAAGAACCTCAACTTGCACAACGCCTGAAATTAGAGCAGTATATTCATGAGTAAACTTGGAATTTTAAAAAGTGGGCAAGTCACTCACCATCAATCAATTCAAGCAGAAATCATGTGAACGTGTTACTGATAAGAAAAGGAATTTATACGATGAGTGTCAGAAATCGAGTCATTTATCTTAAACAAGAAATAACACTTCACCACCAAATCCACTTTCAAGAAGATGTGCAGTGCTAGACCCTTCCCTCTCCTACCCCCGTCAGGCATAGCAGTGCCCTGTTGGTTTATCGATAAAATTGGCAGCCAAAGAAGGCTTTGCTTTTTAAGAAAACAGAGGCAATTCCACATGGCTCACCATAATGTTTTAAAGTGCATCCTGCAAGCGAATTGGGTGGGCATTGGCATCTCGTTTAAAATATTAAGATTCAAGCAATGTGTTTACCCCAATCACTGATGTAATATTAGATTAGAGGAAAATGCGAGATAATGGCAATGAGCACTAGACAGTGCCAATAGCAGAACAGAGTTTATGTATAAAATAAAATTTATGTTTCTCAGATTTAAGATTCTTTGGTCAACCAATTGCTAAATAGTAAATATACTCAATTACAGCTGCAGTTTCATCTTGTGCTAAACATGTTGAATATGTTCTTAGCATAGAAATATGGTTTTCTTCCCTTGCTAGATGCTGTAACAAACAGCCAGATGATCTCAGAGATTTGTGCCAAACTGTTATCCTCCTGATGTTGCACTAAGAATTTCCAGAGTCCCCTTTAAGCATGTAACTCCCAGGACTCCTGGACGTCCTGTATCTTCCGCTAAGTCCCACTGACTCCCGCTAACTCCCGCTGACTCCCGCTAACTCCCACTAACTCCTACTAACTCCTACTAACTCCTGGAAACTCCCAGTAAATCTCACAACTCCTGGTAGTCCCTCCCAATAACTCCCAGTATCTCCTGGCAACTCCCTCTAACTCCCACAACTCCCGGTAACTCCTGTCTACTCCCACAACTCTTGGTAGGGGCCGCTAATTCCCGTATTTCTCATGACACCCTGAAGCCCCAAATAGAAGCGTTTGGGATCAACATGCTTAAATGGGGCCTTTCCAGTGACTGTCCAGTCATTATTTTAATATCAAGTGAATATATTGCTATTTCAAATGGTTTCAAATTTATACAAGTGTTCAAACGCATTTTTGTACATTTTCCGATCTCTTGGATTGCAAAATTTTTATTGTTCAATAAGCATGTATCTGCATATTGTATCTATAATGTATTGTGCAATTGGCACCAAATGTTTTATCAACTGTTCAGATGAACCAATGCATCTGTGGTTATACCGTTATCCAGCAAATTTGTCCAAGGAATCTGGCTACATTTCTTATGCCACAACTGCTTAACTCATTTTGCAGCACAATTTGTATGTTTTCTGACTGCTATTTGCAACAGCATTGCATAGCATGTGCGTCTTGAGTCGGTGTAAATACCCTTCACTCTCACCATACTTCAATGTGTTTATTCATGCATCTGTGTTGCCAAGGAACACTTTGTTAGACAACAATGAAAAGGGCGCATAAATACCATACCTGCCTTAGCGTGATGGTTCAAATGGTTAGTGTGTTCTATCGGGAATTCTTCAACTGAAGAAAGATGCTAAACATTTATTGAGCAGTGTATGCATAGGCGGAATCTTAGCACTTGTCCTTGTAGATATTGGTATACATGATATTGTGTATTTTACTGACAGGCATTAGCTAGGGGAGAGCGGGGCACCATGAGCTGCTTTTCTGATTTTAAGCTTCTGAGCCTATGTTTCAATGGTAAATCGCAGGTTGCTTTATATTACATATAAAATTACAAGAGAAAAAAATGTAACAAATTGTCTGGTGAATTACAAAGTGTTGAGATCCAGAACCTGACTTGGCAAAGGGCAGGGGAATTATACCAAAACAAACCAGAGTCAGGTGTAAGGAGGTGTGAGACTTAGGACTCACATGTGATGTAAAGGCCTTTAAGGATGTCCAACCTTCCATCCCCTCCCACAAAAGAACTGGAATGGAAATCTAAGAATTAGAGCTTCTGTATACAGACCTGACTGTCACAAAACGAGTACTACATGCCATCACCGGATGAGGAATCTCTTCTTTAATCTCATCGATGGACTTTGCATAATAAACACTGTTTCGTGTTTTTTATAAACACAGCAAAGTTGTTTGCATAAAAACCTATTTTTATATCCCTGCCTGAGGAGAGAATCACATAATGAAATGTGTCTCACTGAGAAATCACTGTAATGATCACAAGCCCTGGCAAAACTGATGATGCGAGAAGCATAGACACCATAAGCTGGCTTTTCTGGAATATTGGATGCAACAGGATATGGATAGTTGACAATCTTGAAGTTGAAGTCATCCCTTTTGTCATATAATTTAGTGTGGAATTGGTTATCCTGGACTGTTATAAGAAGGTCCAAATAAGAAGCTTCCTTATCAGATTGTGTTTCCTTGGTTATTGAGAGCTCTGGTGGGTAAATTTTATGAAGGTATATCTCAAAAACCGTACTGTTTAGACTGATAAGGTCATCTATATAGCGGTAGGGGAATTTTAATTGTTTTGCATGGAATTTGTTTTCTTTTTCAAATGACTCCATGAATTTATATTCATACGACATTAGAAAGAGATTAGCCAAAAGTGGAGACCTCTTGGCTACAATATTCAGTGTTGTTAGTTACATTATATTCTTAATCCTTCGATAATAAAGACATTGTCTTTAAATAATGTAGTCCGAGTTGCTCATTATGCCCCAACCCTGGGGCACCATGAGCCATAGCATGGGGGGCTGTTTACATGCATGTATTATCCTTCTCATACAACTTTAAAGCACTGATACCTCATAAACCAGATGTTTTACTTGAAATTTCCCCTTGGCACACACCACAATATGGATCAGATGGACTTCGCACATTTTTTCTATAAAACAGCACAAATGTGTCCTTAGCAGCTGCTGATGTCTTGCACTATAGTTCTGCACTTACAACAGTGGAGTTGTTGCTACAATTTAGCTTTAACTGTACATTAAAACTTTATAGAAAATGGCTCATGGTGCCCTATCTCGAAGTGGCTCATAGTGCCCCATTTGTAAAATTTCATATTCAGTGCATATGGGCAGTTTTACAGCATTTGCACTCGACCAATTTTTTGTCTTCAAGCAATTACTATGGGAAAAAGTATGACAGGTACACAGAAATTTGTCATGGTGGCAGTCATTTACTACATTGAAGTATATGTGTACCAAATTTTACCTTGTTACGATACTTAGTTTTGAAGCAGCAGGCGATTTATGATCAATTTTTGCACTTTTTTGTGTCTCACGGGCAGTTTCGCATATTTTTATGGCAACACAGAAAAGCAAATGCAGGCAGTTGTGATTTACGTTAATGATGCCTGTCTGGACCTATGTCTTGGGCAGAAAATACAACAGGTTTCATGTGAATAAGTTATATACAAAAGGAGCTGTCTCCCAAAATGGAGAAAATGGCATGAGTCAAAAAGTTGGCTTCAATAAACCATTTATTACTGTATATGTTGTTATGAATCAGTATTAAAGAGCGTGTCTACTATTTGTGTCAATTTTGTAGCTGGAGACATGTCTCAAAGTAAATCAAAATTTCAGAGTCTATACTTAGTTTTCGGAATTTGAGGCTCCAATATGTCAAAAAAATGTGTCCTCTCCAGTACTTACGATGAAAAGACACTCGGAATTCTGAGGGAAAAAACAGGCTATGAGTGTTTTCTTTGCTTTATTGTGTGCCTCTACATTGATGTGACGAACGCAAGTTGAAAAAATATCCAGGCCATGCGTATACACTTTCTTAGAAATTAAAATATAAAATGTCAAAAAATTGTTCTCTCCAGTTCACTTTGATTCAAGTCTTTTAACACAGGATTCATTAAGGAAGAGAACATGGCTGAACTAAATTATTTAACCAGGTTGCCTTAAAAGGGCATTTATAAATATTGAAAATTGCAATATATGTTTTTAGATCATCAAATTGCACTTTTATGAGAAAATCAAACTTGAGAGTAAAAGGCAATTATTTTATTCAATACATCAATAAAATTGCAATTTTTCTCAAATGGCAGAATGACTTAACAGGATAATGTGTGAATATCTTTTTTTTTGGAGCAATTCAAGATTATTTTTTGAGCCTGTGATTTTGGGTCATTTTCGGTGATTTTTCTCCTAGAACATTATCTTTGACCAAAAGGAAACACTATGAGATCGAATCATACAGCAACAAAACTTGACCTTGGGTTTGTAGGATATCTAAGGACCAATGCCACAAGTTGGTAAAATTTGGAACTTCTGGTGAAATTGACCAAAAAGTCAATAATCACTGATATGCTTTCTATGTCTTATTAGATTCCAAATCCAAAAATTTGAGGTTGTATATGCGTTTTTGTGACGTCTATTCCACATTATGCTAGTAAATTTAAACATGAATGTGAAGAGAATACTAACTTGAAACGCAGTTTATTCAAAACGAAACTTTGTTTCTTCAAATACTACTGCAGCAAAGACTTTTTAAGATATCACTATGAAACTTGCACACACTCTGTTGAATAATATTCTTAAAACAAACAAAAAACAGATTTTTCATTATTTGCCTTCTCATACCTTCTATGGTATAATTAGCAGGTAATGCCGAAAGCAAGCTTTGCACTTTTTGTCAGCCATAAACACAGGGCCATTATACCATGATAGGTTTGACTAAAAACCATATTGTATATACCAAGGGAAAGCCAAGCTCAAGTGTAACAACACAATATCAAACAAGTGAAAATTCCAGCGAAGAGTCTTTATCACACAGCATTTGAACAAGACATGTCTGAACACACATTTTTACAAAGTGTAAGAGTGCCACATTTGTTGTCAGTGACAAAGACAGGCCACTAATACCATGATAGGTTACATTTACAACCGCGTTCTATTGACCAATAGAAACAAGGGCTCATGAGCAACAAAATCATAATAGAAAAGGTAACTTTCCTTCCACTAGCCTTCATCAAGAAGCGTGTAAAGAAGAAAGGTCCTCATAAATATTTCAAAATGTGAGAGCGTCGCATTTTTTGTCAGTCTCAAAGATAGGGCTCTAATGCCATTATGGGTTGGACTTTCTACCCTATTCTATACACTAATACAAAGCAAGGCTCACGAGCATGACAATAATACCAAGAATGAAAGAATTCCAGCAACAAGCCTTCATCAGGAAGTACCAGAACAAGAGAAGTCCCACAAAATGTTTGCAGAATATAAGAGCGTCGCGCTGTTGTCAGTCTTACTCAAGCCATCACAGCTCCTAGCAGAACAGCATCAGCCACTTTAAGTGATATATTCCTGACAGACAAGGTCATGAGCAATGCATTAGTATATCAAATTTTCCGAAAATGTTTCGATCAGTGGTTTATCTGTGGCATCAAAAATCATATTGCACTTTTAAGCTTCACCCGGGACACACCAACTGAGGATTACAAAAGGTGTATTAAAAAAATATAGAAACATCCAATTGCCATTTTTCTTGATTCACAAGATGCCCACCTAAACAGGGAACAGTAATGCATTGCAATTTTGATCCTAAATTCATCCCTTTCCCAGTATTTGAAAGTTGTATGCAAAAATTTTACTTGCAGTGTCCCGGCGGGACACCAAAAATCTCCCTAACTGCAATCATTGATCACTCATTATCTCAAGACCAGTGACATATGGATGCAATTGCTGCTATTTACATCAAAGAAGATATTTTGCCTATCATTCGATCCATCATACCGGCATAAATTCCTTTATGGGGCTGAGACGTGACCTAAAATGTAAGTGCATATTGGCCCAAAACTGAAATTTTACCAACTCACGGCACTGGACCCTAAGCATTTTTTTATCATGGCAATTGTGTGTCTATTGAGACTAGAACCTTACTAAACACTTTAAAACGTAAACTTTCAGAGTAAGGAATGTCTAATTTCTTTGCTTTCGTCTTAAAAATCGTTTGGAAAAAAAGTTCTGAAATGTTTCATCAAAATTTAAGTTTTTTATTGGTTTTGACGGTTCTATGCAACAAGATGGCTGGATTTTAATTGAAAAAAAAAAAAAATGGTTAAATTAGTATTCACATGGATATTTTTTCTGATAAACATTAAAAAAAAAATTCAAACCTTGTCTACTTTATGGAGTGGCAATTTGGTGATAAACCAACAAATCACATGTGTCCTTGTTGATTAACGAATCTTTAATATGTTCATTTCATGATAGCATGAAGGAAATTCTCATTTACAGACTTTTATTTTGACCCCCCATGAGACACTATGGCCCGTTTTCACCAACATGGTATAAAGAGTTGAGCCAGGTCTGAGCTAAGACCTGGTCTGGCTAAGACAATCACTCAAGCGGAGCAGGATCAAGGAATTTCAGTTAAGTGAAAGCACATATTGTGATAACAGATCAGCTGTTACAAACACGATGTCTCCATTTCCCAAACAAATGCAAAGATATGACTCCACAAAAGAGGGAGGGGCTTGTAAATTTTTATAACAGATAATTGCCCAACCAGTTTTGGTAAAAAAAAAACAAAGTTCAAAACTTCCCTCTTTTCCATTAAAGAACCTATCATTGCTATCAAGTAACCAAACAACACAACAACATATATGGACTGTATTCTCAAAGTATCACAGTCTCTCGCACAAATATCAACTTTCATATATTTACTTTTTTGTCTATATTCAAGATGACATTCAAGGTGTTCATCACAGTCAACATTATCAACTTGCTCTACCCGAACCAAATATGAGTTCAATTATAGTGATGCAGACCGGACCGCCTTGGACCGGTCCGGTCCGCGGTCCAGCCCTGGACCGCCAAAATACCGGACCACCTACAAAAAACCGGTCCAGCGTTGGACCGGACCAGTCAAGTGCCGGTCCGGACCGGTCCAGTGATTTTTCATGTCATGAATAGTATCGCATGAATTTTGTCATCTCCAAAAATGAAATTTATGTCATATAGCATGTTTTTACCACCATTTTATCATAATTTTTGAAATGCCGATGGACCGCTTCTGGACCGGTCCAGTAACAAAATCGGACCACCCCATCCTGGACCAGACCAGGACAGAACCACATTTGTAAATACCGGACCACCCTCTAAAAGGTGGTCCGGTCTGCATCACTAAGTTCAAAGTTGGTAATCTAGATTTCCCACAAATGAGCAAAATATGACGAGGAGTCACATTTTGGTGACATCTTGGTGTTGAGGTCTCTGACCTGCTGTAGCGACATATTTTGAATTGCATCATCTAGACGGCATAAATTTCAGTAATATTTATTTGATTGCTGGCCCGAATTTTTAGCTTCATGTTACGTTTTTTTTTTGCCAGTTCATTTTGATATCTATAAAAATCTTTGCTCTATGATTTACCAAAGTGTGTGAAATGGTGAAACTGGCCTCATTTGCATAACATACATGTGTGAAAACTTGTGCATTGGCCAGCTGTGGAGGTGTGTCTGACCTATTCACTGGGTGTAAACAAGCTCTTCTTTTTTCATGTGCTGAACAAACTTTTATTTTCCAGTTTCATGTGCTGAACCTTTTTTTCATCAAAAGTTCAACCCCCCCCCCTCATGTATTATCTGGTCAGCCCCAAAGGGACACCACTTTAACACACAGTTTGACATCACTTATCTGTAAGTTGTCTAACAATAAATTGTCAACCACAGAACCTTGACTAGTCTATAGACTAAAACTCAGTTGGTGAAAGGGACTTCACTAAACCAGGTATAAGGCTGTTAAGACCTGGACTAACTGTTAAAACTATCTTGTCGAAATTGGCCCTTTGAGTGCAATGACTGTGAAACTGCCCATATCACCATTTTCCAGTTTATCATAGTATCAATGTTATGACATCATCCTAGCACATGCCTTACCTTCTCTAAGAAGACTAAGTTTTATGAAGATGCCGGAAGTAGTTGAAGTACCAGATGAAAAAGTTCCACTGCCCAATATTTTTTACTTTTCACTCAATTCACTGGTCAAAAGTATTTTTTTCAATTCTTGGTCCTACATTGAAAAGAAAGATCATGATTGCTACCCTAGCTAGTTCTACACTAATAAAAGAATATATGGTCTTCCTATCGTGCAGTTCTATCACTTCGTTTGTTTTGTAGGGGCCTTGGCTCTTGGTATGTGGCTTAATGTGCTCCGCTCTCCCCTACTCATTACAGCTGAATATATTCATAACCTTTTTTTTTTAAAGAAAAAAATTATTCAAAAATATAAGCAACAGATAAGAAATGACAAAGTATCCCTGCCAGGTATAAGATGCAAAAATCATGGGTGATATGCTTACACCTGCAACAGCTAAAAACTCCAGCCCGAGCAATGCCACTCACCTAAACTGTCCACCTATCCTTCTTGATCTATCCTATCCTTCTGATAACAGCAAATAACAGTGAAACAGCTCCCTTATTTACGTTTTCTGCCTCTACTGTTTTTCCCCACCAGGGGCGCATGCATCTCCATCGTAGTTCGGCTATTGCTCACGTTTAGGACTGGCGCCACCATCTGCCTTCCCGCCAAAAAGTTCCACACTTACCTCTTACCTACTGCTCTTCACTTCTACCTGGCTCAACCACTTCCACTCATCATATCTTCCTCATCTTACCCTCCTTTTAAAGCTCTTCTCAAGCCCATTCCATCTGTCAATGTCTCAATGCCCATACACTTTTACCTATTTGCCTATGCCCTCAATTACAAGCTCAGATGTAAGTACACTTGACTGTACCTTACACCAATACATATGGCAGCGCATTTGTAACTTCAATTCCTCTACCACCAATCTTTACTTATATTACAATTATTACTCAAATGCTATTTCAAATGCTCAGCATGCAACACGGGGCCAGATGCCCATGCAGGTAGAGGGGGGGGGGGGTTAATTATTCCCCATTATAGTCCTGCCCCAAATCATGGGTAAATCTAGTTATATATATACTATGGCTAACTAGTGCATAATTTTGTGAAACAGTGCATCTGCAGTCTTGAACATCAATAACCCCAGGATCAAGATTATTATGCAGTGATATCCTCCCAAATTTCTGTTCGAGGTACAGATGCACTATATACATGCACTGTACATATTGTAATGCCTGAAATCCAGATATATAACACAACTACACACATACAAATTCATTATTAATAAACATTTGTATATTTGTTTTGTATCTTTCTCTCGGGAAGCTATAAAGAGCTTGCAATTGACTCTAATTATGGACTATGAATACGCACGTAAGCTGCTAACTGGAGCAACGTTTACAGTTATTCCTCGGGCTATGTGTACATGTATTACGTTTCTCCTAGGTGTTCACTTGATAGGATCCATAATGATGTTAGATGGTTTCACTGCCTCCATCTAATACTCCACAATGATTCATCTGAAGCAAGTTTAGCAAGACCTATTGCCTCCCCAAAAACAGCTAAAAAGAAATAAAAAGAAATGTTTTCTCCTCAAACTCAATTAGAGTATTGTCTTGCAGCCTTAAAGATGCAGCTAACAACCCAAGTGAGACAAGATAAACGCAGCAGAAATTCTGGAATTATCCTTACATGGACACTAAGTGAGAGATGTTTAGAGGAGGAATGAGGATGATGGGTCAGACAGTTTGCACAGTCCGTCTCTTCTGACTTGTTTGTTTGAGGAGTTGGACAGTTCGTGACAACAACAGAATGTGCCTCCCTGCCTTTGTCAGTCTCCTTGTATGCTGCTATGATAAAGTCCATCCCCAACAGCTGTTCTCTAAAAGACTAGAGAATTCCTGGCTAACCTCCAGGACATTGCTTTCATAAGAACAATTGCTACAGGACGCCATTGTCACGGAAGATCATTATCTGGTCAGTTACAATCGCACCTTCTTCTATACCTTGGAAGATGTTATGGAATGCAGATTAGAGGTATCCCCAAAGAAAAACAAGTTCATAACATACATATACCATATGCCTTGTATAAACGATATTTATTCATATAAGACTATGAGTAGATATGTATTCAATAACAAATCTCCATTTAGCATGATTTTAAACATTCAAACTTGATGTTTATAGAAACCTCGCATCTTTTTTTGCAGTGATATCATGAGCACTTCATCTGGAAACAGAGTATGAAAAATATTGGTTTGTGATGACTGGGAAGATACAACTTGCCACCATTTGTTTATTTGTATGATTAGCTGAGACCAAATTGAGTTCAGTTTAAGGTTTTCAGACCAACAACCACACAGCCAGTGGTTGCATAAACAAATATCTTTAACTAGTATACTAGGCATTGTAGTCCCAGCTTTGATCAAACGATTGCTGTCCTTCATGAACTTATGTGCTTATTGAGTGATTCAGATAATTATATAACCATTGTTGGTGGGGATTTAAATACGGATTTTTCCAGAGTATCGCCGCAAGTTACTGCTGTGAAGGACTTTTTGCAAGTGACAGGCTTATGCAGTGGATTAGAGCATGTCATAACCTGACGTCAGTACAAGATTGTGTGAACGCTTAACATGGGTTATCCTGAAGTGGTTAACGCCTAGAACTTATCTTCTTGCCAGGTTAGTGGCAAAAAAAATTGTCATGTTGTAACATGAGTTAAGTAAATTAAATTTAGTCACCTAACTCATGTTCAGCATTGACACAATATCAGTAAAATGACTTAACCACTTTAGGATAACCAGTGTCAAGCGATGATACAATCCGGTACAGATGAGACCAGAATGCCCACTTGGCTGTGTCATACTAATGCTCACTCTTTTAAGGTCGTAGATGATAAGGTGAACGGAAAAAATATGAACAACCAATGTATCGCTATAATGTACACTAATTTTGCCAACCAGTAAAGTAGAAATCATTTCCATTCAAAAATAATATTTATTAACACGTAAGTCTCATGATATCACAATATTGACCAGGATAAATAGAGTGCTGAACCATGCCTTTATACACAACTTCTACATATACAGTGTTTCACAAAGCGTATGGCACTTTTTGAAAAAAAGCAAGGAACGATTCATTAACATTGATTTAATATACCTGTAAACTTTATATACAATGATAAATCACAAAGCATGTAAGGAACCTTCTTTACGATAATCATTCATGTAAAAACAAAAAGTTATATCAAAATTTCTCTTTGGGTTGTACATTTCGAGACGTGAGAACGTTTGACCAAAAGACTGTAATGTGGGTAGCTATGGCAGGGTCATGACAGACTCAAATGACCTCGTCTTACTTGTTTCATGTAATGCGGAGCGGAATGCTTAATTTTCACACTGCCACAATGCTGTTTTTTTTTGTCATGAATTTCAACAATTTTTGAATATCTGGAACAATGAAGGTAAGCAATGGATTGGTTAAACCGTTCCATTTACTGTGCCAAAAATCAAACAATCAAGGTATCAAGTTACTTCAAATTGGTCCATAGCAACAAATACATACTCTGTTTCAGTAAGGGTTTCAACACTTTAAGGAATTTTGCAACCTCTGCACCTTAAATTGTTGTGAATAATGGTCCATGAAAAGTTCTTGGCAAAATTCATTGCGATATGTACAGGTCATTTTTACTTCAAATCTCATTGTCGTCAGTGTCAACCAAAGTTCTGACCACTTATTGTTTTAAAACTAAAATCCATCGGAGGAGGAACCTATTTTCCAAAAAAGTTTATTTTTTCCCTGGAATCTGTCCTGCAAGTTTAGGTTTCACTTCTCTCAAGCAATGTGAAGTTTAAAACATAGGCTGTGCGGCAGCATACCCTCGGCTTTCAGCAGCTTTTGTGTACAGAAGTCAGAATTCATTGCATTTATGAACATTAATATTTAGTGCGTTAATTAATTTCACCATATTTGATGAATAATATGGTACTAGAGTACGGAACCAGCATGAAAATTTTATTAAACAAGGTCCAAAATAGGCTGAAAAGTTTTGAAATTTTTACCTCATTTGTTGATATATCTTCAATTTGAACATCATGATATGGCATATAATATATCAATGCCAATCACGTGATACTGACACACTCTCGTATTTATTTTCATTCACTCTCAACAGCTAAGCACCACATTACAATGCAAATGGTGAGGAAATAGTGACTTTCACATTTTTGTGCATTCTTAACTTGCTATATCAAAGCAAAAATTCGCATTAAACAATATAATGGCCATAAACGTTTGGCCTACTCTCTAATCGGTAACTTCAATATTTGTTGGATTTACCAATTCATTTATTGCCATTAATTTTTGAGAAACCAAAACTCTAAAAGAAATGTCTAGAATCGGTTATTTTTTTTATTATTATTTTTTTTATATTCTTAAGACTCCCCTCCAAATGAATTAAGTAATTTAAAGAGGTATAACCTAATTAGACATCATAACGCAAATTTGAGAGGTCTGACTGCAAAATTGACGTAATCACGGAAATGTTCGGCTACAAAACTAAAAAAAATATTATTTTTGCATAAATACGCACCTCGATATAATATCATGCTACAAGATTCATTCATGTGCCAAATATCATACATACAGGTCAAATAGTTTTGGCGCAGTGTGCAATACACATGTGTGATGCCCGCCCACATGACCATCCGAACATCCGAAAATTTTCCATAGTAACTATAATACCCGATATATATACTTTGCCGAGGGTAAAAACCATCGTTAATGTCAATATGCCTATTAATGAAATTTTGGAATCTGTTATAAGCATTTACACAGTTTTCTATTATTTTTAATTTGACTAAAGTAAAGCATTGACAGTTACATGACAAGTTCTACCAGATTCCAATTCAAAAATCTAGGTCAATTTTCACTTACACTATTCAAACACGAGAATGATAATAATGACACAGATGACTCATACAAAAGGAACAATCATATACATACTTTGAATAGATTTCTACCAATATATACACATTAATGAATTGTTCTGTTCACTGACAAAAGCAAAGCAATTAATACGTGATCTGCAGTCTTGACAGAGATTAAATGCTTCTGATTGAAGATGCCTTGTAATCCGTGATCTTGAAATTCAGCTTCCCAGATTTTCCTTTGGATTCACAGAATTAAAGGTGACAAGGCCACACATTATTTGTCATAAAGTGGTGTTATTAGTTTTCACAGAGGTGGTGCTACGCATGCTACGGTGATGTCTTGATCTACGCTGCTGACAACAAACGGTTTCATACAAAGATTTTCGAAAGTTTTCTGATAGGAATGCGTACAAGAAGGGGTTAAGTCCATTATTTGAGTAGGTTATTAAGGGGATCAGAGCAGTCCAGAGAAATCTACTGAAAACAGCAGCCCTTGCTGCTCCCCAATAGAACATTAGGGAATCTACGTGATGGGGTAGCAAGCAAAGAACAAAACAAAGAATTACAGCAATAAGCAGACGCACAACTTTTCTACGGGCTGTTAGAGCATTCTGTCTGCGGCCTGGAACCTTTTTATTGACCACAGTAATTCGCTTAGCAGTGGTACGTCCAATATTTGCGGGGTCTATATTTTCAGGATCTGTATTTGCAGGAACAACAGTTTTACAATAAAGCTTCACATTATCCGGAGGACTGCCTCGCTTAATGGGCCAGTCATTTTCGTAATCAACAGCTTCTGGGATATCTTCAGAAGGATCGTCTGCAACAGCACTTATCGGGTCTTCATCGCTTGTGGTCTGCACTGCATTGCCGTTCTTCCCCATCAAATCATCTTTTCTTCTTGATTCATCAGATGAGGTATTGCTGTGCCTTGCATCTTTGGATCCAACTGGCTCGTAACGAGTGTCATCCAAGCGCACTACTGTTTTGCTAAAAGATACCAATTTTCCTTTCGCAGGTTTCAGGAAAGCTCTGGTACTGCGCGCTGAGGCTGAGCTGTTCCCGGCTACTGTGTTACGAGTGAGGCCATCTGGTTTGGAGGTCTTCCAGAGAACGATCGATATACGAGTATAGATGACCAACATCAACAGCAAGGGGCTCACATACAGGAATACAAAACTTAACGTCACATATATCCTCAAGTAGTGCTGTATGTCTTGTTGTGGCATACAAAAGCCATTTTGCACATCATACAAGAATATCAGTGGCGATCCTGTTGCTGCAGCGAATATCCAAATGCATACGACAACTCCTTTCAAGAGACACAGGCTGGTCATTCGCTTGCTTCGCATGGGATGGATGATGGCAAAATATCTCTCAACGGTAATGGCTGTGAGAATAGCTATGGATGCATTGTAGCTGCTGGCTTGCACGAAGAACCTCAACTTGCACAACGCCTGAAATTAGAGCAGTATATTCATGAGTAAACTTGGAATTTTAAAAAGAGGGATAGTCACTCACAATCTATCAATTCAAGCAGAAATCATGTGAACGTGTTACTGATAAGAAAAGGAATTTATACGATGAGTGTCAGAAATCGAGTCATTTATCTTAAACAAGAAATAACACTTCACCACCAAATCCACTTTCAAGAAGATGTGCAGTGCTAGACCTCCCCCTCTCCTACCCCCGTCAGGCATAGCAGTGCCCTGTTGGTTTATCGATAAAATTGGCAGCCAAAGAAGGCTTTGCTTTTTAAGAAAACAGAGGCAATTCCACATGGCTCACCATAATGTTTTAAAGTGCATCCTGCAAGCGAATTGGGTGGGCATTGGCATCTCGTTTAAAATATTAAGATTCAAGCAATGTGTTTACCCCAATCACTGATGTAATATTAGATTAGAGGAAAATGCGAGATAATGGCAATGAGCACTAGACAGTGCCAATAGCAGAACAGAGTTTATGTATAAAATAAAATTTATGTTTCTCAGATTTAAGATTCTTTGGTCAACCAATTGCTAAATCTACTCAATTACAGCAGTTTCATCTTGAGCAGGCTCTTGTGCTAAACATGTTGAATATGTTCTTAGCATAGAAATATGGAATTCTTCCCTTGCTAGATGCTATTTGAGTCTGTCGTTGACAAGAAATAAAGCTCAGACAGTGTCCTGAAATGAGCTGTAAAACTTATTTGTCAACAATGAATACTTTGAACAATGATATGTCTATGGAGAACCACCGATCGAATCACATCCTACCAGTACTGTAACAAACAGCTAGATGATCTCAGAGATTTGTGCCAAACTGTTGTTATCCTCCTGATGTTGCACTAAGAGATATCACGAGTGTCTGATCCCTAATGGATTTTGTAATTTCCAGAGGCCCCATTTAAGCATGTAACTCCCAGAACTCCTGGACGTCTTGTATATTCCCCTAAGTCCCACTGACTCTGGCTGACTCCTGTAACTCCCTCTAACTCCCACAACTCCCGGTAACTCCCAGTAAATCCCACAACTCCTGGTAACCCCTGCCAACTTCTATAACTCCCAATAACTCCTGGCAACCCCTGATAACTCCCTCTAACTCCCACAACTCCCAGTAACTCCTGTCAACTCCCACAACTCTCGGTAGGTGCCGCTGACTCCCGTATTTCTCATGACACCCTGAAACCCCAAATAGAAGCGTTTGGGAGTTACATGCTTAAATGGGGCCTTTCTAGTGACTGTCCAGTCATGATTTTAATCTCTAGTGAATATATTGCTATTTCAAATGGTTTCAAATTTATACAAGTGTTCAAACGCATTTTTGTACATTTTCCGATCTCTTGGATTGCAAAATTTTTATTGTTCAATAAGCATGTATCTGCATATTGTATCTATAATGTATTGTGCAATTGGCACCAAATGTTTTATCAACTGTTCAGATGAACCAATGCATCTGTGGTTATACCGTTATCCAGCAAATTTGTCCAAGGAATCTGGCTACATTTCTTATGCCACAACTGCTTAACTCATTTTGCAGCCCAATTGTATGTTTTCTGACTGCTGTTTGCAACAACATTGCATAGCATGTATGTCTTGAGTCGGTGTAAATACCCTTCACTCTCACCATACTTCAATGTGTTTATTCATGCATCTGTGTTGCCAAGGAACACTTTGTTAGACAACAATGAAAAGGGCGCATAAATACCATACCTGCCTTAGCGTGATGGTTCAAATGGTTAGTGTGTTCTATCGGGAATTCTTCAACTGAAGAAAGATGCTAAACATTTATTGAGCAGTGTATGCATAGGCGGAATCTTAGCACTTGTCCTTGTAGATATTGGTATACATGATATTGTGTATTTTACTGACAGGGCATTAGCTAGGGGAGAGCGGGGCACCATGAGCAGCTTTTCTGATTTTAAGCTCCTGAGCCTGAAGTTCCAATGGTAGATAGCAGGTTGTTTTATATAATCATAGCAAGACCTCTTGGCTACAATATTCAGTGTTGTTAGTTACATTATAAATATTCTAAAAATAATAAAAACATTTCAAAGATTTAAACGCTATACTCACAACGAAAAGGTTAGATGAATAGCTTTCGGAGCTCATCCAAGCTCCTTCTTCAGTTCTTGTGTTTGAAATATGAGCGGTCAGGTGACGATGTTGATGACGTGGTGTCACGTGACGCTAGAATCTCCCGGTATATTGCCGGGAGGGTGTGCCTCCCCCTGTCTCGGTTGAGGACAGGTTCCTCCTCGGAGATATGTATTGCCTCAGCCACCCCTCGGCGGAACCAGTTGCTCTCCTGATGTAGCACGGAGACTTGTTCTTCCGAGAATGAGTGCCTCCTTTCTTCACAATGCTGACCCACTGGTGACAAACTGCGATGATGTTCCTTGATTCGCTTCTGTAATTCCTTTCTGTCTCTCCAACATAGCTGGCCTCACAATCTCCACATTTAATGTGGTACACCACACCCGCCTTCTCCTCTTTTGGAATTTTTTGTCCTTTGGATGTACCAGTTTATTCCTTATGGTGTTGCAGGGTTTTAAATGGACAATAATGCCGGCCTTTCTGATGACTCTGGCTACAGCCTCTGTTATGTTCCCAATGTATGGCAGGGTGATGCTTCCCTTGGTTTTGGTGGTCTCAGTGGTGCGTTGGACTGCTGTTTTCTCTCTTGTTGCTGTGACCCATGCCGATTTGGTGTACTCGGATATGCTCAGTACCCTTTGAAGATGTTCGATTTCCTGTAGTCTGGCTTCTTCCGATGAGCAGATTGTTTTGCATCTGTGGTGGAGGGTTCTTATAACCCCTAGTTTGTGCTGGAGTGGTTGGTTACTACTGAACTGGAGGTATTGGTCAGTATGGGTCGGTTTCCGATAAACGAAAAAGGACAGCTGACCACTGTTGTTCCTCTTGATCTTCGCGTCAAGCATAGCAATGTTACCATCACTCTCATCCTCTCTGGTAAATTTGATTGCAGGATGAATGTCATTGATACGGTTGGTGAAGTCTTCTAGCAAGGAGTCGCAGAGGGCCACAATGGTGTCATCCACATATCTTTCCATATTGTGATCTCATATTGAAAGGATTGGATAGCCTTCACCTCAAACCATTCCATGAAGAGGTTTGCTACTATTGGGCTCACCGGTGAACCCAATAAAGACATTGTCTTTAAATAATGTAGTCCGAGTGCATAGTCGAGTGCATTTTCAGTGCATATCACCATTTTCCAGTTTATCATAGTATCAATGTTATGACATCATCCTAGCACATGCCTTACCTTCTCTAAGAAGACTAAGTTTTATGAAGATGCCGGAAGTAGTTGAAGTACCAGATGAAAAAGTTCCACTGCCCAATATTTTTTACTTTTCACTCAATTCACTGGTCAAAAGTATTTTTTTCAATTCTTGGTCCTACATTGAAAAGAAAGATCATGATTGCTACCCGAGCTAGTTCTACACTAATAAAAGAATATATGGTCTTGCTACCGAGCAGTTCTATCACGTCGTTTGTTTTGTAGGGGCCGGGGGCCCGGGCCCGGGGCTCATGGTATCCCATGGCTCATTGTGCTCCGCTCTCCCCTACTCATTACAGCTGAATATATTCATAACCTTTTTTTTTTAAAGAAAAAAATTATTCAAAAATATAAGCAACAGATAAGAAATGACAAAGTATTATATACTATGGCTAACTAGTGCATAATTTTGTGAAACAGTGCATCTGCAGTCTTGAACATCAATAACCCCAGGATCAAGATTATTATGCAGTGATATCCTCCCAAATTTCTGTTCGAGGTACAGATGCACTATATACATGCACTGTACATATTGTAATGCCTGAAATCCAGATATATAACACAACTACACACATACAAATTCATTATGAATAAAAATTTGTATATTTGTTTAGTATCTCTCACTCGGGAAGCTATAAAGAGCTTGCAATTGACTCTAATTATGGACTATGAATACACACATAAGCTGCTCACTGGAGCAATGTTTACAGTTATCCCTCGGGCTATGTTTATAAGTATTACGTTTCTCCTTGGTGTTCACTTGATAGGATCCATAATGATGTTAGATGGTTTCACTGCCTCCATCTAATACTCCACAATGATTCATCTGAAGCAAGTTTAGCAAGACCTATTGCCTCCCCAAAAACAGCTAAAAAGAAACATTTTTCTCCTGAAAGTCAGTTAGAGTATTGTGTTGCAGCCTTAAAGATGCAGCTAACAACCCAAGTGAGACAAGATAAACGCAGCAGAAATTCTGGAATTATCCTTACATGGACACTAAGTGAGAGATGTTTAGAGGAGGAATGAGGATGATGGGTCAGACAGTTTGCACAGTCCGTCTCTTCTGACTTGTTTGTTTGAGGAGTTGGACAGTTCGTGACAACAACAGAATGTGCCTCCCTGCCTTTGTCTCCTTGTATGCTGCTATGATAAAGTCCATCCCCAACAGCTGTTCTCTAAAAGACTAGAGAATTCCTGGCTAACCTCCAGGACATTGCTTTCATAAGAACAATTGCTACAGGACGCCATTGTCACGGAAGATCATTATCTGGTCAGTTACAATCGCACCTTCTTCTATACCTTGGAGATGTTATGGAATGCAGAGTAGAGGTATCCAAGAAAAACAAGTTCATAACATACATATACCGTATGCCCTGAATAAAAGATATCTATTCATGTGAGACCATGAGTACCGTAATATGGGGTGAATTGGGACAGATTTGGACCTTTTCTTGCCATAGAAGGGGCACAAAACCTCCAATAAATATCAATATTGTTTCAAATTATGTCCAGGCCGTAGATTTAACTATCTTTGAGATCATTAACTGATACCTATATTTTTCCAGGATTCAGGCTGAGAAAACCACTGTCCCAATCCACCCCTCACTTTGTGGTGAATCGGGACAGAGACTAATCTAAATAACTAGTACTTCCTACCCTGTTTTATTGATTTATAATTATGAATAAACATTAGAAAAAAAGTTTAGCACCCCAAAAAGTCGCTCTTAGTAAAATTTGAAGTCTATTATGTGTAGAATATTCACTTTTCAACAAAATGTAATAAATCACTGTAAGTTGACAAAAATGTCGTTATCTACTAATTTTACAAGTGATGAATAATCTTGGACTAAATCCAAAGCAAATGATGAATAATCTTTGACTAAATCCACAACAAATGATACCAACAAATGATACCAATTTCAACAGATAAACCCACAATTCATGAAAATAAGCTGGATTGAAAATTAGTAAGAAATTTTGGGCCAGCTCTGTAACTCTGCCTTTCACTTGGATCAAGACCCAGGACTAAACAGACAAAATATCACATCTCAGCAACTCTCTTGGTCTCCTAGAACTTTTTTAATCGATTTGGATCATAGAATTTATTTTCTGTCTTTAATCGACATAATATCACGTCCATTTTTGTCAGGTTCCAAAAGTGCATATTTATCGCTATTTTGGCCGTGTTTGACACTCCCATAGCATTTCTACACAATAAAAATAATTTTCAGCATATGTAGTACCCTGTCTAACATTATTTTATGACATTCTATCACTGATTTCGTTTCTTGAGTTATTACTGGGGTCCGAAAATTACACTGAAATAACTCTGAAACTGAAAGTGCACTAGTGCTTGTTAAATATAGTCAGTGCAAATGTACCTAAGTTTATGATAATTCTGTAATTGGCCACAACTATATACTTGAAGTTTTGTGATAATTTTGTGTATGTATCTGTTATAGTTTTTGTTGTACAAGCAAAGTTTTGACCAGCTTTTGAAAATGTAAATTCTGCAGGGCAATGTTTAAGGTGCTGCAGCTCCTTGCCGCGGCAATGCCGCCTGCAGGTAGAATGATCAAAATCCGTCCGAATCATCATGAGAATATATTCTAAGAACGTGCCAAAAATCAAGTCCGGTGACAATTAGAAGTTGTTTCTTTTTGAACAAATAAAATATTTTCCTGCCTTGTCCCGATTCACCGCTGTGTCCCAATTCACCCCATATTATGGTATATATGTATTCAATAACAAATCTCCATTTAGCATGATTTTAAACATTCAAACTTGATGTTTATAGAAACCTCGCATCTTTTTGGCAGTGACATATAATGAGCTCTTTCCATCTGGGCACAGTGCACGAAAAATATTGGTTTGTGATGACTGGGAAGACACAACCCGCCACCATTTGTTTATTTGTATGATTAGCTGAGACCAAATTGAGTTCAGTTTAAGGTTTTCAGACCAACAACCACACAGCCAGTGGTTGCATAAACAAATATCTTTAACCATTAGTCATCGCAGAACTCAAATCCAAACCAATTTGACAATATGCCAAGGATTAATAGTTATGACACAATTTATGATAAGAATAATGAAGTCAAGTTGTGAAATGTGCATAAAGTTCAACTAGCTTGTAAGTTTTGAGCTGTTCTGTGTCAGAAGCCTGAAATATCACATATACATACTTCCAGTGTTTAATTCTCAAATGCCAACTTCACACATTGAGGCAGTTTATCACATTGTCTGTAGAGGGAACATTTAAAAAGCAAATCACGTCAGTCTATTGGCAACATTTTTAAGAGCCTTTTTTTGTCACTAAGGCTTGTTGAATGAGTAACAGACATCATTACACTGAAGTTGTGAGAAACATTTGGAGAAGCTTTCAAAATGCCCTCTGAAATATAAGTGTATATCAGATGGAGTGGTTTAGTGAAGCAACCAGGGGAATTGTCAATTCCAATTGAAAACTGATTATAAAAAATCAGCACAGCTTGTTCAATTTAAATGCAATATTGCAACAGACTCGTTTAAGTTTGTAATTTTTTTTTTTTAATGTGACTACTGATTTAGTCAATATCCATAGAAGCAAGTGGCATGAAAAAACACTGTTGAATGTCATTATGACATTAAACTTGAAACAGCTTTTGTAATGCATATAATTATCTGATTACAGAACGTGTGCAGAATATATATATAGAAATTATGACAACATGGCATTCTTTATCTTAAGTGATTTGACCATCTGCAATATAAAGATTACAATTTTGGCCTAACTGTCTCTAATGGAAGGCGATGATGACTTGTGTCATAAAAGTGATTGGAGTGATTGCCTAATTGATCACTAAATATCTACTTATCATGTAATGTGCAAGAGTCTACAAATATTTTACCAATTGTCTGAATGATCCGGTGCACATCTATGGCTGCTGCACCATTTTCACGCAATTTGTTTAAATCGATCACTTTACATTTCTTATGTCATAACTGCTTATTACATTAGTAACTCATTTCACAACACAGTTGTATGTTTTCTGTCTGCTGTTTACAACAACATTGCATCTATAGTATCCATCTCTTGAGTCGGTGTAAATACCCTTCACTCTTACCATACTTCCGTGTGTTTATTCATGCATCCATGTTGCCAAAGAACACTTTGTCTGACAGCAATGAAAAGGGCAAGTAAACACAAAACACCATGACCTGTCTTAGAATGACGGCTCAAATTGTGTGTTATATAGGGTGTCCTGCAACTGAAAACAGGTGTTTCTTTTGAATGTTGCTTGAGCAGTTTATGCACAGGCAGATTCATAGCACTTGTTCATGTAGACATATTGGATTATTTGTGTACATTTGTATTATATTGACAGTGCAGTGCCTACTCATTAGAAATGCATATATTCATGCCTATAGGAAAATATTGCTATAACGTAAACACAAGACAACAGTCTCCAAATATTTTACGAATTGTTTGAATGATCCAGTGCAAATCTGTGGCTGCTCTACCTTTTTCCTGCAAATTTGTCCAAGGAATCTGGATACATTTCTTTAGTCACAACTGTTTATTATACTATATAGTAACTGATTTCAAAACACAGTTGTATGTTTTCTGACTGCTGTTTACAACAACATTACATGATGTGTATCTCTTGAGTCAGTGTAAATACCATTCACTCTCACCATACTTCTATGTGTTAAATTTGTGCGTCTGATTGCCAAAGAACACTTTGTCTGCCAGCAATGAAAAGGGAACATAGACACCATGACCTGTCTTAGGATAACAGTTCCAATGGTAAGTATGTTATATAGGAAATCCTGCAACAGAAAACCGATGCTTCTTTTGAACGTTTATAGAGCAGTGTATGCAAAGGCAGATTCTGAGCACTTGTCCACGTAGACATATCGGTGTACATTTCTATATACTGACAGTGCAGTGCCTACTCATTAGAAGTGCATATATTCATACCTATAGGAAAATATTGTTATATCGTAAACAAAAGACATAAGAAATGACAAAATAAACTGTGGCCATTGTATCATCTTGGAACTTAAACCTCTGTAACCCCAGGATCAAGATTATATGCAGTGATATCCTCCCAAATTTCTGTTTGAGTTACAGGGCCATATGCCAAAACTAAACGCATAAAAATTCATTATGAATAAACATTGGTATATTTGTTTAGTATCTCTCACTTGGGAAGCTATAAAGAACTTACAATTGACCCTAATTACGGACTATCGATACATACATAAGCTATTCATTGCATAATGTCATGATTATGGGGATATATGATATCCTGATGTTACCATGAGTCATTACGTAACCTTGGACCTTTCAATACACCGTTGTACAGGATTGAAAGGAAGCATAACAAGAGTAAAAATTTTTAATTGAATGCAAGTCATTTTTTAATTAAATCAGTCGAGGTAGGATGTAGCAGCATCACAATGTCTCTGTTGTCCATCAAATATGCAGAAATGAATGGCTAAATGTTTTAATCTGTAAAAAATACATTTTTTATTCCTAAAAATTATTAATTTAATTATATCATCCTCCCATTGCATGGATAGACAAATTTTATCGTTTATATATGTTGTATATATATACTCATAATCAGATCATATTGGGTGTACTTCAATTTAATACATATTTCTGTAATAAATGTTCGCTGTATATTATGTTTGTAACTAATTTTTTAATCTGCCATAATGCATAACTAAATCAGTTTGGCAATCTCCATTTCACATGTGGGTCAAAACTTATGAAAAATTATTCACTCCCAGCTCCAATGCTATTCCAATGGAAGTTATAATTTCTGTAATTTTGGANTTTGGACCTCTATGCAAAATGCAAACTGCATATATCTCCTTCATAGCAGTTTTGCATTATGACTGATATGTGATGTGATCCTTTTCTAAGAGTTCTCTGTAGATTGGCAGTCCACCTGAAAATTTAATTTGATTTTCTTCTTTTAAATCTGCAAACTGGCTTTGCCATTGACAGTATTCAAAGAGCTCTGAGATTTGATGCATGCTGAAGACACCACACTCATTTTTGCAACAAGCGTCAACTCTTGAATTCAATGTAAAAAATTCAAGGAGTTGAATAATTTTTCTGCCAACTGCATGTTGCTACATACATGTATATGCCTACAAGATTATGATAGATAATCGGGTTTTAATTAGTTGAAAAAGTAAGGCATGAATAATATGTAACAACACATAAAAATATTATATCAACAAAATTGCTCTTCTTTCTGAAAACTTGACAGTGTATCTCTAGAGTGTATAGTACGTTCTCTCCAAACAGTATACTGTACAGTGTGCAAGATATCATGTCTTTCAGTGGAATACCAAGCCTACAGAGCCACTAAAGCTGCTCACTGGAGCAATGTTTACAGTTTTCCCTCGGGCTATGTGTACAAGTATTACGTTTCTCCTTGGTGTTCACTTGATAGGATCCATAATGATGTTAGATGGTTTCACTGCCTCCATCTCTTGCTCCATAATGATTCGTTTGAGGTAAGTTTAGCAATCTTGACCCATTTCCTGCCCAAAAACCACTAACAAGAAATGTTTTTCTCCTCAAATTCAATTAGAGTATTGTATTGCAGCCTTAAAGATGCAGCTCACATCCCAAGTGAGACAAGATAAACACAGCAGAAATTCAGGAATTATCCTTTCCATGGAGACAAAGTGATCGATGTTTAGAGGAGGAATGAGGATGATGGGTCAGGAAGTTTGCACTGTCCGTCTTTTCTGAATTGTTTGTTTGAGGAGTTGGACAGTTCGTGACAACAACAGAATATGCCTGCCAGACTTTGTAAGTCTCCTTGTATGCTGCTATGATAATGTCTGTCCCCAAAAGCTGTTCTCTAAAAGACTAGACTATTCCTGGGTTGGCTCCAGGACATTGCTTTCAATAGAACAATTGCTACAGGACGCCATTGTCATTGAAGATCATTATCTGGTCAGTTACAGTTGCACCATCTGCTATATATTATGGAATGTAGAGTAGAGGTATCCCCCAGCTTATGTCATGCATGTAATTATTGAATGTGGGCCCAATATGTGGAAATGATAAAGCCATGTAACGGCATTCTTTCTCAAAAGTGATATGACCTTCTGCAATAAATAGATGAATTGTGGCAAAGAAGGGATTAGATTTATTGCCCAATTGATAGACAAATATATCCATCTGTCATATATTGTGAAAGTGACTGGAAATATGTTACCAATTGTTTGAATGATCCAGTGCATATCCATGGTTGCTTTACCTTTATCCTGCAAATTTGTTCAAGGAATCTGGTTACACATCTTATACTCCAACTGCTAACTGATTTTGCAACACAGGTGTACATTTTCTGACTGCTGTTTACAACAACATTGCATAGTGTGTATCTCTTGAGTCGGGGTAAATACCCTTCACTCTTACCATACTTCCAGTGTTTATTCATGCATCTGTGTTGCCAAAGAACACTTTGTCTGACAGCAATGAAAAGGGCACGTAAACACCATGACCTGTCTTAGAATGACGGTTCAATTGGTAAATGTATTCTATTGCGAATCCTGCAACTGAAAACAGATGCTTCTCTTGAATGTTTGGTAGTGTATATGCACAGGTACTTGTTCATACATATCGATGCGTAATGTATTCTACTGACAGCATAGTTAAGTGTCTACTAGTTACAACTGCATATATTTATACCAAAAGGAAAAAATTATTATAATGTTTTCGCAACAGATAGCAAATGACAAAATAAACTATAGCCAGTGTATCATTCGGTGGAACAGTTCATCGGGGGTCTTGAATCTCCATAACCCCAGGATCAAGATGCAGTGATATCTTCCCAAATTTTTGTTTGAGGTATAGATACAGCATATATATAACATATGCCTGCAACCAGCAAATGCCTAATCTACGCACATACAAATATATTATGAATAAACATCCATATATATGTATAGTGTCTCTCATTCAGGAAACTATAAAGTTGCTTACAATTGACACTAATCATGGACTATGGATACATACATAAGCTACGCATTGTTTAATGTCATGATTATAGGGATATATTATTGACAGATGATCTTCTGATGTTACAGTGAGTATTTACGTAACCCTGGACCTTTAATACACCTGTCAGCTTACTCACTTTAGAATAGCCAGAAATAGGCCGGACTCTAGACAATTAAACAATCTACCTGCCTCTAATAAAAGAAAATTAGAATTGAAATCTTTGAGGACACCCAATTCTAGAAGTGTTTGAAATGTACATGCAGTAGGCCTAATCAATCCTTGAAAAGATTGAAAGGAACGATAACAGTAGGAGTAAAAATTAGAAAGCGAATGTGAATCACTTCATATTTAGAATAATCAAAGTAGGATTGATGAGGCAGCTTGACATCAACTATAGTTATAAAGATATTATTTTGTCTGAATGCTAGCTCAATATACGCAAATGTAAGTGACTTTGTATTATCCTACTACAATTAGTTTTTCTAAATTTCTTAACCAATGTGAGCAATAAGGAAATATTGAGAAAGTATTGTGCAACATCATATATGTCAAAGCATGAAATTATCATATAAATTTGTACAGTGTATGTAAACTGTATATGCAGCGACGTAGCGTTTTCGGTACTTAGCAATACATTGTTTTCTGGTGAATAACAACGGCAACACCACAGAGCCACTGAAGCTGTTCTTTGGAGGAATGTTTACAGTTAGGGGAGACCTGGGTTAGTTGTGCCACAGGGTAAGTTGTTCCGTCCACTGTTGGGTGAAATGAAGAACTAGATAACGAAAGCAATGCCACCCATATACACCCACTTGGTCAACATCATTAGGCACCACGAAAAAAACTGCCAAATGTGCTGGTATGAAGACCTATTCTCATAAATTCAATTTTTCTGCTGAAAACTTTTTAAAGTGCTGAGGGCTGGCTTTCTTGTTTCTCAATCATTTTGTATTTGTAGTAAGATGATGACCCTCTGGTATGATGGAGTTATTAGGTATATCTAGACATTTTGGTTGTTAGATTTCACCTCACATTGTTTGTTTATTTTTGACAACCAGTTTTATTCAGAAAATCAATTTGGAGTAAGTTGTGCCATTTCGATTGGGGTGAGTTGTGCCAATGGTATTATGTACATAGGACTTAAATTTTTTACTTTTTTTTTGTCTTCACTTGACGCAAGGCCTTAACATATTTTGAAATAACTCAAACTGAAAGGAACATCGGTTAAAAGTGTTATACCACCCTCTAACTAATAAATAATTCTAGTTTTTTTCAGCATTTTAAATTTTTGCACAAAAAAACCACTAAAATGTTTGATTAGTTTCAGGTGACATGTCAGACATGAGTTAAAAACATAATACAAATGATCTCTCTGAAGACACGGGTTATTTAGAAGGTTTTTTGGAATGAATTAGGTGGAAAAACTAACCCCGTCATGCAGCACAACTTACCCCCGTACCGGGGCAAGTTGTGCCACTTGACCTACTTTTTTGGTTTCACTGGCTCCATCTCTCGCTCTGTTATAATTCATCTGAAGCAAGTTTAGCGAGGCCAATTGCCTGCCCAAAAACAGCTAAAAAGAAATGTTTTCTCCTCAAACTCAATAGAGTATTGTATTGCAGCCTTTAAAAAGATGCAGCTCAAGTAGACAAGATAAACAAAGCAGAAATTCAGGAATTATCCTTTCCATGGAGACAAAGTGATCGATGTTTGGAGGAGGAATGAGGATGATAGGTCAGACAGTTTGCAAGGTCCGTCTCTTCTGACTTGTTTGTTTGAGGAGTTGGACAGTTTGTGACAACAACAGAATGTGACTCCCTGCCTTTGTCAGTCTCCTTGAATGCTGCTATGCTAATGTCTGTCCCCAACGTCTGTTCTGCAAAAGACAAGACTATCCCTGGCCAAGCTCCAGGACATTACTTTCAATAGAACAATTGCTATAGGACACTACTGTCATTGAATATTATTATCTGGTCAGTCACAGTCGCACCTATATGTAATTCCATACCCTGGAGGTACTATGGAATGCAGAGTAGAGGTACCTCCCTAGAAAAACAAGTTCATATCATACGAATACCCTATGCCCTATAATAATTAAATAATAGTCTATATGTATTCAAAATCAAACTGGATGCATATAGGCTTTTGATAGAAACCTCGCATCTTGTTGCCTTTGACAGTGTCATAACACTTTTCATCTGGAAACTGTGCATGAAAAATATTCTTTTTTTATTATTTTTCTTTTTTGGTTGTAACACTAATGTTTTTAGGCAAAACGGACACTATCTGCTATTCCGATTTGAAAAAGTTGGCCCTGAGTAAGCTCAGAACTTCCCTACATACCCAACAAGCAGTGGCTATTTGTATTGTATTGGATTGCATATATCTATTTATGTCATGCGATGCATGAAATTGGTGGCGAGCCTACCACAATGACACAGCTCAGAGCAGCTATGAGACGGGGCCCATGGTCAGATACATGGGAATGTTGTGTAAGGTTCCCATGTTATAGCAATGTTGAATGCTGTATGATGATGCGCAGTGTGAAGACTTGGAGTCTGGTATCCTATTCGTTCAATGATGGCCAGTCCTTCGGTTGCACCACTGAAGTAATTCTGTGGTACTCATAATGAAAATTTCATGACTTAGTGCCGCTGGATGAACAGTTATGATACAATTTACACTACAAGAATATTGAAGTCCCTGGTTGTGAAATATTTTTAGCTGTTCTGCATCAGAAACCTGAAATATCACACAACTATTTTTCCAGTGTTTTATTCTAAAATGTCCAGTTTTCATGTTGAGGCGAATTTATAACATTGTCTATAGATGCAACAGTAAAAATGTAGATTATCCCATCAGCCTATGGGTAACTTTTAAGGCTCTTTTTATTTTTGTTACCAAGGCTTGTAGAATGAGTAATAGCCATATTAATTACACTGCAGTTGCGAGAAACATTTGGAGAAGCTTCCAGCCTTCCACAATGCACTCTTAAAATATTTATGTATTAAAGGGAAAGTGGTATCGTCAAATGACCAAGGAAATTGTCAATTCCATTTGCAAATTGAATTTATAAAAAATAAAAAACAAGCATAACTTCTGCTTTATTCAGCAAAGGTGAAAGTTTGTTTTAAATTTGTCAAGAAAACTGTTTTTTTTTTAAATGTGACTTTAATTAGGAGGTAGGCCTAACCTGCATGAGAAATGCTGCATTGAATGTCATCCGGACTTCAGTCACCTGGTCAGCAACGTGTCTGAAACAGCTTTTGTATGACTAGAATGCATATAAGTATGGAACGTGGGCAGAGCATGTAGAATTGATGTAGTCATGGCATTCTTCCTCCGAAATTATTTGACCTTCTGCATTGTATTAGTAATTGGAGTTTCTGGCCTAATTGTCTCTAATTGAAGGAGACAATGACTCGTGACAAAAAAGCGATTCTCACATCACAAAGATGTGACTGCTACATCAAAACCAATTAAGTTGTTCATTGTTTTATAATTTGAAGCTTATAAGATTGAACCCAGCCGATTGGTTGTAGCAGCTTCAAAAATAACTATATATGATAGAGAGAGGGATTCGTGATTCAATATCCAGGCCCAAACCAAAGCAGTGTCCTAAATCTACAATGTTCAGTACATTTCAAAAAGAAATATGAATATATTAATCAAAATTGCCTTCAACCTAAAAATAGTATAGCCCTATACTATTTTATTTGAGGTGTAGTATTATGCTACTTAATAAGTTTGACTGCATTAATTTCTTTTATAAATTAAACTTTATCAATTCAATGTGATGGATGATATACATTTTAGATAAATACAATATTTTCCAACGATAATACATATCTTCACTTACCAAAACATCATGTGGGTGGAAGCTGTGTTCTGAATACGATTTTTACATTTTATCTTTTTTTTTTGGATACTTATTACTTATTGGCCAATGGTCATGAAGCATCACTTTGCGGCCAAGCTTGACAAGGGCCTTTTGCAGACTCTAGGGGCCGATTTCACCAACATAGCTAAGACCAGGCTTAAAGTTAAACATGGTATTAAGTATTTTGGTGTTAACATTTTACCACTGATATTTACCTACAGTTTTAATTTGGAACCTGTAAGTCCAGGTCTGAGGCGTAGACAGGGCTGGCTTAACTTTGTTGGTGAAATCGGGCCCAGGAGCCTCTCCAGAAATTGGTCTTTCGGAAGAATGTTGACATTTGTTACATTATCTTTCATATTCAGTGTTTAATTATATAACTCATGAGTGGGTTTTTATATGTAGCTTGATGCTTTTGAATGTTTTTATGACAAGTCAGTTTGAAATAATGGATGTATAAGTGTATCTGTGATCTACGAAAAAATTATCTGAATCTGATATATCGGGTATTATGTCCCGTCTATACATTTAATATCCCATGGGTTCAGATTAAATTGAGTTTAGGGGAAGGATTAGGGGAAGGCTTTGAAAAATAAGGGATCAGAACTAGTCCATTAGCTATGCCTACATAATGTAATAGGGATGGTGGTACTATAACTTATATCTATTCCTCAAGCTTTTTGGTGTTTATGTGGGATTCCTGGGGAATGGGCAATTGGGGCATTTATTTATGACAGACACAGGTGGTAGAAAACCACATTAATCTTAACAAAACAATCGTTTACCTTAATGGTGCCATTTATAAAGGTTTCTCTAATGCTCCTTCTGTACTAAACGTCAAATCTGACCATTTTATTGTCTTTATCAACCAATAAAATGCCATTTGTCAACATTCTATGTCTTGCACGTGTCCAGAGAGGAATGGGTCTAAGCACCACAGTCTTGATCCAGCAGTTCAAGCCATGGCATGCATTATTATTGTCTGAAAATTCCGAATTAATTGGCTTATACACTGTTTAATATTGTTTATGCCACCTTTGTGTACCTCCAAAATGTATTTTCGAGCCAACTAGTTGTTTTTAGAGAAATACACAGTTAACTTAACTTACTGTTGGTCCTAGACATACAGAGATTTGATATCCTGGCCTAAATCCTTGGCTTCACTTTACAGCTGCTTGCGTCAAATCTTGACCTTCCAGAAGAACAGGGAAGCCATGGTAGGTGGGATCACATTTTGGTGTATACATACAATGTATGATGTTTTTTTAAATGCTACCTTTATACGTTGGTATCTAAACTCTGACAATCATTGGTATCTAAACTCTGACAATCAATCCCCATGGGCACATCGACGTTGCAGCAACGTTGCAACGATGTCACACTTTTCGTCAAATGACGTAGAATTGTATGGTTGAAATTATGTTGTCACAACGTTGTGATGCAACGTCAAAGATATGACGTTAGCATGCAACGTTATGGCGACGTTTTACAACATTGTGAGGCAATGTCAGGAGTTCGACGTTAGCTTGCGACGTTGTGGCAATGTTGTAAAAAAACCCCGACGTCGTGTTCACGTTGGGGCGACATAATCTCTACCATACATATCTACGTGACCAACAGACCAGCCCTCCACCAATTAGCAACGTCGGGAATTACGTTGTGTGCCCACTGGGAATATGATAACTTTGCAGCCCCAACTATGTGCATGATATGGTTATTGGTAATTTGGATGCTGAGTCATGGAAAATAGGGTGGGCTGAAAAAAACTTTTTTTGGAATTTCAATATGCCAGTGGTATAGAAAGTTGGCTATGGCCAAAAAAAGAAAATTTGGGAAAAAAAAATTTTGTGGCATGCGCCGTGTGCCGGGCCACTCTGGCTTTTATGAAAATGCATATTTTCATCCATTTCGCATGCGTTTTTAGACCATTTTTTGGCCTGAGTCAGCTTCCTTGGTTTCAGAAGGCTCAATGGCATACTGAAATCTTCTTTGAAGGCCATTTTGGATATGAAATGCCATAAACAGGTCCCTGATATTTAAGATATAGCCATTTCTGGGTAAATGTTGGGGATCAGAATTTGGCTTTTTTTGCTAAAAATTGCCCGAAAAAATTGAAAATATCAGAATTGACTGTACAAAACATGATTCCAAGTGAATTGCAATTACCCCGTGTCCTCCCTAATGCCCTAAAAAAACACTTCCAGCACATTACCTGCATCAATTTGTGGTTTCAGTTTCCAGAATAGGGGCAATTCCGTAAAGTCAGATTTACAGATTTGACACTTTGGCAGCTTGTTGAGCCCTACCATTACACCTCAGTTATTTCATTGTTAAATAGGGATGAGGCCAGGTAATAGGGGTATCAGACAAGCCATCAACCAAAGCTCCAAGTGCGATAGGAGCTGAGCTACATGGCAAAATGTCATCGTGACGAACGTACAGTGTGTGAGTACGTCTGACAAGATGACATTTCGCCTTGTAGCTCAGCTCCTATTGCACTTGGAGCTTTGGTTGATGGCTTGTCTGATACCCCTATTACCTGGCCTCATCCCTATTTAACAATGAAATAACTGAGGTGTAATGGTAGGGCTCCACAAGCTGCTAAAGTGTCAAATCTATAAATCTGACTTTACGGAATTGCCCCTATTCTGGAAACCACAAATTGATGCAGGTAATGTGCTGGAAGTGTTTTTTAGGGCATTAGGGAGGACACGGGGTAATTACAATTCACTTGGAATCATTTTTTGTTCAGTCAATTCTGATATTTTTAATTTTTTCGGGCAATTTTTAGCAAAAAAAAGCCAAATTCTGTTCCCCAACATTTACCCAGAAATGGCTATATCTTAAATATCAGGGACCTGTTTATGGCATTTCATATCCAAAATGGTCTTCATAGAAGATTTAGGTATGCCATTGAGCCTTCTGAAACCAAGGAAGCTGACTCACGCCAAAAAATGGTCTAAAAAGGCATGCGAAATGGCTGAAAATATGCATTTTCATAAAAGCCGGAGTGGCCCGGCACAAGTCACATGCCACAAAATTTTTTTTGCACAAATTTTCATTTTTTGGCCACAACCAACTTTCTATACCACTGGCATATTGAAATTCCAAAAAAAGATTTTTTCAGCCCACCCTAATGGAAAATCCAGATGAAATATAAAAAAAACCCCAGAAACTCTGGATATCCCTAGCGGCATAATCCCTTATTCCATATCATGAGTTTCTTACCATCATATTTTGTTTCTGAGACGCACAACAGATTGAGTTCATATCTTTAAACTAACATAGCAGGTACCATTTCGCTTCCACTCACTCCAGCTGAACTAACACACCTTCCAAAATGTGAGCATCCAGGAGGGCAAAGAAGTTAAAATACATATCTGCCCAATTAATGTTTATACTATAAGGTTGGTTCTCCTGCATGAGTATATTTCATGCGGATTTTCAGTATAGGCTACCTTCAGGTTCCATCCTGATTCGAAGTACCACCCCTCCCAGATATACAATGCAATACACATAAATGCATATATATAATACATTGTACAATATGAATGTGTGGCTTAGAAGTCCACACGCAAAACTGAGAATATCCATGTTTTATCTTTTTCGTTTAAAAAAATTTCATACCCCCTTTAAACATCTGAAAAATAAGTATCGCCCTCAAAATAAATGTGAAAAATTGTGCCCAACCCCTCCTAATCAAACATTTTAAATGGTCCCGTATTATTAAAATAAGCCTGTTAATCAAAACTTGCTGGTTGATAAATGTCTTAGCCACGGCAGTAAAAACTCGTTTTTGAACTGGCAACAAACTGCCATGCAGAAAGAACATTAGTAATTTTTTGGCTATTGAACTATACATGAATCAGTTTTTGCAGTATATATGATATATATACAAACGTATCAATAATCTAGATTTATGTTGACCATATCATGTGTAAATATAACATTTTTTGCTGAGGTTCATATTTAAATAGAAAATAAATTCAAGATAATTATAATAGGGTATCCAGGGGAGTGCATGGAGTTTTTTAAATAAATAAATTCTGTCCCAATTTTGGTGAAATGAATAAATTATTTCCATGCAGTCTTGAATATGTTTAGTCAGGGCTTTCAGAGCATGGTATTGTTTGCTCAAAAACCAAAAAAGTCTGTCAAGTTCGTTCCTTATTTAAAACCCAAAGCCCTCAAAGTATTATATGTCATCGACCCCTTTGTGAGATAGCAGTTGCTGTACATGTGTTTGTATACTTACTCGTCCAAGTTTCCAATCGGGGTTGATCAATCCATCAAGCGTTGGCAGCACACAAATCACCCCGACCAGGAAATCTGCCACTGCCAGGTTGGCCAGGAAGAAGTTGGTCACGGTTCTCATTTTCTCATGCACCAGGACAACCACAATCACCAGCAGGTTCCCTGCAAAACAAAAGCCAAAAATAAGCATCATTTCCCTGTTTTTTGCTCATTACTGCTGGCAGAACGAGATGGGTGGTTAATGTCTATTTATTGTTCGTCCACATCTGCTCAATTTTTACAACCAAACACAAATTCCTGGGAGGAATTATGAGCATATAAACTGCAATGAAGCAACACGTTTTCATTTTGTTTGTACTAATATCTAATGGGCAATGGTGCGCTCTCTATTTCCTTCGGTTGCTGGAATATTCCATTGCCTAATTCCAGCTGGAATATTCTATTTCCATCCAAATAAAAACATAACACTAATGGTGCAAGAATAAATAAATAAGAGTGTACGGGAGGTAGTAAAAGACGCTGCAAGGAGAATGAACAAAAGCGTAAGCATCTGTGTTACGGCAAGTGTCCGCCATATGCAACATATTTTTGTCTTCTTCATCTTATCTTATACACAGGCTATGGTTATTTTTACCCAGCATGGGCAAGAAACTCAGAACGAGATAAGTCTAAGAAAGAAATTCAGTGAATGATAATTTCAAGCCACAGTCTATAATCTACCTGCTTACCAAACGTGCACCATTAAACTGTGCCTTCATTTACTGCATTGATCTATTAGAACCAGGTACTATAGTTATAATTTCATTACACAAAAACATGATTTATTATAAAATATAAAAAGTTGCTTGACACAAAGCTTACTGTGCACGCTTGCCAAAACATGTAAAAATTGTGGAAAAAGGTCATAATGCGGTAACTATCCTTGTACATACAGCTCTTTGCAGATTGGTGGTCCATATCATTTTTGCATCTTACAAAAAATGCATGATAGAACCTCCGAAATCTGTGTTCAACATATACGCAAATCACTGCTGAGACATTGGGAAAAGACATCAATATCAAGTCATTGTTATCAATGTGATAGTTAGACAAAGGTATCCTTTTTGAGGTTTTAACCGACACAAAATGCATTACAGAAACAAAGAAGACAGAGGCTAACCAGCTGAGACCTCACATGCGTGTTTACGATACGCTCAAGCGATAATGATTGCAAAACATACTGCAAGATGACTCGTTTATGACTGTTTATTTACTGTACTGTTTGTAACTACATGTATACATTAACACATACAGTTGTGAGTGAGAGCTCAGCTCATCACAGTATCTCATGGTGAGGTCTGAAGTTGCTTATCAAACCTAATATATTTGCATCCTGCCATTGCAGGGCTCGTTTACACTCACCCTGCCAACAGAATCCAAAAAATATTGAAAACTTCCAATGCATGGTCATCTTTTTTCCGGAGAAATTTAAATAGACCTAATTATTAGTGGTTTTCTTCAAATTGGTGCAGAATACAACAAATAGTGGATGTTGAGTATTGAAACCAAAATTGAGTCTTATTATAAAACTCAATATTAATGGTCTCATCCACTATCATACTATTAATTCACGGACCCCTTACGCTACTCCAACAAAACTACTGAATTGCCAGTTATGAAAACTTGCAAGCTGCTTTTCTACCCTCTCTGCAATGTCCTTAGCTGGGTTTGATGTTGAAATTACAGTCACAGAAGCTGAAGTGATGTTTGCTCATAATCCACTATTTGCCCTTACATAACAGCATGTGTTTCCCCCCTTCTCACATGCATGTCTTCACGGGTGTTATGCTTCTACATAATATGTGACACACTGGTGTACAGCCCAAGATCATTTTGATAACCACCCTCATTTCGCTGACTGTGATAGATGTAATAACTTCGAGGCCCAGAATTTTGCAAATAGAAGTGATTTTGCTTTAAGTAACTTTAGGTCTACAGCTTAAATAGAAAGCCAGTGAATGCAATCGAAATGTGACACACTTGGCACTGTGCAGAAACCCAAAATTAACATTAAAACATACCAGGTGATACAGATACAGAGAGAAGCATGCATGAATTGCATGATCTTTCATCATTATTTAGGCCAATATAATAAAGTACATATCACCAAATAGCCGTTGAGTGTGTTGTAATTATATGTAGCAGATACTCTGTCATAATAATTATGTTATAAAGCTTAGAAGAAAATAATACAATGGGCAATACTTTTCCAAGAACACAAAAGGCATCCAAAATTGACAAAGGATTTGGATTCCATCAACAAAATGCACCAGTCAGATGAGATACAGCATTTAAAATTTACAACGAATGCTGCCCTCTCCATACACATGTCCAGGAAATAAGGTTTATGGGTTAGGCTTGACTGTCATTGTCCTACTGTTCTGCTAAATGTGCATTGGGTGCCACATAAACCTATGGTTTAAATTTATACGCACTCAATGATGCCAAAAATAGTATTTTTGCCACGTGCAATTACAGCTAATTTCAAATTTTCAGACATGTGAGGTTCCGAAGCAATTAACTTGTTCTGAAGTATAAATTACAAAACTTGATCATGTGCAATTTCAGAAGCTCCTTATTTACTCTGTGGGTTAAAGTCATTAACTCTGAAATAGGTGAACTACCGTTCGGTGTTGTATGTCCTGATCATGTTTCAGACGTGAATAACAAGCTCCCAATTAAAACCAAATACTACAGCATGTGGATTTTTCTATCGTATTTACCGACTCATCCGATGTTTAGCAAGACAGATATATCTGTAGCACTACATCATAAATTTGACTTCATAGTGGCACTATACAATTTGTTGTTGTTGACAATTTACAATTTTGTATGATTTCTGCCAATATTGAAAGAACTGACTTTATACTGATTCTGAACAGCTTAGAAGTTACTGCCATGGAAAACCATGTGATAACCAAAATGTTCCGTGCTAGGTCACATTATACCTGATGAGTGATATTCAGTGGGAAAGGCATATACTTTAAATGTCATTAGTACAAGTCAGTGAAGGAGGCATACTAATCAACAGTGAGGTCACATGCCCTCTAGTGGCAAAATAATAATAATTACCACTCACTCCCATGCCAAGTTCTTTCTTGACATTATTGATTGCGATCACTTGTACCACTTTTGGGAAAAAGAAGTTCTTTGGTCATTCTTTTGAAGTATTTGGATATAAGGAAATGTAAATTCTAATGAAAAAAAAGTTTGGTTAACACAGCCTTTATTTATAAGAGTGACAATCAGCAAAAGTATTTCAGTCTAGCTTGATTTGCTCTATAATCAATCACGGATTTGTCCTAATTTCTAATACGATTAGTTTAATGCAGAATTCAATTGCAGATACATGTAGGCCTGCTGTACAAAAGGAAATGCTCACATTTTAACATGAACATAGCAATGACATTTCATTATATTCAGTTTAGAGCATGTCACAGAAAAGTGGCTGAATGATGTTAATTATCCCCCATGCTATGCTATGGGGGATTTTACTTTTAGTCTCCATGTCATGGCGTCCATCAAATATCTCAAACACCACACCATGCACAATGCTCATCCTTTCCCAACATTCAAATAGCCCCCTAAACTTGTCAAATCTGACCATAAATCAATAAATATCATAACCATTTCCACATCCCAAATACTTTTTGCTGTGCTTTTGGCCTGCAGCCATGTTATTTTTAAAAGCGAACTCCACCCCCAGGTGTCTCCACCTCCTTACATGTATGCACAATTATGCCCCTGGTGGAAATATTTGGCATAACTAAAATTGGAATTCTGGTGGGTTTTGGTAGATGTGTAGGGCATGGGGGATATGGAGGCAGTATACCTGCTCTTGTTTTTCAGGTTTTTGTTTTATGTCTAATTGTCTACGACACAAATAAAATGTGTAGCAAATAAATCCTAATTCCACTCCCTGAGATACATTTTGCAGGTGTGATTAACTGAAAGTGCTATTTGTCATGGTACAGAATATATAATATATGCATATATGCTGCTTGTATTATATCTGATAGGGTTAATCTTTGCTGACTATCTTTCTTTGGTTTTATCAGTTTATCTGGCAGAAACCATATGATTTAGCTGAGCTTGGCTGGCACATAAGAAGAGCTTCCCTCGCTGATTGCCTGTTTCGGTGCTTTCGAGTAAAGAGCTATATCCAAGGATCAACTTCTTCTTCTGCTCTTGTTCTTATACATTGTGAGTATTGATCCTTGGTTAGTTTCTGCCGCATTCAGCAATATCGCACAATATGTTCTTACAGGGAAAACACAATATTCTTGCAGGGAAGGGTTTATTTGAAGCAGTAGTGACCTGCTAAAACACAGAAGTGTTTTCTCATCAACTTGTAGTGCAAAGTTATTAGTAACCTGACACTAGAGCTGGGAAGCAGGACACAAGACATCACTATAGCAGTCTCCAAATCAGGTTATTGGCCTGCGTTACTGTGGAGTGTGGACAAAACCATAGCTCACCATTGACCTAATGGCTCACAGCCCTGGACTGCCTAATTCCCCTGCAATGAACACAACACCGGAAGTAATCTCATTGTCAGAGAGGTTGGGACCTAAATTTCCCACTTCGATTTCAATGGAATGAATTCCCGGTGGCAGCCAAGAGCAGCAAATCTACTATTATCCACTGCATCACTCAGATTTGTGCAGAGGACAGATGCCTATCCTAGTTCTGTCTGCTTTGAATCCGCTAAAATGTCTTGTGACTCAAATATACCCTGCCCTGACCTAGAGTCCCTTTTGTCAATCTCTTGCTGCACCCTTGGTAATGTTTTGCAAATGCTAATCTTTGTGTTTCTGTCAGAAACTGAATAATACTGTATCCTCTTTTTTCTCCATTTATTGAGCGTGTTCCAAGGTAATTCGGACATTACCCCAAACTTTCAATGACTTGTGATCAGTGAATGAAAGTATATTGCACAGTTCGAGTTTACCAGCATGTCTTTTGCCCCAATATGTGATGCCAAAGTTGTTGACTCCTAAAATATCTAATGCACTATATACAAAGTTCATTTATGTCAACATTAAATTTTAATTTAATAAAATGTGGAGAGTCACGACTTTAGTATGCAAGTTCAATGCTTTCTTTAAAAAACCTGCAAATTGCATGAACTACATTGTATGTCAATGCCTCAGGAAATGTAAAGCTAAACATTCAGGCCGGCCCTACCCTGTCAAGGCTCTAGTCCAATGGCCGTCAATGCCTTGACTGTTGACAAAGAACAAGATCACAAGAAAGAGCAGCGGAATTAATTTGCGGGGCATATATTATTGCCTCATACATACAAATGTCTATAACCACATAATAGTCTCCGACCTATAATTCCGTGTTATCTATAGGATGGTGCATTTATAAATGGTTTAACAATATTATTAATGTATATATGTATTTTTGAATAGTTGTAAATTAACCCTATTTGATTCATTGAAACTCAATATCCTATATGAAATTGTTATGGAATGTATATGCTTGCGATGTTTGATATGTTTATACAATATACATGCAGCAAAAAAGCAATAGAAACTAGACACATATTATGTCCAACATGTAAACATAAAAATATGTATGTACATAAATATATGATTTTTTTGTCATAACAACTTGTTGGATTGAGAGTTCAACTCCCATGTTGTGTAAATCCATTCGAATCTCAAGCAGCAGTTGACGATTGGCCATTAATCTAACAGGCTTTCAATATACTTGATGAAACGTGTCTCTGCAATTTATGTGTCTGAGAAGACTGATATATTGCAGAGCCTAATTATATCATTACGATCCTGCTCCTGCTGCCCAAATTGCCAGGACAAGCCAAGCTGACAGAAATTCCATCACAATGTCGTTGATATTCCATTTATTGCTGTGGATTGGTAATCTTAGGGAAATGAGTAGCCTCTAAATTGTGTCTGCTTATCACAAATCATCCTATGTACCTTTACTTTCTAGCAGCCAGCTAGGAATGTTAGCTACCGGGTGACCCTTTATAAAGAGCACTTTTTAATGGTTGAAATGCATAACCTAAATAGATTCCCAAGCCATTGAGTTATCCATCTGTCTGATGCCTATCTTTAGACTACCGCAGATTGAAGACTGATATTGATATACTATCAGTCTATTTGATCTCATGTTTAGTTATTGCCATTTACCAATATATTATTGGTGATGATTGAAGACTGATTGATAATCATGCTTTGCTTCTGCTCTCCGGTGGAGATTCTTTATTTGCTTTTCTAACGTCGGAACACTGTTTTCAAGCCCGGGCTTGGCAGTTCTGTGAGTTTGACTTGCCGCATCTCCTCATATTATGTTTTGCACCATCACACACCATTGTGGCACACACAATCGGCAAATAGTACTTTACACCAAATGAGATATCTAAAAACACTTTTAAAAGATCCTTCTCGGTGCCAATTGGTAATCATCCTGCATTTTATGCAATGCTATCAGACTGACAGACACAAAGACAACAGTATAACACAACCGTTATTGCTTGCTTCTATGGTTTTAATTGGCAAATACATTTCACAGTTATAGTTCAAGGGAATAAGTAGGCATGCAGTAGTTGGGAGCATACAGTCACAAATCATATCTTCGAATTGTGATCTTCCATGTCAACTTTGAAGGGGTTTATTTTCATATGTAAGTTATTTAATACAAAATTCTTCTATTGCAAAAGCACAAGACTGTCAAAGGGACAGGGGATTAAGATTCTATCTACAAAATGTTGTTGACATTAGCATTAAAACTTTACAACAACTCTGATATCTCGCTACACACTGTCTCACCATGTCTCCGAATATGGGGCTATTATGGGCTAAGCAGCCGCTAATGGGTTAGGCATGATGGTTGTTATAATGTTGGCCTGATTTCCTCTTGAATATAGGCCTACATCTACCGTTCTACTTGTGTCCACTCAATGATGCCAAAAACAGTATATCTGCCGCAAGCAATTACAGCTAATTTCAAAATTTGAGATACATCATGGCAGGGCTGTTAATCAGTACTTTTCGAAGTACTTAAGTCCAGTACAGTACTTTTCAAATGTTCCCAGTACCCAGTACAGTACCCAGTACTTTTTTAATCACTGTACTTAATTCCAGTACCCAGTACTTTTGAAAGTACTTAAGTCCAGTACCCAGTACTTTTTGATGTCTCACACATTGAATCACAATTGTCGAAAACAAAATTGCAATCTTTTTCGAAATATAGTGAAAAATAACACCATCATCTGATCATACACTTTATCAATATTGTGTACAAGCAATTATACTCATCCTGTATGAAAAATCTTGCGAGATAAATTATAGATTAAATATACCGACAAAAACTTGTGTTTCTTTTTCAAGCAAATAGGGATATTCATGGAATACAGTTTCATTGGACAGATAGACAGATAGATAGATGGATAAATTGATAGATGGATAGACGGATGGATGGATGGATGGATGATTGGGGCTTTACGTCCTGTATTTATGCACTTGGTAGGCTAATTGGGACAGGAGGAGGACACGGTAATGAGGCTATAAGGACACATAGATAGATAGGTAGATTGGATAGATAGATAGATAGATAGAAAGACATATAGATAGTTAGATAAAAAGATATATATATAGATAGATAGATAGATAGATAGATAGATAGATAGATAGATAGATAGATAGATAGATAGATAGATAGATAGATAGATAGATAGAAAGTAGGAACTTCATTAATAATATTGCAAAAAATGGGCAACTTGGATCTGCCCCAGACTGTGATATTTTGAATGCTTGTCAAATTAAGGAACTGGTCAGAATAAGATATTCAGATTTTAATCACTGGGTCTTTATTAGACACCCAGAAAATTAGTGGGTTATTGGGTATTATTATCATTTTACAGGGCATTGTCTGGCCATTAACGCCCAGTTCGCGGGCGTTAATGGCCAATTAATGAATAAAATATTTATTACTATTGATCAAATTAGTTTTGAAAAATTGATATTTAACTGACACAGATTAGGCCTATGTTTAAGCAAGCAATGGATGAAAATTGACATTCTATTGTGAAGTTCCCAGTCCAATTGTAAAGAGGGTAATTCTCACACCTGTGTATACAAGGTCAGGTACATGCAGTGACCCAATTTCTTTGCTAAAGACAATAGGCCAATGCATTCACACATACATGCCTCAATGAACATGGAAAACCCCTCAAAAAGATGGCATTGAAATTGATTGAATAATTACTGAATTTATTCATGTATGCAGCATACTTTCAACATGATGCATCATGAAATAAAAGTAATTTCTCAAATAATTATCATAACCATATTCATTTTCATAACTTGTTGAACACCTCACTCAGAACAATCTTGAGGATGAAAAACAATCAGCCTACAAGCAATTTCATAGCACAGAAACCCTCTTAACAAAAATCCATAATGATATTATGCTTAATCTGAGCAACAGTGAGGTGACAATGCTAGTATCATGTATCATACATGCTGTTCCAAAGCAATTAACTTGCTCTACAGTATGAATTACAAACTTCATCATGTGCAATTTCAGAAGCTCCTTATTTGCTCTGTGGGTTAAAGTCATTAACCCTAGAATTGTGGAACTACCGTTGGTGTTGTATATCCTGATCATGTTTCAGACGAGATATATAACAAACATGTAATAATTATATATATGTCTTACAGTTAAACTCAAAATAAAGTGTTACTACCACAGCAGGAAGGAAGAATCAGCCAATACTTTAAATACTCTTTCAAGGTTGTGGTGAGATTTCAAATGTAGTTGTAAGGGGGTATTCGGGATGGAGAGGGGAAAGAAGAGCAAAATAGGTAAACAGAGAACTTCTGACAGAAATTTTTCTTCTTTATTTTGGGTTGTACTGTATTTGCAGTTTGTGAGGTAGACATAATAATTTGTTGAATCACAAGTATAGTTTGATGCCATAGTGGCAATACATTACACATTTTTTTATTGTCAATTGTAATTGTGATTTTGTTGAAACACATGATTGTTGAATGTAACAAAAGCCCCACATCCATGATGATGTGACAGTGAAAAGTGCAATGCTTTCATCATGGATGTGAACTCCCTGCCTGGTCGAGATTCATATTTCGTTTTTACCCCGCTGGCTATGTAATAGCCTACGGGGTACTGCAGTCCTCAATGCCTCAATGTGCTGGGGATTTCGTCAAGCATAACTCACTTTGTGTTGCTCATATTTCATTCAAATTTTGCCTGTTATCTTATTTTGTCATGCAGATGGGAATGACAAGTCCGTGCGTCCGTACGGACACACGGACGTACGGACACACGGACGTACGGACGTACGGACACACGGACGGACGGACACACGGACAGAAGGACGGACGTACGGACACACGGACGTTGTGTTGCTCATATTTAATTCAAATTTTGCCTGTTATCTTATTTTGTCATGCAGATGGGAATGACAAGTCCGTGCGTCCGTACGGACAGACGGACGTACGGACACACACACGGACGGACGTACGGACACAAGGACACACGGACAGAAGGATGGACGGACGGACACATGGACGGAGCACTGACGGACGGACACACGGACACACGGACGGACACACGGACGGACACATGGATGGACGGACACACGGACGGGCGGACGGACACACGGACGGACGGACACACGGACACACGGACACATGGACGCACGGACACACGGATGGACACATGGACACACGGACGGACACATGGACACACGGACGGACACACAGACGGACACACGGACGGGCGGACGGACACACGGACGGACGGACACACAGACGGACACATGGACGCACGGACGGACGGACACACGGACACACGGACGGACACATGGATCCGAATGGTCTCAATGGCTTCACATAAAGCCAGCGGGGTTTACGTGCTTGCACGGTATTTTTTACTTCGGAACACTGTTTGTAGCACAGCCTGTGTTTGATTTGCTCCATCTCCTATTGCCAAGTACACATTTGCACCAAGGTCGAGTGAAGCAATGGTTTAAATAGAATCTGCTTAGTTCCTCTATGCCGTGACTGGGATTCAAATTTGCGACCATGCACATAGCAGTCAAAGTCCTTATCCACTGCCATATGGAAATACCAGTGATTGACAAAAGGCAACAAGATGCCCCTTGTAAGAACTACGAAACTTGCTACATTACGCTTGATGACTTATATTCAGTGAGAAAGGTAACATCCTACCCGGGCTTTGTGTTATTAGCACAAGTCACTGAAGTAGTAACACCACTCAACAGTGAGTTAAACTGAGTTCACATGTCCCCCACAGAAGCCAGGTGCCTGTATGAGTGTTTGTATCAATGTTTTCTGGTTCTAGAACCTGCAGTGATATCATTGGTACTAGAACCTACATTGATATCTCAGGTACTAGAACCTGCAGTGCATGACATCATTGATTTTTTCCTGTCGATTGCATAACAACAAACAATCATTTTTTCGAGTACAACCTGGCATTTCTGCCAAAGGAGTAAGTAGTGCCAAAAATATGAATGGAGTTCTTGTGAAAAAAAAACACACCAAAAAGCAAATTTATAAAAAGGCACTTAAATGTCATCCACTGGAAATGTACACTTTGCAGGTTAGGATTTTTTGTAAATTGATAAATTGTGGGAGAAGCAGGAGTGATTTGGAGGTGATGGCGACACCGCATGAATTTGTCATGCTCTCTTATAATGCATAGGCACAAGCCCAAAAATAATAATTTGTTTTTATTGTACATACATCTCCAGCTTTCTCCTACCTAGCATGGTTACTTTGTGCTTGCTATTTTATCAGTTTGTCATGTGTTCATCCTGGCAGGAACCATATGATCTGGTTGAGTAGGGCTGACACATGGGAAGCCCTTTCTGATTGCGATTGCTGTTACAGTGCTTTGGGGTAAAAGAGTGATCCACGGATCCAATACCCCTTGTCCTTATATGTTGTGTGTCTTAATCCAGGGTTAGCATCTGCTACACTTAGCAATAATCACACAATATGTTGCTATAGGGAAAAAAGAATATTCCGTGAAGAGTTTATTGCAGCAGTGGTGACCTGCTTTTGTACTGAAGTGTTTTCTCATCAACTTGTAGTGTATAGTTATTAGCAACCTAACACCAGAGCAGGCAGCCAGGACACAAGACATTACTTTTGCTCTCTCCAAATCAAGTTATGGCCCTGTGTTACTATAGGCAACATCACAGCTCACCATAAACCAGTCACTGCCTCACAGGCCTGGATGAACCGCCCACTTCCTTTGCATTGGACACACAACAAGGGGGTAATCTCATGGTCAGAAAGATTGGTACCTAAATTTAACCGCTCTGATTTCAAATAATTGAATTCCCAACTGTGGGGAGCAAGACTGAACCTAATATTATCCACTACATCCCTCAGATGTGTGCAGAGGAGGGTAGAGAGGCCAATCCTAGTTCTGTAAACTTTGAATATAATTATGCAGATGACCTCCAGTCATTTGAAGCTTGATCCCACACAGCACCAATGATCACATTGGCACACAGTGAGACTAGTAGTGATTTGTTTAGTGCTTGTGTCAGAAAGTCCACATATACCACCTCTACGTATACATTGGTTTTCCACAAAAATTAAAACATTCTATATACTTGTATGTTCTATGGAACAGTAAGGCACTATTTCACAATTTCAATGATTTTTGATGAGTTGCAGATGAAAATTAAAGTACATTAACTTCAGTATGTACAAGTAATTTGATGTGGAACAAATTTGCAGTACATGTGCATTGAATTAGAATGTCCATTTCAACAATGTGTTGTTCACCCTGTAACTCATGTTGTTCATAGTAAGCAGTACAAATAATAACATAGTTTGTTTCCATGTCAATATTTGAATTGCTGAAATAGCGTACGGATAGTTGTATACAAACACATAAAAGTATTCACATACATGATTTATTATTGTATAAACGGATTGGACTTCACACAACTTCCATTTCCTTGCACACCAATTTTAATCTCCAACAACAGCTAATGATTAGCTATCAGTCTGATAGGGCTTTAAATATGTCTTCACAATTTCTGTGTCTGAGAAAATTTGTTATGGTGCCTGATTATATCATCATTGAATACACCTAATTCATTAATTTAATTATAACACAATAATTGCTTAACTTACTGGTTTGATTGATCAATGGTTAATGTGTATTTCAAATACTGAGAATTCCTTGACTGCATTTTGTAAAGTCAGTGAATAATAATTTCAAGCAGCATACATGCTTAAGTTTCCAAAATTGAATCATCAGACTGCCTTCATTTACTGCATTGATCTATCAGAACTGAGAAAAACTTTAACAATTTCTTCATGCAAAAATTGTGATTTATTATGCTAAGAATTAATACTGTTTATAACAGCAAACTAACAAGCAGATCTTTGTTTATTTTACAAAAATTACGAGTTAAAAGGTATAATACGAGAAGCGTATACGATTTAAAGTCACTTTGACGCGTTTTAACATGCATTTTTGCATCTAACTGACAAAAATGCATGTTAGAACCCTCCAAATCAGTGTCCAACTGATACGCAAATCACCTCCAAAGCATTGGGAAAATACATCAATTTGTCATTGAACATTATCACCAGTGTGGTAGTTAGACACAGGTCTACTTATTGGGTTTTTAACCAACAAAAAATCCCTCATAGAACCAGAAAAGAAGGTGTCTAACCAGCTGAGACCACACATGCGTGTTTATGATAAGCTCAAGTGATAATAATTGAAAAACGTACCACAAGATGACATGTTTATGACTGTTTAATTACGGCACTGTTGCAACAACGACTACATGTGTGCATTAACACATACAGTTGTCAGTCAGAGGTCAGCTCACACAGCTTGAAATGATCACGATGAGGTATGAAGTTGATTATCATACCTATTTGACAGCTCTGAGGTTTTGCTAATAATGACTTAATAGCATACACAGTTCACTCAGGTAGATGTATATTATTCAAAACTACATTTCAACAACACCAATTGAAACTCCATTAACCCCATTTTGTTTGATTTATTTGATATTGTGTGTCTTTGCTAATTGATATTACATTGGTATAGCTGTCTTAATAGAATTCTTAGTATGGGCTAAGGTTGTGGTGAGGAGTCAAAGGCAGTTGTAAGGGGATTTTGGGTGGAGAGCAGAAAGGAGGGCAAAATAGGACTTCTGACAGAAAATGTTCTTACTTTACTTTGGGATGTACTGTAAACCTACAGTTTAAATTTAGATGCACTTAATGATGCCAAAAATAGTAGTTTTGCTACATGCAGTAACAGCTAATTTCAAATTTTGAGATATGTGATCTTACAAAGCAGTTAACTTGTTCTGAAGTATAAATTACACAGCTTGATCATGCACAATTTCAGGAGTTTCCTGTTTACACTGTGGGTTGAAGTTATTAACTCTGGAATGGTTGCACTACCGTTCATTGTTGAATATCCTGATCAGTTAACAGACGTGAATAACAAGCATCTAATTATAACAAAGTACTACAGCATGTGGATTTTTCCTTGGTACTACCATTACAACTGATCTTAGAACTTTCAAGTTACAGCCATCGAAAACCAAGTGATATCCAAAATGCTCCTTGCAGGGTCACATTACACTTGATGAGTCATATTCAGTGAGAAAAGCATATACTTTTGATGTTATTTCACAAATCAGTGACGGAGTCATACCATTAAACAGTGAGGTCATATGTCTTCCATTGAAAAAAAAAGACCACTCATTCCAATGCCAAGACCTGTATGGACATAATTGATTGCTATCATTTGTATCACTTTTTTGGGGCGAGTTGTTTGGTCATTCTTTTGCAAGTATTTTGTGACAAATATATTATAGGGAAATATAAATTCTTTTGAAAAAAACAGTTTGGTTGAAACGGACTTCAAGTATGTCAGTCTAGCCCGAATAATTGTATTATAAATTTAATTGGTCATGGTTTTGTCTTAATTTGTAATCAGATTAGTTTTATTTAGAAATGCTGATACATGTAGGCCTACAGTACAACCCAATAACTTTACCAAGCAAATGCATATGCTCACATTTGTTGCCCCAACACTTGCATGGACATCCATGCCTTTGCACTATCCAGCCCTCCCCTCCACTCACTTTTCACTAAAATAGCAACATTTCATTTCTATATGCATATATGTTGCTCGTATTATATCTGAGAGAGTTAAACTTAGCTTATTTCTTGGTTTTATCAGTTTATCTCGGCAGAAGCCATATGGACTAACTGTCACTGGGCTTTGCTGGCACATATGAGAAGAGCTTCCTTGGTTGATTCCTGTTTCAGTGCAAGCAGTAGTGGCTTGCTAAAACACAGAAGTGATTTCTCATCAACTTGTACTTGTAGTGCAAAGTCGTTAGTAACCTTACACCAGAGAAGGGAAGCAGGACACAAGACATTGCTTTTGCTGTCCCCAAATCAGGTTACTGGCCAGCGTTACTGTGGAGTGTGGACAATACCATAGCTCACCATTGACCTGATCGCTCACAGCCCTGGACTGCCTACTCCCCCCGCAATGAACACAACACCGGATGTAATCTCATTGTCAGAGAGATTGGGACCTAAATTTACTCACTTCGATTTCAATGCAATGAATTCCCAGTGGTCGAGGGGAGCAGCCAATCTACTATTATCCACTGCATCACTCAGATTTGGCAGAGGAGAACAGAAATGCCAATTCTGGTTCTGTCTTTAAAGTTGGTACAGGCAAAACTTAGTATGCATGGTCAATGCTTTAAGAAAAGACCTTTCAATGGTAAAAAGGATGTCAATGCGTCAGGAAAGGAAGACTCTAGTCTGATTGACATGCACATGGTAAAGGACAAGATCATGTGATAGAACAATGGAATTAATTTACGGAACATGTGGCCTTACACATTAAAATGTCTGATACCGCAACATAGTCTCCATCCTACAATCCCTTGTTATCCGTAGGATGTTGCATTTATATAAGGTTTTCCAACACTATTTATAGATATGTTTTTTAACAGTTGTAAATTAAACTGATTTGATTTGTTGATCTCCATATCCTCATTGAAGTGGTTATGAAATATAAATGTTAGTGTATATTTTATGATGTTTATACATTCAGCAAAAAAAAGCAACAAGAACATGACACATACTATGTCCAGCACTATCAATTCAGTTGCATGTGTATTGCAAATATCAAAATATGTATGTACATAAATATGTATATGATTTTTTTTGTCATAACAATTGGTTGCATTGATTGTACAACTCCCATATTATGTAAATCCATTTAAATCCTCAGCAGTAGCTGATGATTGGCAATTTCAATACACTTGATGAAATATGTCTTTGCGATTTGTGTGTCTGAGACGACTGATTTATTGCAGTGCCTGATTATATCATTACGATCTTGCTCCTGCTACCCATGACAAGCCAAGCTGACAGAAATGACATCACTATGTCATTGATATTCCATTTATTGCAGTGGATTGGCAATCTTAGGCAAGTGAGCAGTCTCCAAATTGTGTCTGCTTATCGCAAATATTCCATGGGCATTAACGTGTATCTACCTGTATCAACCCTTACTTTCAGGCAGCTTGCCAGGAATGTTAGCTACCCTTTACAGACAGCACTAGCAAATAGTCTTGTCAATTTGTGCTTTTTGTTAATGGTTGAAATGCATTATCTGTACAGATTCCAAAGACATAGAGTTATCCATTTTCCTGGTGCCTATCTTTATGACTCTATATGGTTTGAAGACCGACATTGAAATACTACCCAACTACATGATCTCATCTTTAGTTATTGCTATTTTTCTACATATTCGAGGTTGAAAATGTGGCTATTTATAGCATGCTGCTTCCGTGATTGAAGACTGTAACATTAGCCTCCACATCCCTGATGATGTGACACAGAAGTCAGCAAAGATTTTCTTCTGCTGTGTGTTGGAGATTCTTTATTTGCTTTTCTAACTTCGGAACACTGCACTTGCTAGGCAGTTTTGTGAGTTTGACTTGGCCCATCTCCTCAGGTGTTTGCACCATCACACACCCACTAAAGTGCACAAAACAGGAAAAAGGCATTTTGTACCAAACGGGATATTCAAAAACACTTGAGATCCTTCTGGGCACCAATTGGTAATTATCTACCTGCATGTGATGGGATGCTGTCAGACTAATAGACACAAATTGTTACAGCTTGAGGATATAAGAATAAGAATAAATTTTACTTCGACTCGATTGGCATTTACTAAAAACTAATATTAGCCCATATGACCTAGTACTCGAGTATAAAGTAATAAAAACAATACATTAACAAGACATGTATATTAGTACAAGAGTTACACAAAAATAATAGAAGTTCCTACAAGAAAAAAAGAGACTACAAAGTTAATACAACTAGTTTCTCTGGTTTTTTGAAAATACTGTGTATTTTCTCTCAGATACAGTATCAAAAGAATATGTCTAAGTAGGACAGCGATTTTTGAAACCATATCAGACATCAACATTTTAATTGCTTTAACATACTAATCATGACCAAAGTCAATATTACTGTATTCTTTAAAAGCTATCAAACTTCATGTGTTTAGAGCAGATACCCATAAATCACATCTTCGAATTGTCATCTTGTATGTCATCTAAAATGCAGATGACTTTATATATGAGTTATTAATACAAAATGTTCCTGTTGCAAAAAAGTGCAAAAGTTACAGGGGATTAATATTCCATCAACAAAATGTTGTGAACATCAGCAAAAGGAGGTAGAGCATTTAAACCATACAACTAGTGCAGTAGCTTAGCCCCAAAAAACCAACCGATTGTTCACTTTTATGGTAAAAGCACCAAATTTTGCATATAGGTACTTTTGAATATGCTCTTTCAGGAACAATGGAGTACCAAAAGATATCTGGCCCGGAACGGCCGCCATCTTGGATTTAAAAATGGCCGCCAAAATTTTGCTATTTTCCCTTTATTTCAACCATTTCTGAAGATAGAGAGATGATATTTGGCCAAAACATGTATTTTAAGGTATATTTCGATATCACATTTACTTTGTGTAAATACTTCGGCCATATGGTGGCCATGTTGGATTTAAAGATGGCCGCCACCATTTTTGCTATTTTCTCTTTATCTCGACCATTTCTGTAGATAGAATGATGAAATTTGGTCAAAACATGTATTTTGAGATATGTTTTGATATTATAATAAAATCGTGTTAATCTTTCACCATAGTGGTGGCCATCTTGGATTTTAAAATGGCCACCGCTGTTTTGCTAAATTTTCTCTTTATCTCAACTATTTTTAGAGATATAGAGATGATACTTGGCCAAGTCATGTATTTTCGATATATTTTGATATCATGATCACTTTGTGTCAATCATTTTGCCATAATGGTGGCCATGTTGGACTTAAAGATGGCCGCCACTATTTTTGTCATTTTTCCTTTATCCCGACCGTTTCTGCAGATAGAAAGATGATATTTGGTCAAAACATGTATTTTTAGATATATTTTGATATCACAATCACTTTGTGTTAATACTTCTGCAATGGTAGTGGCCATCTTGGATTTTAAAATGGCTGCCATTCTAATTTTCCTTAGCTTGTTTATACTTGGCCAAAACATGTTTCATTGTTAAATTGTACAAATCAGTGCATTTTACATTATAGTATCCATGTTTCTATATATTGAGGCTGCTGGTCTACTATGAATAAAGTCATTTAATAAAATGACATTTATGCCTTATAAATTATGCTTTTTCTAATCTCAATAATTAATTGATTAGGCCATGCACAGGCAGCCATGTTTTGTTTGTTTGTTTGTTTGTGTTTAACGCCTCAGCAGCACCTTAGTGGGCAAGCCTATATCGAGGCAGGCGATCGCCGTATGATGATGAGATGAGAAGACTGTGAGTCTGGTACATACCCTATTAATTCCATCTTCCCATTGCAGGGCTCGTTTACACTCACCCTGCCAATAAGTCCCATACAATTCTGAAGTTTCTAAATCATTTAACAGCTTTTTTCCGGCGTTATTTAAGTGATTGTTTATGGTTTTCTACAAAGAAACTAACTGAAACAACAAACAGAAAACAATGAAACACTCAAGTATTCATTCAATTGCTTTGAGAGGTCTGAAACTGTTAATTTTGCGTGTCACACCGGAGGAGAGTTAATCTTTATGTTACAGCTTTACAAAACAGTGTATCATGTGGTCAGGGTAGGTCGCTGGCCTTACACTGAGAGGTGAGGATGATTAATTCAGGGATGCCCAGGGTCTTTCAGTTGCCCAAGCATAGAACACTGGATACAACCCAACTCCATTTAATGTCCCATGGGCTCGGACTAAATTGAGTTCAGGGGTGGGATTCGAACCCACGCCCTCAGTGCCAGTGGTTGTGCAAACAAGCACTCTTAACCATTAGGCCACGGAGGAACTCACACAGGCAGCCATGTTAAATAAAAATAATAGTAGTTAGAGTAATATATAATATGGTGTAATGCACAACTTCAAACACATCATGTGTTTGTTAATATGGTTTTCCAAAAATAATATCTGGTCAATTTTTAAGATATTCAATTTGACTGCCTAAAAATACAGGCACAAACTGTACTAGATGGTCTGTTTTCCATATAGCATAGCTACCGAAGCAGGAACGCTGTGATACACACTTGAGACTAACTTTGAACCATTTGCAAAGATTTTTAACAAGCTTCTTGAAGTAACCGTATAATGTATATCAGGCCATAACATGCCTTCTCAGCTTCAGCCAGATCTGTCCAATGTGGAGCTCAGCCTTGTGCACTGTGTGTCCATCTGTACTAGTAGGGCCTATTCTTCAGGTGCTATATTACGTAACTGGATTGGCGCTTAAAACTTGTCTAAGTGCAGCCTGGAAATTGGTATTTTAAGATATTGAATGACGACAACATGTGCTAGCGTATTCTTTGTAAGAACCATGGGCAAAAAGCCTTTGCCCGGCCTCGTTACCAACTGGACTTGAGTGCTCATGTCTTCGAGCAGTGAAGAACAGCAAAACACTCAATATGCCCGAAAACCTCATACATGTATATTGAGTTTGTAACGTACATACTAACCAAAAATAGCAACAACAACTGATGTTATATCTCAACACACAAAGTAAGTTTCTCATGCAGTAATTTCTCTACCCAAAACTGATGTTTTATCACATCTGAAGCTGTGAAAGAACAGGAGTGCTCAGGAGTGAAGTGGCTCTTACTTCGCTGATCGACTGCACCATCAAATGCAACCTCCGATCTCTCTCACTAGTAGCTTGTGAAAAAGGCAACTAACAACACAACTTCATCAGGATCCAAGGCACACACAGAGTACTGTCATCTGGTGATCCTGCCTTTCTGCATCATGTGCATGGGCAGCATCAAGCATGAATCTGCCTCCACTTGTGTTAATGGTTGAAACAAGCAAGACTGGTCACCTACTTCCAGGCCTTTCGCAATCAGTCCTTTGTTGCTAGAAGTGACATATTAATGTTGTGCACCAATACAAATATTCATTAGCTTCTCGACACATACAGCTCTTCATTGTTGCTCGAATTGTTAATTTTATATGAATCAGTGTATCATCCCTGCATGGTTTATTCCTTTAAAGCAGCCTGGAACAAGAAATTAGGTGTGACTTTTTGATCAGTTTTAATCTTGCTTTATATTGCCATGGTTTTAATACTCCTCCTCATATCTTTGCCAGACTCACATGCAGTAAAAAGATAAGAAAACATCTGGTCTCTCTTGGATGCATCAAGTGGCAAGGATGATTTTGCAGTTTTTCTGCAAGAGGATTTATTAAGCAGGACAATTAGTTTATGTCTTCCTCATGATTTCACTAACATGCTGTTTCCTTTTCTGCAATATTTTAGAAACATACGACCCATAATGTCTCTCACCAGAGTCAGTAGATGATCTTACAGCTGGCATGAATTGCCCATGTTTTCGAAAACAGCAATCAGAGACATCCGGGACAAAGAGTCTCAAATAAACAGACTCCTCATAGTGAGTGTGACCAGATCTTAAGCACATGCATGGACAGCTCCTCAAATTCATAAATTACATATTATATATATATATCTTTAATCATACACTAAGTACATAGTACAAGGTATACATTGGAATGGGTGCGTGGAAGAAGATTAAAAATAATCAGTTACAGTATATGTACACATTAATGGTGCAAATTAAGAAATGGCAAGAAATTCAAATAGTTCATTTGTCTCTGTGTAAGACAATCCTGTGAAGTCGTCTTTCAGCTCCCGCATTGCCTGTAGGGTGGCCAGGTCATCATCAGGCAAAACAATTGAATACAAACTTCTAAACTCCCCCAACTGATCCTTAGACACATGGTAGGTTCTCTCAATGTATTTCATATTTCCTCCTATGATGGAGTGAGCCGTTCTGCTGCACATGTGCATCAGGTATTTCATGTGCTCATTGTCGCTTGTGCTCATGCCCAGTGTCAAATTGACTTCCAGACCTATGGCTGTCCATTTTGAAATGCTGATATATCGTCAAGAAGTCCGGGGCATCTCCATAATTTTTTACAAACTTGTTAGATTGCTCATGTGATTGGTCAAGGTCCATCACTGAAAATATATCTGACAATATGTTAAGTGCTAAATGACCTTCCCTAAAGATTACTTTGTTGCAGAGAGGTGGAATCCCTGGGTGACTATCTGGAATAATGCAAACAAACTTTCAAGGAACAATCCAGTCAAGAGAATCAACATCAATAGAAAGTCTCATTCCCTCTGTGTCCTGAAGAACTGATGTTAAAGCATTTAAAATTCTGAAACCATATCAGAGCAATAGAACAGAGTAGGTCATCTCTGCCATCATATGCCTATGATAATTTATCTGAGAATTTAAATACTAGCCTGCATTATAAACTATTTGAAATGGTGGTTGTCATCTTTGAGTTCAATTACTAATACGAAATGATTGTGATATCAAAATATAACTTAGAGAGTTTGTACTTGGCCAAGTACAAATTCTCTATCTCCAGAAATGGTCAAGCTAAGGAAAACTAGAATAGCAAAAGTGTTGGCAGCCATTTTAAAATCCAAAATGGCCACCACTATGGCAGAAGTATTAACACAAAGTGATTATGATATCAAAATATATCCAAAAATAAATGTTTTGACCAAATATCATCTTTCTACCTGCAGAAACGGTCGAGATAAAGCAAAAGTAACAAAAATGGTGGCGGCCATCTTTAAATTCAACATGGCCACCATTATGGCAAAATGATTGACAAAAAGTGATCATGATATCAAAATATATCATAAAATACATGACTTGGCCGACTATCACCTCTATACCTATGAAAATAGTTGAGATAGAGAGAAAATTTAGCAAAACAGCGATGGCCATTTAAAAATTCAAAATGGCCGCCACTATGGTGAAATAATTAACATGATTTTATTATAATATCAAAATATATCTCAAAATACATGTTTTGACCAAATTTCATCATTCTATCTACAGAAATGGTTGAGATAAAGAGAAAATAGCAAAAATGGTGGCGGCCATCTTTATATTCAACATGGCCGCCATATGGCCGAAGTATTTACATAAAGTGAATATGACATCAAAACATACCTTTGAATACATGTTTTGGCCAAATATCATCTCTCTACCTCCAGAAATGGTTGAGATAAAGGGAAAATAGCAAAATTGTGGCGGCCATTTTTAAATCCAAGATGGCGGCCGTTCTGGGCCAGATATCTTTTGGTACTCCATTGTTCCTGAAAGAGCATATTCAAAAGTACCTATATGCAAAATTTGGTGCTTTTACCATAAAAGTGAACAATTATATGCTAAGCTACTGCACTAAACAACTGATCTCGCTGAATATCGGCTAACCAGCTGCTAATGGGTTTGGCTTGATGGTTTTTGTGCTAATGTCACTTAAATGCACATTTGCAAATTTTTATTTATGTTTACTGAACGATGCCAAAAACAGTTTGTCTGCCCCAAGCAATTACACCAAATTTGAAAATTTGACAAAAGTGAGGTTCCAAAGCAATTAACATGCTGTACAGTATGAATTTTAAAAACTTCATCACATGAAATTTCAGAAGCGGTTTACTTACTCATTTTGCTGAACTACCATTTGGTGTTGTATAATGTATATCCTGATCTGATTTCTGATGTTAATAACAAATTGGTAATTATGGATGGCCAAGAACCAATTTAAGCTGCATGAGCCTGCATCATGTTCTACTGACTTTTCGCAGTTTGTCAGGTACACATGAATATTTGTTGTATCGTGTGTATAATTTGGTACCACAGTGGCTGTACATTACAAATTTTTTTTATTGTGAATTGTGATTGTGTATGACTTTGTAGAAACACATGATTGATGAATGTAATAAAAGCCCTCACATCCACGATTATGTGACTGAGAAGATAGCAATGCCTTGCCAAGGATGTCTGTTGTAGATTTATTTATATGTTTTTTACGTTGGAACCCTGCTTGCATCACGGCTTGTGTTTGAATTGCTTTATCTTCTATGGCCAAGTACACATTTGCACCTGGCCTGAGTGAAGCAACGGTTTAAGGAGAATCTCCGCAGTTCCTCTATGCCGTGACTGGGGATCAAATCTGCGACCATGCACATAGCAGTCGAACACCTTATCCACTAGGCTATGACACCAATATTGAAATGCCAGTGATTTACAAAATGCACCAAATTGCTCCTTGTAAGATCTACTAAACTGGCTACAGTACACTGTAAAATCGGAGGCACTGATTCAGCTCAATTGATTGAGTGAGATGGTTGCACAAGTTGATTGAACTAACATAGATTAATGTTTTAAGCTGAGCTAACTCAAAATACCGAGCCGAGATAGCTCAAAATACTAAGCTACGTTGACTAAGGTATTCAAGCTGAGAAAACTCAAAACAATGAGCTGTGTTGACTTACAGCTCAGTTTTGTTGACTAATTGATCCAAGCTGACACAACTCAAAATTTTGAGCTGTGTTGACTTATTTTTAGTTGTTTTTGATTTATATTTGTGTGACCTGTCTTATAAAGTTATTTATGAATATGGGCTGTAATCCCAAAATATTGTTTGATCTCTCAAGGGGATCCACCTGATCCATTTTAGCACACCATGGACAGGCCCAAGATGCATTCAACAAAGACCATTGCATCACAAGGAGATTTGAAAGCATGCATCTAATTACTCCCACAAATTAATTTAAGAGAGATAAAAATAAAAAAGTAACCAGCTAAAGTGGCGTGCTACTCATTTTTTCTCTGGGATAGTGTAATATAAATGTTCTTTTTTCTTGTAAGTAAATATTATTTAAAACTAAATGCAGTCTTATGAGAAGTGCTTGTTATAAATGGCGCTATATGTGGTATGACTGAGATGTCAAGCTATCTGCAACAACTGAAGCTTTCATGTTTTCACAGCTTACTGTTATGATTCGTTTGGACAACTTACAGCATTGAGCTATCATACCTTGACAACTTATAGGATTGAGCTATCATAGCTTGAAAATTATTAACATTCTCAGACAGCTCAACTTATTGCTTCAACACAGTTTTCAAATTTTACAGTGTATATTGAGTGAGAAATGTCTCAGCCTACGTTCCATGTTATTAGCGCAAGACACTGAAAGAGTAACACCACTCTACAGTGAGTTCAAACGTCTCCAAATGACACTCGGGCCTGCTTGTTTCAATGTTTTATTGAGAATCATTTCGGGGTTATGGTAGTTACTCATGACAGACAGACAGACAAACAGTTTTTATTTAGCCAAATATGAAAATTATATACAACATCTACATAATAATACATAAGTTAATTAATGTAATAATCCATATAGGCACAGGCGATGCTTTCTTTGCCTAATTGATTAGGCGCTATCGTAAGCAACCCCTGTAAGCATGTTTAAGATAATAATTTTAATATGAGCATAACCAAAATAGATGGAACTTTTGTAGTAATAAATCAAGTTGAGCATTCTGTTGTCAGATACTAGATATTTTCAAATTAAAATAGTGGGGGGGGGGGTGGAAGTGGGGTATAGGTGGGTGGGAGCTTGTGTTTACGATTGACATATGTAGCAATTTCTTATGGAACAAGTATTACTATATTGGTTTGTTAGGTATTTCTTTAAATAGGAGCTATATCCATATTCGCTATGAGTATCGACTTTGTTAATCACCTGCATGGGAAGGTTGTTCAGGAGACTTGGCAGCTGGTAACGTACACTGTTTTCGGCAAAAGTATGATAAATTCTAGGTTTTAGAAAGTGTTCACCCCTTGTGTCGTATGAATGAGTGGTATGTTGTAAGATGAGGAAATTTGAGTTGGAAAAGTACTTTGGAAGTGAGTTATTGTTTAATTTGAAATAGAACTTTAACAATTTTAATTTATAAATATCAGAAATTTTTAGAATATTGAGCTTTTTGAAGAGTGGTTCACTATGGGCATTATATTTACTTTTTGAAATAACTCTGATTATTTTCTTTTGCGAGGTCATCAGCCTGTTAGCACTGTGACCCCAATTTAATATGCCATAGTCCAAATGTGAGTTTACAAGAGCAAAATATAAGATTCGTAAGGTATTCGTAGGTAAGAAATTTTTTACTCTTCCAATAATTCCTATTGCTTTTGAAATTTTTTTAGATATTTTGCTTAAGTGAGAGTGCCATTTCAGCCTTGAGTCAAGTAAAATTCCCAGAAAATCAAATTCCTGAACACAATCGATAGCTTGGCCATTAATTTCTATTTGTGGGTGAGTAACGTTCTTGTTGGACGGGTAGTACAACATAAATTTAGTTTTGGAGACATTCAATGATAGCTTATTCAAATCAAGCCACTTGCTAAATTTAGAAAGCTCACTATTGATTCGGTTGCTAACTTCTCCCAGATCACTCGTTGTTAATGATATATGTAAGGTTGTGTCATCAGCATAGCTAATAGCTCTTAATACATTAGAACATACATGAAGGTCATTGATATAAATTATGAACAATAGTGGGCCTAAGATAGAGCCTTGTGGGACTCCAGTGGTAATTAACACTTTATCAGATTTATGATCATTTATGTCAACAAACTGATGTCGGTCTTTCAGATAGCTTTTCAGTAAGTTGTACGAGTTTTCTCTCAGGCCATAATAATATAGTTTGTAAAGTATTATGTCATGATCAATGGTGTCAAACGCTTTTGACAAATCAATGAAGATGTTAAGTGGAATTTTCCCTATATCCATGTCGCTGACTACTCTATCAATTAGTTCTGTTGCTGCATGTTGCGTAGAGTGGTTTTCACGAAAACCGTATTGATTATCATAATAAAGGTCATTAGTTTTAAAATAGTTATGAACTTGCTGTGCTATCACCTTTTCAAACACTTTAGAAAAGCTATTCAGCAATGATATAGGCCTATAGTTAGTTAGTAGCTGAGGGTCATCTTTCTTATATACTGGGATTATTCTTGCAGTTTTTAAGTCTGAAGGGAAGATACCTGAGCTTATCATTTGGTTTATGATAATAGTTAAAGGTTCACTAATAACATGTTTTAATTTCTTAAGCAGCACAGTTGAGATATTGTCTGTGCCGAAACTTGTTTTATTTTTTAGGTTACTAATTATTCTAAGTACTTCATCTTCACTTACTGCATTAAATTTTAAGGTTGTATTAGCGGGAGTGCTTAAATATTGTTGAAAGTTGTCATTTGGGTGTACAGGGATTCGAGAGGCTAATTCTGGTCCAACATTTACAAAGAATTTGTTAAACTCTCTGGCAATAGTTAATTGATCTGTGATATTATTTCCATTTATTGTTAGACTATCTGGAGCATCTGTTTTAGTGTTTCTTTTATTAATGATTTCTTTTATTGTGCACCATGTCTTTTTTATATCATTTTTGCTACTCTTTAAGCGATTGTGATAATAACTAAATTTTGCTGATCTGATAGACTTTTTGAGAATTTTATTATATGTGGATAGGTTAACTTTAAGTTGCTCATGAAGAGCGGAGTTTGTAGGTGTTTGTTTTAATCTTAAATAGAGTTTATCTCTGAATTTTATGGATTTTAGGATGCCTTGAGTTATCCAACTATTTTTACGATGCTTATGTTTGTTAAATTTTACTAACTTAGGAGACATATATTTGTCAAGACTTTCTCTTATGACATTGCTTAATATCCTGTAACTAATATTTGGATCCATATGAGGGTCAGATGAATTTATCATGCTCTCTTATAATGCACTGGCCCATGTCCAAATAGAATCATTTGTTGTTGTTTATTATGCAGGCATTTCAAACATTCTCTTGCCTAACAGGGTCACTCTGTGCTTTCTATTTTTATTGGTTTTATCACTTTATCATGTGTTCATCCCAGCAGAAACCACCTGATCTAATTGAACTCTGCTGGCATATGAGAAGACCTTTCTGGTGCTGATTGCCTGTTTCAGTGCTTTGGGGCAAAGAGCCAACCAAGGATCAACTTCTTCTCTTGCCCTTGTTCTTATACATTGTGTGTCTTAATCCAGAGTTAGCATCTGCAGTACTTAGCAATAATCACACAGTATGTCATTATAGGGAAACAGAATATATAGGGGAGAACTTATTGCTAGTAGTGGTGAGCTACTTAAGACAGAAGTGTTTTCTCATCAACTTGTAGTCTGAAGTTATTAGCAACCTAACACCAGAGCAAGCAGCCAGGACCTACAAATGTAAGACATTACTTTTACTGTCTCCAAATCAGATTACTGGCCGTGTTTCTGTAGGAACAATCACAGCTCACCATGGACCAGTCACTGTTTCACAGGCCTGGATGAACTGCCCAAGTGCTTGCTCAGCAATGGACACACGACCAGATGTAATCTCATTGTCAGAAGATTGGTACCCAAATTTACCAACTTGGATTTCAAGGCAATGAATTCCCAGTGGCAGAGAGTAGGACTGAACCTATCATTGTCCACTGCATCACTCTGATTTGTGCAGAGAAGACTAGAAAGGCCAATCCCAGTTCTGCCTGCTTTGATTCTTCCACTGTGCCTGATAAACTTGCAACTCAATTATGCAGCTGACCTACAGTCATTTGAAACTCAATCTCAAACTGTAGTACCATTGATCACACTTGCACACAGTGAGTTTAGCAGCTAGTGCTATATGTTTAGTTTGTGTCGGAAAGTCCATATGTACCGCCTGTGTACATTTCTTAACAAAAAAGAAATCTTTCCATGGAACATTAAGTCACTCTCCCAGAATTTCAAAGTAATTTTTCATCATGAGTCGCAGCTGAAAATTAATGCATCCATTAACTACAGCATGTGAGTAATTTCACGTGAAATATGATGTGAAAAAATCTGCAGAACTTGTGCCTTGAATGTCTATTTCAACATTTAAATGTGTTAATTGTTCACCCTTTAATTCTCGTTGTCCATAGAATGCAGCGAACTGATTTTACAGTAAAACCATTTGTTTTCAGGTCTACTCTTTTGTTGAAATCGGGTGTGGGTTGTGTAAATAAACCTTATGCTGATGTTTAATCATGATAATATATTTCCACTGGTCAATAATAATGATATATTTCCACTGGTCAATAATAATGATATAAAGTATGGATGCTGTTGCATACTTCATGATGAAGAAGTAAGAAAAATGAAGCGGTAAAAAAACAAGAAGCAAATTATGTCAAACATCAAATCTAGCCGCAGGCCATATATTATACAAATATTGGATGGGAAGGAGTCCAATATAGAGTATAATTGGATGAAGAAATATAACTTTTCTGAATCCAATTATACTCTATATTGGACGACTTACCATCCGATATCTGTTATATTCTTCATCCAATATAAATAATATTTTCCTTTTAAGTTGATTTGCTGCCAAATGGTCAAAAATATGCATTCAGATGTTTTTAACTTTCATGACTTCCTGCCAAGACAGTATTTTCCCCTCTCAATTGAAAAAAGTAAAAAATCATATTGTAGAAAGCTTCTAATTCTAAATACCACTCCAAGCTCACATTACAGACAGCTGAAATTTCAAAAGTTCAAAACATGAAAGAGGAGGCAATGGTGACGTCACCATTGTTAATTTACTCTCATGACGCCATCAGTTGTGATGTCACAATAACAAGTTGACCATTATGACATCACCAGTGGTGACGTCACAATTGAACAACAGGTAGTGAGGCGATTGTTCTTCATTCAAAAACTGTCGCGGATCCAATATAACTTTTTAGGATCCAATATAACTTTTCAGGATCCAATATAACTTTTTTCTGCCTAATATAGCAGTAATGTCGGACAAGAATAATCGACTGTGATTGGCTGACACAATTCAAGTGAAGAATATATAAATATATATATAATGTACATGTACACATACATGTGATTTTTTCATCATTTGCTGAAGCATGTAAACGAATACCGTCACGTTGTAGACCTATTTAAATCTCCACCAAACAACTGATGATTGGCCATCAATTTGACAGGGCTTTCAGTACACTTGATGAAAAATATCCCTGAAATCTGCATCATTGTAGTGCCTAATGTAGTGCCTAATTATAGTGCACCCACAACCTAAATTGCCAAGACAAGGAAAGCTGACAGAAATGCCATCTCAACATCATTAATATTCAGTTTATTTGCTGTTTATTTTCCATCTTAGATAAGTGAGCAGCCGCCAAATTGTGTTTACTTATAACAAATCAGCTGCATGGCACCTATTTCCTGGTAGCCTACCAGGTATGTTGGCTGCCCTTTGGAATCAAAAAATGATGTTGTCAACTTGTCAAATTTTTAAGTTGCTGAAATACGTAAGCTGTAGAGATTACTCAGCCTTTGAGTTATCCATTTGTCTAGTGCCTGTATCTATGACTCCAAAAGTTTAATACTGACAATAAAAAACGCTTTCAGTCTGTCTCAAGATCTCATTTTATGTTTAGTTATTGCCAATTACACACATCTTCTTGGAAGCAAGTGTGGTGATTTATAGCCTGCATGATTGATGAATGTAACAAAAGCCCCTACGTCCATGACGATGTGAGAGAGAAGAAATGTTTTGCCAGGCTGTCTGCATGTTGAGATTCTTTATTTGCTTTTTTAGTCAGGAACACTACTTGCATCACAGCTTGTGTATGACTTGCCCCGTCTCCTCATGTTCTTGGACCATCACACACCCACCATTCTGCTCACCTGGGAAGTGCCTGCGACTGCATGGTGTGATTGTGCACCAGCTGGGACATTGAATCTGTTACATTAAAAGCAAGACCTTTCAATTAGAATAATACTTACTATATTAAAAAGCAAGCAGCAATTTCACCTTAATTGAAGACACCTTATTCATTAATTTTATTAAAACACCATAATTGCTTATCTTACTGGTTTGATTTAGCTGTGGTTAATGTGCATTTCAAATAACGAGAATTCCTTGACTGCCTTTTGTAATTTGTAGCTCAAACTCAAAACTATGATATTCAATTTTTATTTATTTCAAATTCTAAACTTTCAACTCTATATTTTCAAAACTGTGTTTTTTTATTTCACATGTAGTCGTGTTCATGTATCGCCATTATAAATCAGCTGGATATGCATTCTGCTTTGTCTGGTCAATGAAATACATGCATACATACATTTATCATTGATTATGGGAGTATCAGAGAAATTAGATTACAGAAAGGATAGTCAGATATAAATCTGCATCAGACAAGAGCACTTATAATAATCGCTATAACTTACAAAAAGTGTATATTATCAATATACCTACGTATATATTTATTATTTTATTTCATATTAAAAACTAGAAATAGCTTCATAAATTGGAGTATCTAGGCTCAAATATCTTTGTATTAGGTTGATTTCTCCATGTCACATAAAAGTGGATAATTGTTGTGAAATATTACAACATTTTCCTGTGTATTGCCTGCAGTCTATTTGGTGTGATATATGTCAGTGATGGTGTCATGAAATATCTATGTGAGTACTTGAAATTTTATTAAAGCAAAGCATTTTCACTACTATGTACTAATCTTCCCACAGTGGGAATTAACTGTGTCGATTACACTGTATGTGCTGCTCCAGAAATCTCTACGCCGTGATTTTTTTGACGAATCACAATGACGTTGAATGGCGATAACGGATGATTGTGTTATCTGGATATTAAACTGATTTGTAATCGATAACCTTCAGATGGGAATTCATTATTGCGCTGCGAATTCACAACTGTCCATTGTCCACATGCAGATAATTTTCCAGGAAATGATTCCTAAAATACATTTTCCTTAAAAAATAAAAGATAAGGGATATAAGCCAATTTTCCAACTTGACAATACATTTTCCTTAAAAAATAAAAGATAAGGAATATAAGACAATTTTCCAACTTGAAAATACCACAATGACATTTAAAAATGAGTATACGTGATTTTTGTCTTTTAATGTAGTTCCCAAGGCAGTTGATTTAAATTAATGATGCATAGTGTTTTCAATTTCACCATCAATCTAACAGTTTGCACAAATTGCTAATCCCTGTTGGTGGGCTCTGTCAAATTGTGAACCATGGAAACACGTTGCTGACCATTAATGTTTTGAACTGAAAAAAAAAATATTGGATGCTGGTGTCATATCAAATATTGAACAATCAACAGTTCTTTGCAGGTACATTAATAATTTAAAGGAGTTTCTCAAAACATACAAAAGTGTAACTGATGTTGTGTGATTATGAATGGAACTAAAAGCTTCCTTCACTGTGACAGGTTCCTTTGTTTATGGATACAGATACTTAGTCTGTGAACTTTAGTTTTTAACTCATTTAAATCCTCATCATAATCTAAGAGGAGCTTCCTTACTGATAGCCTATTTTGGTAGTTATGGACACCTCTACGGCTCTTGTTTTTATACATAAGCCACATTTATCTGAACAGCAGCTACCATGCAATATCACAGACTCTCTCGCAATAAGAAAACAGTGGAACACAAACCAAGGAGTTCACGGGAAAGCAGTTGTGACTTGCCTCAGTACATAAGCGTTTTCCCAACAACTTCCAATCCAAAGTCATTAGCAACCTGACACCAGAGAGGAGAAGTAGGCGACAAGACATAGCTTTTGCGGTCTCAAATACAATGACTACAACTCGCTACAGAGTGGAGAGCTGTCCCTTCCTCCAAGTCCAGATTACCCACTCCATTTCAATTAACACGTAGCTTGGTTTATTCATATTGTTAGCAGACATTGGGACCAAACTTTCCTATTTTTATTTAATGTATTCCCTGTACATAGTGGAAAGTTAGCCCAACCCACAATTGTCTACTATATCACTAGTAAGGTATAATTTTAAACTATTTCACTCAATAAATATGCCCACGAGGGAGCTTTCCAGAGCATTTCATCAGCCTTGAATGAAGGGAAGGATGGACCTGACAGTGGAGATCAGAAAGCTCAATCTGCGGCACACCCCTAGTATTGTTTCTTTGATTCTTTTATTTTATGTAACAGCCTGATAAATCTGTAACTCAATATCCAAAACAAATATTGAGTCATCCGAAATTCAGCTGTGCAATCCCAAATGCTAACAAAAGAGGAATCACAGATACGCAAACTGTAATTCATTGTTGGTGCATTTTCTGTTCACAAAAGAGTGACTACCCGATATTTCTCAAGAGTTTCTCGAAATATCAGCCTAATATTTGAAGCATTGCACCATGCTGTTCCAGAATTCCCATGTCTTATGATTTATGGGGATGGATGAAATCAGACATGCACAAGTATCTGACTGGAGATATCACTTAAATTTGATATCTAACATCACACTATAATATATATATATAAGCAAACATATTTCAACATAATATCGTGAATATTGAAATTGCTCTTTCTGCCATACAACAATTTCTTCACTATCTGACGACTCCAACAGAAAATTAAATGTAAAACTAGTTCTAACAATGTGTGATTAGCATGTTTAAGTTATCTCTGTGTCTGAGAAGACTTGCGATTTGTTGCAGTGCCTGATTAATCATCACAATCATATAACCACTGCCAAAATTGCCAGGACAAGCCAAGCTGGCAGCAATGCCATTGAGATGTCATTAATATTCCAGTTATGTGCTGGCAATCTTACCCAAATGGGCAGCTTCAAATTTGTGTTTGCTTATCACAAGTTATTTGCATGGCAATATCAACTCATTGTAATTTTTCGGTAGCCAATGATAGGAAACCAGAAATGTTGACGCCTCTTAAAACAAGCATTGCTGGCAAATGGTGCTATCAACTTCTCATGTTTGTAGCCCGTGAAATGCATAATCTTACTTAGTCATTGAGACACTCCTTGTCCTTATGACTACCAAAATATGTCTGTCCTCATGACTACCAAAGTATGCCTGTCGTACTGTCCTTATGACTACCAAAGACAGACGATGAAATTCTATAAGTCTCTCTGGGGGGGAGGGTTGGCCCCCCTTTGCCTCATTGCCGTGTCCTCCCCTGTCCTAATTAGCCTACCAAGTGCATAAATACAGGACGTAAAGCCCCAATCTTCCATCTATCAGTCTATCTGATCTCATGTTTAGTTATTGCCGCTTACAAAGATCCCCAGGGATTAGAATGAGGTATATTTATAGTAAGCTGCCGGGATGAATGATGTATGAAACAAAAGCCTCCACTTCCAGGAGGACCTAGAATGTTACAAAGTAAGGTGTTTTTGCCCTGGTAGGATTCAGCTCAGCCTTTAGCCCTGACATGCACCTGAGATAAAAATCAAAAGGCCTATGTTGTGTACATATTTTTTCATTGATTGAGAATACCCGACCGATTATGTCCTATTCACTGCTTGGTTGTTATCTGTGATGCAGCAAATAATAAAATGCTGTGTGACGAGTCTTCCGTTATTTGTGGAAACATCTTATTTTGATTTTACATACTTAATAGTCTCTACACTATATATTCTTTACCATTTTAAATCCTCTTATTTTTAAAAGAAGCAATACAAGAAACTGTTATTTGTACATGTATTGAATATTTTACCCTGTCTTACTTACTAACTTAGCTTTTGGTCTGAATTACTCATAAAATGGAGCCATTGAATTCTGATCTGGTTGTGAACCATGAAAGAGAGGCATATAAATGACAAAAGGAATTTGTAGGGCAAAACTTTTTAGAAAACAATGTGTGTCATTTGCTTATAGGTTTATTTTGCAACTGACTCTTTTCCTTGGTTATTCGGAAGTACTACAGGAAATTGATATTAGATTTATCAAGCAAAACCTTCAGGTAAGATATCATTAATTAAGAACTACTTACCTGTACTGTTCAATCACCAGGAGAAACAAGAGAACAAGCCATTTGGCCGTTTGAAATCAAGAATGATAATATATCACTGCAGGTGCTATCATTTGCATCAAAAGGAGTAGCAAATTTGTCACGGGAAGATAAGTGACACCACTTATATATTATTACATGGACTGTTTTGAATTGACCCTCATATTCTCTCTGCCAGCCCATATTTTCCTGAGGGCCGGTAGGCCCAAGGGAATAAATGGCATGGCAAGACCTCCCAAGAATATTTATCAACTGCCAGGCTGTTTCAACCCAAGATAACCGAGCCGTTATGATAGCTATTTTTACCTAAAACATTGTGACATCATCGCCAGTGCTGCCACACTGATGATGTCACAAAAGTAAATATACCACGAATAATGGGAATGATATATATTCCCTGACTAGCTATGTATTGTCCTAAATAACACTAGAATAACCCAGGGAAATAAGTCCTGTGGATTTCTTTTTAATTTATCTTGGTTGTCATGGCATTTCATATTTTCCCTTGTATTTTCCCTCGTGCACCGCAATGTTTTTGTTAAAACGGCAACAATGATGGGTCTGTTTTTTGGGTAGAAACACTGGCAGTTGATAAACATTCATGGCAGGTCATGGAATAAAAACATTATAACATAGATTATTTTGCATTGAACCACATATTCTCCCTGCCAGCCTATTTTTACCCTCAGGCCTATTAGCCCTCAGGAAAATATCTTCTGGCAGGGAAATAAGAGGGTCAATACAATGTATAATTATTCACTAACAGGCATTCATGTTTTGAAAAGTAAAGTACAGAGATATAACTCAGAATTCCTTTGTCTGCCAGATTCACATGGACTCGACTCATGCAGTATTGTATCTGGGACATAAGGTATTTTGTCTTACCGGCCCTACAATTAGTAAACATTCTATATAATTCACTCTGGCATTTTTCAACCATTTTTCCTGTAAAGGTCTGACTTTCAATACATTACTGCTTGCAAAGCATTTTTTCCCCTTAATGCCTCTCTTCCATCTTTACTTTGAACATCACATTAGAGTTACAGTCAAACTTCATTTGGTTGCTAATGGGCAACATGTGCTCATGCTAAAACCAAGCATCATTTCTTGAGAATTAGGTCGTTCGGTTTGCTTTGCATGCAAGGAACATTCAGCGAGACTTAGTGAAGCACAAAAGTTGTACATGCATGTCATTTATATCACACTTATCATAGTCAGACATCCAATACCATCCTTTCAGCACGACGTGAAAAGCTGACAGAAATGGAATTGAGGACTGTACAAATTGTGTTCACTTTTCACCAATTAGTGGTGTTTCAATATTCTAGTCATGCAAGGTGGGCCAATGGGCCATCACAAATGAGGACCAATAAATGATAAAGAAGAAATGTGCATTGAATTTGTTTTTATTGTAGCATACATCTTCTTAGATTCGGTCACTGAAATCTTCTTGAATATTGTTCAGCAATATTGTCCACAATAGTATTGGCTGACCTTGTTCACTTCGGGCCTGCTCCCCTCTCCAAGAAGGTTCTTCATCAAGAAATGTGACAACCTTCTCAAGAGAAGCCAAGGTCACTTGGGCGCAGGCCTCTGATCGCAAGATAAGATGATACAGGTCTGTGAATCCTTTAAGCTTTTACATGTTTGAGGTGGAATAATCTACACACAATCTACACAACGTGATGCCTTCAACATCAGAATGTCGATAATCACATTGTATTCTACACATAATCCCTGGTTATCTATAGGATGTTGCATTTATAAATGGTTTTTTAGCCTGTTTTGATTATAGGTGCGATAATGCCCCAACAACCCAAAATGCCTAGACAGGTGAAGCTTATAGAAATGCCATTACAGTGTCATTGAGATTCAGTTTATTTGCTGTTTATTTATAATTATTAGCAATCTCAGACAAGTGAGCAGACATCAAATTGTGTTTGCTTATCACAAATCATTTTTCTGGTATCTGCGTCTGATTTCCAAAGTTTAAAACTAATATCAAAAATGCTTTCAGTTTGTCTCAAGATATCATTTTATGTTTAGTTATTGCCACTTACTGCTTATTGGATGCAAGAGCGGCTATTTATAGTATGGTGCCCACATGATTGATGAATGTAACAAAAGCCCCTACATCCATGATGATGTGACAGGGAAGAGAGCGATGCTTTGCCAGGTTGTCTGGTTGAGATTCTTTATCTGCTTTTCTACTTTGGAACACTGTTTGCAGCACGGCTTGTGTCTGACTTGCTCTGTCTCCTCCTGTTCTTGGACCATCACACACCCACTATTCTGCTCATCTGGGAAATGCCTGTGATTGGATGGTGTAATTGTGCACCAGATGGGATATTCAATCTGATGTCCTCATACAGTGTAAAACAAAAATAAACAACAAGAGCCAGCAATTGGAATGATAGTTAATACATTAAAAGACAAGCAATCTCACCTCATCATCATCGAAGACACGTTATCACTTTATAATCACAAAACCGTAATTGCTTAATTTTGTTCAAATTAGCAATGTTTGATTTGAATTTCAAATGCTGGGAATTCCTTGACACCATTTTGCAATTTTTTTATTTGATACTTCAAATTCAAAATTGAATTTTTCAATATTTAATTGTTTTTATTCAAAACTATCAACCCTGTTTTTTTCCAAACCTATGTATTTCACTTCTGAATGTACTGTTATTATACATGGGTAGTACCAGTTTGATACATGTTCTGTTTAGTCTGGTTAATAAAATACATGCATACTGTACATACAATGTCATACATATATCATTGATTCAAATAGTATCGGAGAAATTAGCTTACTGGGAGGACTGTCAGATATGAAGCTGTACATAACATTAGTTTTATAAAAACAGGTATAACTTACTAGAAGTGTATTTAGTCAATATACCGATCTATAAGTGTTATTTTCTTTTATATTTCTGAATGAGGTAGTGTCTTCCATGTTATATGAAAGTGGCTGATTTTCAAAGTTTATGAAATGTCAAACCAATTTTCCTGTGTATTGTCTATAGTCTAATTGGTCTGATATATTTCAGAAAGGGTGTCATGAAATCTCTATCTGAATCCTTGACATTTTATCCAAACAAGGCAACTTTACTACTATGTACTCATCTTGTATCCATGCACAGTGGGAATTGGCTGGGTCAATCATGTTCAGCCTCAAGAAATCTCTGTGGCGTGAATTTTCTAACAAATTACAATAATATTGATTGGCGAAACAGATGTTCTCCTTATCTGGAAACTTAATTGATTTGCATTCCAAAACATTCGGATTAGAATTCATCATTACACTGTATATTCATAATTCTTCAATGTCCAATTACAGATAATTTCCAGCCGGAAATGACTTAAAATCATTTTCTCTATAAAAAAGATAAGGGGTATGAGGCAAAATTTCCTACTTGTTCATACTGGAATGACTCTAAATGAGCAATAACAATTCGGGATTAGCAGTTACTCAGGCAGTTGGTTTAACGAATGAAGTTAAAGGATGGTGCTTTCGACATCAATCAAACAGCTTGCTCAAATTGCTAATCCCTGTTGGTGGGCCTTGACAAGTTGAGAACCATGGAAACACATTGCTGACGACAAATGTTGAAAAAAAAAAAAAAGGAATGGACGCAAGCGTCAGATTAAACATTGAACAGTAAACAGATCATTTCAGGTACACTTATTAATTATTTGAAAGTGTTTCTGAAAAAATCCACAAGTGTAACTGAAATCGTGCAATTATGATGGAAAATAAAAGCTGATTTCATAGTGACAGATTCCTTTATCTGTTTTTTATTTTTACTGTTTTGTTGAGGGTTCTAATATTCATTTAGTACTGGACTCCTTGATCTCATTGCTACATGTATTGTATATGTTCTCTGCAACACAATTGAACACATGCTTGACAAGGATGATGGCTTTCCCCTTTTATGAAAACAGATTGATCCTTCAGTTTGTAAAGTTTGGCTACTGCAGTGCAGTAATAAAGTTGCTTCACTTTTGAAATTGTTCTTTTCTGGCTACATTGTTAAACATTTGTCATGTAAATTGTAGTTAAAGAGCCATCCAAGGAGACACTTCTCTGCCGCCCTTGTTTTTATACATGATCCATAATTATATTGACAGCAGCTGCCATGCAATATCACAGACTCTTTCGCGATGGAGAAAACAGTGGAATATAAATTGTGTCGCAAAGAGCACACAGGAAACAGTTGTGACTTGACTTGCCTCAAAAAGGAGCGTTTTCTCATCAACTTCCAATTCAAAGTCATAAACAACCTGATACCAGAGAGGGGAAGTCGACAAGACATAGCTTTTGCGGTCTCAAATACAATGACTACAACTCACTACAGAGTGGAGAGCTGTCCCTTCCTCAAGGTCCAGATTACCCACTCCTTTTCAATTAACACATGGCTGGGCATAATCATATTGTCAGACGACATTGGGACCAAACTTCCCTATTTTATGTAATGAATTCCCTGTAGTTGAGAAGATAGCCCAACCCACAATTGTCTGCTACATCACTCTTTTGTAGACGAGATCAGAAAGCTCAATCTGCTACACACCCCCAATGTTGTTTCTGTGATTCTTTTGTTTTATATAATAGCCTGATAAATCTGTAACTCAATATCCAAAAACCAATATTCAGTCATCCGAAGTTCAGCTGTGCAATCCCAAACATTAACAAAAACTCTGATATTTTTGTTAGAGGAATCACAGAAGACTAATACATTGTCTACTCATTTTTCTTTTAACAAAAGAGTGGTAGCCTGATATTTATTGAGAGCTTCCCAAAATATAGGGCTGATAGTTGAAGCATTGCACCATGCAGTTTCAGAATTCCTATGCCTAATAATTTATGTCGATGGCTGAAATTAGACATGCAAAAGTATCTGACTGGAGATGTCGCTTCAATTTGATATCTAAAGGCACACTATATCTTTTTCGCAAACTTTTTCACCTGATACCTTCATTGTCCAATTGGAAGTTTCAAGTAAAATTATTTCTAAATTTCTAACAATGTGTAGTATAAGATGTTTGAGTAATCTGTGTGTCTGAAAAGACTTGTGATTTGTTGCTTTGCCCGATTACATCATTATGATCATACAACCACAGCTGAAATTGCCAAGAAAAGTCAAGCTGACGGCAATGCCATTGAGATGTCACTGATATTCCTGTTATTTGTTGCCAATTTCACACAGGTGGGCAGCCTCAAATTTGTGTTCACCTATCACAATAATCTGCATGGCAATATCAACTAATTGTATCCGTCGGTAGCCAGTGGTAGGCAATCAGAAATTGTGACGCCCTTTAATATCAAGCAGCGCTGACAAGTGTTGCTGTCAACTTGTACGTTCTATTTTCAAGTGCAAAGCATAATCTTCACAGATTACTTAGTCATTGAGTCATTCATTTGCCTAATACCTGTCCTTATTACTACCAAAGATGCCTGTCCTTGTGACTACCAAAGACTAACAATGAAATTCTATCAGTGTATCTGATCTCATGTTTAGTTATTGCCACTAACAAAGATCTGGGATGAGAATGAGGCTATTTATAGTAAGCCGCCCGGATGAATGATGAATAAACAAAAACCTCCACTTCCATGAGGCATAGAAGAGATTCTTGGCCGAGGGGATGAAGCGGTCTGGAGACGACTTTTTATCTGGCTGCGTTGGTCAGTACCCAATTCTACACTATATAGATTCTGCTTTGGTATACCCAGATATAAGGGATAAAAAAGTGTGATTTTCAAAACAATTTTATTGAAAATTCCCTACAATAAATAAAATCACTGTGTGATTTAAGACACTTGCTCTAAAAAGGTCTCAGCTGGCTATGTAAACTAGGTAAAAAAAATAACGTGCCAGCACTTTAAGCAGCACAGGCAGTGCATGGTACCAATACAGGCACACCAGTGACGGACATACTAAGCAGAAGAAGAAGAAGAAGGCTGGTTGACCTGTGACCCATGGAAGCCAGTCCATTTTAGTTTCTTTATATTTTTTCCCATCACAGAAGGGCACCAAATGTGACTGGTCGAAAGTAAAATACCTACAGAGAATGTAGAGTAAATTTGAATGAGATTGGTGAAAGAGAGTGACCTCCAGAGAGCTAACAAGATCGCGTGAAACTCTGTGCTTCTAATTAAATGGGAAACAGTGATCTAGACTCTAAAAAAAAACTTAATAAGACAGTTTTTGAAATACATGCAGGGCCACAGCCTGCAGGGGGGCCTAGAATATTACAAAGTAAGCTGTTTAACATAAAAATTTTCTGGGTTCTTTCGGGCAAGTATACTTCAGTACCGTTCCTCAACCCCATGGATTCAATACAGCATACAGCCCTGAAATGTACCATGGATTGTTTTGAATTGACCGTCATACTCTCCCGGCCAGCCCATATTTTATATGGGCTGGTAGGGAGAATATATGGGCTGGCATGACCTCCCAAGAATATTTATCAACTGCCAGGCTGTTTCAACCCAAAATAACAGAGCTGTCATGGTAGCTATTTTTACCTAAAACATTGTGACGTCATCGCCAGTGCTGCCACACTGATGATGTCACAAAAGAAAATATAACACAAATAATGGGAATGATATATATTCCCTGACTAGCTATGTATTGTCCTAAATAACACTCGCATAACCCAGGGAAATAACTCCTTTGGAGTTTTTTTTAAATTTATCGTGGTTGTCATGGCATTTCATATTTTCCCTTGTATATTCCCTCATACATCGCAATGTTTTTGTTAAAACGGCAACCATGACGAGTCTGTTTTTTGGGTTGAAACACTGGCAGTTGATAAACATTCATGGGAGGTCATGGAATAAAAACATTATAACATAGTTGTTTTGCATTGAACCTCATATTCTCCCTGCCAGCCTATTTTTACCCTCACACCTATTAGCCCTCAGGAAAATATCTTCTGGCAGGGAAAATAAGAGGGTCAATACAAAACAATCCATGTAATAATGTATTATAATTCACTAACAGGCATTCATAAAATCTAATAGGGTATAGTGTATGTTTTTGAAAAGTAAAGTACATACAAAGTATAACATTTCTTTGTCTGCCAGATTCACATGGACGCGACTCATGCAGTAATGTATCTGGGATATAATATAAGTTATTTTGTCTTAACTGTCTACAATTAGTAAACTTTCTATATCATTCACGCTGGCATTTTTCAACCATTTTTCCAGTAAAGGTCTGACTTTCAATACATTACTGCTTGCAAAGAATAATTTTTTCCCTTAATGCCTCTCTTCCATCTTTACTTCAAACATCAAATTAGAGTTACAGTCAAACTTCATTTGGTTGCTAATGGGCAAAATGTGCTCATGCTAAAATCAAGCATCATTTCTTGAGAATTAGGTCGTTCGGTTTGTTTTGCATGGAAGGAACATTCAGCGAGGCTAAGTGAAGCACAAGTTGTACATGCACTTCATTGCATTGAGGCGATTCTTACCATGAGGTCAATCTATTTTCGCTTTTTCCTTTGATTTTATCTGTTTATCTTGCGTTTATATGAGCTGCATTACTTGATCTACAGTGTTGCTGGCATGAGAAGAGCTTTCCTCACTGATTGCTTATAAATGAAGCAGTGGGCCATCCAAGGTGTGCTTGTCTCAGGCTCTTGTTCTTATACATGATCCTTATTTATCCCTAGTAAGCACCTGCCATGTCAGCAATGTCTCAAAATCTCTTCTAACACAGAAAGCAACCGACCATATACAGCCAGGAGTGCATGGATGGCAAGCAGTCGTGACTGGTACAGAAGCATTTTCCCACCAGCTTCCAATTAACAACCTGACACCACTGGTCACATCTGAGTGTAGAAGTAGGCACAATTAACACGACACAAATATTTAATAGCTCACTGTGCAGAGTGCACAAGTCCTGGCCTCAAACGATGTGGAGAAGTATTTGCGTCACAAGCCAGACTGCCCACTGCCTTTGCATTTGACACATGGCTGGATGTAACTTCATTGACAGAAGAGATTGGAATCAAAATTCACTCACTTCAATTTCAATACAGTCAATTCCCAATGGCAGAGAGGATGGCCAAACTGGCAATTTACCCACAATCATCTGCTGCATCACTCGAATTTGACAGAGGAGAGTAAAAACTCAATCCAAAGGACACTTGAAAGCAATCCTATACCTGATTGCTTGGAAGTTTGACTCAATTTCATGCTGCATCGCAACATCATGCAATATAGTTATTTGGAGTCAATGCACCCATAGAATATACAAAAATAAGGTAGAACAAGCAACTGCATGAGAAGTCGTTGTTGACAAACAGTTAATAACTTCCATGTGGTTGAATATGTCTGTCCCTATGTCAGAACATGTAATACCTGTTACTCCCTACCAAAAGCAATTGTCATTTTTCATTTCACATGAATAAATTCTCAATTGTTGTCAACTTATCAGACCTGCTGCTCTTATATCATCCTCATGTATTGACCACCCTATTACAAAATGTTCTCTTTATCTGAACAGTGATGAAAATACTATTCACTGACCAAGTTTTGAATAAGTTTTGAAAAAGCCGCAAGACACAGCCTGCATACATGTAAAAGCATTGCCTGATTAATAAGCATATTATGATTCTATAGACACTATTAGCATTAATTTTTCAGTTTAAATCTTCGAACAGGGTGATCCAGAGGGAATGCCACTCCTGCTGGCTCTCCAGTAAATGAGTTCCCCCGTGGCCTAATTGGTAAGTGCGCTTGTCAACTGGCTTTGAGGGCGTGGGTTCAAATCTCACCCCGGGAACTCACTTTAGTCCGAGCCCATGGGACATTAAATGGAGGCGGGTTTTATCCAGTATTCTATGCTGGGGCAACTGAAAGACCCTGAGCATCCCTGAATTAATAGGGTATGTGCCAGACTCACAGTCTTCTCATCTCATCATCATACGGCGACCGCCTGCCCCTATATAGCTCACTAGGGTGCGGCAGAGGCGTAAAACACAAACAAGAAACAAACAACCCTCAAGTAAATGTGAGTGATTTAAGATATGAATGATGTTTTCATTTATATCACACTTATCAGAGCCAGACATCCAATACCATCCTTTCAGCACGACGTGAAAAGCTGACAGAAATGGAATTGAGGACTGTACAAATTGTGTTCACTTTTCACCAATTAGTGGTGTTTAAATATTCTAGTCATGCAAGGTGGGCCAATGGGCCATCACAAATGAGGACCAATAAATGATAAAGAAGAAATGTGCATTGAATTTGTTTTTATTGTAGCATACATCTTCTTAGATTCGGTCACTGAAATCTTCTTGAATATTGTTCAGCAATATTGTCCACAATAGTATTGGCTGACCTTGTTCACTTCGGGCCTGCTCCCCTCTCCAAGAAGGTTCTTCATCAAGAAATGTGACAACCTTCTTAGTCCGGCGGCCGAACCCCAGATTTCATGGGAACCTCGCAATATGGTCTGGACAATGTTTTTTTGTTGATTCTATATCTCTGAGATCTGCTCTTTCAGAATCTGAACGATGCCACTCTGTCATCGTTGGGCGATTTGCATAATATGCAAATTAAGGTGGCCATTACCAAAAATCTTGTTCTAGCCTGTATCTCAGTGACTATGCATGATAGCAACATAATTTTGGTGTCTATCCCCATGTTTTGAGGGGTAAATAATCCAACTAGGCCATTTCCATAAAATTTCAGACAAATAGTTCTCGCAGAATTGACATATTGAGGCCGCCATTAGTGAAAATCTTGTTTCTGACGATATCTTCTAAACTACAGGTGGTATCAAAATAATTTTGGTATCTACCGCCATGTTTTGAGGGTTAAATAATGAGATGAAGCCAATTCAGTAAACATCACACCAATATTTTGTATTTAACAGGCATGTTAACAAAGCTGCCATTACTGAAAATTTGGTTTTCGACAATATCTTATTACTTCATATGGTGTCAAAACACTATTGGTGCCTATCACCATGTTTTGAGGGATAAAGAAACATATTAAGTTATTTTTATAATGATTAAACAAATATTTTATACTGTATCTCACCACAACCTGAGAAGTTTAGCTGAAAAACCGTGTGATTTACACCATGTGGTTCATCGTTGTGAACCACATGAATAATTATCTGACCTTGGCATGTACACAATGAGTAGTGAAGTGATGATGTCACAATGTTTTGGGGCTCTGATTGGACAGTGTGGTTGCCAAGAATGTTCTTGGGCCTTCAAGCAAAATAATGCCATATGAAATGACTCAATATTTTTGACTCCTGGTTCTATTTTTGTTGTGAGATATAACTTATTATCACAGATTATTTTGTTATTCTGCAATCTGACATTCAAAAGATTCACTGTTGTGAACCACATTCCTTTATGTTTTATCAAAGAATGAGCATATGTAGGCCTATATCAAAATAATTGTTGGGAACAAACTAAGCAATTTCAGAAAGGACCAAGCAAATACGTTTGGATAAAGGTGCAAAGTCATTACAGAACAATTATTGCGTTGATGCATCTTGCCATTATTGATTTTTCCTGTGTACGGAAACAAGTCACTTTCAACAATTTTGTCCCTGGGAACTGAACAGTGAACACCACCAATTGTCATGTCCGCACTTCCATTTATTTTAATTCAAGGCTAATTAAGTGCTGAGGAAAGAGTTCGAATGCTCCAGGCTGCGAGCATATAACATCTTGGGTGAAACAGCCAAATAAATGTCATACCAAATTACAAACATTGAAACAGTAATCACCTTATCAGGTATACTTGTTCTCGCAGTGTGCTTCCCCATGAAATCTGTAAAACATTGATCAAGTAAGCTATTAAACAAGATGTGTCCATAGCAAAATCACACCTTATCATTTCCAGCACCTCTGGAACAGCTACATTGTCGCTTGGTCCCAATTATGCTGAATTAAGCATTTACCACATCAATCATGTTTCCTTAACAGACCTGATGGAATGCAAGATATTGTGAGTAAGAGCCAATTTCCAAATGGCAGTCTAAATATAATATCATCACTCTCCATTAAAATTTTTTTTCACAGACTGGACACTTTTGAAGCTCACAAGGCCAGATTTGTCCTCAAGGCCGGCCTCGAGGTCATATTCTGATGGCCATGGCCTTGGATGCCCAATCCTCGGCCTTGGACTAGGTCTCGGGTGCCTTTGGCCGGTGATGGAAGTCTCCGGACCTGCCGTGAGGCCACATTTTGATGATGGCCTTGGCCTTGGTCTCAGAGGCTCATGCCTCCGTTTGGGCAGCGAATGTCTCAGCCTCAACTGCAATACTGAAAGTGGAGTTTTTGTCACATTTTTATACTTTGCCAAGGACCGGAGCAATATTCCAAGTCAACTATGGCTGTTGATCCCCTGACAGGCACCCATGAGTGTTGGGCTGTTGGCCTTCTCCTGTGATGTCAGCTACTGAATGGGAGTGCATAAGAGGAGAACTTGGTCCTTCTATTGTAAGATGAGAGGTTAGGTTCAACTTCTATAAAGCATAAAAGTTAGGCAAGAGGAGAATAGTAGCTCCTGAGCTGTCCTCCAATCAGGGAAGTAGACTCAAGCAGAATTGTGAGCAATGACATTTATATCCTAATACAATGCACAGTTTGAAAAAGCATTTGAATTTTTATTTTTAAAGCTTCTTTCCGGTACCCTCAGCATCTTCAAATGGGAGTAATTAACATTGAAAAGGTAGTGCATTGGCCTGGTAAAAGCATGAGGACAGTTTCAGAACAGTTCCTACAGTTTATGATCACCATACCTGGTCACTGACCAGCCCAGAATTGGCTATTCTCCACAAATAATTGTTAAGAAGTGAATTTCCTTGGTGATATACAACAACTTTATTAACCTATTAATGTTTTCTAGGGAGATAATTATTTGCTAGCCTTTCAATGAGCTTCAGTAGCAAGCATTGGTTACATTGAATATTATTGTGGCAGTTGGAGAAGTTTTATTCTGGACAGATTGGTGGAAAAATGTGACACAAGCTCCACTTCCAGTTTTGTAGTTGAGGCCAAAACATCCGCCACCAAGACTGAGGCATGAGCCTCTGAGACTGAGGCTAAGGCCATCAAAACGTGGCCTTTGGGCAAGTCCAGAGGCTTCCATCACTGGCCAAATGCACCCAAGACAGAGTCCAAGGCAGAGAATTGGGCATCCAAGGCCATGTCCATCGGAATATGACCTTGAGGCCAACCTTGAGGACAAATCCGGACTCGAGAGCTTCAACACTGTCCACTCTGTGAAAAATAATTTAAATGAAAAGTAATGATGGTATAGTGATTACTGTGACTTTGCACCTTTATCCAAACATATTTGCTTGGTCCTTTCTGAAATTGCTTAGTTTGTTTCCCAACAATTATTTTGATATACATATGTTCATTCTTTGATAAAACATAAAGAGATGTGGTTCACAACAGTGAATCTTTTGAATGTCAGATTGCAGAATAACACAATAATCTGTGATAATAAGTTATATCTCACAACAAAAATAGAACCAGCAGTCAAAAATATTAATTCATTTCATATGGCATTATTTTGCTTGAAGGCCCAAGAACATTCTTGGCAATCACACCAACCAATCAGAGCCCCAAAACATTGTGACATCATGACTTCACTACTCATTGTCATGACAAGGTCAGATAATTATTCATGTGTTTCACAACGATGGCAAAGTTGAACCACATGGTGTAAATCACACGGTTTTTCAGCTAGACTTCTCAGGTTCTTTCGAGATGCAGTATAAAATATTTGTTTAATCATTATACAAATAACTTAATGTGTTTCTTTATCCCTCAAAACATGGTGATAGGCACCACTAGAGTTTTGACACCATATGAAGTAATAAGATATTGTCGAAAACCAGATTTTCAGTAATGGCAGCTTTGTTAACATGCCTGTTAAATACAAAATATTGGTGTGATGTTTACTGAATTGGCTTCATCTCATTATTTAACACTCAAAACATGGCGGTAGATACCAAAATTATTTTGATACCACCAGTAGTTTCGGAGATATCGTCAGAAACAAGATTTTCAGTAATGGCGGCCTCAATATGTCAATTCTGCAAAAACTATTGGTGTGAAATTTATGGAAATGGCCTAGTTGGATTATTTACCCCTCAACACATGGGGATAGACACCAAAATTGTGTTGATATCATGCATAGTAATTGAGATACAGGCGAGAACAAGATTTTTGGTAATTAAATGGCCGCCTTAATTTGCATATTATGCAAATTGCCCAACGATGACAGAGTGGCATCGTTCAGATTCTGAAAGAGCACATCTCAGAGATATATAATCAACAAAAAAACATTGTCCAGACCATACTGCGAGGTTGTAGCTCACCGCCGCCGGACTATCTCAAGAGAAGCCAAGGTCACTTGGGCGCAGGCCTCTGATCGCAAGATAAGATGATACAGGTCTGTGAATCCTTTAAGCTTTTACATGTTTGAGGTGGAATAAATTTACACAACGTGCTGCCTTCAACATGAGAATGTCTATAATCACAATGTTGTCTCCACATAATCCCTGGTTATCATGTTGCATTTATAAATGGTTTAACTTTTTTAGCACATTTTTTTAACTGCTGTAAGTTAGCCTGTTGTGATTATAGGTGCGATAATGCCCCAACAACCCAAAATGCCTAGACAAGCTTATAGAAATGCCATTACAGCGTCATTGAGATTCAGTTTACTTCCTGTTTATCGGCAATCTCAGACAAGTGAGCAGACTCAAAATTGTGTTTGCTTATCACAAATCATCTGCATAGCATGTACACTATAGCAACCTATTTACTCTCTGGTAGCCTGCCAGGAATGCTGGCTCGCTCTTTGCATAATAAAATGTTGTTGTCAACTTGTCAACTTGTTAAAAAAATCGAAATTCATGAACTGTTGTAGTACTTCGCCATTGAGTTGTCCATTTGTCTGGTTACCCATTTTTCTGGTATCTGCTTCTACGACTTCCAAAGTTTAAAACTGACATTTAAAATGCTTTCAGTCTGTCTCAAGATATCATTTTATGTTTAGTTATTGGCCATTACTGCTTCTTGGATGCAAGTTTGGCTATTTATAGCATGCTGCCTACTTGGTTGATGAATGTAACAAAACCCCAACATCCATGATGATGTGACAGAGAAGAGAGCAATGCTTTGCAAGGCTGTCTGGTTGAGATTCTTTATTTGCTTTTCTACTTTGGAACACTGTTTGCAGCACAGCTTGTGTTTGACTTGCTCTGTCTCACCATGTTCTTGGACTATCACACCCACCATTCTGCTCATCTGGGAAATGCCTGTGATTGCATGGTGTAATTGTGCTCCAGATGGGATATTTAATCTGATATCTTCATACAATGTAAAACAAAATAAACAACAAGAGCCAGCAATTGGAATGATAGTTAATACATTAAAAGACAAGCAATCTCACCTCATCATCATCGAAGACACGTTATCACTTTATAATCACAAAACCATAATTGCTTACTTTTGTTTGAATTAGCAATGGTTAATGTGAATTTCAAATGCTGGGAATTCCTTGACACCATTTTGCAATTTTTTTATTTGATACTTCAAATTCAAAATTGAATTTTTCAATATTTTATTGTTTTTTATTCAAAACCATCAACCCTGTTTTTTCCAACCCTATGTATTTCACTTCTGAATGTACTGTTATTATACATGGGTAGTACCAGTTTGATACATGTTCTGTTTAGTCTGGTTAATAAAATACATGCATACGTGTATACAATGTCATACATGTATCATTTATTCAAATAGTATTGGAGAGATTAGTTTACTGGGAGGACTGTCAGATATGAAGCTGTACATAACATTAGTTTTATAAAAACAGGTATAACTTACTAGAAGTGTATTTAGTCAATATACCGATCTGTAAGTGTTATTTTTTTTTTATATTTCTGAATGAGGTGGTGTCTTCCATGTTATATGAAAGTGGCTGATTTTCAAAGTTTATGAAATGTCAAACCAATTTTCCTGTGTATTGTCTATAGTCTAATTGGTCTGATATATTTCTGAAAGGGTGTCATGAAATCTTTGTCTGAATACTTGACATTTTATTTTTAAGCAAGGCAACTTTACCAAAATACACAATCTTGTATCCATGCACATTGGGAATTGGCTGCATCAGTCATGTGCAGCCTCCAGAAATCTCAGTGGCGTGAATTTTCTAACAAATTACAATAATATTGATTGGCGATAACAGATGTCCTCGTTATCTCAAAACTGAATTGATTTGCATTCCATAACATTTGGATTAGAATTAATCATTACACTGTCCAATTACAGATAACATCTAGTCAGAAAGTACTAAAAAAAGCACTTTCTCTATAAAAAAGATAAGGGGTATGAGGCAAAATCTCCAACTTGTTCATACTGGAAAGACTCCAAATGAGCAAATAACATTTCGGGATTAGCAGTTACTGATCGAGGCAGTTGGTTGGACGAATGAATTTAAAGCATGGTGCTTTCAACATCAATTCAAACAGCTTGCTCAAATTGCTAATCCCTGTTGGTGGGCCTTGACAAGTTGAGAACCATGGAAACACATTGCTGACCATAAATGTTCCTATAGAAAAAAGAAAAAATGGAATTGATGCAAGTGTCAGATCAAACATTGAACAGTCAACAGATCATTCCAGGTACACTAATTAATTATTTGAAAGAGTTTCTGAAAATGTCCACAAGTGTAACTGATATCGTGCGATTATGAATGGAAAATAAAAGCTGATTTCATAGTGACTGCTTCAGTTATCTGTTTCTTTTTTTTTTTTTTTTTTACAGTTTTGTTGTAGGTTGTAGGTTGGCATATTCATTTAATACTGGACTCCTTGACCCCATTCCTACATTTATATTGTGTATGTTCTCTGCAACACATGCTTGACAAGTATGATGCAGTAATAAAGTTGCTGTACCTTTGAAAATGATTGTTTTTTTCTGGCTATATTGTTAATCATTTGTTTATCAATAAACTCAATCTTGTAAATTGTAGTTAAAGAGCCATCCAAGGAGACGATTCTCTGCAGCTCTTGTTTTTATGCACGATCCATATTTATCTGGACAGCAGCTGTCATGCAATATCACAGACTCTCTTGCAATAAAGAAAAGAGTGGAACATAAATAGTGTAGCAAAGAGTGCAAAGGAAACAGTTGTGACTTGCCTAAAAAAGTAGCGTTTTCCCATCAACTTCCAATCCAAAGTCATTAACAACCTGACACCAGAGAGGGGAAGTAGACGACAAGACATAGCTTTTGCGGTCTCAAATACAATGACTACAACTCACTACAGAGTGGAGAGCTGTCCCTTCCTCAAGGTCCAGATTACCCACTCCATCTCAATTAACACATGGCTCGGCTTAATCACATATTGTCAGAAGACATTGGGACCAAACATCCCTTTTTAATGTAATGAATTCCCTGTAGTGGAAAGGTAGCCCATCCCACAATTGTCTACCACATCACTATCTTGCGGATGAGAAAGCTCAATTTGCAGCACACTCCTTCTATTGTTTCTTTGATTCTTTTACTTTATATAACAGCCTGATAAATCTGTAACTCTATATCCAATACAAAAATTCACTCAATGCAAAGTCTAGTGGTGCAATCCAAAACACTGTAAAAAAAGTCTTACATATTTATAAGAGGAATCAAAGACTGTAATACATTGCAGCTGGCCGGAGCAGTAAAGGTTCATGTCTGCTGCGCTGGAGGTCTTTGCCAACATGGGTTCGAACATCAGTTGTCCCTTTTGTGTGTCTGAAGACTTGTTGCAGTGCTTGATTACATCATACATGTAACAATCTTACACACACTACAGAAATTACCAAGACAAGCCAAGCTTACTGCAATGCCATTGAGATGTCATTGATATTCCAGTTATGTGTTGCCAATTTCACACAAGTGGGCAGCCTCAAATTTGTGTTTGCTTATCACAAGTTATCGGCATGGCAATATCAACTCATTACATTTGTCGGTAGCCAGTGGTAGGCAATCAGAAATGGTGACGCCTCTTAATATCAAGCAGCACTGACAAGTGGTGCTGTCAACTTGCACATTCTTTTTGCTAGTGATATGCATAATCTTCACAGATTACTTAGTCATTGAGTCATTCATTTGCCTAATGTTTGTCTTTATGACTACCAAAGTATGCCTGTCCTTATGACTACCAAAGACTGACACTGAAATTCTATCAGTCTATCTGATCTCATGTTTAGTTATTGCCACTTAAAAAGATCTTCTGGGGTGCGAATGAGGCTATTTATAGTAAGCTGCCTGGATGAATGAAGAATGTAACAAAAACCTCCAATTCCATGAGGAACAGAAGAGATACTTGGTCGATGAGGCGAAGCTGTATGGGGGAAGATGTTTTGTCTGGTTCCATTTGTTGATGTAATTCTATGTATTATAGATTCTGTTCTAGTATAGCCAGATATAGGGAATCAGAAAGAATGATTTTCTGAAGGATTTCATTGAAAATTCCCTTCAATAAAAAAAAATATCACTATACTTTCTCTGAAAATGTCTCACTGTCTCAGCTAGCTATGTAAACTAGACAAAAATTAATTGAGAAATAGTGAACCAGATGGCTTTAACAGACAGTTGTTGAAGTACCAGAGATAAAAATAAAAATTCTATGTTATTTTAGTCTTTTTTCATTGATTAAGAATACTCAACTGATGGTTTCTTAGTCACAGCTTTACAGTTTGGTTGTTTTTTGTAGCTAGCTTTCTTTGCAATTCGGCAAAAAATATAATATTGTAGGACGGGTCCTCCATTATTCATGAAAACATCTTATTTTGATTTTAAATTCTTGTTTGTACAAATTTTTTACCATTTTGAATTCTCTCATTTTCAATCAGCGCAATGTTCAACGAGAAACCTTAATTTTGTACTGAACATTTTACACTACTTTATTCACATATTATTATATTATTGCTTCTGTCTTAATCACTCAAAAAATTATGTCATTGAATTTTGATCTGGTTGTGAACCTCATAAATCATGAAAGAAAGGCATAAATGCCCAACAGAATTTGGAGGGCAAAACCTTTTTGAAACAATGTGAGTCATCTCAGGTTTCTTTTATGACTGACTCATTTGGTCATATGGTTGTATTATACATCGTTATTAAATTTAATCCCTGGGAGTGCATGCATGGTAAATGGTAGGACTTGTACAGAAGCATTTTCCCGTCAACTTCCAATTAACAACCTGACACTACTGGTCACACCAGAACGTAGAAGTAATTACAACTAACAAGACATTGCTTTTGTTGTCTCCAAAACAATGTAGTAGCTAACTGTGCACTGTACACAAGTCCTGCCCCCAAACGATGTGGAGAAGCCTTTGCCTCACAAGCCTTTGCAGTTGACCCATGGCTGGATGTAACCTCATTGACAATAGAGATTGGACTCAAAATGCACTCACTTCAGTTTCAATCCAGTCAATTCCAGAGAGGATGGCCAAACTTGCAAATACACTTAACCAAGTTTTGAATAAGTTTTGACCAAGCTGCATGATACAATTGTGTGTTGCTGACTAATGCTGCAGGTATACCATCCAGTTTTAATAAATATGTGATTCTATGGGCGCTATTACTCTTAACTTAGCTATTTAAATCTCTCAGCTGCATGGTTCACCAGAGGGACTGCAACTTGTGTTGTCTTACCATTAAATGTGATTGAAATCAGAATGATATCTCCATTGACATTTGTTAAAAGTGTACTGTTTCAATATCTCTGGACACCCATTAGTGAAAGATGTGAACCTGTAATAATAACATTGCCATATAAAAACAGAACTGTCAACACTTTGACATGCGGATGAAATGAGTCTTTACCAATCTCTGTTATGGCGCAGTTGACAAATTGCAGCACGTTATTCTCTGAGTTGACTGTAATCTGTGGCTGCCTGATTACATGATCACACTTCCACGGCCATCAATTTGGCAGGACCAGAAAAACTGACAGAAATGGCACGGAGAACTCCTTGATATTCCATTTGTGTGCCTGAGATTGACTTTCTGATTCCAGCGAGGAGCCTCCATTTTGCATTCACTTATCACAAGCTCTGAAGTGGTGTTTCTATATTCTTCTTCTATAAGATGAGCCATCACAAATCTGGACCAATAAAGAAAGTTTTTATAAATGCGTCCTATGTAAATTTTGTGTGTCTAATTACGTGTCAGGACCTCATTGGAAACCAGTGTAAACTGAATGTGCCACCCTGGTGAAATAAAAGATTTTTGGCATATGGAATGGTTTTTATTTCATCCAATTTGTTCAATTTGGTCTGATATATACTTAAACATTGTTCAGCAACATTGTTTACAACAATTTCATGCAGCTGACCTTAATTCGGTTCAGCCTTGCTCAGCACTCCTATATTTATCATCAAGAGTCAACCTGATGACTGTCTCCAGAACAGCCAAGGTTATTTTGGGCACATTCTTCCGATCACATTGTTGCTTACAAATCAAGACCAGAAACTGCATAGGTAACTCAGCTGTCTTGCATATCCAAAGGTCAGCCATGGTAATGTAGTGATCCAAACCATCAAAACAGGCTGTCAATTGTGATACGAATCAATTGCTGTCAGGGGGAGACTAATTGTATACTATAGGCTTGTCATTCTGTCGTTATACAATGAGTCCCGACAGCAAGGCAGTGTGCAGGTCTGTTGTTCCTATCGCCAAAGCTGGTTTTAGAAAGGGAGATAAGGTCGTCTAGCACTCTTAGTGGGTCCCGTACGTCTGCGAACACTGATAGGATGACTGTAGCTATTTATGTATACAGTGATAGACTATCTTATGTGTACATTTTATAGTATAACTGAATCCATACACGTGCATATCTTTGACAGCACTGGATACGACAAACAAGAAAATTCAGTAACAACCAGCTGGAGCCTTCAGACCCCAATAACATCTTTGAAATATTTATCTTCTCCCATGTCACCTGAACAGCAGCTGTTTGTCGACATTATTCAATATTTACCCCTATTGACGACATAATGCTAGTTTGTTTGGTCTGGTTGAGATAGGCATTTTACCATTGACACATTACATTGAGGCAATAATACCACAAATATTTGATTTCCCTCCTTAATCGTTTTCATTTTGAGGGGAAAGCGAAGATATGAATAAAAATAGAGACCAAAATGCAGTAAAAGATTAAAAAAGAGAAAAATTTCAACTACCGGACATGTGATGCCTAATACATTGAATGGAGCTGATGTACGAGTACAGGTTTTGCTTGATACCAGACTCTCAGTCTGCTGGGTTAATTTATCTGAACAGATGATCTTTCAAGAGGCAAACATAAAAATATCAGGCACATTTTACAATATGACTGTTATCATGACTCCAGGAAGCCAAGTTTTTCGGCTTCGCCATCTCCCATGGTCTTGAAATCCACAAATGCCAAATCGTATTGATTTAATTCTTATTGCAGGCAGTTTGTAATATGTTCCACGAAGGTGCGTGTGTAAACAATGCATATACAAGTGTCATTATTTCCGCATTATAATCATACAAGACTCAAACCCCACATTTGTAGAATTCCTCTTTCTTAGCTAAAATATGAATTTTGAGTAACTTACATCTGTTAGATATATTTGATAGCATGTTGACATTTTGTCAGTTCAACAGCATTGTGCAAGACAAACATTGAACATAGACAACAATATAGATATACTCATCTTTTTAATAATTCACTGTGGTGTACAATTCTACTCTCTCCTTGTGGATTTATTAAAAACACAATTATAATCAATTCGCCAGAGACACCTGATAATTGGTATGAAAAACTCAGAACTGTCCAACTTATTGGAAAAATATCGTTTGAGTTTTACTTGGGTTGTAGTTTCAACGGAAAATTTAGACCAAACTGATAAAAATGTGCCAAAGGTGTGGTATTCCCATCTGACATGTGCCAACTGTTCAAGAGTTACACTTCCTTAGCTTCTGTCTACTTTTACATGCAATAAATCACAAGCAATATCAGAGGACATTTTTATTTCATTAAGATAAACTGCATGGTGAAGGAGGCACAGCAGCCCCCAGTGTATTAAACAGTTCGACTTACATCATCTCCAAGCCTTGGCTGAGCCTGTGACTTTCTACTGTAAGATCTTCTTGGATGGAATTGTGGCTTTTTGCAGCTAACCGACTTTACGAAACGGAGCTACACTGTGATAGATGTATTAACGTAACAAAAGCCTCCATATCCCAATGAGGCAAAAAGAGAGCCAAACTCGGCCAAGGCTGTTTGAGAAAGATTTTCTATTCACTCTTTAAAGAAAATCAACTTCATTTGAAATGCTCACATTGCTCGGTATAATTGCCCTGGGTGTTATTATCTGCTCTTTCAGATCTGCTTGGAACATGATATATATGCACTGTTTGACAGAAAAGCTATTGGCTGCTCTTCAGCTCTGAACCAAAACTTGCTCTTGTCTGCTTGCTTCTTGGTTGTCCATTGCCCTAACCTGGCAGCGGGTCAAGTATAGGGTGCAGACAGATGAGGTAAGACCATGTTAGCTGACTGGAATGACATTCTCAGACACAAATAAAAAGATGACCTGTAAAGTTCATGTCTTAGCACTCTTACAATTTTACACATTATGTATACATTGCGGATGCGAGTTAATGTGTAAATGCACGGCACAGTCATAACATTCGGCCAGCTCTTATGAATTAGCATAAGATAAGTTATACTTTATTACCAATAATTAATTGGAACTCGTTTTGCATAACTCATAGAATTTATAGGGCATTTATACAAGACACGTTCATACATTCATTCAAATTATAAAGCCATTCATATCACAAATAATCACAGTCATTCATATCACAGATAGGTTGTTATTGTTTTGGCATACGTTATGCCAAAGCTAAAATCAAATAACCTGGCTTGTCTATTTAGTTGTTCATATTGCATTGACTGAAAAAGAATGTTAGCTCGGTAGTTGAAGTTTTTTATCCTGCATTACTTTATTTGACATATAATCATACATGTGAGTACTATATACACACAGACTTCACAATAAACATTGCATGGAACAAACATCGTATTTACTGTGCTTTGTTTGGCCAACTTTTTTACAGTACCCCAGAACAAAGCAGTGAGTTGTGCTCTCGGGAAAGGGACTGTGATCAGATTTTGCTTTAACTTCTACAGTGTCAATCTATCTATAACTAAATTTGTTAGAATATTTATGATAAGGGCCTTCCCCCAAGGGTGCCGGAACAGGGGGGGCAGGGGGGGCAATTGCCCCTCCTGCCCTTGGCCAGGAGGGGCAAGGTTGCCCTTTTGATCTCAAGAAAAAACATTATAAGGCCTTAATTTACGGTGAATTTAGGCAAAAATTTGTAGTATAAATTCAAAATTAGTATTGCCGCTGCATTAAATTTTTGTCGTGCGAATTAGATTTGCCCTTTCTCGACCGACCGCCCCTGCCGCCCTCTTTTCCTTCCGGCACCCCTGCCTTCCCCCCTGTTTGCCATGTTCACTCACTGTTTATGAAGCAGAGGGCCATTGAGGGATCAACTTCTTCTGCTGCAGGCCTGTGTCCTTACACATTGATCAAGCGTATCTGATGATGGTTAGTTACTGCTAGTAGCCACCATGTTAGCAATACCTCACTGTCTCTCATAACACACCGAGCAGTAGACCATGTAGCCTGTAGTGCTCAGAAAGTGGCTATGACTTGTCCAGAAGCAATTTCTTCTTCCTATTCAGCCCAAGATACTGCAAGGCTGCTAGCTACTAGGCAAGTAAAGGATATCAGACCCAAGCCTACTACTTATAACTTTTTTTCAATGACACAGTGGTGCCGTTCTCTTCGCTGTAGGAGCTTGAATAATCGACATTGTGTTTTTAAAACAGGCCACGATATTGTCTGATCGGACGCCTGTGTTTGGGCCGATGCTTTTAAAACAAAATCTCGGTAGGTTGACGGTAACCCAGCTACCTTGCAATCCAAAAGCCTGTCAATTGTGACTCCACACCTAGAGTCAATGGCTGTGAGGGGGAGACTGATTGTTTGCTTGTCATTTTGCCGTTATGCCCAGTTGGCCTGTGATGACAGAACCCCAACAGCAAGCATTGTGCACGGAAGTCTGTTGTTCCCATCTCCAGTTCGGTTTTTGAAACAGGAGATAAGCTTGCCTTATACCCTTACTGGGCCCCTTACGTCTGCAAGAACTGATAGGATGACTGTAGCTCCTCACATATACTATACACTGTACATGTGGAATCAGCATCAATAGCCCAGTATCAACAATATCTGTCGAAGAATGAACAAATGCCATCCAAGAATGCAGCCTATTCAAAGTCACAGAGTACAGAAACAATCCTCACTAGAGTGCAATCTGACATCCTATGTAATATGGATAATCAACAAGTCACCATCCTCGTCCTTTTGGACTTATCCGCTGCGTTCGATACGCTAGACCATCGGATTATTATGGATATTTTTGAACATAAGTTCAAGATCACCGATAATGTTGCGAGATGGCTTAATTTTTATTTAACGTATTACAAGCAAAAAATCACAATTGATGGAATACTCTCAGAGGAATATGAACTGAACTTTGGCGTTCCACAGTTGTGCTGGTCCAGTGACATTTCTATCGTATATTTCCTCTCTATATGATGTCATCGAAGGTTTCGATGTTGACATTGGTGGGTTCGCTGATGAAAGTCAACTTTATATCTCTTTTAAGCCATCTGTAAATGGTTTGTCTGAGTTAAGTGCAGTTACCAAAATGAATGAATGTGTGCGATCAGTTCGGATGTGGATGTTGCATCACAGATTAAAGATAAACGATGCTAAGACGGAAGTCATAATTATAGGTGACCCAAAGCAACTACAGAAGATCCAAAGTTGCGCATTTACAGTTGGAAATTTACTTTTGCACCTGTGTCGAAAGTTTGCAATCTTGGAATGTACTTCGATGAAACCATGTCAATGAAAGATCACATTGGCAAAGTCTGTCAACTTGGATTTCATCAGTTATATCGTTTAAGGCAGATCCAAAAATACTTTGATCAGAAAACATATAGAAGGACTTGTCCACTCGTTTATTACTTCAAGGATTGATTATGGGAATGCCATGTTTTACGGATTACCTGACTGCAGCATTAAGAAGTTACAAAGGCTGCAAAATGCTGCAGCACGATTGATTGTCTGTAAATCAAAGCAAGACAGTATATCAGCAATTTTGAAGACCTTGCACTGGCTCCCAGTGAGATATAGGATTAAGTTTAAAATCAGTTTACTTGTTTGTAAATGCCTTGATGGATCTGGGCCAAAATACCTTTGTGATCTCTTTGAAAAACTATCAAAACAAGAACTCTTAAGTCATCATCAGATTCCTTACTCCTGTCAGTTCCAAAAGTAAAGACCGAAACCTTTGGAAAAAGGTTGTTCCGATATGCAGCCCCAAAGGAATGGAATGACCTACCTGCCATATCAGAAACTGTGATAATCTTGATAATTTTAAAAGGACGCTAAAGACACATTATTTTAAGCTTGCATTTAGATGACTTTTTAAAAAATATACATCATACTCTATTTTTATGTGCTTTTATGATTATTGCATTTTTATATACATGATTTTATGTTCATATTCAATTGTAAACACTGCTGAGTATTTCTATAATGGAGTGTTTGAATCAATAAACCATCAGACCCCAATCATGCCGTCAAATTATTTATCATCTCCTACGTCACCACAAAAGCAACTGTTTGTTTATTTACGTTACATGGAACTACTCTCATTGACTGCACACTACTTCTTTGTTTGGTTTGGGTAAAATAGTCTATTTACCATCAGTGAGTCAGGTTGAGGCAATACGTGTAATTGTAGTGGAACGACAGACATCGGGGCCAATGTAAACCTACGTTGTACAGTGGTCCCTGTGTTATAAGACCGCCTCTTCTGCTGTCATGAAGCGGTCTCTCGTGGGGGTGCGGTCTCTCGTTGGGGTGCAAAAAGCACTAAAAATACTACTTAGTGCGGGAGAAAGGCGGTCACATAAGGCAAGTCGGTCTTACAACAGGGGGTCTTACAACGCAGGTACCACTGTACCTGAAATAGTTAATTTTTCCACCTTCAATCATATTCGTTTGAGGGCAAATAGTTTATGTCTGAGGATGTTCCAAAAACAAAAAATATTTTCGCATACAGTAGATCTGGATATCTGATGCTTAATACATGGAAGAGAGAGGGGGGCATGACATATGGGTTGGGCTCAATACTAGACTCCCAGGCTGCTGGGTTACAGAGTTATCAGACCAGACGATTTTCCAAGATAAAAAAATACAAATATCAGACATGGTAAAAAGGAGGAATTCTATTCGTGACTCAAAGAGTTGCCACATCATCTCTCGTGGTCTCGAAAAAACTTTTCAATCTAACTTTAATCATGCACGTTGGCTGTTAGTAACATATTTTCCTTGTACTAGTCAATGTGTGTATTCCCATTAATTGACTTGTTATTGAAACACTTCCACAGAACAGCAACTACTCCAGTTTATTAACAACATTTCCAAAGTGACCTACATATCAAATTGATGGCTTTTTATTTTTTTCATTGTGAAATCACAAAGAACTCAACACCTAATCATTTTAATCCTAGGCTTTTCAAAGTACTTCAATCTATTGAGGACATGAAAATCGGCTCACTCCGGGAATGAGGATGACACTAAAATATCTACATGTGAGTTAAGAAAATCAAGTAAAATAAAAAATCACAACTTACTAGTGTGTGTTTAGTTGACACTTGGAACTTGTGTCAAAGTGACATGAATAGGCTTATGACTCATTGGTTATACATGTAAAGCAATTTGTGGCATTCATTTATGAGACATTTGTTCGACATTTGTCAGTTCACTCATACTATGCTCAAAAAATTGTTGTCATCAACATATCTTAGTACATCCCATATATATAATTATCTTTAACTCTACCTTGGTGTATATGTTGTGCATATAGTCCACATTTATTGGTGCTTACTTGAATGGTGCTACATATAGTATTATTTGACTTATAATTGTTTACTGTAGTTATTTTTGTCTTGTAGTTGTTAGATATGGATGGGACATGTCTTACATTGTAAAATGTTCTTGTCTGAAATAAAGTATTGAATTGAAATTGAATTGAACATGCACTACTAGAAACCGGTGAATGTACACCTGTTTCTAGTAGTTTTATACGAAGCGAAATAATAAGTTCTCGAGAGACAGACGATAATTGGCTGTGACTTTCTCATAAAATTTACCAAAGTATTGAACAAAACATGTTTATTTTTTAGTTGTTTTGTCACTTACTTGGAGACATGTTTTTGATTTTTGTACATCATGGCATTTATAATGATATTGAAATTAGAAATTAAATTATGCATGCTAAAAAAAGTCGGTCAGACAGAAATACATGAGAAATGTGATATGCATCATGCGCATGCTCAAGAGTGATACGACTTGGCTCCACATATGCCCACAGATATACATACATGTGACATATAACAGGTAAAATTGATGAGGTTTTTTTCATTAAGATATCAACTGCGTATTAAATTAGCAAGTCAGGCTCTCGGCAGCCACACAAGTTATTTTACTCATATCATCTTACGGTCATGGCTGTGGCCTCTCAATGTGATCCTCTTGGAGGGAGTTGCGGCTATTTACAGCCACTAACTGACTTCATAAAACTGAGCTCCTCAGTGATAGATGTAACAAAAGCCTCCATATCGGGCAATGTGAGGCAGAAAGAGAGCAAAATTTGGCCAAGGCTGTCTGGGGAAGATTTTCTATTCGCTTGTTTAAATAAACTTTATTTGAAATGCTCACATGGCTTGGTATAATTAGCCTGCATGTTTTTTTTGTGCCCATTCAAACATTCTTGGTTCATGATATATGCACTGTCTAGTGGAAATCATTGGTTGTTGTGAGATTCTGTGCCGACTAGCTTCAGTCTGCTCACTTCTGTGTTGCCCATTGCCCTCACCTGGGAAAGTGGTCAGGCGCGGCAGACAGAGGTCTGAGAGGTGGTTAGACAATGCTGGTTGCCATGGCAGTCACGGACACAATGAAAAGATGCTGTCTACGAATGTCAGTAGTCCTACGTTCTGCTATTCTGTGCATCATATGGATATAATATTATGTAAGTCATTATTGTTTGGTTATCAAAGATGATATATATAGCAATCTAGCACTAACAGAGATCAATGACATGACAATTCCAGTTTTCACAGGAACAACGAAAAAAATTATAAAAACACTTTGAGGTTATTAATAAGCTGCCAAGGGGGCAACCATTTAATTTCCAGGGGGCTTGGAGTTCTTCTCAGCAGAAAATTATTAATTTCACGGTTATGGCGGTTGTATTTCTTTATTGTAAGTGCGCAAGTCCCCTAATATTCATTCCGAAATCAAGCAACTCGTTATTAAGAAATACCCCTGGCATAAATCATTTGTTTCAGGACTGCCCACAAATTCATTTATTGCACCAAAAACTGAGCAAGGAATTATTAACTTAAAAAGCCTCCAAGCCCCCCCCCCCCCCCCGATATTAAATGTTCATCCCTTAAGTTGTGATCTATAGCAGTCGGATCTGTTCTGTTCAGGGATAGCAATCTGGACAGTTTTATCAATTTATCATTGAGTCAGTGTGTCCATTTTTGGTAGTACTGTGCAGGATGTGGCTGCATCTGAGCACTATGTAAGCTGTTGTGTGATACTGTTATAGGTATATGGGTCCATCTTAACCCACCACTGCTTTGTGCTGCAGTATATAAACGATGTTGCAGGCAATGGGGGTATTCCCTGATCAGGGTCATATTCCTTAAGGATAGAAAATGGGTCTCATGCAGAGCAACAAGACCAGACTGTCAATGGTGATGTCACGAACGAAGGCAATTAATATACAGGCGAGAGAGATTGTTAGCTTGTCAGGTTGCCATTACCCAAGAGACTATAGGATCACACCGGCTTGCACATATGCTAAGAACCAATAGTCCTGTGTTATAATAACACCATAGGTCTGCAAGTTCCATCTCCCTTTCCACAGCTTTATGGCAGGAGATTTTCTTGTCTTTGGGGAACCTATATGTCTGGGAGAACCGATAGGACGTCTGCAGCAGTCGAAGCATACTATCTTATGTGTGCAAACAGTGTATCTGTGGCCATATATGTTGAAATCATTATAGTGCTCACATAAGCATTGATAGGTCTTACCATGCAGAAGATAAGAGAACAACAATTTTGGTGGCTTCTGCACTGTGGTCCTTCTCGGCCATGAAATCATATGGTTTCACACCATGTTTAATGTTTCATGTTTCCCTTGGCCTAATAGTTAAGTGACTCTGAGCGCATGGGTTCAAATTTCACCCGAAACTCAAGTCAGTCTGATCCCATGGGAAAGTAAATAAAGGCAGGCAGGTGATGTCGAGTATTGCATGCTCGGGCAACCGAAAGACCCTTGACATCTCTGAATCAATAGGACATGTGCAAGACTCCTAATCTTCTCATCATTGCGGTAACCAAAAATAAATGTATTGCTCCCTCCACAAAGATGCATGCTGAGCGACCAGGCTATACCAGCACAACACAAGTTTCAAAGTCAAGTCATCTGGCTTAGAGTTTAGTAGTTCTTGACAGGGCAGATCGGGGCCAGCTGGCCGGGAATGTCAGGTTAGACTGACTTCATCGTATGTCAAAGGTGCACCTCCCCTTTTTAATGGAGTGGCTGTTTGTCTTATAGTTTGTTCTGTATAGTATGGGTGACCTCGCAAAGCAATTTCTCCATCACAGCAAGAGGTGCGTGTGTGTGGTGACATCCTGCAAGGTGTGTCTATAAAATCCTCCTAAAATCCATGTTAAGAACTATTAAAAACTTTTGGGCTTGGTAAAATCAGGCAGGAGTCTCTGGACAGCTAAAAACCACATCTTCTTGACATCTGTTACATCTTCAGCTTCTGTTTGAATGCATTGATGGAATTGCATTCTATCGCAGCTGATGGTGGCTGGTTCCACTCGCATATTGTTCGAGGCAGAATGCTGAATTTGTACATGTTGGTGCTGGTACTGAGCTGGCGGAATCGCAGTTCATGGTAGACTAAAGCTTGTTCTAAGATTTGCCCTTGTGACGTAGTCTGGTAGTGAGATTCCAATGAGTTTGTGAACCATTTTAAACATCATGACCAGTCTGAGTTGTTGTCTTCTGATATGCAATGTCTTCCGTTTCAAATCTTCCAGTAGTGCAGTCACCGTTCCTTCTTCTCTTTCGTAATTGCTATTAATAAACCGGGCCGATCTTCTTTTGCATCCTCTCTATCTGTTTGATGTGCTTCTGTGGATAGGGGTCCCATACACAGCAAGCATACTCGACATGTGGCTTATATTAACCAAGGCTGTATATGGTCGTTCTTTCACCTTCTCTGGGCATTTGCTGACATTTTTCTCACGAATCCAAGGGACCTATTTGCTTTTGCTGTGATCTTGTTGATGTGTTTCATGAACTTCCGTCCAACTCAGGTCTGTTGATATCTCTACTCCTAGGTAGGTGCTGTGCTTCGATGCCTATCTAGCATATGTCCCATCAGATGATAGTCTTCTATGATTGGTCTTCAACACTTGTGGACCCTCTGTACAGTGCACTTCTTCGGATTGAATTGCATCTGCCATGTTTTGGACCAGTCTTTTAAAGTAGTGCTCAAGGTCTTTCTGCAACTGTTTCGCGTCTTCTTTGGAATTTATATCTCTATATAGCAGCGTGTCATCTACAAATTGTCACAATCTTGATGTTATATTCTGGCCAATATCGTTCACAAATAGTAGGAACATTAACGGTACAAGTACCGTTCCTTGTGGAACGCCCGACTTGACATGGACTTCGGAAGAATTCTCACCGTCAACCACGACCTTCTGTCTTCTGGAAGTCAACCAATTCCGGATCCAGTCATGTAAGCCTCCTCAAACACTTATTCCGTAGTGTTCCAGTTTCACGAGCAGTCGTAAAGTCTGACGAAAAAATATAAGACATTTTCAAGGCCTACCAATGGCAATTATGGCATCACCAAATAATTCACTCCCATGCCTTCTTACTTCGCTGTTGGGTAAGCATGCCCATAAAATCCCGAACTAATTTTTTTATATGGACGCTGATTAAATTTAAATGGTGTCCTAAAACCTGATCACAGGGCAATTTCTTTAAACGGGAATGAGCCACAGAATTGTTTCTTCGCAGCTGCATGGCAAAAGAAGTTCACTTGACCAAGGATATTTTGAGCCGATGACTGTTTTCCCATAACTATTGAGAAATAGATTGGTTATGCAAGACTTTTAAAATTGAGTTTTAGCTTCTGACAATTTTACCTTGACAGGTTATGACAATTTTACCTCGACAGGTAAAAGCCACTGTTAGACCAGATATATGTACCCTAAAAGGGACATTTCTCTTCTCAGACAAAGCCAGCTTGCATGCTTGAGATTAAATATATATTATTAAATACGACTACAAGAGGTCTCTCAAAAAGTATGAGTTCAGTGCATTATTTTGTTCTGTTGTAGCTGCTCCTGAGAAACCCCAAATCGATCTGTTAATTCAAAGTTTTGACAAGGATTAGTATGATCTGTTATGTGATAATTTATCGCAGAAATGTAAACAGCTCACACTTAAAAGCACACACCTCTTTAAGGAAGCAGAACTTGTAAACTAGCCTGCACAAGTCTTTTTAAACCTTCCAAGCCTGCCAATGAATTGCTTGGCCAAAGATTATGGAATTTTGAAGAACATCTGTTGGTTTTTCAATAAGCGAGGCACAATTTTGTATGGTTGTTTCAAATTTGGGACATGCAAAGTTGAATGGGGTTGTAATGCGGAGAATACCCAGCAGACCCACATGTTAATGATCTCAAATTGTCAACAAAGAATTCCAACAAGATCACCGTAAAAATACTTGAAGGGGTCAAGAGAACCATTTTCATTAACCGTGAACTCCAAAAAAAAAAGACTCTGATGGACTTGAGTAAAAAAATGCTTTCTGTCTCGATTTGCATTGGTTGTTATTTCGGTTTTTCAAGCAGTCTCACAAAATGTGGCCTGTGCAGCCGATTCTCAATGTTTTTCAGTGAAACTTTCCAGACCCCTGGTCTGGATATTCAGCCACATAAGTGCAAAATTCTGAGCTGTGTTAAATAGCTAATAGGTGCGTGTCTTTAAGTGTGAGCAGTTTATATGGGAAGAAGCCAAGATGAAACCATTGTAGACTAGAGGTGTGTCGGTCTGAGCACTCTTCTTGTCTTATCTATATTCCTTACTAGGTTTTCCAAGAAAACGGTTTTGCAATTTCTCTGAAGTTCGGAAAACTGAAGCTCTGGTGGACTGGAACATCCTGTGTGGAGAGAAAGAATAACCGATTTTCGTGGAAATCATCTGAGGCATTAATTGTCCAGTAACAGGTGTAAAGTGCCTGGGATGAAGTATGTTATAAGAGAAAGAAGAGGGAAAGGGAGATTGGAAATAGAGCTTAATCAGAGAAATTTCTGACTTAATTGAAGGACATGATTGGATTTTATTGAGGTGAAATTATTATTTTTTATGTGCACCATCTTATCAATGAATATTATCTGTAAAATGATGGAGGTGAAGTGATTAATGGAGAATGATATGATTTTTGAAGCTTTTAAAGATGGCAGAGTAGCCAAAAAGTTTAGTTTCGCCAAAGCAAGCTATTTCAATAGCATAGGATCAATAGACAAGCTCACTAACTTATTTAAGGTACACGCCTTATAAGAATATTAGGAACCACCAGGAAACTGTCAATGATGTGGCAAAGCCAGTTTGAAAATTAAAAAGAAAAGAAACTTTTTAAAAATTGTTTGTAATGATATTGACCAGTTTCAAAGTAATTACTTCAGTTTAAGAGACTGCCCTTTTTTTTTGCCCCACCCTTGGCCAAGCAGAGTACCTTGGGTATGGATCTCACCGCTGGGATGAAAAACAGAATTCTCAGATGTGTAGAGAAAGTAAATGTTTCATTATGAAACTTGAACTTAGTGAGTCATGAGAGCAGGGGATGTACAGAAGCTGCAGTGTGAGTCATGGTCGAAGACGGTTCTTATTATTTACTGTACAAGTCAGGTACATTTATTATTTTATTTGTACTGATCATCAAGCATTATTAGTCTTCTTAAATAAAAATGCCGTTGAAACAAATGGTTTGATCATTAATGACACAAATTCATGTCACTGCAAAATTGTCCTTTCTTTCATGAAAATGAAGCAATAGCAGGTGAGTGTTTTAACACGACAATTCAGTGTTAAGATAAGATGGAAATAGACTGCCAGGTGCCAACTGGTGTTTCTGAAAATGCCATTTGTGCTAAGACAGTTCACAGCAGTTATCTTTACACTAGAGCAGGGCAAATACTGTCAATAACTGCTGCTATCAAATTACTGTGACAGCAATATTTTGTTTATCTCGAATCCCTTCTTTGCAAGCTATGCATAAATATAATTGATAATGTTGTGTGTAGTTTTCTCTGCATTTGTTAGTTCTTTTTATGACTGCTTCAATAATGAATAAACCATGCATGCCACAATTGTAACTGGGACTACCTTTAGTTAATAAACCATGTCTGAAATGTGAGTACTGCTGGAGTGATGTAACTGGGGCTACAAGGCTGTATGGCCATATGACAGGTTGAGCGCAAGCCTTTAGCCTTTGCACTTGGTGTGTTATGGAGACCTGTCATGCCACTTGCAGCTCCAACACAGACACCTTACGAAGCATTAATCTTCTGTCCTGATGGTTACACAAATATCCAAAAATATGTGACGCAGTGCCACATTTGGTATTGTGCATCTATTGTGTTAGTGCATCTAGAATGTCAGGCAATATTTAAAAAGTTTGAATTGCATTTGGAGGTACTGGTACAATGTAGTACATATTAATAACTGATCAAGGACGATTTTAAGCCACAAGATCAAGTCTGGTGAGTTGACATTAAATTGAGACAGCTATTTCCAAAATTTAGATCAGATCCAGTCATTCTAACACTGTATAGTTGCATTTTTCTCTCTGATCATTCGCTACCCTTTCCAAAAAGAATTTAGAAAGTAATATTCAACAGGGCTCCTCATCATAAATTAAACTTGAAGTGTCCAATCATGGCACAGATCCAAGCCCGACAACTCGCCCCACCGCCGCTGGCCATTGTGAAAGTCTTTATAAGGCATCACCAGATTCAATTACATCCAATCATGGTTTTTGGTACAAGAGTTTTATCTTAAACACTATAAAAATCATGATTCAGGTCGCGTTACAGTGCACCTTAACATAGTTCCGTTTAGACGTATGAGGACATCCTGATCAGGCTTGAGTCAAGACCAAACAAATGTGCAACACTTTGCAACCTTTCCTTTATCTACATCAGGTGATTACACTTGACTTTTACTGCCTTGAGCTGCCTTTAAGCTTCAGTAAATATTGTGAAAGTGCCCTTCTGCACTGACTATTGTCATGTCAGTTCTGTAAAGCCAAGTACAGGAAATGTTTTAAAACAAGGTGTTTTCTTACAGTAATTTTGGGAATTAAGGCCTCCTCAAATTCAGTAACATTTATGTTACAGGTTTGTTTGTTCATGGCGGCACGGATACAATATGGATATAATGTTCCTTTAAAAATCTGCAAAAGATCGTCCGATTACAGCAATTAAAAAAGTAATGATTCTCAATTAAGTTGTGCCAGTTTTTGCTTCAGGATAATAAAAACATAAACCCTTTGCATGTCATCAGAACATCAAAAATATCATGGAAGTCATTTGAAAACAGTAGGTCAAGTGGCACAACTTTCCCAGCATCAGTATACCAGATTGCAGGAACGCTTAACACGGATTATCCTAAAGCAGTCTAGTCATTTCACTGATATTTTGTCAATGCTGAAAATGAGCTGCATAACCAATTTTAATTAACGGTTACAGGAGTTAACCACTTTAGGATAACCCGTGTTAACAATTCATACAATCTGGTAGAGGTAGCGGGTTATAATTGTGCTCCCTGATGCGTCAGGTTCTTCCGCTTAGTTTATTCAAACAGAACCTTATATTTCATCTGTTTCATCATATCATTTATATCATGTTTTTTACATATTGCTGATATTTTACATGACACTTATTGAACATTTATGAGCCATTGAAATTAAAATTCAAAATGCTGAAAAGACTAGAATTATTTAGTGTTTGGTGGGTAGTAAAACATTTTAAAACATGTTCTTCTTTGTGTAAGTTATTACACCGTATGTTTGGCAGGGTGTAAAATGCAGACAGAAATATAAAAATGAAAAATTAGACCCCATGTCATACCATTGGCCCAACTCACCCCAATCCAAGTGGAACAGTTAACCGAAATTGGTTTTCTGAAGAAAATTGGTCATCAAAAATAAACCAATAATGCAAGTTTGTAAAAATCGAACAAAACAAAAATCTACATACCTCCTTGCTCTGAAGCACCAGAGGGACATCATCTTATTGCTAGATACTAAATTATTGAGAAACAAGTTTTTAACAGCAAAATTGAATTTATAAGGATTGCTTTTCACAGCCTTCTTTACTCATTTCTTCATTTTGCCCAAAACAGTGGGCGGTACGACTTACCCCATGGCACAACTTACCCATGTATCTCCTACATCTGGTAATGCCTGTGAGCCTGTAAGTTGCACAGAGCCAGTGAAATGGTTAAGACCTTCCTTTAAAGACCAAGTTTATACTGGGATGTCCCTGCTGCTTTCTGGTCAGATGATGGCCACTAAGCTGGTCGTGACCAACTTCCCACCTGAGCACAACACATCTGCTTTGGTAGTCCACCCCAAGACAGTCTTGTTTGGACCTTTGTAAGTTAGAGCTAGGTCTGGAAATCGACCAGAAAATTTTTGTTTATAATTATTCAGACTGTAAACAACCTTCATTTTTCACTGCTGAAAGGCACCAAATATTTATTTTGGCAGAGAACAATTACTGTCAGTCTGCAGGACAGTTCTTTATAAGTAGTATCATTCACACATTTCTGTATCTTGCAACTGTATCAATACTGGTGTAGTATAACACACTAACCATTAGAATTTATAAGGTAATAAGGTAATTATTGTTCCATTAAAATTGGCATTCTGTTCATTCAGCACATTTCTCCAACAGCAGGTGCAAGCACGTGGTCATGGAGCATGTGGTGGATAAATTTAATCATATTAATCAGTATTGCAGTTGATCAAAATTAGCATACGCTTGGCAGCAAAATTGTGCCACCCCTTTTACGTTTTCCAATAGACTTCAATATTAAACAGGTTTTGCAAAAATGACTCTGGTGACATCAAAATGTATCTAATCATAAAAGTATGATAGCATCACATCACTTTTCTCGAACACAAAGCATGTGAGAGATTTTTGATAAAAAGAACTGTAAATCAGCCATTTGCTTGGTTTTCTCAGATACGGAGAGGTACGCAAATTTAGTTATAAATAAGAGGGATTGATCACAAGAAATCCAATGCTACATTACATACCATTATTGCATCATTAATTCTATGTCCCTAAAACAACATTTTTGTTGTTATCTTTTACATACACTGTAAAATTCGAATTATAATCATGAGTCAGCTTAAATGATTGAGTGATATGGTTGCACAATTCCTTAGAGCTAACATAGCTTGTTGCTTCAAATTATGACAATGGAAAGATTATCATAACTCAAAACAACCAGCGCTGTTAGCTCAAAGAAATTGTGCAACCATCTCACTCAACCATTTGAGCTGACTCAAAATTACAAATTTTACAGTGCAGTATCAAATCCCATATAGACCCTTAGTCCCTTATATGCTAAAAAGGCGGGATATGTATTATATTGATAGACTGAAAAGACTCTTGAAACGTTTTGCCAAAGTTTCTTCAACAGGAATGTTTCTTTTTTCTCCAATTACAAAAATCTCCTCTTTTTAATTTTGTAATTAGTAAAAATATTTTATCATTCCATATAGCTAAAGCATGAAAGGTATTTGTAATAGGCCTAATGGTTATTATATAGGGTCATGGTCAAAAAAGATAGCTGGCAATGTCCACTTGTGACATTGCATGCATGCAGGCCTTTCGGGTTGAGATAGCAACATGATCAGGAAATGAGGAACCAATCTAATGAAGAGCTAACTGTTGCCCTGTCACCAGAATACAATCAATTAGAGGAAGTATCAAGCATATTTCCATGATTTAATGTATATAACGTTGGCTGAAACGCCCATGACCTGCCCTTCCAATCAGACTGAATGAGCCCTGGATGCTTCGCCAAATGTCATGCATGCAATGATGCCATATGATGATTCCTTCTCCTTCCCATCTCATTCTGCCCATCCGATACGTGACCTGACTTCCATATGAGACAGAACAATCATCTTCTCGTAACAGCACGACAAATAGTGTCTCATCGGTTTGCTATATCCAAAATTGTGGCATCACTTGCATATTTTATCCACAATCCTTGGTGTTTTACACCCACACGCACTGAAATTATGGCTTCATGTGCGTCATGAGTTAAAAGATATCAACTGTCAATGTCTCAGAAGATTTTCTTGAAGGCCATGTTGAATCTTGCCTATTTTGCGGAAAACATTGCAACAGGCCTGCATGCTCTGGTCATGCATGCAGCATCGTAGCTCGCTAAAGCAACACACATTGCTAAGCTGAGACGTCATTCTACACATGCATTCATCTCTTAATCTGAAGGTTACACAAATATTTATCCAAGCGTGAAGAATTGCCTTAAAACTGCCTTGTTTTTAATCAGGGTGTTTGCATTATGAGCTCACTCCATTCTTTCGTTGCTTTGAAAAACTTGTGCAAACAAATAGAAAAATGGCATGCTTTTACAAAATTATAAGTTACTTTAACCTGTTACCTGTTTAATTTCATTGTGTGTCTGTTTGACAAACAGTTGGTATCTGGCACCTGCATGGTGCATATAGGGCCCAGGAGCCAGGGCCCAGATCAATTATTCATGAAGCACATGGTAGGCTTTCTGTTCTAATACCTTGACCCTCGTTTGAATCCTGGTGCAGTCGACTCAAAATCACATCAGATGGAAGATTATTCAATATATTTTATTATATTTGGACCACATGAAACTGAGATGTAGCAGGTCAGAATGAAGTTTTTCAGTAATAGGCCTTTAGAAATGACAGTATGTATTTTGCTACTAAATTAAAAACAATTTGCATTTCGACAAGGCAAAACGATTAAGAACAATGTAAAACTGGATAAGCTTGTGAACCTTTAGGCTTGTTTTCTCAAGAGATAGAGAAGGGCGATCATTTAAGAGGAAGATTATATGAAATGCTAAAGTGGTTCCTCTAAATGTCATTCGTGCTCAGATGATTTTTTCTCCTGCCTCTCACTGTACCCATCCGATACGTGACCAGACTGGCAAGATGAGATAGAACAATGCCATTTACACAAGAGCATGACAAATAGTGCCCCATCATCAACTACTATGCAATGATTGTGGAATCAATTTTGTCGTTCTACCCTAAAATCTCTGCCTTTGCTTATGGCAAGTAAACATGATTGTGAATGCAACTTGTGTCGCTACCTAATATCAACCTGCTCTCTGCAATTGTCAGCAGTTGTTTGTGACTTGATGGATACTGTGTCCACTATGTATACATCTATGGTAGCAATAACTGGGACAGCATGGCCTATGGTAATATGACAAGTATAGGGCACAAATCTGGACCAGTCTTTATACAACAATGTTGCCTCATAGCGATCATCACGCAACTTGCTGCATACACATTGTTAAGCTGAGACACTTTTCGAAGCATTAGCCACCGGCCTGATGGTTATACAAATATCTATCTACCCACACAGATATTGCCTTAATGGAATAATGCCAATCCTTTTGGACATTTGCACACCTTTTAGCAGGTCGAAAATTAAGGATGGCTGTGCAGGCTGGTTATTTACAAACCCTCTGCAGAAGCCACATTTTAAGCTCCCAAAGTCTGAATAACGTACATGTATGCAAAATAAGATGCAAAACTTTCAAATTGATTAAGGTATTCTTATTGTATTGCATTGTATTGTATTGTATTGTATACACTATCACTAGACTATCAGTCATGCACTGCAATTCAGGCACAAAATTCCTGGTGAGCCTTCCACAATGATACAGCTCAGGGCAGCCATAGTACGGCGCCTATGGGCAAAGACAAGGGGAACATTGCCCAAGGTTCCAATGCCATAGCATTCTCTAGTGTTGGTGATCGCTGTATGATGATGAGTGATGCGAAGACTGTGAGTCTGGCACATACCCTATTCATTCAGGGATGTCCAGGATCTTTCAGTTGCAAAATTTATTGACACATATATATGCTGCAAGATATGATATATGCACTGAATCAACTGATTAAACCATAACAAATTGTAAAAATATTTTATAACCAGTGACATCACAAATCCAAGTTGAAGGTTAATTTTAAAACTGTTTGGACATAAATTATGTCACTTCACTGTAAAATTGGATGTACTGAGTTATCACAAAGTATATGGAGTGAGATGGTTGAACAAGAACCTTGAGCTAACATAAATTTAGGTTACTGTTTTTTAAAAGCTGTGACAGGTCAAAATAGCTGTGATGACTTGAATATGCAAGCTGAGAAAACTCAAAACACTGAGCTGTGTTGACTTTTACTTTGAGACAGCTCAAAATGCTGAATTGACTAACAGTTTGGCAACTCATGTGAATCCTCAAGCCATCTTATGTAGGCCTATTTGAACATATACATTGTACTCTGTATTGGAAATGATGTTTGTCTTGTGTTTCAACGTACATTTAATTTAATTTTAGATGGACGAAAATGAAAAGCATCCACCTTTTGTGACGTACCATTCAATTCCCCGAATGGTAGTATAACAGTGTTAGTGGCCTTTTTATCTATTAAAGGAGCAATTGTATTTATCTGAACAAAGTGCTGTGATTGAACTGATTGTTGCAGAAAGTGTTACATGTGGCATGGCTGAGATGTCAAGCTGTCTTTTGCAACTAAAACGTCCATATTTTCACAGCTTCATATCATAATTTATTTGAGCAACTCATGACATTAGTAAGCCGACACATGTTTGGAAATTAGCAACTTTTCAGGCAGCTTAAAACATTGCTTCAACAGTTTCAAAATTTTATAGTACAGGACCTGACAAGCAGCAAGGAGCACTTTGGTAATCATTCACCTTCCAAAGCAACTGCATGTGGAGAAATAGTTTTTTTCCGATGAAGTATTGATTCTGTTTTTTCTTTATTTTTAGCATGAGTGGGAGTTGCCCTAGGATGATCAGATGACTGGGTTGAGGGCATGATATGTTTTTGTTGACATTTTCATTATCCCTACCATTACCTATCTATACTAATCATCCTTCGGCAGTTCGGCTACACTGGCATGCCTTCAATGCACCTTCCACTACATTGTAATGGAATACGTCACTCAGCATTACAAACCAGCTGAATCATTTGGTGTTAATAATTTAACATCAAAGTGTAAATTTTGCAAAAAATATATCATTAATCATTCTGTGAAAATTTATATGTATATATACAACAATACAATTATTGAAACAGCTAGTCGTGTAATAAAGAATTTAAACGCACGCAGAAGTTACAGAGGCAGTGCCAGTATACATGCATATGTAGTAGTTATGTAGTAGCTTTAGGTTGCTTTGAGTAGCTGCTAACTGTGCTTCATGTCTTTGACATACTTTGATGTCCAAATTCACCAGATTGTCCTGGGTACTCTCACCCAGTCATCCTTTGCACTAAGCTCTTCTTGGCCAACCTCCCACCTGAGCACACCCCTCCGTGACTCTCTCCCAAGATGCCTCAAGATTCAGTCTTCCTCAAGAGCAGAAACATAATGGCAGCATTTACAGTTGGGGTCATGTAAATATACATAATAATTAACCAAGGAATCTGCACTTTAAAATTTGAAAATTATGTGTCAGCTTAAATGATTGAGCGAGATGATTGCACAATTCCTTTGAGCTGACATAGCTTGTTGTTTTCAGTTATGATAATCTATACATTGTCATAACTTAAAACAACAAGCAATGTTAGCTCAAAATGATTCTGCAATCTTCTCACTCAATCATTTAAGCTTACTCAAAATTCAAATTTTACAATGTGTGCCAGTCACATTTCAAAAAGATGCTTATAGTTGGAAGACGTATTATAATAGTTAATGTGTACATTACATACACCGGCCAATAGAAGACAATGTCATAATTTGACTTTTGTGTGAATTGATATATTTAAAATGCAATATCAATGTGTGTAACAGACAGGTGCACTGTTTGCCTGGAGCATGTGCTTGATTTATTAATCATAATCTCAGAGATGGTTTTATCACAACAAATATAATGGAATAATTTCCTGGAGAACAAAGCACAGCAATTCAGATCAATGGAAATATAGATCACTTGATGAGCCATTTTCCATTAGCCTTGTTTTCTCAAGAGACAAAGAAGGGGAATTGCTGCATTAAAGAGAGGAATTAGGCAAAATGCGAAATGATGTCGCCAAATTAGTGACATTGGTCCTTTTGACGGAAGGAAGAAAATTGTTGGGTATTTTATGTGCAATGACGACAACACAGCATTTGAAATATATAAGATTACATTCGATAAATGTCCACAAATATTTTCTAGAACATTGCTTGTGATTTCATAATTGTAGACACTGAGACTGAATTTGAATGTTTAATTGTGCAGTAACAGGTGTTAAGTGCCTAGGATGCATGTTATAAGAGACAGAAGAGAGAAAGAATAAACGATTATCGTGGAAATCATCTGAGTCATTAATTGTCTAGTAACAGGTGTAAAGTGCCTAGGTCCTAGGATGCATGTTTTATAAGAGACAGAAGAGAGAAAGTGAGATTGGAAATAGAGCTTAATCAGAGAAATTTCTGACTTAATTGAAGGACATGATTGGATTTTATTGATTCAAAATTATTATTTTTCATGTGCACCATCTCATCATAAAATAGTAAGTACTGGAAAATGACACAATTTTTTAAAGGTAGTAAGTCCACCGATTCTATGTAAAATTAAACTTGCCTTTATAGATCATAAATTGACAGATTTTAAGTATAGTATACACCTCCAAGCAACAGAATTGCATGTTTTCCATAATTAAGTGAGTTTAATTGATTGTAAAGCCTTAAATTACTTAAGGAGAGCCCTGCATTGCTTGATTTGTAAACACAGCATGAAAAACTGTTTGTTTACATATTTGAAGGAATCTATCTTCACATATTGAGCATAGAATTTTTTGGTTAGAATAGGTTTAATATGACTCTAATCCTTCTTTTGGACATCTTTTTATTTCGGCGACATACAAACTTTAAGCTTTAAAAGATGAGAGAGTAGCCAAAGAGTTTGGTATCACTAAAGCAAGCTATTTCAGCAGCATAGGTATCAATAAACAAACTCACTTATTTGAGGTAATATCTAAGGTATGTGCATCTAATAAGAAGATTAGGAAGCCAACAGGTAACTGTCAATGATGTGGCAAAGCCAGTTTGAAATTAAAAAGAAGAAGATCAGTTTCAAAATAATTGCCAAAAGAACTATTTGGGGCCTTTTAGAAGTGAAAAATGAAGGTTGCTGTGTGACACAGAGTCTACAGTCTGAAAAGTTATAAACGCAAATTTTCTGGTTGATGTCCAGACCTAACTTTAACTTACACAGGTCCAAAAAAGACTGTCTTGGGGAGGACTACCAAAGCAGACATGTTGTGCTCAGGTGGGGAGTTGGTCATGACCAGCTTAGTGGCCATCATCTGACCAGAAAGCAGCAGGGACATCCCAGTATAAACTTGGACATTAAAGGAAGGTCTTAAACATTTATAAGACACAGTGACTGCGCAACTTACAGGCTCACAGGCATTACCAGATGTAGGAGATACATGGGTAAGTTGTGCCAAGGGATAAGTTGTGCCTCCCACTGTTTTGGGGAAAATGAAGGATTGAGTAAAGAAGGCAGTGCCACCCATCCACAACACACTATGTGAACAAAACTGTGTCAATATCATTATACCACATGAAAAATGTTGTCAAATAAAATCCTGTGAAAAGCAATCCTCATAAATTCAATTTTGCTGTTAAAAACTTGTTTCTCAATAATTTAGTATTTGGTAGTAAGATGATGTCCCTCTGGTACTTCGGAGCCAGGAGGTAGCTACATTTTTGTTTTGTTCAATTTTTAAAAACTTGTATAGTTGGTTTATTTTTGATTACCAATTAACTCTAGAAAACAATTTCAGTAAGTTGTTCTGTTTGGATTGGGGTGACTTATGCCAATGGTATGACACGCAGTTTAATTTTCCATTTATATATTTCTGTCTGCATTTTACACCCTACCAAACATGTTGTGTAATAAAGTTACCTTTTTGGAGTCTGAAATTTTAGCTACGGGAGCTTTCGTCTGCATCACACAGACTTCTTCAGCTGACTGAACTGGGGCCTCTTGAGTCACAGCTCCCCTGGTGGATTGGGGGAGTTTGAACAGTGTGTTGTAGAGGACACAAATTATCCAGCTACTTCAATTCTGCCTGAGTACCACCTACTTTGTGTATCAAGGTAGTTTCTACCAACAGCGCCAGGGCACAGCCATGGGATCACCAGTCTCTCCCATAGTAGCTAATCTCTGCATGGAGATGTTTGAACAGAAAGCCCTCAGCACTTACCCACACCCCCCTTACATCTGGTTGCGATATGTCAATGACACCTTTGTAGTTATCCATGAGTATGAAGTGGACAGATTCACAACCATATTAACAGCATCGACCCTCACATAAAATTGACTGTAGATAGATGACAATGGAAGCTCCCCTTCCTGGGCACACTTGTATGCCTTCAGGATGATGGATGCCTCAAGACCAAGATATACCAGAAGAAGGCGCATACAGACCAGCAGTTTGATTCAAACCACCATCTTAGCCACTAGAGATCTGTAACAGTCGTTAACACCCTCTTGTACAGAGTAGACAATGTAGTGACAGAGCCAGACGATGCACATCAGGAAAGAGAGCACATTAAACAGGTCTTGCAAGACAACGGCTACAAGAAGTTGATCTTCAAGACACTCAAACAACAAAAGAAGGACCAGGGAGAACAACAAGTCCAGAAAAGCAAACTCCGACAAGTTGACATCCCCTACGTCACAGGACTCTCGGAAAACGTCAAGCCACTTTCAAGAAGTATAATATTGGAATCATTCATAAGCCATTCAAAACCATCCGGTCAATATTAGTCAAACCAAAGGACAAGACAAACCAACTTGACATGTGCAGTGCCATCTATGATATCAAGTGCCCTGTATGCAATAAGCAATACGTTGGAGAAACAGCAAGGAATATCTAGACCAGGTTCGAAGAGCATGTCCGTATGGTAGGCCCCCTCACTGCTGTTGGGGAACATTGCCAAAACACCGGAGGATAACATCAAAGTAATAGGAAAGGAAAGTTCACTATGGAAGAGGAAGATCAGAGAAGAAATTGAAATCATGCAGAGGCAGCCCACTCTCAACAGTGAATCCAGATACTACCTGCCACCCATCTACAACACACTGTTCAAACTCCCCCAATCCACCAGGTGAGCTGTGACTTAAGACGCCCCAGTTCAGTCAGCTGAAGAAGTCTGTGTGATGCAGACGAAAGCTCCTGTAGCTAAAATCTCAGACTCCAAAAGGTAACTTTCACTCATATGGATGGATTACAATGGAGTCAAGTAACAACATCTATCATCACATGTTTTAAAATGTTATACTACCCACCAAACACTGAATAATTCTAGTCTTTGCAGTATTTTGAATTTTACTTTCAATGGCTCATAAATGTTCAATAAGTGTCATGTAAAATATCAGCAATATGTCAAAAACATGAATGACTGAAGATGAAATGTGTTTGAAGAAACAAAGGGGAAGAACCTGACCCATCAGGTAACACAATTATAACCCACTACCTCTGCCAGATTGTATGTAAGCTTAACACGGGTTGTCCTAAAGTGGTTAACTCCGGTAACTAATCTTCTATCTGGCATAGAATTTTGTAACATGAGTTCAGTTAAGTAAAATTGGTTATCTAACTTAATCAGCATTGACAAAACATCAGTAAAATGACTAAACTACTTTAGGATAGTCTGTGTTAAGCGTTCCTGCAATCTGGTATACTGATACTGGGAAAGTTGTGCCACTTGACCTACTGTTTTAAAATGACTTCCATGATATTTTCGATGGTCTGATAATATGAATTTTTTTTTTATCATCCTGAAGCAAAAACTGGCACAATTTAATTGTGAATCGTTACTTTTTTAATTGCTGTACTTGTAATCAGAAGTTCTTTTGCAGATTTTTAAATAAACATTGTAACCACTTTATATCCGTGCTGCCATCAACAAACAAACCTGTAACACAAATGTTACTGAATTTGTGGAGGCCTTAATTCTCAAAATTTACTGTAAGAAAACAGCTTGTTTTACAACATTTCCTGTGCTTGGCTTTACAGAGCTGCCATGGCAATAGGCAGTGCAGAAGGGCACTTTCAAAATATTTACTGAAGCTTAAAGGTAGCTAAAGGCAGTAAAAGTGAAGTGTAATCACCTGATGTAGATAAAGGAAAGGTCACAAAGTGGTGCACATTTGTTTGGTCTTGACTCAAGCCTGATCAGGATGTCCTCATGTTCAGGTGCACTGTAACGTGACCTGAATGATCTATAATTATTATAGTGTTTAAGATAAAAGTCTTGTACCAAAAACCATGATTAGATGTACTTGAATCTGGTGATGCCTCAAGACTTTTACAATGCCCAGCAGGGGGGCGAGTTGTCGGGCTTGGATCTGTGCCATGATTGGACTCTTCAGGTTCGATTCAGAACATTTCTCCAACAGCAGGTGCAAGCACGTGGTCATGGAGCATGCAGTGGATAATTTTAATCATATTAATCTGTATTGCAGTTCATTGAAATTAGCATATGCTTGGCAGCAAAATTATGCCAACCCTTTTACGTTTTCCAATAGATTTCAATATTTTGCAAAAATGAATGTGGTGACATCGAAACGTATCTAATCATAAAAGTATGAAAGCATATCATCACTTTTCTCGAACAAAAGGAATGTGAGAGATTTTTGATAAAAATTGGTTTGATTAATCAGCCATTTGTTTGGTTTTCGCAGATGCGAAGAATTATGCAAACTTAACTATAAATAAGAGGGATTGATCACAAGAAATCCAATGCTACATAACACACCATTATTGCATCATTAATTCTATGTCTCTAAAACAACATTTTTGTTGTTACCTTTTACATACATTGTAAAATTGGAATTATGATTATGAGCCAGCTTAAATGATTGAGTGACATGGTTGCACAATTCCTTAGAGCTAACATAGCTTGTTGCTTCAAATTATGACATTGGAAAGATAATCATCACTCAAAACTACCAGAGGTGTTAACTCAAACAAATTGTGAAACCATCTCACTCAACCATTTGAGCTGAATCAAAATTACAAATTTTACAGTGCAGTATCAAATACCATATTGACCTAAAAAGGTGGGGTATGTATTATATTGATAAACTGAAAAGACATTTGAAATGCTTTTCCAAAGTTTCTTCAACAGGAATGTTTCTTCTTTTTCCAATCATAAAAATATTTTCTTTTTAATTTTGTAATTTGTACCAAAAGTTGATCATTCCACATAGCTAAAGCATGAAAGGTATTTGTAATAGGCCTAATGGTTATTATATAGGGTCATGGTCAAAAAAGATAGCTGGCAATGTCCACTTGTGACATTGCATGCATGCAGGCCTTTCGGGTTGAGATAGCAACATGATCAGGAAATGAGGAACCAATCTAATGAAGAGCTAACTGTTGCCCTGTCACCAGAATACAATCAATTAGAGGAAGTATCAAGCATATTTCCATGATTTAATGTATATAACGTTGGCTGAAACGCTTGTGACCTGCCATTCCAATCAGACTGAATGAGCCCTGGATGCTTCGCCAAATGTCATGCATGCAATGATGCTATATGATGATTCCTTCTCCTTCCCATCTCACTCTGCCCATCTGATACGTGACCTGACTTCCATATGAGACAGAACAATCATCTTCTCGTAACAGCATGACAAATAGTGTCTCATCGGTTTGCTATATCCAAAATTGTGGCATCACATGTACATTTTATCCACAATCTCGGGCGTTTTACACCCACACGCACTGAAATTATGGCTTCATGAGTTAGGTAAAGGTAAAGGTAAAGGTACTTTTATTTAACGTGGGTAGCCAAGCTAAGTCAATGACTTGTTTCCAGTTGGGCCCACGGCGCCTCCAATTTACGTCTGATGCGAACGACGATGTCGTTGAATGACATGATGGCCAGCCTGGGGATTGAACCCGGGTCCCTCGCTTGTGAGGCGAGCGCTCTACTGACTGAGCTATCTGGGCTGGTTACAAGATAATCTGTCAATGTGTCAGAAGATTTTCTTGAAGACCATGTCGAAATTGGTCCATTTTGTGGAAAACATTGCATTAGGCCTGCAGGCTGTGGTCATGCATACAGCATAGTAGCTCGTTACAGTAACACACATTGCTAAGCTTAGATATCGTTCAACACATACATTCATCTCTTAATCTGAAGGTTACACAAATATTTATCCAAGCATGAAGAATTGTCTTAAAACTGCCTTGTTTTTAATTAGGGTGTTTGCATTGTGAGCTCACTCCATTATTTCGTTGCTTTGAAAAACTTGTGCAAACAAATACAAAAACAAAAATGGCATGCCTTATTATAAATTATAAGTTACTTTAACCTGTTACCTGTTTAATTTCATTGCGTGTCTGTTTGACAAACAGTTGGTATCTGGCACCTGCATGGTGCATATAGGCCCAGGAGCCAGGGCCCAGATCAATTATAGCACATGGTAGGCTTTCGGTTCTAATACCTTGACCCTCGTTTGATTCCTGGTGCCGACGACTCAAAATCACATCAGATGGAAGATTATTTTAATATTCATATTTTATTATATTTGGACCACATGAGATGTAGCAGGTCAGAATGAAGTTTAATCAGTAATAGCCCTCTAGAAATGACAGTATTTATTTTGTTACTAAATTGAAAATAATTTACATTTCGACAAGGCAAAATGATTAAGAACATCATAAAACTGGATACGCTTGTGAACCTTTAGGCTTGTTTTCTTAAGAGATAGAGAAGGGCGATCATTTAAAAGGAAAATTATATAAAATGCTAAAGTGGTTCCTCTAAATGTCATACGGGCTCAGATGATTCTTTCTCCTGCCTCTCACTGTACCCATCCGATACGTGACCAGACTGGCAAGATGAGATAGAACAATGCCATTTACACAAGAGCATGACAAATAGTGCCACATCATCAACTGCTATGCAATGATTGTGGAATCAATTTGTTGTTCTATCCTAAAATCCCTGCCTTTGCTTACGGTGAGTAAACATGATTCTGAATGCAATGTGTGTAGCTATCTAATATCAACCTGCTCTCTGCAATTGTCAGCAGTTGTTTGTGACTTGATGGATACTGTGTCCACTATGCATACATATGGTAGCAATAACTGGGACAGCATGGCCTATGGTAATATGACAAGTAGGGCACAAACCTGGACCAGTCTTTCTGTAGTGATGTTGCCTCATAGCGATCATCACGCAACTTGCTGCATACACACATTGTTAAGCTGAGACACTTCTCGAAGCATTAGCCACCGGCCTGATGGTAATACAAATATCTATCTACCCACACAGGTATTGCCTTAATGGAATAATGCCTATCCTTCTGGACATTTGCACACCTTTTAGCAGCTTGAAAATTAAGGATGGCTGTGCAGCCTGGTTATTTACAAACCCTCTGCAGAAGCCACATTTGAAGCTCCCAAAGTTTGAATAACGTACATGTATGCTAAATAAGATGCAAAACTTTCAAATTGATCAAGGTATTCTTATTGTATTGCATTGTATTATATTATATTGTATTGTATACACTATCAGTCATGCACAGCAAAACAGGCACAAAATTCCTGGTGAGCCTTTCCACAATGATACAGCTCAGGGAAGCCATAGTACGGCGCCTATGGGCAAAGACAAGGGGAACATTGCCCAAGGTTCCAATGCCATAGCATTCTCTATAGTGTTGGTGATCGCTGTATGATGATTCATTCAGGGATGTCCAGGATCTTTCAGTTGCCCCAGCAAAGAACACTGGATACAACTTGCCTCCATTTAATGTCCCATGGGCTCGGACCAAATCAGAGCTCTTTGCAGATTGGCGGCCCATTGGAAAAATAAATTTCTTCTTTTCAATTTGCAAACTGGCTTTACCACTTCATTCACAGTTACCTGTTGATTTTCTAATCTTCAAATCAGATGAGTGACCCAAGTCATCTAATTAGTTTTGTTTATTGACACATATATATGCTGCAAGATATGATATATGCTGAATCAACTGGTAAAACCATAAACTGACACAAACAAATTGTAAAAATATTTTATAACCAGTGACATCACAAATCCAAGTTGAAGGTTAATTTTAAAACTGTTTGGACATAAATTATGTCACTTCACTGTAAAATTGGATGTACTGAGTTATCAAAAAGTATTGAGTGAGATGGTTGAACAAGAACCTTGAGCAAACATATATTTAGGTTACTGTTTTTTTAAAGCTGTGACAGGTCAAAATAGCTGTGATGACTTGAATATGCAAGCTAAGAAAACTGAAAACACTGAGCTGTGTTGACTTTTACTTTGAGACAGCTCAAAATGCTGAATTGACTCATGTGAGTCCTCAAGCCATCTTATGTAGGCCTATTTGAACATATACATTGTACTCTGTATTGGAAATGATGTTTGTCTTGTGTTTCAACGTACATTTAATTTAATTTTAGATGGACGAAAATGAAAAGCATCCACCTTTTGTGACGTACCATTCAATTCCCCGAATGGTAGTATAACAGTGTTAGTGGCCTTTTTATCTATTAAAGGAGCAATTGTATTTAACCAAACTAAATGCTGTGATTGAACTGATTGTTGCAGATAGCGTTACATGTGGCATAGCTGAGTTTCATTTCTCAAACTTCAAGTCGACATAATAACCGAATTTAGCCGAGCACAGCGAGACCGGGCCCTTCGTAGCCAATCAAAAAATGACACGTCATTGGAACGAAGCCCGAATCACCCTTCGCCATTTTGGCTCGCAATCGACGGATTTGGTTTTCTGCATTACTTAGCGTTTTCGATCTTCTCGATCTCGTAAGTGCAGATTACTTTTATTTATTGGGTCTGCCTTGGTTAAGGGGACACAGGGAATCTTATGATCCCATCGGGAGTGCCTGTTTAGGGCTCCGTTTTGATTTTTTGCTGGTTTGTTGACAGGACTTGATCTGTCAAAATTTGTAGCTGTCAGAGCTTCTGCTTGACAATCGTTTTAGGCTGTTTAGCCTTAAGACCTAGATGGTGGAGCTGGTTAGCTCACCAAATTATCCAGCGTGATCTTAAACTAGGAAGACTACTAGTCTTAAGTTTGATTTCTCTTTGCAGACGAGATGTCAGACCCAGGCCAGCAACCGGCTGCACCCAGCAGCTCGCAGACGAGCACCGGGGTTACGGGAGCAGTTCTGCCTCCTCCAGGCTTGGATCCGGATCCCAGGTTGAATTACCTGCCGACCCAAGCACCTAACGATGCCCCTCCGCAGGGTCAGACACCGCACCTGACGTTTCCGATGCGGCCCAGCTTTGGACCGGCAATGGATCAGTTGAGGGGACAACCCCCTCCGATGCCACAGTATCTGCAGATGCCCAGCCCAGGAGGGCAACCAGGCTGGCATTTCCCGATGCCAGGCCCGACAGGATATCCAGGAGGCGGGTTCCCAGGGCCTATGTTTCCAGCGTTTCCGGGCCAGGGAGCTCAAGTGATGGGTTGGGGAGGAGCCCCCTTTCCCTGGAATCCTGCGCCTCAGGGCGCGGATTCCGATCAGATGTCTTCTTCGCAGAAGACGGACGCAGACGAAGGGACTTCAGAAGAACCAGCGGAGAAGCGTCACCGTATGTATGAGCCGCCCACTGGCTCTGAGAACGAATGGCACCTGCCGGAGGCCCTCAGTGGCCACATGATGAAGTATCTCAAGGACCTATCAGGCACAGAAATAAAGAGTATGAGGGAGGACTGTCCTCGACCCGCCGAGGACTTTTTGGTTCCACGCAAGATGGACCCTGAAATGTGGAAGCTACTCCCACCAACGGTAGCGGATCGGGTCCGTGATACGGATGGGATGTTCAGAGCCACATTCGTGGCAGCGGCAGACGCTATGGGTCCACTTGGTAAGGCATGGACTGCAGTCCATCAAGGGAAGACAGAAATCCTAAACGGTGAAGAACTGACATGTGACTTTGATTTACTGCTCAGGAACTTAGAGCAATCGGCAATTTTTACTTCCCACTTATTGTTCTTGATCGAGGAAAAACGCAGATTGAACAGCCTGAGGGCGTTCCTAAAGGACCCAAAGTCAGCGGGGCAGATCTTGCAGGATGCAGCGGAACAGAACAGGGCGTGGCAGGAGCACCCGCGGGCCCTCTTCGGGAAAGACTTTTTTTCGGACAACCTCTTGGATCGGGCTAAGGAAGGGAAGCAGCTCCAGGAAGTCAAGAAAAATCTGGGACGGGCCAAACCTCAGCCGAAGGTCCCGACCAGACAGCCCTTTCGGGCAGGCCCCCCTGGTACGAAGCTCCAGTGGGGGCAGTACGGACAATTTGGCCGGCAGTACCCGCACACTGCCACAGGGCCAGGCACCGTCAGACCCAGACCCAAGGCCCCAGGACCAAAGCCAGCCAGTGGCAGTGGAGCCGGACGAGGACGGGGCAACAACCCAGGACAAGGGAAAGCTCCAGGGAACAAAACAAGGTCTGTATCCTTTAATTCCTCTTACTCATGGGGGTTCGGGGAGTTTGGAAGTACTTGCACTCTCGCTGGATCAGCTGGATCCTCACCCTACAGTGAGGGCCTTTGGATGGGATACTACGGACAAGTCCCATTTGCAGGTAGGTGGCCGACTGCGGTTTTTTCTCCACAATTGGGGAATTGTTACGCAGGACTCGGTAGTATTGGAGGCTATCCAGGGTAACAATTTGGATCTGACAGACACGCCAGATCAACACAGGGTGGTCCCAGCCTTAAGGTTCTCGACCCAAGAATGGGAACTTGTGAATCAGGAAGTGTTGAGTTTGTTGGACAAACAGGCTATTTTGGAGACGACACCAGCAGAGGTGAGTTTCTGGAGTCAGGTATTCATCAGGGCAAAAAAGGGGGGGGACAAAGACCAGTGATCAACCTCAAAGCCCTGAACCGATTTGTGCGCTACGAGCACTTCAAGATGGAAAACATGACAATGCTACCATCACTGTTACAAACCGGAGACTGGATGGTGAAAACCGACATAAAAGATGCATATCTGAGTGTTCCAATAGCCAGGGATCACCAAGCTCTACTGGGGTTCCAGAGGGACGACCGGACTTACAAGTTCCAGGTATTGCCATTCGGTCTAGGCTCGGCGCCGAGACTATTCACGAAGATTCTCAAACCAGTGGTAGCGTTCTTGAGAAGGATGGGCATCCGCCTAATTATATACTTGGACGACTGCCTAATCTTGAATCAGGACAAAAGCAGACTGGTTCAGGACAGGGACACTGTACTATGGGTGTTCCAGCTACTTGGGTTAATAATGAACTGGAAGAAATCCAACCTGATCCCACAACAACAGATGGAGTTTCTGGGATTCCAAATCGACTCTGTGAAAATGGTTCTTACATTACCAGAGGACAAGATGGTGGACATCCAAACTCAGTGTGCGGAGATGTTGCAGAGGGAGACAACCACGGTGCGACATTTGGCCAAATTGATTGGGAAGCTGACGGCATCTGCCCAGGCAGTGTTATCAGCACCGCTATTCTACCGCAGACTACAGATGCAGAAGAGCAAGGCTCTGCTATGGGGTCATCAGAGTTACGAAACCAAGGTAACTTTGACACCAGAATGCAAGAAAGAACTCCGGTGGTGGATGGAGGAACTGCAAGTTTGCAATGGCAAAGCCATTCTGAAACCACAACCAGACTTGGTAATTACAACGGATGCCTCCAAAATAGGTTGGGGGGGAGAGATGAACGGAATCAAGACTCAGGGTCAATGGTCATTAGAGGAGACCAAACTCCACATAAACCTGCTGGAAATGAAGGCAGCGGAGTTTGTGGTGAGAGCCTTCACCAAAGACAAGCAGAATGTCCATTGCCACCTGCGAATGGACAACAGTTCCTGTGTAGCACAGGTGAACAAGATGGGGGGGACAAGATCAGGTCCCCTATTCGAAGCAGTGAGTTCTCTTTGGAGTCACGCATTGGAGAAGGGGATCACGCTTACTGCAGAGCACCTAGCCGGAAAGGAGAATACAGTAGCGGACGAAATGTCCAGAGTATTCACAGATTCCAGCAACTGGAAACTACAGGAAGGGGTGTTCAGAGGGATCCAGAGACGCTGGGGCCCACTGAAGGTAGATCTGTTCGCGGACAGACTGAATGCCCAACTGAGGGAATATGCCAGCTGGAAACCAGACCCACTTGCGATTCAGGTAGATGCCTTCCTGATGAACTGGGAGGACCTGCAAGCCTATGCATGTCCCCCATTTTGTTTAGTGAACCGATGTCTAGCGAAGATCAGATGGGAGCAAGCAACGATGATAATCATTACTCCAGTCTGGCATACACAAGTGTGGTATCCACAACTGTTGGAGATGTCTGTAGATCACCCAGTTCTGCTTCCCCCTCTACCGGACTTGCTCAGAGGACCCAGAGGACAGGCTCATCCTTTGATGGAACAAGGACACCTCAGCCTAGCAGCATGGAAAGTCTCCGGCAGCAAACAAGCTCAGTTCGAATTTCAGAATCAGCTGCAAGCCTCATCAAAGATGCACGACGCACGGGGACTCAAAAAGCTTACAGCTGCTCCTGGAACAAGTGGAGTAGCTGGTGTGGTGAGAGACAAGTTGATCCTTTTCGAGCCCCTGTGGAATGTCTGATTAACTTCCTGACGGAGTTGTTCGAAAGTGACATGGAATACAGCACAGTAAGTGGCTATAGATCAGCCATCTCAGCTAACCATGTGGGATTTCAGGGAATACCAGCAGGACAACACCCAGAAGTAACATCATTACTGAAAGGAATGTTCAATAGACGACCTCCACAACCTAGATATACTGATACCTGGGATGTAGACTTGGTTTTGAACCTTTTTAGATCTTGGCCGGAAGATTCTGGTCTGTCCCTTAAAGATCTGTCAATGAAGGTCTCTATGTTAATGGGTCTTACAGGAGCCATGCGACAGTCAGAACTACATCTTCTGAGGGTAGATCATCTATCGGATACAGGTGAGCTCATTCGTTTTTCCATTGGAGGCTTGACGAAGACTAGGAAAGTGGGTCAGGGGCCTCTGACCATCGAGTTTTCTAGCTATCCAGAAGATCCAAAACTGGATGTGGTAAGTTGCATAAGGGCGTACGACCGTACGTGTCTAGGACGAGACCACTGAGGGGTTCTAGCAGTCAACTTTTGGTTAGCTATGTGAAACCACACAAAGCTATAGTAGCTTGTTCGGTGGCAAGATGGCTCCAAACAATCATGCAACGGGCGGGCATTGACGTGTCCATTTATAAGGCACACTCTACTAGAAGTGCAGCCACCTCTAAGGCCAAAGTCATGGGGTTATCGGCCCAAGAGATAATGCAAAGAGCAAACTGGACAAGAGAGAGCACATTCAAGAGATATTACCATAGGAATACCAAAAATCAAGCTTTTCAAGAAGCAGTGCTCAAATAATGCAATTAATGCAACTGAAACAACTTCAAACATTCGGTTATTATGTCGACTTGAAGTTTGAGAAATGAAATTGGAAATTTCATCAGTGTGCTTTGCACACGCTCATGAAATTAGAATTTCATGAGCAAACTTAAGTCGACATAATAACCCCCACCCTTCCCACCCGGTAATTACTTTTTCTATATGTTTCAGTGCATGAAGAATGAAGATTGATGCCTAAAGGATGCTTGTATATATGTATATACGTTATTTGATGTTCAACATGATTGACAACCAATAATTGGAAAATTTCTTCAATTGATTGGATTACAGTTATATATTAAGGTAATCCTCTTTATTATTTATATTATAATATGAGCAAACTTAAGTTTTAAGGTGACAACTCGAGGGATAGGATGAGGGAGGAATGAGTTGTCACCACCTTTTATTTGCTAAATTATCCTTTTGATTGCGAGCCTTGGCGCAGGGTGATTCGGGCTTCGTTCCAATGACGTGTCATTTTTTGATTGGCTACGAAGGGCTCGGTCTCGCTGTGCTCGGCTAAATTCGGTTATTATGTCGACTTAAGTTTGCTCATGAAATTCTAATTTCATGAGCGTGTGCAAAGCACACTGATGAAATTTCCAATTGTCAAGCTGTCTTTTGCAACTAAAACGTCCATGTTTTCACAGCTTCATATCATAATTTGTTTGAGCAACTCATGACAAGCAGCAAGGAGCACTTTGGTAATCATTCACCTTCCAAAGCAACTGCATGTGGAGAAATAGTTTTTTTCCGATGAAGTATTGATTCTTTTTTTGCTTTTTTTTTCACATGAGTTGCCCCAGGATCATCAGAAGATTGGGTCAAGGACATAATATGTTTTTGATGACATTTTCATTATCCCGACCATTACCTGACTATACTAATCATCCTTCGGCAGTTCGGCTTCACTGGCAGGCCTGCCATACACCTTCCACTATGTGCATTGTAAGGGAGTATGTCACTCAGCATTACAAACCAGCTGAATCGGTTGGTGTTAATAATTTAACATCAAGGTGTAAATTTTGCTAAAAATATATCATCAATCATTCTGTGAAAATTTATATATATATATACAACAATACAATTATTGAAACAGCTAGTCATGTAATAAAGAATTTAAACGCAAGCAGAGGCTACAGAGGCAGTGCCAGTATACATGCATATATGTAGTAGTTATGTAGTAGCTTTAGGTTGCTTAGAGTAGCTGCTAACAGTGCTTCATGTCTTTGACATACTTTGATGTCCAAATCCACCAGATTGTCCTGGGTACTCTCACCCAGTCATCCTTTGCACTAAGCTGGTCTTGGCCAACCTCCCACCTGAGCACACCCCTCCGTGACTCTCTCCCAAGATGCCTCAAGATTCAGTCTTCCTCAAGAGCAGAAACATAATGGCAGCATTTACAGTTGGGGTCATGTAAATATACATCATAATTTACAAAGCAATCTACACTGTAAAATTTTTAATTTTGAGTCAGCTTAAATGATTGAGCGAGACAGTTGCACAATTCCTTTGAGGCAAACATAGCTTGTTGATTTCATAACTTAAAACAACAAGCAATGTTAGCTCAAAATGATTCTGCAACCTTCTCACTCAATCATTCAAGCTTACTCAAAATTGAAATTTTACAATGTGTGCCAGTCACATTTCAAAGAGATGCTTATAGTTGGAAGATGGATTATAATAGTTGAAATGTATAAATTACATACACCGGCCAATAGAGGACAATAATGATTTGACTTTTTGTGCGACTTGATGTTCGGTTAACACAATTTTGAATGTGTGTGTTAAGCCTCTATGGCAAGTATTAAGGGACATGACATCAGAAGGAGCATTCTGATAATCACTCATAAATCCAATGATATGAGAGTAAAATGATTGGTATGATTGCCGTTCAGTATGGTGAGCACCGGTGAGCAGATTAATATGGAGTGGGCGTCATCTTTAATTAACTATATTATATATGTTATATTTTATTATTATTAATATCAACGTGTGTGAAAGACAGGTGCACTGTGGGCCTGGAGCATGTGGTTTATTTATTAATCATAATCTCAGAGGTGGTTTTGTCACAACAAACATAAAAGAATAATTTCCTGGAGAACAAAGCACAGCAATTCAGATCAATGGAAATTTAGATCACTTGATGAGCCATTTTCCATTAGCCTTGTTTTCTCAAGAGACAGAGAAGTGGAATTGTTGCATTAAAGAGAGGAATTAGGCAAAATGCGAAAGTTATGTCACCAAATTAGTGACATTGGTCCTTTTGACGGAAGGAAGAAAATTGTTGGGTATTTTATGTGCAATGACGACAACACAGCATTTGAAATATATAAGATTACATTCGATAAATGTCCACAAATATTTTCTAGAACATGACAGATGATTTCATAATTGTAGACACTGAGATTGAATGTGAATTTTTTTCTGGGACATGTTATTCTATGGGGAAGAGTGACGTCATAATTTTTTGATGTCACTTTTCTCTATAGAATATATGCCCAGAAAGAAATCACATTCAATCTCAGTGTCTACAAATATGAATTCATCTGTAAGGTGTAGGTTAACTTCATGTAAGTTAGTTGGTAGTAGGCACTAGGCATATATATGAAAGTTGGCATTTGGAGATCTTAACCCTCACTATCTTACCATGCTTTACCTGGTTTGCTCAGCATTAGCTAGAAGATGTAATATAGGTAATTACTAATTTCACTAACATGTACTTATTGCTTGGCACATTGGAGACACTGGCTTGCGGTTCGTCAATTTTGTTCCAAATATAAGAATTTCCATTAGCGGTACAATAACAAACTAGGTTGATAATAACTATTTATTATGGAAACGGGAAGCACAACTAATGAGATGAAGGTGGATAATTAATGCTTCAGAGAAAATTATGTTTTCTTCGCTTATTCAAAGTAATGCGGTAGGACAGAAACGTAATTTAGACGAAGCAATCAATAGACCACCTCCTGCAATAGAACCTCCTCCATTATGCAGGATGCAAAAACAGGAAAATATATTGACAGGAACAGTGTAACTACATATATGCACGTCCGCAGTGATATATGCTTAAGGAGACACTCGCAGATGATCTATGCCCCAAGAAGCTTACAGCTCCAGGGGCAGATTATTCACTTTGGATAAACTACAAGGTGCTTAGTGCATTGCTTACGTATAAATACCATGATCGAAGAAGAACTTCCTTGGCCAATAATAATATGACAGGTTGGAAAGCATATTTTTTCATAGAGGCATACTTTCGGTCTACACCCTGTTGTACACACAGTCTATGTTTATTATAATGTATTGGTTCTCTTTGAGAAAAATGTTGTTATGTGCATAGTTATTATTAATTGACATCTGTCATATGCACAAATTACAGGGATGTAAATGAATTACTACGCACATAATTTACGTAACCTATCTGTCCCTTGTGGATTGCTCCGCTGTTGACCACATGTTCTCTACAAATGAGAACATTTTCTTACATATATAATAATACAACCTTTTCGCCAGAGAGACCAGGTATTTCAATGTCTCATTATGGAAATATGAGTGAATTTGACCTTTTAAAAGTGACAATAACAGTAATTCCTAATCTTTGATGTTGATTTATTTGATCAACATGTGATTTGTACAGGAAGATAAACAGAGGTTTGGTTACTCTCTTGTTGCATCACAAGAAGCGAAACGCTGAAAGATTCTGTCAGTTTCTGGAAAATGCTGAACAATTTTGGCAGAGGAGCAGCAATATGAGGAGCAGCACTGGGCAGTGCCCTTGTTGGCTGAGCATTTAATCTCAACCTCTCTCACTTTACGCTGCCACGGAGGACCTCAAGGAGCTCCATTTTCCCCTCAAAGTCGAAAGTGCATAATCGAATTACAGCTCCACCCTTGGGAGATTTTAAAAGACATCAGACAACCTAACCAAAGTCAGGAATCGTCTTTTAGCATACAAAGACAACCTAATTTGACTCTCTATATATATCAGGAATTTGATTAGCAATTTGGCTTAAATTCCACTTACTTGCATCGAATCTTCAAGGTTCAGACACTATATTCTGATGGAATAAATATGATCATAGAAAATACATCTAATTTTTGGACAATCAAAACATTTTAAGATTGTTGTGTGTACCAGGAGATAATGCAACTGTGCACAATTATAGTTTTTCTCCTAAGTTTGGATACTTTCAGATGATACCAACTGATGTGAAATGCTGTAAAATTCTGGCAAATGCTGAAAGAGTTTGGCAGAGAAACAGCAAGCAGAGGAGCCGCGTAGGGGCAATGCCCTTAAAGGCAGAGCACTTAATCTCAACCTCTTTAACTTTATACTGCCACAGAGGCCTCTCAAAGTTGAAAGTGCCTAATCAAATTACAATTCCATCCCGGGGGATTTAAAAAGACATCACACAACCTAACCAAAGTCAAGAATCGCCCTTTTGCATGCAAAAACAACCTAATTTGACATTCTATATATCTGGAATTTGATTAGCAGGTTGGCTTAAATTCCATCTACTTGCACACGCAGTCACATTTTCAAGCTTCAAACGACTGTATATTCTGATGGTAAACATGTAAAACCAGACTGAAAGGGGTTTAGAATCTTCCTCTGAACATGTTAGATGCTTGGAAGTTGGCACTCAGTATTAATTTCGCACATAAATATGTGCTAAGCAAATAATATAGGCCTAACTGAAGAAATTTATCATTTTACAACCAATTTAAGTGCCACTTGAATTGATGTAACACTGCAAACAATGATTTAAATTGGGGTTCTTGCATGCTTTCAAATACTCAATGTTTAAGATTTACCCAGTGCAATATTGACATGTCTTATCAGAATTGTTTGAAGTACAGCCAGGTCAGTATATATATATAGAACAACACTCAACTTTTACTGTTATCATCATGCAGACTCATCCTGCACACAATGACCAACAATTACCACATGAGGAACATTTCTCACATCTTTTCCAGCAAATTGAGACTGGGTTGTCTGAGCATACAAGCATTATGGTGGCTTCACAGTTCAATGAAGGTGCATTTTTCAGTTGTGCAAGTATCTTTTTATCATTTTAATTTTCACTGCATTACGACCTATACCTATAACTCCTTTACTTGCAACCCCATAACCCCATCATTGCCCGCCATCAAAATCAACATCTCCATTGGCAACATCCTATTAACAAAAATCCACAATGACATCATGATGTACATGAGCTGTGGTGAGAGTCACAATGCTGGTACTATTAGACTTATCGGCAACATTTGACACAATTGATCATGACATCCTTTTGAAACGGTTTAGAGACACGTATGGTATTGACAGCTCTGCTTTAAATTGCTTCAAAGTTCAAACCATACATCACCAATAGATCTCTATCTACTCATAAATGACACACAATCAAACAAACTGACACTAAAATATGCGTCCCTCGAGGATCGAAACTTGGTCCAATTTTATTCAATTCCAACATTGCTCCAATAAGTCAGGCTGAAGAAATTGAGGTTGTTGATCAAAGTATTATGCCGATGATGAAAAACAAATCCTTTCCTTCAAGCCAATTTTACTTGAAGAGGAAAATGCAACCAAAAAAAAAACCGGAAAGCTGCATCAGGGAAATACGCAATTTTCTTCACAAATACAAAGTTCAAAGAGTCAATCAAAAGAGCTGTCAATGCATTGGTCGCGCCTCATATACACTTAGGCAATGGATTGCTTTATGGTTCATCAAAACAAGTGATAAATGAACTCCGGTTAACGCAAAACTCTGCTGTGCGACTGATTGATAAAGTTAGTCATTACTTGAAAGAGTTACACTGGCTTCCAATCCCTGCAAGGATCCAATTCAAACAAATGACAACAACATGGAAAGCTGTCAATAATCAAGCACCTCAGTACTTCAAAAATCTAATTCAACATAAACCTGAAATGACCTGAACCTCCGTACATAGGTATATGTGAACACTATACCACTGACTTCATCAATCGACAATGGTAAGTTGCCAGAACATATTCTACCCCTGACATTATAATTGTCAAGCGCTTTTTTTGCAATATCACTTAATTATGGTATGATTTGTTCCTTCCACTGTATTTCAATTATCAGAAAACACTATGATTTGGCCATTCGGAGAGGAATCAGAATGCTGCTTCAATGAATCAAAGTAGAGATTTTCATTTGGAATAATCAATGTGCAATGAGTAGACAGTGAAAGTTGAGGTAGATAGAGGGTTAATGTTGCAAAAAGTATAGTTTTGGGCAATCAAAACATTTAGCATTGTACTATGTATTTACTGGAAGATAAAGGAGATGTACTCGTACAAATAATCTCAGGTTGCGTCAAATCATTTGAAATACTGAAAGATTTTGGCAGCGAAACAGCAAGCAGAGGAGCTGCATCAGCCACACCCGGCTTAAAGGCTGAACACTAAATCTCAACCTTCTTAACTTTACACTGCCACAGAGGACCTCAAGGAGCTCCATTTTCCCCTCAAAGTTGAAAGTGCATAATGGAATTACAGCTCCATCCCTTGGGAGATTTTAAAGGACATCACACAGCCTAACCAAAGTCAAGAATCGCCTTTTTGCATGCACAAACAAACTAATTTGACATTCTATATATCAGGAATTGATTAGCTGGTTGGCTTAAATTCCAGTCACCTGAACATAATAAACTGTAGCATCTTTTAAAAAACACTGTATTGTGATGGTAAATACAAGTGTAATACCACACTAAATGCCAAATGCAGAGAATCTTCTCCGTAGAGACTCAAAGATGCCTGCATAGATCTAAGATTTTTCGTACAAAGATTAATTATGCAAAGCAAGTAGAACTGAAGTAGGCTAATTGATAATTTTACTGACATTTTCGAGACTCAATTCATTGGATGTAACATTATACGACTTGATTGCATAATAATGTTTGTTCATGCTTACAAATACCCGAATGTTTTAATGCGGTGAGTGCAATAATGTTATCAACATAGGCCGAAAGGAGACTGTCTTGACAGAGTTGTTTTTTAAAAGTATTAGTTATACACCGATTTGGAGGGTTCTAACATGCATTTTGTGTCAGTTAGATCCCGACGTGAGGGACATAATCAATTGCAATAAGTAATTCAAAATTTATCTGTACATTTTCAAAAGTAAAATTTTTCGAAAATTGTATTTTCAGGAAAAATGTCATGATATTTCACCTCATAATGCTTCAATTACAATAATTATTATGTTATGTGTTTCGACAAATGTCATACCAGACTCATTTGAGTGCGCGTAAAACATCGAAGAAATATAAAATAAAACAGTTTTTATAAATGCTCTACACTATCAAAGAGTTCATTGATTCACCATGTCCCCTCCCCTACCTGAGACTACTTGTCCAACTCAATCACTGCCCCACCACCAGCAGACATGGTAGACGATGATGAATGACATTCCAGTTGCATGGATTTCTTTTGGATTAGGCGTCATATTTGTTACATGCAGCTCCTTGCATCCCCGTTTAGCACTAATTTATAAATAATCTATCTATCTATCTATCTATCTATCTATCTATCTATCTATCTATCTATCTATCTATCTATCTATCTATCTATCTATCTATCTATCTATAAATAAATCCAACTATCCATCTATCTGTTTATCTATCTATCTATCTATCTATCTATCTATCTATCTATCTATCTATCTATCTATCTATCTATCTATCTATCTACCTACCTATCTATCTATCTATCTATCTATCTATCTATCTATCTATCTCTATCTCTATCCATCTATCTATCTATCTATCTATCTATCTATCTATCTATCTATCTATCTATCTATCTAATAACGAACTACCTCTTTCTATTTACTGGTCTATATCACTTCAAACTGCTCTCTTTGAAATGCATAGACAGAACTTGTTATTCAAAGAATTTTTCGGACTGTATTAAGACCACAACATTGTAGTTTGTCACACATCCACAGAAAGCTTCTGAAGCTTTGAGATTCACTCAGGCAAACAAATGCCAATATTCCTCAATTGCAGTCAATCCCGGTCAATTCAAGACAATCAGTTGCAGCAATGGGCTTCGGCGAGGGCTCAAGAAGAACAGAGCTCTGTGGATTGAGTGTGCTTAGGAAGCTCCAAGGAACCAGCCTGTGCAGTCACTCTAGCTTGAATGAGAGCAGATAATTTATTGCTATGATGAGAGAACACAGCTTCTTGTTTCTCCTACAGTGAGGCTACAGTTCATCTTTCCAAAGTTCAATATATGAGAAACATTTGGTGTAAGTTCCCACTGGCAGCACAAGGATCATGCAGCTGTGCAGGGGAGGGAGTGGTAAGCCGTTGTGTGGTGGAACATTCGGGGTGCTCTTCACAGCTCTCTGGAATCCCAAAGGCCTAGTGTTTCTCCAGATGGAGTGAGATTATACTCCACCAGGGTGGGGATCTTACGTCACTCTTCAAAGAAGTGAAGTCGATTTTGACATCAGATATTTAGACCTCTGCCCCCCCCCCCCCCCCCCCCCCCCCGTGGAGCTCCCCTTATCTGAAGTTGAATAGTGATGGCCTGTGAGGATTGGGCTCCTTTCAACTCCTAAAAGGTGCTTATGAGGAACCTTCAACCTCCGGTCAGCGTTATCAGTACAGTGAGCACTTTGTAATTTTCAGGAAGGTAGCCAGGCTATATATCTCATGAGGTAATTAAAGACTATAGGTAATTGTGTATTGCAGTATGAAAATGATGTATTCATCACATATCATGTCATCCTTGCTGCCTTTGCCTTTGTATCAGATAATCAATGTCATTTTTAGATCTTCAAATGCAGCACATGCAGTGTGTAGCACTGATTTAAAAGTAGTCCTATACAATGTTTCGCGAAGTGACTCTCTCTCACTATCTATAAATACATTTTGTTATGTTTTCATTGATCATAGAGACCAATGGACATCACTGTGATACAATTTACCATGCATGTTGAAAATGATTTAAGCTTATATTATAACAAGTAATTGTCATTTCGTCTATTACATCCACATGTTTACCAGTCTGCTATATTTTAGTCCTATGGTGGCTTCAGATTTATGTTGTCATTCATTATGCATTCAACCCTATCGAGTCCCAGCAATTAGCAATCGATTTTCGATTTTTTTTAATCCAACAATCTGTGAAGTCCACTCAAGCTGGATGATGCCATTGTTCAACCAATTAACACAATCACTCAGGGCATTATTTAGGGCCAGTTGCCCACAATGGAACAAATTAGAATACATACATGGTTTAATAAGCATAATGACCCAGAAGCCTTTAAGACCAATTGAGCTCTATGGAGAAGTTGTGACAAGAATGGCCAAGAACGACACTGGGATGCTGCATGGTGTGCCTCTAAAACAGTACAGGTCCACACTTTTACATGTAGATGTTGAACGTGTATAGGCCTATCTCTGGTTAGTATGTTAGTCTGTCACAAATAGGATATATATACAGGCCATGCCCATGAATCAAATTAGTTGGATGACACTATTGACAATACAGACAAATAACCTAGTTGCAGGGCCATTATATCCCTCTGAAATTTCCATGTTCCATTTACAACAATTCTAAATTTGCAAACAAGGCCTTGAATAAGGTCGAGAGTTTTTACTGTGTTCCATTGTTCGACCAATTAATGTAATATACACACGGCACGAACAAGGCCATGCACCTAAGCACAGTTGGGGAAAAATGAGTTTTATTTTGGACCTAAAACTATATGACAATTATCACTTTAGCGGAATAAAAATATATTTCATGTATCACTATAGCAGAATGCGAGTAAAATGAACCTTAAGTTGCTCATATATGGGCAATGAATTGATTAACACTTCAAAGTGCCTATTTAGACCTATGACATCATCCTTTGGTTTTCAAGTTATTTCCAAGAGGATAACAAAAAATATATTTGAGATCACTCACCCACAATGCAGCAGATGAAGACGAGGACATAGCATAAGATGAGGATGACCTTGATGTGGGGGACATCCATTGGCAACAATAACGGATCACTTTGATAGTCGGTGTAATTTGATTCATTGGCGAAAACATCATATTCCCCTTCCATGGTCACCAGATCCAGATGTTGTCAAAGATTATAGATAAAACATACTATGCCAGAAAACAGTGCAGACAGCTGTCGGGAGAAAAAAGTAGGTAATATTCTCAGTGTTATCTCCGTGATTGAGTAGTCTGCCTGTTCTAGTGCTGTGTGATGTATGGCCAGTAGTTAGCGATGCTGCAATAATTCAGACCTAACCCTGCTTCCCAGGTGCTGCCCAACTCTCCCTCTGAGCAAAGAAGTGAGGAGTGTCACAGGGAGGCCCAGTCTTGCCACACCTCCGCAGGGAGCGCCACTGAACAGAACGTTCCAGCCAATAGCATGCAGTCCCCCTCCACCCTTGTCACAAACAGGGCCTGTTACAGAAATCTGTTCAGTCTGTTGTTGTTAAACATTTTGCAATACATTCTGGATTGATGTTAGGCCATAAGTTAAGCCTAACACATTTCTGACCCAGATGTGTCCTCTCTTTGTCGTTTACTCTTTGATGCAGAGTTCGCTAGATCACTTGTTATATTTTGACTGCTTGTGCTAAAAATACAGTGCATAGTGTGAAGCTCCTCTGGGACCACGTGCACAATCGTAAATGTGAATTATGATGTAGCTGAATTTAGTTTTGCTTTTTATTCTTTCACTCTGGCCATAATATAATATTAAACCACGTAATTTATTATTTGTACAAGTTGCATTCTTTGTGATTTATGTATATTTTTGTTTTCATTAGCATGTGATGTCTGAACATTTATTCTGACGCCACAATAACTATATATAGGTCTAGAAAACGGGTAAAACTGACATAAATAAAACTTAATTTTCATTGAAAACTTGATTTACCGATGTAAAAGTAGCAAAAAATCTGCTCATAAAATGACTATAGTCTAGCCGATCAACCAGATATAAAACAGTTCTGTATAAAATCATTAAATAGAAAAACTCGAATTACAAGATAAGCATGTGCTCCCTATATGCATTTATTATCACTAGCTCATAGGTGTATGATATACACTATTTTCAATCTACCCAAATCCTTTTTACATACTGAAAAATACAAAATAGTTTTTCTGTTTTACACTCTGTGTTTTCACTATAACTACTGCCCAGAGTACCAATCGTAGCATTTGATATTTCTGGGAATACGAGGGGTTTTCCAAAAGTTCTGTCCAACTATTCATAACTTTTGCTAGTTTTGAAATAGAAACATGATATTTGGGTCAAATAATATTGAGGTAGTTCCAAAATAACACCGAAAAAATCAGATCATAAAGTTAAGAATAAATGCTTAATATGTTGCCATGGAAACAAGAGGTCATGAAATGCGGCCCATATTTTGTAGTAATCACTAAAAACAAATTGAACACTTGCTTATGTTTCCTGTGTTTTGACTTATTGAATTGATATATATTCATATTTTTTTCATGAAATACAATCAGTTATTTGTAAAATCATTAAAAACAATGAAAACTGGTATCATAGTCACATCTCAATTACTTTACTATTTCCTGTGCAGTTTCCCATTTTGTTTATGAGATGAGAGAGAAATTGTTTGGATATGGATTTATTGCATTCTGTTTGACTATTGCATTCTGTTTGACATTCCAATGAAGAGATCGAATAAACCCAAGAAGAAGGTCAGTTTCAGAAAAACCAGTGAAATCAATGTCCAAAGTTTCAAAAAAGACATTGGGAGACATCTGTCTGCAGATGGGCTCGATGACAAAGATCTCGGTGAACTTGTTTGCCTTTATGACTCCATGAAAGTAGTACTTGACAAACATGCTCCAGTTAAAACATGCGAAGTAACCCTGCGCAAACCTACTCCATTTAACAATGCCGATATCAAGATTCTAAAATCAGCTAAGAGGAAAGCAGAGAGATTATGGAGGAGAACCAGACTTGAAAATGATTGGGAGTCATTCAAAGAAAAAAGAAATGCATTGAATCTGCAGCTAAGTCACCTGAAATCGGAAGATCTGCGAGTCAAGATTAAAGATTCTAATGGTGATTCAAAGAAGTTGTTCAAGTTACTGAACTCAAGTCTGAACAGAAAACAGCAACTACCTCTCCCACCACACACAAATGAAATCGACTTGGCAAATGATTTTAACAAGTTCTTTGATGAAAAGATTAAAACACTTAGGTCTCAGTTGGACTCTACACATATTGAGACTGTTAATGACATTGAAACTACCGCTCATACTCTGCGACACTTCAGACGCTTGTCTCAAACTGACATTAAGAAATTGATTGGGGAAATGCCAGTGAAACACTGCCAACTTGATCCTATTCCCACATGGCTTTTGCTGGAATGCATTGATGAATGCCTCCCAATTATAACCAAGATTGTCAATGAGTCACTCACACAGGGAGAAATGCGTCTTGAATTGAAGCATGCTTTAGTGAAACATCTGTTGAAAAAATGTGGACAGGATCTAATCAAAAAGAATTATAGACCAGTATCAAATCTGTCTTTCCTTGGCAAACTAATCGAAAGCGCTGTTATTAAACAATACACAGACCATCTTGCTCTTAACAACCTGGACGATGAGAAACAGTCCGCTTATAGAAAATTTCACAGCACTGAAACCCTCCTGACAAAGATCCATGATGATATAATGTTAAATATGGCCAAAGGTGAGGTAACGATGCTTGTACTGTTGGACCTTTCAGCCGCATTTGACACAATTGATCACAACATTCTACTGAAACGTTTGGAAAGCAGATACGGTGTTCATGATTCCGCGCTATGCTGGTTTAAGTCATACATTTCTGAAAGGTCCCAGTCAGTGATAATTAATAACAAAGCATCAACCAAACTGCCGCTCAAATTTGGAGTTCCTCAAGGCTCAAAATTAGGACCAATCCTATTTAATTCATACATCGCTCCCTTAAGCGAGGTGGCTGCAAAAAATCAAGTCAAAGACCAAAAGTATGCCGATGATGAGCAACTTATTCTCTCCTTTAAACCAACTTTCTTAGATCAGAGAAATGCAGTAGCTAAAATGGAAAAGTGCATTGCTGAAATCCGGAAATTTCTCCATGAAAACAAGCTTTGTAACAATGGAGAAAAAACAGAACTACTGCTCATTGGCAGTCCACACCAACTAAAAAAACTCCAAGTATCATCAATCCATGCTGACAATGTCGAAATTAATGCAGCCGATCATGTAAGAAATCTAGGTGTAATCTTTGACAAAAACATGACCATGGAAAAACAAGTCAACAAAATGTGCCGGAATGCCTATTTCAATCTAAGAAATATCTCAAAAATTAGGAAGTCATTGGACAAGGAAACTTGCAAAACAGTAGTCAATGCTCTTGTGACTCCTCACCTTGACTATGGAAATGGTCTTCTATATAGATCATCAAATCGTTTTATAAACAAACTTCAAGTGGCCCAAAACTCAGCTGTTCGACTCATTCAAAAATTAAAAAAGCATGACAGTGTAAGTCAGCATAGGAAACTGCTACACTGGCTACCAATTCCAGCTAGAATACAATTCAAACTCATGTTAACAACTTGGAAAGCAGTCAATGGACAAGCTCCTTTGTATATTCAAAATCTGATTCAGCCGAAATCTGAACGAAACTTCAATCTGAGAAGCAATAACAAAATGCTCTTATATGAACCAACTTCCTACAATAAAAACAAATATGAAGACAGAGCCTTTTCGCATAGTGCTCCAAAACTGTGGAACCAACTGCCGGAGATCGTCAAGGCCTCAAAAACTTGTGAAGGCTTCAAGAGAAATCTTAAAACTCATCTGTTTAAGAGTTTCTACAAATAAATCCATCATGCACAAGCGCTACTGAGCAGTTTTAAACTGGAATTGGCGCTATATAAATGTCTTATTATTATTATTATTACCATATATCCCTGTTATATTTCTTCAATTTAATTCGATAAAAACTTGCAGAGAGAGTAAGAACCTTCTATCATACATACAAGGAAGGCAGTATGAGTGATAGAACCAAATAAAGATTGTACAAACTTTTTCTGAATGAAGAAAGCACACATTGGACGACCCAAGAAAAGAAGACTGCAATACCAAAACAGCCCTTAACATGGAGACTGAGGTATCTTATTCAGGCATGGTAAGAAAGTTTGAGAAAATGTATTTACGAGGTCCCAGTCATTAGTTAAGGAAGTTGTGAAATGGCTATGAATGTTTTGAATATATTTTGTTCTATATCTCTTGTAATAATTATATATTTTGACAAGATATATCAAGTATGTGTCTGTTTACAAGACCACGGTCGCATTTCATGACTTTTAGTTTCCATAGCAACAAATCAACAATTTATTTTTACTTCTATGATTTGATATTTTCGGGATCATTTGCAAATTACCTCAATATCATCTAACTCAAATATCATTTTCCTTTGGAAAATGTAGCAAAAGTTGTGACATATTGGACAGAACTTATGGAAAATCCATCGTATAGTACAAAAAGTCTGCGAAACACCAACAGTGATCTCAAGATGAGGACTATGTAGCATTGATTTTTAAAGGGACACATAAAGTTAGAGGAAATGTACTCAGTGTCAAGTTCATTAATTTGAGAGTTTGTGAAATGTTAGGGATTATTTTTAGTACGTTTCCGGTCGGGTAGTCCTGGTAAAAAAATGAATTCTTGACAAGATATAATTAATTTGTACCTCTAAAAGTGCCCTGGGCCGCATTTCATTACTTCTGGTTTCCATGGCAACAAATTAACCATTTATTTTTGTTTCTATGATCTGATTTTTTCAGGATCATTTGAAAATTACTTCAACATTATTTGACCCAAATATCATGTTTCTGTGTTAAATATTGCAAAAGTTATGGCAGGTTGGACAGAATTTATGGAAAACCCCTCGTATAAAGACATTCCAATTTTGATAAATCTACTATATCATATGTTTTGAAGTTAGGCATATTAAACACAAACACCATGATATGAGTAGGCCTAAAGTATGGACATTTATTAGTGTGAGAAAAGTTGTATTGAATGATTAAGAGTGCAGATAAATATTAATGTTTTTATGAAAAACTTTAAACACCCAATTGAATTAGCTATCAGCCAAGACAAAATGAGTATTTTTTTCTAACGCATGAAATTAATAATGGTGCCTTTAAAGAACGTCTGTAGCCTATTTTCTGTGCCCATTATGTTCTGCTTGAAACAACACTGAAATAATTTATAGTAATTTGATGCAGGATGCTGAACCCATGAGTTATATATAGATAGACCTACATATATCGTGATCAGTCAGTGACACTCTGTGTTCAGAATTAATTAACCTTAAGGGAAAAAAGATGCCTTTTTCATTGGTGCACCATCTAATGAGCAGGTAATTTAACAATACCTTTGTGATTACCTCAGAAGCACACCGATTGGAGTAGACGCATCAGTAATTCCATGAAATTTAATTTTAGACAAATATAGTCACACAGTCTAAGCTCATAATTAATATGTAAATGGCACTGCCATGAAATTCGTGCAGCATTGTCATAGAACTACTGCACTATCTTGAACTTTCCATGCAGAAGGCCAATTCATCTCTTTAAAGGGCTGGGCATATGGGCAGATAGATAGAATAGATAGATAAGATCTATAGATAAGATTAGATAGATAGATAGATAGAGATAGATAGATAGATAGATAGAGATAGATAGAGATAGATAGATAGATAGATAGATAGATAGACAGATAGACAGATAGATAAGTAGATATATAGACAGATAGCACAGACAGCTGTGTAATTCAAATCTGCGTAAAATTTGGATCTATAAATTTGGATCTATTATGTTAAATTATTGATGTTACATAACTGCGATCAATAAAACCATAGCTATTCAGAGGTGACTGTTTACTATTAGACTGTTACATAATTTTTTGATAGTTTATGAAGATTATGTAACCTTAAGTGTTGTTATGATTTCTTACTTGGTGAGCCATTTAAGTCATTAACTTTTGTGTTGACTTTTAATTTTCAGCCACTTCTTACAATCAGGGGTATGGAAATAATTATTTTCAATGTCGATACACATGTTGATTTAAATCCCTGAAATATGTCATTGGATGTTGTGATACGACAAGATTGAAATTTTAAAGCTATTTTGGAAGATATTTGAGGTATCTTAATTATTTACCAAACTAAACTCTGACTAAACTACTAGCTCCACTTTTATGGCAACTACAGGCACTTCCTGTTCAGGCAGTCACTGTAGACAGGAGCACCACACAGAATGAGCTGTCCTTGTGCTAAGTGAGCTTCACTCATGGCTGCCTTCGGCAGCCATGAGCTGCGCTCATATGACAATGTAATGTAAGAATGATGTTTGATAATTAATACTATCTACCAAGTAATATATCAAGAAGTAAATGCTTGCATAATTGTTCATGCGCCATTTATATAATCTATAATATATTTTTCCTAACGCAAAAGCTCCCGAATGATATTTCACGTATATTAGTTGATGACACATTCTCAATTAAATCGTTTACACAGAATCGGCAGGCCATTTTTTAAGTATAAAAGTGGTGGGGATTTGGCCCACCAGCCCCTGCAAAATCCCCACCACTGACAGAGATTTGCCCCACCAGTAAGTGCCCTTTGATTCTAAATTTCACACTAAAATTGCAAAAATGTAGCAATTCGCAGTACAACTGGAGATAAATCCATGAAATTTAAATCCATAATTCAATGAATTCATCAAATTTTTTATTGTGAGAATACTTCAATTTGAAATCTTTTCACCATGCACGTCACGTTTTTATGACATGATAGTATATGCCCTCTTCGACCAAAATCCCCTCCGCTGGAATATGCTTAAAACATAGGCTGCGCAGCAGCATACCCTCGGCTATTCAGCAGGCTATTCTGAAGCCGGTGAAATCAATTGACATATCGGCGATAGATTATGACCCTCAAGTACAGTTTTACCAAACCAGTCATATTTAGATGTCCAGTCTCCCTTTGTATGGCCCAAGTCTCCAACTTGATGGGGAGAGCTGGGCCAAAATTTTTACAATTTTCATATGGTTTTAGGTTCATGAACATATATATCAATGCCCCCCTACAGATATATTCTTAACTATTTCTAGATGCAATCAATGTATCAAGAATGTTTGTATAATCATAATGGTCTCTCAAGCTTCCTTACTCTTTCTGGCTGACGGAAAGTGTTTTTAGATGAATGAAATGTCAATTTCTCTATTTTATATGATGTTTTATTGTATTTAATTTTGACAAATTCCCAGCCCTAGCATTCAACAGATTCAAGGTACTGAAAAGAGATGTTGCAATGAAATAAAAGGGTCACCCCATTGCTATGTCCTCCTCCTGTCCTAATTAGCCTACCAAGTGCATAAATACAGGAGGTAAAGTCCCAATCATCCGTCCATCCGTGATTCTCTGGATGTATTAGATTACATAATTATTGATGATCAATCAATCAATCAATATCTAACTATCTATCTATCTATATATAAAATATCTATCTATGTATCTATCTATGTATCTATGTATCTATGTATCTATCTATCTAACAACTAATCAATAGTGCAACATGAAAATCTATTTGCTGGGATAAATTCACAGTGGATCTTTCAGTCAAACAATTAATTAATCATTCAATTATTCAATCAGTCCAATCAGTCAAGCAATCTTCAGTCATTTAAACACCTTTAATCTAAAACACCTTATCCATCTATCCATCTATCCATCTATCTATCTATCTATCTATCTATCTATCTATATATTGATCTATTATCTATCTATCTATCTATCTATCTATCTACCTATCCATCTTATAAATTATGAATAGAATAAAGGCCTGCCTAAAAACAGATAATTTTATAATAGTTAGGTTGTCTATCTATCCAATCTATCTATTTTAAATATTAAACTAAAACAATGTGTGGCCTACAGATACTTTTTAATAAGACTAATACATTTACTACTTATCACCAAAAAGGTTAAATGCAGTCCAAACTTGGCTGTATAAGTATAACAATAGCTGAAAAGGCAAAAAAAAACCTGCATGGGATATAAAAAGTCACATCTCAACTTCTACTTGGCCTATATTTCTGATCTAAATTGGAAATTTCATTATAATGTTTAAGATAAAAACATAGGCTGCGCAGCAGCATACCCTCGGCTATTCAGCAGGCTATTCTGAAGCCGGTGAAATCAATTGACATATCGGCGATAGATTATGACCCTCAAGTACAGTTTTACCAAACCAGTCATATTTAGATGCCCAGTCTCCCTTTGTATGGCCCAAGTCTCCAACTTGATGGGGAGAGCTGGGCCAAAATTTTTACAATTTTCATATGGTTTTAGCTCATAGGTTCATGAACATATATATCAATGCCCCCCTACAGATATATTCTTAACTATTTCTAGATGCAATCAATGTATCAAGAATGTTTGTATAATCATAATGGTCTCTCAAGCTTCCTTACTCTTTCTGGCTGACGGAAAGTGTTTTTAGATGAATGAAATGTCAATTTCTCTATTTTATATGATGTTTTATTGTATTTAATTTTGACAAATTCCCAGCCCTAGCATTCAACAGATTCAAGGTACTGAAAAGAGATGTTGCAATGAAATAAAAGGGTCACCTCATTGCTATGTCCTCCTCCTGTCCTAATTAGCCTACCAAGTGCATAAATACAGGAGGTAAAGTCCCAATCATCCGTCCATCCGTGATTCTCTGGATGTATTAGATTACATAATTATAGATGATCAATCAATCAATCAATATCTAACTATCTATCTATCTATATATAAAATATCTATCTATGTATCTATGTATCTATGTATCTATCTATGTATCTATGTATCTATCTATGTATCTATGTATCTATGTATGTATGTATCTATCTATCTATCTATCTATCTAACAACTAATCAATAGTGCAACATGAAAATCTATTTGCTGGGATAAATTCACAGTGGATCTATCAGTCAAACAATTAATTCATCATTCATTCATTCAATCAGTCCAATCAGTCAAGCAATCTTCAGTCATTTAAACACCTTTAATCTAAAACACCTTATCTATCTATCTATCTATCTATCTATCTATCTATCTATCTATCTATCTATCTATCTATCTATCTATCTATCTATTGTCTATCTATCTATCTATCTATCTATCTATCTATCTATCTAACTATCCATCTTATCATAAATTATGAATAGAATAAAGGCCTGCCTAAAAACAGATAATTTTATAATAGTTAGGTTGTCTATCTATCCAATCTATCTATTTTAAATATTAAACTAAAACAATGTGTGGCCTACAGATACTTTTTAATAAGACTAATACATTTACTACTTATCACCAAAAAGGTTAAATGCAGTCCAAACTTGGCTGTATAAGTATAACAATAGCTGAAAAGGCAAAAAAAAGCCTGCATGGGATATACAAAGTCACATCTCAACTTCTACTTGGCCTATATTTCTGATCTAAATTGGAAATTTCATTATTATGTTTAAGATAAAAAAACCAAAGCTATCAATGCAGTTTGAACATATTTCTAAGAAAAAAGGGAATTTTGTTAGAAATATAGGGGTGCTATTCAACTGCTTCTGTACCCTCCCCTTTGTTCTTGGGTTTGGCCATTGGAGAGGATTAGTGACATCATGTTACATAATGTCCATTCAACAGAAGCTGCACCCTGTTCCCAAACAAAGCAGTGACACTTATTGTCTTAAAGGTGCTAAATATGCTTTGGGTGAGATTTGTTATTAATTAAAATTCAAATTTATCCAACATTAAATATCTTTGGATATAAAATGAAACATTGAAATTCATAGAATTAAGGTTTTGTTGCATGCCAAGTAAATTTCTAAATAACCTTGTATTTAGTTAAATCATTTCTGCAATCATTATTTGATCACATTTAGTTTTTATGCAATATTATAAATAAAAGCAGTCCTGACATTAATTTAATTTCTTTCCTTTAATTTACATCACTGAGGTCAATTTTAGCAAAAAATGGGGTTTTGAGATTTCTTGTCAAAAGTTCAGAATGGTAAGGCCCCTTGAGTCAGAACTATGTGCATAAAGCATATTTGTATATATATAATATATATAATATATAATTTATCTTATTAAACCACATAAATTCTGAGGAAGAATTTGATGAAAAAAGTATACTTGGGGCACATTGAATGACACTTTGAGTAACCAAGATCCAAAATTGACTGAAATGTGACAATTCAAAGATCTACAGTTTTTTGTCTATTTTTAGCAATTTTTGTCTTTTCATGTTCAAAAATCTAATGATATAACAGATATATGCATGAAAATCGTGTGTTTCTTTCATGTTTATTCATTTTGTTTACATTCAAGAGCATTGCATGACTTGATTAGAAATGAAATGGTCAGGAAGTTGATATTTTCACATTTTTGTGAATTTTAAACTTCTTCTGTTGGCCTAAAAATTACATAAACTACATACAAAAAATTATACTTGGGGCACATTGTATGGCACTTTGAGTAACCAAGATTCAAAATTGACTGAAATGTGACAAATCAAAGGTCTATAGTTTTGGCCTATTTTTAGCAATTTCTCTCTTTTTATGTTCAAATATACGATGATGTAACAGATATATGCATGAAAACCATGTATTTCATTCATGTTTATTCATTTTGTTCATATTCAAGAGCATGGCATGACTTTATTAGAAACGAAATGGCCAGAAAGTGGATATTTTCACATTTTTGTGAATTTTAAACTTGTTTTGTCGGCCTAAATTATTGCGTCAACTACATAATGGCCATAAAAGTTCCTTCTTGATAGGTTTAACTATAATACCTTTTGGTTTTTAAAAATATAGTTATTACTGTTTTGGCGTGAGAGACCAAAATTCCAGAAAAATGTAAAAAATTACACATTTTTCCAGTATTTTGGTTTTTATGCAAAATTCGTTAGATGGACCCTCTAAACGATTCAAGCAGTTAAGAGACCTATATTTTAGACAACTAAATTCTAAATTTCAAATGTCTAACTTCAAAATTGATGGAATTGCAGAGGGTTGAAAAAACCCATTTTTTTACATTTTTGGTTCATTCTTTGAAAACTATTTTAGTTAGAGCATTCAGACCCCCAAAAGGCACAACTAGGGTATTTAATACATGTTATGGTAGATTTTCATGCCCATAGGTATAACCGTTTCCGAGCTCTGGCCCGGAAACGAAAAAAATTAATTTTTCCGAATTTTCAATATTTTACAAAAACGGTGGTCATAACATAAATATGAACTCCAGAAGGCACATTAACACTATAAGACCCATTCATGTGTCAAATTTCAAATATATAGGTGTAACAGTTGTGGCACAGAGGCCAATACACATTGTGTGACGCCGCCCGCCCGCCCACCCGCCCACCCGCCCGCCCGCCCGGCCGCCCGCCGGACGGACAAAAATTTGCCATACTAACTACAATACCCGACGGCAATATACATTGCCGAGGGTAAAAACTAAGGCTATCAATGCAGTTTGAACATATTTCTAAGAAAAAAGGGAATTTTGTTAGAAATATAGGGGTGCTATTCAACTGCTTCTGTACCCTCCCCTTTGTTCTTGGGTTTGGCCATTGGAGAGGATTAGTGACATCATGTTACATAATGTCCATTCAACAGAAGCTGCACCCTGTTCCCAAACAAAGCAGTGACACTTATTGTCTTAAAGGTGCTAAATATGCTTTGGGTGAGATTTGTTATTAATTAAAATTCAAATTTATCCAACATTAAATATCTTTGGATATAAAATGAAACATTGAAATTCATAGAATTAAGGTTTTTTTGCATGCCAAGTAAATTTCTAAATAACCTTGTATTTAGTTAAATCATTTCTGCAATCATTATTTGATCACATTTAGTGTTTATGCAATGTTATAAATAAAAGCAGGCCTGACATTAATTTAATTTCTTTCCTTTAATCTACATCACTGAGGTTAATTTTAGCAAAATGGGGTTTTGAGAGTTCTTGTCAAAAGTTTAGAATGGTAAGGCCCCTTGAGTCAGAACTATGTGCATAAAGCATATTTGTATATATATATAATATATATAATATATAATTTATCTTATTGAACCACATAAATTCTGAGGAAGAATTTGATGAAAAAAGTATACTTGGGGCACATTGAATGACACTTTGAGTAACCAAGATCCAAAATTGACTGAAATGTGACAATTCAAAGGTCTACAGTTTTTTCCTATTTTTAGCAATTTTTGTCTTTTCATGTTCAAAAATCTAATGATATAACAGATATATGCATGAAAATCGTGTGTTTCTTTCATGTTTATTCATTTTGTTTACATTCAAGAGCATTGCATGACTTGATTAGAAATGAAATGGTCAGAAAGTTGATATTTTCACATTTTTGTGAATTTTAAACTTCTTCTGTCGGCCTAAAAATTGCATAAACTACATGCAAAAAATTATACTTGGGGCACATTGTATGGCACTTTGAGTAACCAAGATCCAAAATTGACTGAAATGTGACAAATCAAAGGTCTATAGTTTTGGCCTATTTTTAGCAATTTCTCTCTTTTTATGTTCAAATATATGATGATGTAACAGATATACGCATGAAAACCATGTATTTCATTCATGTTTATTCATTTTGTTCATATTCAAGAGCATGGCATGACTTTATTAGAAACGAAATGGCCAGAAAGTGGATATTTTCACATTTTTGTGAATTTTAAACTTGTTTTGTCGGCCTAAATTATTGCGTCAACTACATAATGGCAGTAAAAGTTCCTTCTTGATAGGTTTAACTATAATACCTTTTGGTTTTTAAAAATATAGTTATTACTGTTTTGGCGTGAGAGACCAAAATTCCAGAAAAATGTAAAAAATTACACATTTTTCTAGTATTTTGGTTTTTATGCAAAATTCGTTAGATGGACCCTCTAAACGATTCAAGCAGTTAAGAGACCTATATTTTAGACAACTAAATTCTAAATTTCAAATGTCTAACTCCAAAATTGAGGGAATTGCAGAGGGTTGAAAAAAACCCATTTTTTTACATTTTTGGTTCATTCTTTGAAAACTATTTTAGTTAGAGCATTCAGACCCCCAAAAGGCACAACTAGGGTATTTAATACATGTTATGGTAGATTATCATGCCCATAGGTATAACCGTTTCCGAGTTCTGGCCCGGAAACGAAAAAAATTAATTTTTCCGAATTTTCAATATTTTACAAAAACTGTGGTCATTGTAAAAATATGAACTCCAGAAGGCACATTAACACTATAAGACCCATTCATGTGTCAAATTTCAAATATATAGGTGTAATAGTTTTGGCACAGAGGCCAATACACATTGTGTGACGCCGCCCGCCCGCCCACCCGCCCGCCCGCCCGCCCGGCCGCCCGCCGGACGGACAAAAATTTGCCATATTAACTACAATACCCCATGGCAATATACTTTGCTGAGGGTAAAAAGGCCCTGAGAATCGGAGATGGGAAGATAGTTAATCTGTTATGAATCTTAGATCATTCATGACAGGTTGAGGCACTTCCAAGAAGCAGAATTATTACAGTTGTACACTGCACGTGCATGGGGTTGGATGCACCTTGAGTGAGATTGTGGGTCAACCTATTACATTACAAGAAGAGAAAAAGAAATTCTTGTACAAAAAAAGAATTGTAGTTTGCTTTGTAATGCAGAATGGGGATTTTTATGTAGCAGAAATTATATATATATATCATCATAAAATGTGTTGCTTGAATGTATACGCCTCCAAGCTGACGCTATGAATAAATTGATCTTGAAGGAAATTTTTGTTGATAGTCCGGGACAGCTTTGTCATGATCGAGAGCAGTCATTGAAATTAACAGATGCACTGCAGGCCGGGTGAGGTGAAACGATGGGTTCAGATCAGAATGAAAGATGAAGAACCAAATGTAATGATAGCAAAGAAGATAATTTTTATGAAATTCATATGCAAAATGTTGATTCATGACATTTTGACTTGATAAAGCAGTCAATAATAGCCATTGACTTTCAATGTTGGATTGAGGTTTGAACCAAGGTGAAGAAATATTGTAGGAAGGCCTTTAATGAAATTCACATGTCAAGTGCCCAACTGTCCATGCTTGACATTTTCATTTACATCGGAATAAATGATTGCTATTAATAGTGAAATGACCAGTTTATATCAGAAGATGAAGAACCAAATTTAATGATGATGTAGAAGATAATTTCTATGAAATTCGCATGCCAAATGTTGGCTCATTATATTTTGATTTCATAATGCTATGAATAATTGACATAGTCAAGCTGAAGAGTTAGAAATTATATTGCAGAAAACCTGTTCATGAAATCACATGTCAAGTTCCTGACAGTCGGTGTTAACTTGACATTTTCGTTTGTACAGGAATAAGTAATCGTCATTCTTGTCTAAGAAAAAAGACACTGAACAGATTATCATCAAGACCAAAGATAACAAAATAAGATGCATAATTGGGAATATGATGGTTCAACTTTAAAATATTACTCAGAAAAGGTCTTTCTGGGTTCGATAACATACAACCAGGCAATAATGTTGTCAATTTTGTCTCGAAACAGTCCTGGAATCATAGAGCAGTGTATAGAAGTGTCAATGACCAGACGGTGTAGAGGCTCAGGCAGTAATAGATATTATAACAAAACAACCCTAGTCAGGGTCAGTGAGTAACAATGTCACAAGCTGTGTTGTGAATTGATATCACTCGAGCCCGTAGACAATATGATAATGCAGCAGCACAGCAGCAGGGCTCTTTCATTAAAGAATGCCCAGGCATACAAATCGCCCCTGGTTGATCATACACTAGTTCCATTCAGCATGTTCAGCAATACAGATAAAAGTTGCAATTTTGTTATAGCTTTCAACCATGTCTTTATATAAAGCGCAATTACCACTTGGAAGTAATAAAGATATAGAGATCTAACAATAGAAATGTGAATCAGGAAATAACAACAAATGAAAATTCATAGAAAAATAGTGGGAGTGTCGTGCCAATTTGCAAAAGTCAACCTCAAATTCACAAATTCAGCTTTCATGAGTCACATGCCAGTTCGCGCACTTTTTGAAACCAACTCAGCCTTGTCTAAAATCCCATCGAGAAGGAAGAAGTGGACACCATGTTAGTTGTCACCCACTTGTTTCTTCAATATGTTGCATAGGCAAATAGTAAACCTGTGGATCCATCATGACCCAGCAAGTTTTGATAGATTCAATATTGAAACAAAAATTAACGAAAATCCAAAGCTACTTAATGTTGGCAGTTTGGTGTGACAATGATAAATCAATATAATGACTTAAGGATCATGAAAATAAACCAAATTTTAATCTGAATTATCTTGTCAGGAGTGCCAATACACCCAGAAACATCTGCAAGCCAAGAGAGGAAATTTATACAAAAACAACTTCTGTCCTATTGCAGAAGAATTTTTGCAGGTGAAATTTTTGTCCCAGGTAATCAAAACTTCAAGAGATGTAATTAGACGTTACGCTGTTCTACGCCACTTCAATGAAATTCACATGCCAAATGTAAGAGGTTGACATTTTCATTTTATGAAGCTGTGCCTAAATGACAGAGTTTGTCAAAAGACGACCTCAGAACCAGAGATGCAAGAAACAGCCACTAAAAGGCCCAACCAAACTCAATGAATCAAAATCTCCCAATGAAGCGCAAAGGACATATTTCAGACCTTTTCCAATTAACATAGGCATACCGGAGGGGGGCTGGAGGGGGCGGTCACCCCCAAAATTTTGGGAAACAGTTAGATTCGGGCAAAAAGGTTAAAAAATTTGGGCAGATGATTAAATAAAAACCATTTCCACGCAATTCCATTTGAAATGGCATTAAATTCAGATCTTTAAATTCGGGCAAATGTCGCTTGCCCCCCAAAAACCGCGCATCCGGTACGCCTATGCCAATTAACATGTATATAATTGATTTATATGAGCCACCAATACACTTCTTGTATTTTGATAAATTAAATAAGCAAGAGATTGGATGAAATTCACATGCTACAGTTATACATTTTCATATCCTCACCCAAATCAAAAACACAGAAATCAATAAATCTGATTCAGTGAACTACAATCACTTTAATAGATTATTGCCTGGCTTGTTAAAACTGTCAAGTAGGTGTCCAAAGGAGACCGTATGTTCAGGGTTGCCACTGGTCAGGGAAACAAAGTTAGGGAAAAGTCAGGGAGCTTTGAAATTAGTCAGGAAAATTTTGACTTTGCAAAAAGTGAGGGAAATCTTAATATAATATGATGGTTATGAAGTGTCTTTACAAACAGAATCTAACGCTCAAGGCATCTTGAGTGTGCAACCAGGCATCATCCATTTCCTTCTTTGTTTCAAAATCGCAACGTAATTCACAAAAGCCTGTGAATTGCAATTTGAAATTTTTTGTGAGCCTGTTTTGTCACTTTGTGGTCAGGGAAAACTGGTTTCGAGACAGAGAAAAGTCAGGGAATTTCGAAATCCGACTCGAGTGGCAACCCTGAAAAAAATATAATTTTTTCAACATTTTCAATAGTTACTAAAATTTCAGCAATATTGCTATACGACTCCGGCACTCAAAAATCTGGACTTGGTAAAGAGGTCCATTTATGCGAAATTCAGTTAAGGTAGATGTCAATGCAGAAAGTGGGACGCCCACCTTTCAGAGGCCAGTACATGAAAGTAAGTACAATTTCCTGGACAATATGCATTGCTGAGGGTAATAATCAAGGAATGATTTTTAGCATTAGAAATTAGCATAAAGTTCTACTTTCTAAGAACTCTTACATTATCTGTATATATGAATGTTATTCCTGTTCTTGCGCGAATGTGGTATTTTGATTGAAATAACTCTGAATGAATGACTGTAGGAGTTCACTTAATGACAATTCTCTCTGTCTGAAATTAAAGAAAAATAGCATGTTGTATTTTACTGACTCTTATGATACTGAAGAGCTAAAGGAAGTTGTCAAAAACATTCAGAAATTTGGCATTTGATAATTTGTGTTGCTGTTGTGTAATTTGAGAGAACCTTGATCTTAGGGAATAAGCTGCATCTTAAAGAAGACGTCAAAGCTGAGGTCTCAACAGAACATAAGGATCAGTCCTGAATTCAATAGTTACCGAACATCAATTGGCAGCATATCTGAGCATAAGTTCTGTATATATACCTGAGGATTGATCCATTGAATGTCTCGGAGTGTGATGAAGATTCATAAGAGTTTCAATGAATTCTGACGAGCAAACTGCACACTTCCAGTCGAACTGAACTATATCCACTGCAAGGCAAAAAGAATATTCATGAAATATTTATGCATGCATTGATTTATTATACCTGTACAAGTATGTCTAAGAAATTCGCAACTGGGACAATAAAGTTGTATCTATCGAATTTATGATATGCAGTTCTAACTTCTGATCTGTAAAAATGAATCAGTAAGATCAGACATACTTAATTTTTAGTTTCTCAGATCAACATAACCAAAATACTTTCTACCCAGGAAGAAAAGGTGCCAAACAGTGTTATTTATTTGTCTACATAATGAAAATCGAAATTTACAAGAATTTTTTTCTTGTCCTAACACTGACCTTAAACCAGAACCGCAAGCGGATTCAACGCTCGTCTGTTTATGTTAAATCTATCAATGTATGCCAGATTATCACCCACAGGCCAATACCTAATTTCATAACCCTAAGCGATATTTTAAGGTTACAATGGGCAGTTCAACAATGAAGAAAGATGGTGCCAAAAAGACCACAATGTTGGATGTATCGACATTTTCCTGATCCATGCCCACAGGCCAATACCTGTACCAAATCTCATTACTCTAACAGGAATATTGAGAGCACAATGGGCAGGTCAAGGATGAAGAAAGATGGCTGCCAAAATGGCCACCACAAAATGACCGCCATCTTGGATTTCTCAACATGTGCCCGATCCGATCAATACCCACAGACTCACACCTGTACCAAATTTCATAACTCTAAGGGAAATATTGAGGTCAATATCGGCAGTTCAAGAAATGAAGAAAGATGGCTGCCAAAATGGCCGCCATCTTGGATTTTTCATGTCATGTTCCTCATCCATACACAGTTTATTACCCACAGGCCAATACCTGTTCCAAATTTCACAACTCTGCGCGAAATATGAAGGTCACGATGGGCAGTTCAAGAATGAAGAAAGATGGCTACCAAAATGGCCGCCACAAAATGGCCACCATTTTGGATTTCTTGACATGTTCCCGATCCATACCCACAGGCCCATACCTGTACCAAATTTCATAACTGTAAGTGAAATATTAAGGTCACAATTGGCAGTTCAAGAATGAAGAGAGATGGCTGCCAAACTGGCCGCCACAAAATGGCAGCCATCTTGGATTTCTCGACATGTTCCCCATCCACACCCATAGCCCCATACTTGTACCAAATTTAATATGAGCGAAGCGAACGGCTGCCGAAGGCAGCCGTGAGCGTCAGCTCACTTAGTGCAGCAGCAGCCTAGTTGAGATCTGCCACTGGACAGGCTGAGGACGAGTGCCTGACATTACGATGTTTTCTGGAGTTGGTCTGTGATCAATAGATAGTTTCGGTCAGGATAAAAAGTGTCGTACCTTAACGCTTAGTGGCTGAATATTTCTATTTTGATCTCTGTTTCTTCAACCTCCATAGTTCTGTGCTTGAAAGTTGTTTTGAACAATTTTCCGGGAATGAAAACATTGCGCCGCCATTTTCCGTCCAGATGTCGCCACAGTAGCATTGCACAGATTACAGTGCCCCGCACAACAAATTATGGAACTAACAATAGATCTCAGATTCAGTGCAGCCCAGCATGAAGGCAATAAAGCCAATTTAACTTTTGCAGTGTCAGAGATCGAGTTGTGAAGTTCAATTAAGCTGATTCAGTGGGATTGCCAGTAAGCTGATTGCTATTATTTAATATAGATGTACTTTTAATCACAAGAAAGGAAGAATTAGGAACTTTTTTTGATACCATCACAATGAATGGCCTGTAATAATCACTGAATCTGAATATTTAGTTCATATTACTGCCAAAGATACCATATGGCTATTAAAACAGTCTGTGATCTGACAAATTAAATATTTTGTGCCATTTATTAGCATGCAGCATCTACAGTGTAGGTTTGATAGATTATGGTTGTGAAACGAAAAAGGGAAAAAAGAAAGACAGTTTGAATAATAACAAAAGAGATCAACTGTATCGGCCCATTAATTAAAATCATAGGCCTATATTGGACTTGCTAGATTGGAGCTTCGCGAATCCATGGCTTTGCCATTTACATATTAACTCTAAGTGGAAAACTAAGGTCACAGATGGACACTTACACAAACCTTAACCGGGACAACGATGCCGACGCCGATCGAGTTAGGGCTATTCCATTTAAAAACCTGGGGGTGGGGTGGTCAGGTTGCATTTTTGACCCCCCTCATGCATCTAAAGTGGGAAATATTTTCGACCCCCCCATGCATTAAATGCTAATTTTTTACCCACCCCATATGCATCAAATAAATATTTTATTATTACAATGCGTAAGCCTTCATGGAGCGATAATGCACCCCCGTACATCTAAAGCGATTTCTTTTGCATCCCAACATACATCTGAAGCGAATTTCCGCCGATCCCTACATCCATCTTACGAAAAATAAATCAACCTGACCACCCCCCTCCCAGGTTTTTAAATGGAATAGCCCTTACGACTATAGCTCTTCGTTTTCAAGAAAACAGACGAGCTAAAAACTTGCAGAAGATCGAGAACCTAACATTCAATAGTCAGGCCTGACAGGATTTTATCAATACCTTATCAGCTCAGCAATTAGTCATGCGAAATACATCATAATATACTAAAATTACAATAATATCTGAAAATCCAGTGAATTAACTTTTCAAAACAAAAGTATAACCTAGAGAGTTCTGTCAACTCTTTGAGTCTGGGAGTACAATAAGAAGAATCCAACGGTCCAAAACATTACATCATGAAGCAATTCATACAGCCGTACTTGTTTCTATGAAAGGCATAATTCTGTGTTTTATCGATTTTTAACACCAAGCTAATTCCGCTGACTGCAAGAGAAATAAATGTAAATAAAATTACATTATTTGAATAAAAAAAGTTGTACTGGTCATTGTTAGCCTTTAACAATATGATAATATCACAATAAATTTGTAATGATAGTGAAATTTTATCACGATACATTCATCTGTTTTATTTGAAATTTGCTAAAAACTGAGTCAAGAATTAGAAAATGGCAGTGGTCGTGTTATATTTGAGGACACAGCAATGAAGTAAAGAATGGTTGAAACTGCCCACCAACATAGGTCCAGGTGACCTGGTGAGAGCTGGATTCATACCTGGGACTCAGCAATTGGCAGCGAGGACGCTACCACCGAACCGATCTTCCACCCTGAAAAACAAGGAAATACAGGAGCTTTAAAAAAACAGGTATATATTATACAATTATGGACTTCAGTTGAGGTCAATATCTGATTTTATGGATGTGACCGGTGTTATTCACCAAGGCTGTAAGTCGATCATCACCATTTGCCCCTCACCCTTCATTTTATAAGGGTCGAATAGAGATGCATCGATTATTGCCCAGGGGTTTTTGACTTGTATTTATGCACTGGGTAGGCTTGGGTTACCTGTCAAGAGCTGGATTCGAACTGTAACCAGTGGATGGAAGCTCAACACGCTACCGCTACACCAACCCTCCCCCCTCTATGCAACAATGATTTTTACCATAAATGATTTTTTTAAGCCAGTGAAAGAGAGGCTGTGGGTAACCATGTTTAAAGCATTATGATGTCTTGTCAAATGTTGCAGCTTTCGTGTGTCAACTAAGCAACGCACAAGAGCATTGGACACGACTAAGTCATATCAACGACACCAGTCTCGTGACACTACCATTACACAAATATAATTTATCACAGGTAATGTGACGACTGACGAGACTGGAGTCTCTGATTCATACATATATTATATATGCTTTTTAATTATTACCTTGCATTAGTCTTTAAGATGTAAAAGGGAATCCATGCTTGAAGACAGCATATCCATTGATCCATCAATGTTATATTGTCCCCTGAAAGATGAATGGTTAATAAAATATATGATGTGGAACATAAAAACTTGCCGTGAACTAAATTTATGGACAATATCATAGGGCTGCACAATTACAATTAATGGAAAATTTATCCTTTATCGACAGCTCAAGTAATGCAATAAAAATTAAGAAATGATCACAGCAAGTACAATAAATAATTTTTAGATAATGTTTACTATTTTTGACAAAAATCTTGGGATATTCCAATTTTTAATCTGGTCTATGAATATGTCATATGATTTATCAACATCACGTCATGACACTCAATTATCGCTAGTGTGCAAAATAGTGGATGTCCGTCATCCTGACTACCTGAATTGTTTGTTTGTTTGTTTGTTTGTGTTTTTCGCCTCAGCAGCACCTGAGTGGGCTATATCGAGGCAGGCGATCGCCGTATGATGATGAGATGAGAAGACTGTGAGTCTGGTACATACCCTATTAATTCAGGGATGCCCAGGGTCTTTCAGTTGCCCCAGCATAGAACACTGGATACAACCCGCCTCCATTTAATGTCCCATGGGCTCGGACTAAATTGAGTTCCGGGGTGGGATTCGAACCCACGCCCTCAGAGCCAGTGGTTGTGCAAACAAGCACTCTTAACCATTAGGCCACGGAGGAACTCTCCTTGCCTGACTACCTGAAAAGAGCTTCCGAGTCTTAACTAGTGAGATTTGACTGAAAATGAATAATCACCATGTTAAATTGTGTGGCGTCCAAGTTCAAACTAGGGCTTTCTGAAAGCCATTTCTCACACTAATTATCGCATATCGCATCTCAGTCTATTATCACGCAGCACTACCTGAGCGTAACACACAAATGGTTTCTCATTTGTCAGTAACTTATCGTATATACCTTAAAAATAATTTATTACAGTACTTTAATATTAAAGAGATTTAAACCTTCAAATCCATTTGTTTTGACATACCATGAAAATGTCATGTGCACTGTAAAGTTGGGCACCGAGCAGTGTCTGGCACATAACTTGAAGCTAGAAGTACGCTGGTTTTAAAAGTGCTTGCTGGTCGCATGAGTATCATCCAATTTGACCATTGAGTTATGCTGCTGTCCTGCTGAAAGTAAACAAAAGTAAAAACAGTACATGTAGTCATACTTAAATCACGACAACTTAAATCATTTTTTAATTGATTTTAAAGTGACCATTGAAATCATGATGTATTTGATTTCAGGAGATTTATTCGATTGAGATCACATAAATATCACTAACCCTGAAAAAAAAAGAAGTTTGGTAGGAAAAACTAAAAAGCGGGCTGAGGAAAAGCAGATGGTGGGTAGCGAGTAGATTCTGATACAACTAGAGTTTCCAAAGAGAGCGAGAATTATCGAGAAGTCTCGAGATTTTAATGACTCAGCATTTTCTAGTCTCGCTGAGCGAGTCTCGAGAATTGAAATGTTGATCGTTGTTTGACATGGTGTTCATGTTTATAACGGTTACAAAGCATTGGATTGTTGTTTTGTTTTGCTTGATATTATTGTTATTGTGTACTTGCTCCATTGTTCAATTTAAATATCTGTTGATGATAATCCCCATTGTATACCTGATAAATGCTGAAGTTGAACAGATGTTTTAAAATTGTATAATATCTGTGATTTATAGGAAACAAAACACACAGATTAGCATTAAAACTACAAAAGATGTCATAAAGGCCAAAAAACATGATCCATTGCATGACTAAATCTCTCTTGTTATATCGTTGTGACAATGGCAGGACAGCGTCCTAGATTTCTCGAGAAATTCTCGATTCTCATGCATTAGACCATGACCATTCTCGAGAGGTGTTGATTGAGACTCATTGGAAACACTAGATACAACACAAGCTCCATGATACAACTCCATCCGCTAACCCTCCATCGTAGATTCATTCACTACGTATCCCCGCTTCTCTCTGTTCAATTCTAAGTGTCAGGCAATAAAAGCTATTTGGATTTACGGCAATACAAAATTGGCATTCATCAAATGTCTTATTACAGTGAAACACTTTGATATAGAATTAGAGTGGACTGTGGCACTGTGAAAATGGCACTTCGTGTGTCATCATGCTGATGATTTGTCATGATCAAACCCAATACTTTCAATGTTAATTTGATTGAAGGAGACTTATCCCACTTGTTGGTGACAGCCAAACGCAAGGATTATGCATCTGATTTTCACTCTGAAATCAGTTTTGACAAGTCAAATGGCCTTCTATTGATCATGACTAATCAGACAGCCTCTATCTTTCCCATGTTGAGGTAGAGAAGATGACACTTTATCAGCTATCATTAGTCACGAAATGCATTTTTGCAGTGAAATGATCCTCACTGTGTCTATATCAAAGTGTTTCACTGTAAAGGGCCAGCTTACTGGTCTTCTGTCCTCCTACATGTAAATGGCAATTAGACTTATTAGAGTCTGCACCTTTGAATGAAGTTAGGCCTGATCTGGATACTTATCTCGAAAATTTATTGCCAAAGGATCTGTGATACCAGGCACCATGATAGACTGGTTGTTAAAATATAAGTCAGATAGTGGAAACATTTTAAAAAATTTACTAGATCTAAACTTCGTATGTCATGCCCTATTAAAGCGGATTAGTGGACTCCGTCACATACTTAACTTGTCATGATAAGTTAACTACGTTACATTTTTCCCCTCTCTTGAGGGGTTCAAATAAACAAATAATACTCAATGCCAATTGAATAATTATAGGCCTTTTGATTGGGAAAATTAGCAGTATTGAATTTTTAAAAATGTTTTGCCACTTAGTGGAACATTACAGACATGGAACTTCATCCGAATATTATATAGATAGTGGATGGTGAGGAGACCAATATTGAGTTTTATTGGCCGAAGCAGTAATATTGGGCGAGGCCGGAGGCCGAGACCAATATTACCTGCTGAGGCCAATAAAACTCAATATTGGTCGACTCAACATCTACTATTTGTTATATTCTGCACCAAAATTGTCATTCTTATGCATGTTTTTAAATAAAAGAGTTTTATTCTCTAACCATCTTCAATAAAAACATGTAGAGAAAGAAAAAAAAAACTTTTTTTTTCATCTGAACTTTCTATCTAGCTATCTAGCTATCGAGCCAGCTATCTATCCAACTATTATTTAGCTATAATCTATTGTGTCTAATCTATCATTTTCTCTTGATTATTTTTTCCCTATTGTAATAAACGTTTTCAAATTGGTGTTTTTAACCACTTTGGTATGGTATTTTAGTGATTAAATTATTTTTAAGAATTATCTTTAAACATTCTAAAAGAGTAACTGTACATTTTCAGCAGCAAGTTGTTTCTCAGTCTCACAATGATTTAATTGCTGCTTGTTCAATTGGATTGATTTCTGTAAACTACAAATACTTTCATTTAGGATGAGGCACTTTAATTGAAATTTTGTCAATTATCCTTGATCGCAATTAGCACCTTGAGGAGTTATTGTGTACCCTTCAATGACAATCGATAATTTGATTGGAAGGCAGTCAATGCAATGAAAGAGTCAGAAAGACTGATTCTGCCACTGCGATAAGTCAAGTGCATGTATGTGCACTGAGGACGCCAATATAGCTTTAAGGTGCCAATAACACTCTCCACACGCCAATATCGTTATTTATTGCCGTGGCACGTGATTGATATCCTGTCAGTTGATTGGCTCACAAATTTTGGTGCAGAATATTATACAGTTATCGCACAGCACCGAGTGCAATATCAGTTTTTATGGCACCGAGGTGACTAATATTGCACGAGGGCGCAGCCCGAGTGCAATATTAGTCACCGAGGTGCCATAAAAACTGATATTGCACGAGGTGATGTGCAATAACTGTTATATCATATGGTTTTTTTTGGGAAATGCTAAGAAAAGGGCCGGAATTCTGAATTCAAAACTCTTTTTGTGTTTCTTTGACCTGCATGTTCGAAATGTAGTATCAATAACTATTTCACTCACAAAAATGTTTCACACTTTTGGCATCCATAGAAGATATATTTGAAGGTTGGTCTTCTTTAATTTTTTTTCTCAAACTTTGTGGCAGACTTAAGACCTCTAAATTCAACAAAGTCACCTAAAAAATGGGAGAAAAAGACTGTTTTTCGGCCACTCAATGCTTTATTCTGATTAAACAAATAACATACACAGTACTAAAAGTTGATATCTACTTAGCCCTTTAATATACGAATCTTTTGGCCACCACAATCATTTTTCTATCTATTTCCATTGCTATGCAGTGACTTTCTTTAACTATTTAAAACCAACAAACGAAATTGTTGCTGCTGCAAGACTCAATTTGCGTTTCTTTGGAACCACATATTTAAAATGCATCTCACTAGAAATGGATGAATATTTCACTCACCAAAACAAAAGTCACACTATAGGAATCCAAAAATGATGTACTTGATGATAGATTTCATTTCCGATTTTTTTGAAAAACTTTATAGCAGATTTTTGACGTCTAAACACAATAAAATCACCAAAAAATCGGCAAAAATGCTGTTTTTCGGCCACTTAATGCTTTATTCTGATAAAACAAATTATATAAGAAGTACAAAAAGTAGATATCCGATTAGCCCTTCAATAGACGCATCTTTTGCCGTTAAAACCATCTTCCTATCTACTTCCGTTGCCGTGTGGTTGATTTTTTAGTATTATTGAAAAACACATTCTTGTTGTCAGCTTGTGGCTGCAGCAGCATGAAAATATGGTGCTTCCTCTCAGGTCCGTCCAATCTTTTACATGTTAAAATGAGCGTGCAATAACATGCGTGCAATATCGTAGAATATTGCACGGCTGTCGGCCAATCAGCAGCGAGTATTCTGGCTAACCATATGATATTATATTATATTGCTTACATGTATCATTAATATTACTGATTAAACAAATAGACATAGGCCTAAACATTACAGTATTATGTAATTTGCAGTCTTCATACTTTATTTATTTTTGTTCGACCTCAATAATTGGAGGGAAACCATTATATTTAATAAAATAACAATAATGTCACATTATAAACGAATACATGAAATAAAAGAAACTGCTCAAGACTGTTTGATACTCTTTCACATAAAAAATACACAGGATTTTTCAAATGCATGTACAATCATACTGACATTAATCTTTTTGAATATTTTATTTTACAAAATTTAAAATATTAAAGAAAAATCTACCTTTTCAGAGAGCTCTACATGTAGGCCTACAGTGAAAGTGATGAGAAATTGATGGCAACTAAAGCCAATTAACTTATGTCTCAAGAAGTGTAAATGATTATGTCAGTCTTTTGAAATGACAATCACAAATAGATTAGCACTAGGGCCTAAAAGTGCGATCCGCTTTCAGAAGCCTAATTTAAAAGCAGCAAACTGCTTAACTGCTAGTTCTTAGTTGAGGTAGAGGGGTGAAACAGTAGCGGGCAGATAGGTATGTTGTACTAGTTCAGTTGAATATGCCTCTTCTTTGTTCAGGCAAAGGCCCAGAGAACAAGTTGTCAGTCCCGGGGGGGGGGGGGGGGTACTTCGCGGACTTTAGCATACAGATGCGCCACGGCAATTTTGAAAACCAGAACCATTTTAATCCGGAAACTGCGCCAAAACCACAAACCATTTTAATCCTTCACTAAAATTTTTTGCAAACCAATTTAATCTTCATGGTTTTTAAACCATTTTAATCCTCTTTTGAAGCCGATTCCAACGGTACCAAACATGTTGGGGTTGCGAAAACCAGAACCAAATTAATCAGAATTGTCAAAAAACCAAAACCATTTTAATCCAAGAAGGCCAAAAAACCATTACCATCCAGCGGCGCCTCTATATACACCCTTATAGAGTGAGAACCCCCCCCCCCTGGGTTGTCAGTAGGCCTATTGAAAAATCGTGGCAGCTGTACCAGGTACAATATTAATACTGCTCAAGAAAGGGAAATCCTTGCTAAGTTCTGTTCACTTCTCAAACTGCTTTCATACTCTTATGACGTATATAAATTATAATCATAACATAATGATCAACATCAATGTGTGCTCGTGACAGAACTGAGAACAGTCCCTCTCCCAGCAGTCAGAATGCATTTCCCCTCTTCTTATAAGTTTCCCTCAGAAACATTACCCCAGAGGAGTCCAGGGTACTAAAAAGGTAAACAGCTAAAATCCTTACCTCCGGCCACTTTCTGCAATCTTCAGCATTGCAAATTATTAGGTGAAAATCCCTTATAATCATCCGATTTGAAAAATTTAAAGTTCCACATGATGCTCTGGACGTCCTGCTTCTTCTTCTTCTTCTTCTTCTTCTGTAGTTATTTTCCGCCTCTTGTTCAGACGAACCTCCATTTCGAATAATATAAAATCATTATAAAATCCTTTGGAGTGATAAAAGTTGCAGTTAAAAACAGTATTGTAATAATCCGTTCGGATAATTGGCTACAACTAAGATGCAGGCTACGGCTACGGCTAGGCTAAAAACTAATATAGAATAAAATCAAATCTGTACAAGTGTCTGACGAATTTTATTCTTAATTGTGACGTTTCCGGGCTTATGAAGGGAGTACAGGATCTCTCCACGGCATGGTCACTCCTGGGCTGCTCGGGCTACCCGGGTGTGATTCAAGCCGCGAAGAGTCTGCCTATGTAACAGTCCCCATTCAGGATCGCTGAGCATAATTCCTCGTCCTCCATTGGTGGTCTCCTTCCCGCTTCCTTATAGCAATCTTTCAATCTTATAATGCTCCTCCTTCTGCACTCTTCCAGGGCATGACATTTAACTAATACGTGAACTATATCTTCTTCTTCCTTGCCACAGATGTTACATGTTGCGTTGAATCTAATTGTGGAGAATTCTGCCTTCTTCTTTTCTGTCATGAAGCGTCCGCTGAGCATTCTAGCTCTGCAAGTGGCTGCCTCCACCATTCTTGGTTCGCCCTTGCAAGGGTCCCATAGTCCATGGGAGGTGAGTCCATTGCTTGTGATGAACCAGCTGAGTGTACTCCTCTCACTTGCATCGCTGATGAGCTTAGCTTCCCAGTGGTTTCTTATGGTAGTTTTGACGAGTTGCTTCCATTCTAGTTTTGCTTTTGGTGACGTAAGATTTTTATAGACGTCTATGGAATATGTGTCACCGATCATACTGACCAGCGCAAACCAGCTGTGCCTGTTTGTCGTACCAATGGCCAATTGCCTCTCAGCCAATCGATAAAATTTATGATTCCTTGGCAGCCGACAGATATTTCCGTACAATGCAAGGACTTTCTGGTGTAGTTGTCCCTCCAGGGGGATGACGCCACTCAGGAGATGGATGAATTCGATTGCAGTGCTTTGAGGAAGGCCTTGTATCTGACGTAGCATTTTTCTATATGTTAGACTCAATGAATTTAGATCTTCTTTTCTTAGGACTGTTGCTTCTAGACCATGAAGCAGCTTAGGTGTAACATAGCATTGGATTATCTTAATTGCAGCAGGAGGTTCGAGTCCATTAACTCCATGGAGCCCTGTCTTCAGCAGGGAATAAGCCATGCGCCTGGCCTTTTGGATATTGAATGTCACATCCACCCTCCCGCTACCACCATTCCACTTGAGTCCAAGGTGGACAAATGAATCGTCAATTGTTACTGTAGTACTGCCGATTTTCCAACCCCGATTCTCCAGTGGTTCGGTTTTCTTCTTAGGAGCAACCAAGTCCGTGACGATTGTCTTCTTGGGATGCAGACTATATTTGTGGTTATTCGCGTAGTCTGTGGCGCAGTTCAAGAGTGCCTGAACTTGCTCTTGTTGGAACGTCATCAGCACCACGTCATCGGCACAGGCAGGGCTGCCGGTGAAGAGGCCTCCGATTTCTGTTCCCAGACCACTGCACTCTATTTGTTTAAGGAGGTCATTAATATAAAGTTTGTAAAGTAGGGGAGAAATGATACTTCCCTGTTTCACTCCCTGGGTTACTTCATACACGCTCGAGTCGATTCCAGTCCATCGGACCCTCTCACTAGTTCCAACGTACAGGTCATCCAGTAGGCCCCACCAATTTCCGGATATTGGTTGTTCAAATAGCTTACTTTTGAGGCGATGGTGGTTGACAACATCGAACGCTTTCCTTGCGTCTAGAGACGCAACATACAGGGGCTGTTTCTTGTCTTTTGCCTCCGCAGCAGTCTCTGTTATTAGCAGGCTTGCCATGGACGGGGATCGTTGCGGCGTAAAACCCACTTGAAGATCTGAGATGTCCTCCTGAATGGCATCCTGAAGTTCATCGTTCATGCAGATTATCTCCAGAACTTTTAACAGTATTGGTGCCACAACTGCAATATGACTTTTCCAATTCAAAATTTCATCAATTATAAGTCCTTAGAAATTAAATGTTTTGACAAAATCTATGTAAATTCCATCTATGTACAGCTCAGGATAACCAACTGGTCTCTGAAGAGAATGAGAGATCGTTGCCTTACTTTTTGCCACATGTAGCGAATACATGTATAAAGCACAGTGAAATAGTCATTTTCAGTTCAGCCACATGGATCTCTCTTTTCAGTTGACTTCTCCCTTAAAGTCTGGCAATTATTGACAGGGCTGGAGCAGAATCCCACTTCCACATGTACACAATTCCTCATGGCTCTTTTTGGTTTCAAGTCAAATCTTCTTTTTTGGTCTGCAGCATGAATATCAACAACAGCAATATTGGATTAAAAATTAAGGTTTATCAGTACCTCTGCAGGTTATAATGTAACAATGGGAGAGACAAACAAAATAACAGGTGAGGAAAACCAATATTTATGAAAAGTTACATAACTAATCAGTTAATTTTTTTTGGAAAATTATCAATATCTAAACAAAGTCTTGTAACCGATCAGTTAAAATTTTTGCAATATCCGGTTTCAGGAGTCCAAAAATACTAGAGGGAATCACATGGAGTGTGAGGCCTTGCGGTGAAATATGTGTGAATGTCATGTAGTTTGAAGAAGCAACAGCTGCACTGCTACCCTTTTTGGAGTGCTGCATTTATGCCTGCCTTGCAAATCACGCCAGGCTGTTGGAGGCCACTAAATAAGGCAATTTATCTTTTGCTCTGACCAGTTCTGAGTTATGGTTATGGCCAGAACATGTGCTTTTGGCCTTCTGGCCTGTAAATGGACAAGCGGAATGTGTGAGCAGCAGTGGAAATGGCAGGAGCAGGAAGTGCACTTGCCATGCCTTCCTCTTGATGAAAAAAAAACCCTGACACAATTACACATATTCACTGTGAAATTGGCCGCAGGTTAAATTCACTCATACCACTAAAATTACCATGGGATCAATCAACAGATTTCTGTTGCATCCTAGATCACCTTACAACAAACACCAAGTCACACACCAGAATTTAAGGTATGAATTCAAAGTTCCTTCTACTCTCTGACGGTTGATCATAAGTATAGGTTATTCACCATGGGAGATGGAATATGTGATTTATCACCCAAGGGCTTTAGCCCGAGGTGTGATAAACACATATTCCTGATATCATGGTGCATAACCGGTTTCTGCTTATACTGTGAGACAAACACTCAAACATGAGAGGATAGCTGGACTACAGAGAATATGATAATTATTTCCCTGAAATACTGGCATGTGATTGGCTGACAGAGGTGTCGAATGGTATAAGTGCCACTATAGGTTATTCATCAAGGGAGAGAGAATATCTTATCTATCAAGCACCTTAGTTTCGGGTGAATCGGGACAGTCCCCTATTTCTATAAAATAATACTTCATGCCATGTTTAGGCGATTGAAATATTTGACATGCAAAAAAAAATGAGAAAAATCTTAATTTAATTACATGTAAAATTTGCATATTTTCAAAAATATGATAAATGACACAAAGTACATTAGTAGGGTTATTTTTGATGATTCCGAAAATTTGTCATTGCCCATGATCTGAACCTAAGACCCAACATACAGAATCTCACATCTATAGTCAAGTATTCTGGTCCCATAATTTGCCAAAACAATGTTAATAACGTTTCCTGCAAAATTATATGCAAAGTTTTGATCAGCTGCTGAGAAGTCAGTTTCTGCAGGCCCAAATTTAAAGTGCTGCAGCTCTTCACTGTCTGTAGTTAGAATTATAAAACCCGACCACAATTTGCGCTACTATGTATGCCAGACGTGTGCCAAAAATTATTGACCTGTGTTAAACAGAAGTAGCTGTAATATAAGAAATATAACACGTTTCTATTCTGTCCCGATTCACCCCAGTGTCCCGATTCACCCCATATTACGGTAATACTTCTTAATCTAGAGAGTTTGCTAACACAACACCCCAACGAAGAACATAGCTTTTTGATATCTATGGATCCCATGATAAATTATGATTGAATTTAACACCTAAGTAATCAGTGATATTAGTTTGTTGTAGGATATGATCATCGAGAACAATATCTAGATTACTATTATTATTTGATACATAAGAATATGACCCAAGCATAACATTACATTTATCAGCATTAAGGACCAGACAGTTAGCATTATACCATTTAGATACCTCAGACACACTTGATTGTAAGGCGACACTTAATTATCCCCCATGCTATGCTATGGGGGATTGTTATCCCCCATGCTATGCTATGGGGGATTGTACTTTTAGTCTCCATGTCATGGCATCCATCAAACATCTCAAACACCTCACCAAGCACAATGCTCATCCGTTCCCAACATTCAGAGACCCGCTAAACTTGTCAAATCTTACCATAAATCAATAAATATCATAACCATTTCCACAACCCAAATACTTTTTCAGCTGAGTTGCTGTGCTTTTGGTCTGCAGCCATGTTATTTTTAAAAGCGAACTCCACCCCCAGGTGTCTCCACATCCTTACATGTATGCACAATCGTGCCCCTGTTGGAAATATTTGGCATAACTAAAATTGGAATTCTGGTGGGTATAGGTAGATGTGCAGGGCATGGGGGATATGGAGGCAGTATACCTGCTCTTGTTGATCTTTAGCTTCTCCTGGACCAAGGAAAAAAATAACCACTTACCAATTTATTTATTTGGCCGACCTTACCTGATCTGATGCAAAATCCGACAATAGAAACCACACCAAGCTTACCTGAATGGCACTTGAAAAAAAAAGTGCAAAGAGTTTCTCTCTTTCAACCAGTCTTATGTGCATCCCACATCAGTTATTTCACAAATTTTGAGGTCACTTTTGCATCATTACTTCCTCTCTGGCTATTGCCAAAATTTCACTTTTTATTCATCAATATGGTGTTTCATACTAAATACTAGGTGCTAACTCTAATTTTAACATCATATTGCTTTGTAAAATGACTAAAAACCAGGTCAGTTCAACTCTTGGTGGCACCTCAGTCATGAGAGCCAAAGACAGTCATTGTGGCTCCCTCTATAATTCATGGTGCCAATTAAATTGTCTACCAGTACCAGTGAATATCCTAATTGTCCTATAATCAGACCTTCTGTGATCAACCACTTGAATATTGCTTATTTTGTTCAGAAGATTTTACCAGTGTTCATATCTTATAAAATTAAGCAGTACCCCTTATGGGTACTGAATGAAGTGATTTTATACCAAACAAACTGTATCAGATATGAATAATTGGGGAAAAGTTACACAGCATTTGATAACTGCAGGGGGCCCAATTAGACTTTTTAAAAGAAAATATTGGCACATTTGGGTTTATCAATTGGCCTATTTAAGCTAATATGATTACCTTGATATCATGCCTAGATATTAAGCAATTATAAGCAATTAATGAATCAATCAGCATTCAGCAAATAAACATATTCCAAAGGTTAGTGCAGCATGTGTCAGTTGCAGCCACAGCAGCATGCATGCAATTTTTTTTTGGAAAAGTTTTTTTTACGATTCTAAAGTTTTAAAGCAATTATGTTTAAAATATTGCAAATTTTTCATTACAAATGAGACAATGTCTACATAATTACAAGAGATTCAGATTCAGATTCAGATCATTTATTTGTATCATACTAAAGAAGAACACCCTCCCAAGAGCCACTACCAAGGGGCCACTTGTCAAAATATTTTATTATTTACATTATACATAAACAAGACCATTTTATGAGTCTTAATTATATATATATGTTTATTAAGATTTGTGAATAGGAATTAGAAAATAATAAGACAATGTATTAACTGACGTTTACACACAGTAACTGGAGAGGGTGATGCACACGTAGCTATACAGATCACTTTCTTAAAAAAAAATGGAGAAAATGGAGATTCTTTCCAGAAGGAGATGTTTAAAACGTTAAAACGTTTCTGAAGCAGATTGCTTATATATAAGAAATATGTTTCATAGTTTTTTATCAGATTATTTTACTCAAGGTAAAGATATGATCTGGTTACATATCCAGAGTGCCTCGTTGTCGCACTGAGCGTTTTAAGAAAAGTTTCGCCTCCATGGGCGGCACTGTATATCCACTGCCATTGGCCTTAATCCATTGAGATTTCCAAGTTTTGTTGAAATTCTCCTTGCAATGTAGTACCTAATTACTTGGCACACCTGAGGCCCCTATTATATGTCATAACTCCACTTCACATGAATGGCATGGAAAAAAATTCACCTGAACGAATCTCCAACCGAAGGGTAAGGAAATAAATAAGAAAAAATGCCGGTGTCTAATTACTGAGCAGTTGGTAGTACTTGGTACTCGGTTTTGGTCTGAATGATTTTTGTGATCGTCTTTAAACAACGCAGAAATGAGCAGAGAGCAGCCTACCTAGAGTGACCTTGGACGCCTGATTGCGGCCCTTCAGTGGAAGATGTGTCCAGTAAAAGCAAGCTGGACGTGCAACGCACGTCAATGTCAAAGAAAGTGCTTCTACAGCTGCCTAAGTGGCCCACAAGGAAACATCACTCTAATTGACATCACTGAATTGCAGTCTCTGTAAAAAAGAAAAAGAAAACCCTCACAAACAACTTTCCTGTAAAATTCACAATAATCTCCCTCCCCCATTTAGAATTTTGGGGTTTATGCTATTAGAAATGTATAACCTCTGAAACACAATTTAGGGGAGGCCATTTCTTCTTTTTTTTTAAATAATTTGAAATTCGCCTATGGTTTAAATGACATGGTATCAGGAATCCTGTATGGATATATGTTTGGGTCTTTACGTCCTGTATTTATGCACTGGGTAGGCTAATTAGGACAGGAGGAGGACACGGCAATGAGGTGAAAGATGATTTAAGGTGGCTCGCTACTCATGATCCAGCAAAGGCGGCGTCACCATAGCAACAGCTGCCTGCTGAGCTCTGTGAGCTGCTTTTTTGGACTTTTATAATTCCGAGCAACGGCCGCTTAATTTGCTATTTGCGCCACTTCTATTAGGGTTAGAGACTTCTGGTTAAAAGCATTAGATGCGCTGTGAAGAGGACTGCAATCAAACAGAGATTCAGCTTTATAGTCTAAATAGAATATTTTTACAGGCAATTTTCGGCAAGCAGGTCTAATTTCTCAAAAATGACTTTGAGATACAAATAAATTTTTATATCAAAATCCATCGCGGTAGGATACCTTTTTTCCTCATAATATTTAGAAATAACTGACAAAGAAATGGGAAATCCTATCTAGCCAATTTTTTTTTGCGCCATGGTTTATGAAAAAAGTTTAAATTGTCAAAATCAATATTTTTATTCCGAGCCCCTTGGAAAGCCATTTAAACTAAATATATATCTTTGAAATTGTTATCAGCTTTTCCATGAAAGTATCTTCTTTAATCTAATGCTTCATTTTATAATATGACATGCATGACCACTGAATTGCAGGGCAAACTTCACAGTAAAAAAAATTAGAAAGAAATTGAGTTTTTCGGATGTGTGTGGACTGACTTTCTTGTACATAACCTCAAATATTTTGAAACAAAGGCTGGTTGGGACCACTTTTTTTTACATATCCTTGCTATAAACTATATTTTGGGTCATTCTAAACTATTTTTGAGAAATCCTATCTTAGAAAGTTCACGAGTATCGAGCCACCTTAAACAGCCATCCAACGTAGGCCCAGGTGACCCGGCAAGAGCTGGATTCGAACCCTGGACCCAGCGATTGGCAGTCCAGCACGCTACCACTAGAGTCTAGTGACTAGACCAGCCCTTCCCCCCCCCCCTCAGGAATCATTTAAGATAGGTATTTAACCCTTTCTTCAAAATGACAGTAATTTCTGGGAAATACAGATAATGCAGTGCATGTCTGGTGGTTAAACACAATTTTTAAATTAAAATTACCTGCCACAAAACAACGGTGATTTTTCTTGACCAAAAAACCCCAAAAGGCGAAAGAAGTCGACTAATTTTAGCAGGTCATTTTCTGATTTTGACCAATTTCAAGCGCCAAAATGGCCATGTATAGGACAGAATATGAAAGGACGAAATTTAGTTTGGATGCAGTCCATGTGGACATCTTGTATTTCTGCAAAAATGGTGGAGCCATGCGCTCTTTATCCCCCAAAAGAGCAAAAGCTTCATCAACTTCGTTTCGTATCTCAAAAGATGTGTGTGCACTTTTGAAACAATACCTTTTTAAAAGATATGAAAAATGGGGAAAAGAAATTGGAAACCATCGGTAACCAGAAGTGAAATGAAAATTTGAAATATATCTTTATTGTGCACGAAACGAGATGTACCGTAAAACGGGGTTACTTTGGTATCCTGTATCTCTTAAACCAATATATAGAAACCAGGAAATTTCTTTTTGCATCTGCTAGAGTAACTTGTCTACTTTTTATGTACATTAATTTTGTTTCAATATCATGATACCAGTGCTTTTTGTGAAGGCCATTCTGGGAAAAGCAGATTTTGTAGGGAAGGGAAGTGTCTACTTTGTTCTGGGTGGGTCAAGTGCAAGCTTACGCAGTGAAAATTGTGGACGATTTTTAAAGATAATATATCACAGTTTCAAATGACACAGGATTTATGCAATTTGGTGAGTTTAGGGCTATGGCTAATGTTACCCCAAATCTTCAAGTCAGTGGCCACTCCTGCAAATGGCAATTGGCAAGAGATGGAACAGTTTGTAGCTACTAGCAGTTAAGGAGGCATAAACCTTGATTTGACAAACAGGTGCATGACCCTGAAAATTATGTTGACTGCCATATATGCTAAAAAAATACATTAACTGGTCCAATACAATAATTGCAATTTGTGTCATTTAACAAGCATAACATAGCGATGATGTACTGGCTGCTAGGGAAGCTGTGAACCACCGTAGACATATGATTTCATCCAAAATAGCATTAGACAAAGTTATTTCATCTTGGATTATTTTTTATGGTGTTTGTCAACATAATAATGTATTAGTGAATTACGCAAATGTTGAAAATTAGAAGAGAAATGTAAAATGTCATATGATTGATAAAAATTGTTTTAGAATTACACCTTTTATGACTAGTAGCACATCTTCCATTCTTGTATTGTGACCTTAAAACTGGGTCTTGTACACACTAGGCCTATGTCATTCTGAACTAGGGGGCAGTAGTACACAGAGTGTGGCACACATGTCAATACTTAATTTTGGTTCAGAAATCTGTGCTTGAGTCACAAGTTATTCTAGATTACAAAAATACGTTCCTCGGCTTGTTTGGTGGCCAAAATAACATAAATAAATTCAATTCTTATGTAGTGCATGGTATGACATGCTCAAAAGGCGGCCAAAGTTACCCCAACTCCGGGTTACTTTACCTGACCCTTTAATTATCTAATAAAACATAGAACCATCATAGATTTTGGAAAGCTTTTTGACAGATGAAAACGTCAATGTACTGGCTGTATTATGGCACAAAACTGTTGATATTCAACAAATAGTGTTTCTCAGAACACAAATTTGGTGCTCCAAAACGGCCAAAGTAACCCCGTTTTACAGTATATCTGAATACATGAAAGTTTATCTGCCAAAGATCCTCGCGTTGCAAGGACAATTTCTGGCGTCTTTAGAAGGCAAGATGGTTAGAAAAAAGCGTAATAAATGATAATTGCTATTTCAGGCCAGATGATGTTGTTAATTTGTCAGAGCCGGATATCTGTTGCAGCCCTGTGTGATCCTCCCTTTAAAGCCCATCTCTTTATACTGTGTGTCTCATCATAGGAGTTTCTAAACCTCACTTGCTGATTAATAAAAAGCTCCAATCACAGCCAAATGCCTTTGAGTCCTAAATGAAGTTACATCATGCCCTTTGACAATTACAAGCCAGGTGCTGATGATATCCATACACGTGTGACACACCACAATCCAGAAACACAATCCTCGATTTATTCCCTGCAGTGTCTGAGTGACTCTGGAACATTATTAAAGCAGCAGGTGGCATCCTAGAATTTTACTTACAAGTTTATCTCATCTCTTGTAATATGAGACGATGTCATATTGCGTGTTGATGGCATGGCCGGTGGATTTGCGAAGTTATTAATGTCAAAAACGAAATCAGATATGTGATTATTTCATATTTCTCTCAACCTTTTTAAAAATGATTCAAAAATGGGGGATTCACGATTCAAGAATCAAGATTTTTAGAACACATGCACGGAAAAAAGGTTTGTGTGACACAGACAAAATAAACGCTAGCTGCCATTTGTAGCTGGTGTCCGTCAAAAATTTTGTGTAAATTCAGACAAATGGTATGTGTGTTTGACACTCCAAAAATTGATTACGATTGACAATTTCCTTGTTTATTTCACAAAAAAATCTCATCAGATTAAACAAAATTTTGGACGGACACCAGCTAACGTTTGTTTTGCCTGTTTTACACAAACGTTTTTTTTTCAGTGCAGAGAGACATCTCGTTTGTTTTCGAATGTAACACGGTTTTTGGAAGCTTTAGTAAAACAAATGCTGGGCTTAGAGATGACAAGTGTAGGTTATTCACTACGGAAGAGGGAATATGTGGTTTATCACCCGAGGTGCGATAGATGCATATTTCCAATCCCATGGTGAATAACAGGCTTATACCATGAGACAAACAGTCAAACATGAGACGATAAGTGGACAACAAAGAATATGGGGTTTATTGCTGTGAAATACAGGCTTGTGATTGGCTGACAGAGGGGTCGAATGGTATAAAGTTGGGCATAGTTTCCAGCATTATCTATCAGGTTACTGTATTAAAAATTACATCTTTAGAGTTGAATTGTGATGTTTCAACAAATGTGATTTACCATACAATCATGCTCTCAGGTATCGCAGTTTTGATCAAGTTGACATCGTCTGATGTCCCTGATGTCATCCTGTAATAAAATCAGTTGACATTTTCACCAGACTATGTGTCATGTCTCAAATCAATGCGTGAAAATGAATTTTCTTGCAAGAAGGCAGGTCAACCAGCCTGGCCCAAGGTGTTCTGATAAGACCAAGCCTGTGTACCAACATTTGTATCATTTCCTATATTCCAGATGCACTTTCATAATATTGTGTTGGACGTACATCCCATTTTCGTGTCGGAGGTATTCAGACTCAGACTCAGACGTAATTTATTTCAACATTTTACAACATTAGATTAAAAACAAACAAATGTATAAAGAGAGAGGAGACCCTCCCAAAGCACTATGTGCCGCTACTGGAGGACCACCTATACATCATAATTATTTTATACTTCTACCAAGCGCGTCCATGTGAGTCGTGAGGCATCCAGATCCAACATTGCCCTTCAGGGTTAATTAGTTAAAAAAAGAAAGTATCTAATTCAAGTTTTTGAACGGAATAAGATTTATATATACACACTTTGAGTGCTCTCCTTGGCAATTGTATTAGGTTTTAATGACTAAAGAGGCCACCATGCTATTCATAGCCATAAATGTGCTTTGTATTAAAAGTTTCATGAAATTAACATCTGTTACCTGTGAGCAGGAAAATTATCTTGTAATTTACGTGTCAGATATGTACACTTAGAATCAGTGTTGGAGTCCTCGAGGCCGGCCTAGTCCTCGGCCTAGGCCTCGGAGCCACTTTTGATGGCCTCGGCCTCGGTCTCGGATGACCAATCCTTGGCCTTGGCCTTGGTCTCGGACCCTCTGGCCTCGGATATTTGTCTGAGGCACGTCCGAGGCCAGCGAAATTAATAAAGTTCAATTTTGATGGAACAGTCAAACAAAATTTTCCTGTCAGCTAAGTATAATTATCTGTCAGTTTATTTAATATAAGGAACCTATTATCCTATACATTATTATAATCTGATGGAATAATTTTCTGCTTGTCTTTTAAGACTGTCTATATCTAGGCCTATTTTAGGCTTAGTGCCAAGTTATAAGCGGTGCCATTTTTTTGTGATAGATATGAAATTATAAATCGACTGACAGTATTTGAATTTTTATTTTCCTTCCCTAATTGAGTTGAACATTATTTCATATAAATTTCTACTATAACAATTTGAAGTTTTTGTTTACATGTTATGCAAGATGTGTTAGTACCTGATCATCAACTTCACACACACGAGTGTCACAACCCAACAAAATGGAACAGGACAAAATTTGTGACTGAATCTCATCCATGCCTCAAAAAATATTCCAAATAACTTTGATATAACACAAATTTGCAACTGCCTAATAAATTCGAACCCAGAAATTCAGAGTATCTATCTACATGTATCTAGAAAGTGAGTTTTTTAAAGCAGTTATAATAAAGCCCGTAGTGAAAGTGATAAGCCGCCTCAGAATTTTTTTAAAAACTAACCAATTATTTTCCAGTCATGGTGAAAAAGATTAATTAATTCCTTCCCAGTGCTCAGTCTTGAAATGAATTTCTGGTGGATGGGCTACTGTATTTCAGTCTGCAATGTTTGATTTAGAAGTAAATAATTAAACATAATTGAGGTTGTTAGACACTCAAAACAAATCTTATCTGTCACTGTTTCTGTTACAAAAAAGTCCCAGTGAGATGAGTTCCATGCCCTGTTCTTTAAAAATGTAATGGTGCCCCCCTTATTGTCTTCATTTCAGAGTTTTACTTGAGTCATTGAGTGAATCTTTAATTGTACTGTTATAGCCTTATCATAAGCGATGGCTAAATGCCGATAATATACCAAGCTAAAATAGTTCGGCAGTGAATCATAAATTTTGTCCAGCCGGCCTCGGTCTCGGTCTTGGTCTCGGATGCTCATGCCTCGGTCTCGGTCTCGGATGTCCTGGCCTCGACTCCAACACTGCTTAGAATCTTATTGCGTCAAATGTCACTGCCTGACAGAATTCACAAGAATTGATGCGAGGATTTTTAATGCGAAATGAAAGTGTACTCCCACAGGCAGTAGCCTAACTGACAGCAAAATGAAACCAGCTAACCTATTTCTTTCATGACATTGACATCTTATATTAGGAGTGTTTAAAATTTAATAATTGCAGCAATCAAACATTGCATTACTTAAACGCAAATATCTCAAAAACCAAATGGGATGATCAATTGTTTTTTTCTGTACCTGAAAATAGACCTCTTTTGGCACATTATGGTACCCATAACACATACATATTTCAATTTAGAAATTTTGACTCATTTGTTGATGACTTCACGGAATTTGCCCCAAGGGTGTGGCCAAAGTTTATGACATCAATGATCTAACACTAGCCCTGGGACCCATGCGTAGCATGGGTCATGGGTCGTCCCATTCAAAATCTTGAGATTTCGACATGGCATCAGGAGAATTGGTCTATATCAAACAGTTTTTATCCAAATTTAATGAAATTTTGGATTTGGGTAGCCTACATACTTTACTGCTGACGGCACCACTTTTGAAAGCACTTCCACTATGGTTTATATGGTAAAAATTGATTTTAAATGAGGGAATTGCCAAAAATTTGTGAGAAACAGCTATCAGCATCACTTTGATGTTTTCTTGAGTGAAATAGTTAAATAGTGGGCGTTAGTGGAACTCTCTTTTTTCCAGCTCTCCTGTGTTGACGAGCAGAATAAAACTATTTCCGGAAACATCAGCCTGGGAATTTACAATGGAGCCGGGTTTCTAAGGTCCGTAACAAAGTCTAATCAGCCTGACAGTACTGGAATATGGTGGCAATCCATGCTAAACATTCCATTTAAGACTCGGCAATGCAAATCTGTACTGTCTTCAATGGATTAAAAGTGCCCTGGGGCCTGGAATGCCAGCTCCACTCAGAAATGGTACAAAATGGCAGCTTGTTCCCGGAAATAGTTTTATTCTGCTCCTCAACACAGGAGAGCTGGAAAAAGGAGAGTTCCACTATCACGGCCTATCGGACATGTTGTTTGGACGCTTTGTTGTTTTGTAAGCATGGTACAGGCATCACACTGAGCAGTCCAAAATATTGATGTCTTGCGAAGAGAGCTGCCTCTGATTATTGGTCAAGAGGTTAGGCTTGTTTGCCAAAAGGCGGTCTTGGCTTCTTTTTTTTGGACAAACTGGAGCCTTTAGAATCTTACCGGAATACTTGTATTACTCTCTGTCACGTAAAGCAGAGGACAAACGTTTGGTCAGTTATCTCAGCCTACAGGCCATGTACAGGCAAAATTCAAACACTCACCTCAATGGTATCAGTTTTGGAATAATCGTAGTACATTTCCAGATTGATTTGACAAGATTTTTTTGCTCCCTTTAGAAATACATTGCGATTGATTTGTTTACGTCTGACAAGATTTCGTGACGCTACAATGTAGCAAACCATTGCAGTGCTATGACGTCACAAGAGATGACGTCACAACTTGACTACAGCGTCCCTAGTGTCAAAAAATTGTCTCCTGCTATGATGTGACAAACTGTACGTCATCACTGTGTAAGTAAACAAGTAGACAGATGTATACGGTAAGTGCAGCCCTCTAAGTTTTGGTCTGGTAGCACGCGAAGATTGACGGATGAGATGAGGAACAGGTGAACTCATTACATGCATGTGATGGACCTTTCACTTGCTCAGCACTTACACTGATAGGCTACAGGGGCCGCAAATATAATGTCTTCTCTCATCAGTATCAAAGCTGGCTTTTTGCTCTTGAAGGTCCACAACCACTAGAAAATATTTTGGGTTCACCAGCTAGCGTTTAAACCCTTGCATGCAAAGACCTTCATCAGAGAAACTTGGTCTGAGCTGTAAATGCTCGCTGTGTTCAGCCACCTTACAATAATAGTGCATGGCAGCATTGGCAGCATTGGCAGGGATGTCAACAATTGTTTGCATTCTTTTTCCTGCAACACAATAAGTAGATGATAAATTTTATTTACTCTTGCTATTTTTAAAGGAAACAAACACTGACAACAACAGCAAAAAATATGTTGATAGAAAGGTGACCAACGGAAGCACACCTGAACCAATGTCTTGTAATGTCATACTGCACGAACTCAGCTCTTTGATCTCATAGCTAATAGAGCAAGGTGGTTGTTGTGTCCTGCAATTGATGGAGGGATGAGAAGGCATCCCCTTGAAGAACCTTGTACCATCAATTTGAATGAGAAATGAAATAGGATTTTTCTTTTACTTGAACGTTCGAACCAAAAAAATTCATAGGGCAAAAATCATGTTGTTCTGACTTTATGATCATTTTGTGTTTGTGGTGTGTACATGTTGATATACACTTCTTATATCTCCAAATTCTCATCCGGTCCTCGAGATTCCAAAAGAACATGGCTTCAGTTGTAAATTCAGATGCCATTGAAATCAGCCTCTAGCTGTTTTCGGCAACTTTCCACATTGCGTTATTAAACTTTTAAGCATTCCTTTAATTATTCTTCAATATTGCATTGTTTTAAACACAGCAGATTTGAATTTCTGGAAAGATTGTTCTTGTTGGGAAATTATCTTCTTTTGCAAATGAAACATTTTACACAGATGTGAAGCTACATTAAATTATAATATATAATTATAGGGGTTAGATATTTCAATTTTTCAGAGGTGCAGGTGCCCATACAATACTTTCAAAAACCCCAAGTATGCAGTTTCTTGTCCGAGTGGCCTACTTCAGCACAGTAACCATCTCTAACTCACCAAAGACATAATGAGATTTTCAGTCAATCAATATGTGTGATTGAGGAAACAAATTTGTTTATCATAATATGCAATCAACTTATATTACAATAGTTGCTTACCTTAGGGCTTGGTGAATCAAATTTATTTTTAGAAAATATTTGAATGTATTTAAACAGTACTTGAAATTGCAGGACTTATTGCAGTGAAATACTGGCTTGTGATTGGCTGACAGAGGTGTCATGAGCCAAGTCCAAGCTGGATGTCGTTCGGATGAGACATTAAATTGGCCGCCCCTTTTCTCTGTGTCTGTGAAGGGCAAGTAAAATATCCTTCAAATGGGGTAAATGTGTTAAGTGTTGAGGACTCCCGTTCTCTCTTTCATCTCATCAATCAACCCTCATGAGCAACCGGATCTGGTGCTGGAGGCCTGCACTTGCCATATCTCTATCTGTTTGAATTGGCAACTTGGACAGGGGCAAGTCTTTTTAGTGTGCCAGTTCACCCATATGGGATTAAAATATATATATATCCTACATTGTACATGGTCTGTGGAACTTGCCCTTTCGGATGTATTGCTGTGAGCGTACCGTTCCAAACAACATTTTTAAAAATAATGTTTCAAATACAAACCCAGCCCTGGAATGGGCTTATTTGTCACAATACCTAAACAACATTCTATAAAGCAACGCCATCACAGATAATTACAATCACACTAAATGAAAATACAAGAACAGCAACATTTCTAGAAAATAACTTAAAAGAGAAAATTGTTTAGATAAAGACTTGCGAAAAAAAAAAAATTAAATAGAAATAATGAAATAAAAATTATAAATAAATGAAAGAAATATATTATTGCGGATTATATATCTACATATACAGTTTTGTTTGCCTTAAATTATAGCACAGACTGACATACTCTGATGATAATTTTAAAAAATCACCTGACATAAATTTCGATAATTTGTTCTCACTCATCAGTAACTCAAATGATTTCAGTATATTTTTAAATTTTCCCCAATACTCTTTTCTAATCTCTTCATACAATGAACAGTCAAATGAATGCATTTCATCTTCAATAACATTTTTATCGCAAAATATACAAGTACATTTTTTCATTTCGAAGCGGAATAAGAGGAAGGAATACTAAAGTACTAAGAACAACATTGAAGGAATAAAATGTCAAAATGTGGCAGATTTTGAAAAAAAAAGTTAATTGAAACGTTTTTGTCTGCTTTTTAACTCCCTGTTTCTTTTAATATTGAAATTTGAACAGATGAAATATCATTTTTCCACACAATGCATTTCAATAGCATTCACAATGTGTAATGATTTCAATATTCCTACAAATTTTTGAAATTTCAGACCATTGTGAAAAAATTAGTAGGTGAAACATGAATAACCAAATAACAGAAGTAAGCATCTGAAACTAATGTTGCCAGAGGAAACACCATTTGAAATCAAGTGAATTAAGAGGTGAAGCTGCATTTCACATGTGCAGTACATTACATCCAAATGTGTTACAACTTTCTGCCATCCGCAGAGTAAACTAAACTTTTCTCAAATAAATATTGTTATGTCAAACATCAGCCTATTACAGCAGGTCACATTGATGCAAGTTAGTTTGCTGCCAGTTAGTAATTCAGTGACAGGTAGAGTAGGTCGGGGCAAGAAGCCCGGGTTAGGTGAGAGGCCCCCGCCAGGTTTATATTTAAACTTACATGTTTGGTGCGTTTTCTTATTGCTAGGATTGAAGCTAGAAGCTTTTTAGGTGACGTCACAAATTTTCAAGGCAAACAGCACCAAACCATAGTAGAAATTAAAGAAACAAAAAAATGTGCATGGTTTTTGTTACTTTGACTAATTCTTTGAAAGTGGTTGTCAGAAATAACTTTTTAAAAGTATAATGGATATCTGCATTGCTACACTTTAGTACCATCACACAAATATGATTTGGATCATGTTTTTTGCCTTTCAGTCCGAAATATAGAGGTCAAATTAAAATATGTGGGTTTGGGGCGAGAGGCCCCACATGGCATGGGGCATGAGGCCCCCTACACTGGATCCTCAAAGGCAAAGCTGCTTCAGGAACCATTTAATAATGTGTACTTTACCTTAATACTTCATAGGATAGCTAATTAAAATAGAAAAAAAATTGGGCGAAATTGAAACAGGGCAAAAAATATTAAAAAATGGATGTATGAACAGAAAAATTCTGAAATTCTGAAAAAGTGAACATAATGCCTCAAAAATGATAAATAACTTTCAAGCTGAATGCACTCGCAAAAAAAATTGCCATAGGATTATAATAGGGGGGCTTCTTGCCCGATTGGTGGGGTAAGAATGCCATTTTCAATTTTTTTACAAAAATGGCCGTAACTCCCTTTATTAAAATTGGTAGACATTTGTTTCACTAGTTATAAATAGAGTGAAGTGATATCTTCCTGACAGTATAAGCATTCAAAGAATCGACCATAAAAAGTAGGTCAAATCGCACCTGGAAGTTAAGGGGGGCTGCATGCCCCGACCTACTCTACAGAAAACAGTCGCATATGCCTCCTGGATTAAACAATGTAAATACCTTTGGGGGCGACCATTTCATAATCAGTTGGGCTTGGAGTTCTCCTCGGTGGGAAATTATTCTTTTTACGGTAGTGGTGGCCATAATTATTTATTTCAAGTATGCGAAAAGTCACCATATATTAATCCAGCAACACCTTGTTAAGAAATACCCCTAGTAGAAATTATTTATTTCATGACTGCCCACAAACTTATTTATTTCACCAGAACTAAGCAAGAATTATTTATTTTTAAAAACTCCAAGCCGCCCCCCCCCCCTTGATACTAAATGTTCTCTCCCTAGTGCCTGCTGCATTGGCAGGAATGTCAGCAATTGTTTACATACTCTTTCCTGCAACACAATAAGTAGATGATAAATATTAACTCTTTCCATTTTTAAGGAAAGAAACTCTGACAACAACAGCAACAAATGTGTTTTTAGTAAGGTGACCTGTGTTAGCACACCTGAACCAATGTCTTGTAATGTCATACTGCACGAACTCAGCTCTTTGGTCTCATTGCTAATACAGCAAAGTGGATGTTGTGTGCTGCAACTAAGATGGAGGGATGAGAAGGCATCCTGTTGGAGTACCTTATACCGTCAATTTGAATAAGAAATGAAATTGGGTTCTTCTTTAATGTTGAACCTTATGATGAAACCCCACAGAGAAACTCCATGTGCGGGATCATTTACTTACACAGCACTGACTGATACAGCATCCAGCTGGGATGTTACTCATGGAGGTCCGCTGAAAATTTTGGTTTCCAAAACTGGCCGGGTCTGAACCATACAAGACCTTCAGTGGAGCAGGTGGGAACCTTAAGCAAACCAGGTGACGTAAGAACCACTGGCTAGGCGAGCAACTGGTGGACAAATACATTAGTTGATGACCATGGGAGGCCATACTTACTAATCATTGAGAGACAAAAGGTATCAATTAAACGGCCGCCCCCTAAGGTATTTACTTAGTTTAGTCTCGGAGGCATTTGGAAAAATTTTCTGTGGCTATCACTGAATCATAGGCAGCTAACTAATTTTCATCAATGTGAACTGCTGTAATAGGCGTATGTTTGACAAATCACTATAACACATTTGTGCATGTGCAAGGGGCAGATTGTCTGATTTTCATTGGTTGCAATATACTGCACACATAACATGCAGCTTTATTCGATTGATTTCAAACGGCGTTTCCTCTTACAACATTTATTTCAGATGCACCCCTCTGTTACTTGCCTATTCATATTACACCTAATAATTATTTCACAGATTGTCTCATATTTCACAAATTTACAAGAATTTTGAAATCATTGCACATTCTGAATGCTTTTGAAATGCATTGTTGTGGTAAAATGATATTTCATCTGTTCGAATTTCAATGTTCAAAGAAAGAGCGAGTTAAAAGGCAGACAAAAATAGTTCAATTTAAAAAAAAAATTTTTTTTTTATCTGCCAAATTGTGACATGTTATCCATTCGATGTTATTCTTCGTACTTCATATTCCATCATCTTATTCTGCTTTGAAAGGAAAAAAAGGTACTTGACTCATCTTGCAATTTAGCCTATAATAATAAAAATTATATTTTATGCCATTTGGGTCCAATGCTATTTTTAAAATACTTGCCCCTGTCGAAGTTGCCACTTCAAACTTTATGGAAACAATTCTCTTGAAATTTTGTAACGCATCAATTATTATATTTGCTAGTATTATAAACATGAATAAATAGCTGTTGTCAAAAAAAGGAAAGGGTTATACATGAGAGTTAGAAGTGATCAAAAATTATCGTAAGGTGGTATCCTATGGAAATTACAAACCGTTTTGTGATATTACTACAGTTTGTAAATTGGTTATGCAAAAAGAGAGGGCCATCTCACTTTGAAGAATGCAAGCTGTTTGATTTGTCGTAACCGATTTCAGAGCAAAAATCAGATGCGTAATTCTTTCGTTTCCCTGTCACCAACGAGCAGTATTTAGTCTCCTTAAATGAAATTAACATTGAAAGTATTGGGCATGATCATGAAAAATCATCAGTATGATGACTCATAAACTGCCAATTTCACTGTACAACAGTCCACTTGTTATACATAACAATTTACAGACTGTAATGGCACCATCATGAAAAGGTCCAACAATACATACCCAAACAAGGCAACAAAAAAGTTATTACCGAGATGCACTGCAAATGCATGTATGAATAAATTAATGTCTAATATGTAAATGGCACAGCCATGAAATTCGCGCAGCACTTAAAAAGTTTTTTTTAGGATTTATGGTTTTACCATAACTTTCATTACATTTATCTAATACTCAATGTATGAAAGGCAGTTATGTTACTATTTCAAAGAAATTGAAAGACGGAAATATAGAAAAAGAAGGAGAAATTTAGACTAGAAACTATTAGAAAGATAAAATAGATCAAAAATAGATAGATAGATAGATAGATAGATAGACAGACAGACAGACAGACAGACAGACAGACAGACAGACAGACAGACAGACAGACAGACAGACAGACAGACAGACAGACAGACAGACAGACAGACAGACAGACAGACAGACAGACAGACAGACAGACAGACAGACAGACAGACAGACAGACAGACAGACAGACAGACAGACAGACAGACAGACAGACAGACAGACAGACAGATAGATAGATAGATAGATAGATAGATAGATAGATAGATAGATAGATAGATAGATAGATAGATAGATAGGATAGCAAATAAATAGGATTAAGGATAAATAAAATTGATAGATAATCAGCTAAATAGAACGACAACACTGAAGTTGCAAAATTTAAGTCTGAGCTAGATTGTTGATATTACATAATAGTGTTAACAAAAACAATAACATGATATGCATGTAGATTAATTGCTCAGTGTTACATAATCATCAGTTGCAAAGATTATGTAACTTTAATTTTGTGATGTTTTCTTGTCTGTTTTGAAAAGAAATGAATTACATGTTAATAATTTAATTTAGCTTGTCAAGGCTTATAATTAACTATTCCATAAAAATTATAGATACAGGGAATATTAATGGAGAATATTGAATTTTTAAGACACTTTTAAATATGAATATGTCATGTTTTGTTAAATTCTAAACTAAATCATTGATAAGAAGCTTCACACATGCAAACGCATTTTTATTTAATTGGTAACGTTAATGGCTTTTGATGCATAACTTATTTGGTTATTTCCACTGGACAATGTAGGTCTTTGTTTTGCATTCTATAGGAGAGAAAAACTCATGGCGTGTCACATAAATAATTTTGTATCCCCAGCAATTTCAATGGATCCTGCTGCAAATGCAAATCAACGGGTTATCCTTTCATCTAGACCAAGGTCACAGTCTTCACGTTGCTGTAGGCAACGTAGACTGAGGACATTGCATTTGCTGAGCTCTCTTGAAAATCATTGGAAGCAAAAAGTGATAAAAACAAACAATCAAAGATGAACACAAACAGAAAACTGCAATCTGCAAACAGAAAGCAACATAAGCGGTGATCTTGTTTTGTCTCCAGTCCTGAGGTGTTTTCAACACAAAGAACAGTCAAGATATTTAAAAAGTGGGAGGGAACATTTATTTCTGGATGTCACTTTTAAAAATATCAGAATATGTGACAGTTCTCATCAATTTATCAATCTGTCAATGTATCGATCAGGATTTACGATTGTGATGTATTTCGGGGAATTTAATTTCTTGAACTACACTGAGTGCCATTAAAAAACACAACATCGCAAAATGGCTCAAAAATGGCACTATCTCTGAATATATCAAGATGAAATTTTGCACACACTTAGCAGTTGCCATCAGGTGTATTCATGAAAATTTACAGATTTCTGAGAGCAAAACTGTCGTGTACAATTAAATCGTCATAGCTACTGTCGAAAATACAAGTCACAAAATTTCAAGATCCTCTGATCATTAATTTCAACAACCTTGCAGTTCTTTCCACAACATTTTTGATTAGTCAGGAAAGTTTACAATTTTACTTGCTTGATGGGATGAAAAAAAGTAATATTTGACCGAACCAAAATTAAAGATAATGAAATTAATACAATTTTAGTGTCAATGCTGGCCTGCCCCCTACAGGAGCTTTTTGGTAAAATATTTAAAAAAATAAGTTTTATTCAGATTTTTAGAGTTTTGTTATGGAATCGTTGTCTGTGTTTGTGTTTCTATCCTACCAAGAGGCCTGCAAACTTTATTCAACCTAAATGCGATCTGAATATGTCAAATGTGGTCTGAGTCAATCACTGTTCACCAAAGTGAGTTTGGAATCAACCAATCAGATCATACATGCAATGCTTGACTGAGTATGATTGACTGCTGAATGTAAAAGTCCAATGCCATTAATTGGAAAACAATAGACATAGAAACTGAAATAGAAAATTATTAACAACAAAGTGATTAACAGCTATCAGTTTTGCAAGGCCTCCCTCTCTTCAGCCTGAAACTCCTTTTATTTTTTGGTGGTAAATTGTTGAAAATAGGCCGATTTTGACACTTTGAAGTACAGGAAAGTTCTGAAAATCGCACACAATACATTTTAAACCATTTCCTATCAGCTCATACCTTTATTTTTGATGGGAATAGGCCATAAACTGCCGCGACAAGACCTCTGTCTCAAGTGTATAGTTCTCAACCTGTCTTTTGTCTCCCATCCTTCTCAGCTACACTGAGAAGGTGGGTCTTCCTATCTACCTTTCATCTTCCCACGAATATTTATTCTATACATAAGATTGCCTGCTCTACATTAAAATTACTATTGTTCCACTGCAAATTGTGATGCTACCATGCATGTTTGCAATTATCAAGTACAGGTTTGCCAATGAAGGTATTCCTATGATTATTCTAAACCATCACTTATTGAAAAAAACCCAATAAGTCAGTGACGCTACTGTGTACATATATATGATAAAATGCATTGCAGTTGATTAGCCTTAAAATAAGCTAAGTTCACTTTTCTTTCCAGTAAACCATTCACCTTTTAAAATTTTGTTCACAATTGGTATGGAGATATATTTACCAATAAAGATATATAAAAAAATATATAAAAAAAATAATGCTCATAAAATAGATGAATAATAGGGTGCAGTTTAATTTTGCAGTTTAATTTTGAATGTTAAGCATGAGACAATCACAAAATTGGTTGCATAGTGTGACAGAGACACAAGAACATCAAGCAAAGTCTTACAATCAATTTGAGACTATTGAAACAATCTTAGAAGTTTTTTTTAATCACAGAAAGTCGCATAAATAAGTATATCACATACATGTAGATTTTCTCAATACCCAAGCAAGTTACAAATATGAAATTGGTAACAAAGTGTGTAGAATAATTTATATATCTATCAACTATCCATGTGTTGGGGTGTACTGAAACCTATAATTTATGAGCTACTAGCTATAGCTAAAATAGCCATTTTCGCATGATAATTCAATTTTAAACCACCATCTATCTTTGGGGCTCTTGAGCAACATCAAAAACACCTTCAAATGGGCTGAAAGTTTACATGGGAGTCAGAGAGGGGCTATAGAACACATTTAGAGGTTAGCCCCAATGAATTTCAGGCCCTGAATTAACATGGAACGGATTGGAAATGCCGCAAAGCGTCGCCTGTTTGCCCCATGTTATGCAACCCTCAGGCAATTTCTAGATATGCCGCTGATATTTCAATTACAGGTGAATTAGCGCCAGTAGCATTCTTTTGATTAAGGAGGTTATTAAAATGAGAAATTATTATACAACGATATGACAAGTTACTAATAAGACTTTTAGGATAAGCATATGTCATCAATTATGCTTCGTATTTCATCGAATGACAGTCCACAATGATATCCCTGACCATTGACAGCTCATGAACCACACCAGCTAATCAGGTTTTGGGCTTGCCGCTTGCATACATGTAGTTTTACATTGCATTCTGAGAGCATGCGTAACTTCAGATACTTTAGATATATCTCACTTTACCGTTTTTCGATCATGATTTTGACCAGACTACACCATAACGATGGCAGATTTATTCCAAAGCACCACGCACAGCACTCTTTCGTCCCTCACTTATTATGCAGCCATTGTTATTGGTAAAACTAATTGGCACAATACAAGAAGTAGAATGCGTGTCAATTATTTAACTTTGTCACCATAAATCAGCTTATATCATTCTATTTTCCAGTGGCTTAATCATGTCATGTTTGATTTAAAAGGAATTTTCTTATTTTTATCTCTTTCGACTTAATTATTTCAACTTTTGTAATGACAATAATTAGTAGCAATTACACCGAAGAATCTAACTGAATAGATACTTCGAGTTTGCATGTTATGCCCCACTTTGAATAAGATGCAATTTAAATTCATTTAAATTAATGCTAGATAAGAATAATTTTGTAACCAAACTGAAATGAATCTTATTTGACTTTGCTTGACTAGACGAGGCTGGTAATAACAGAGATATACACGGCTGTTACCGTCAATATCCATTATTGTGCCCAATAGGCCTATTGGGCATGGATATTAGGCCTTTGGGCAAAATATAGGGTCTTTTGGCAAATTATAGGGTCTTTGGGCAAAATATAGGGCCTTTGGGCATTACAACTCCTTTTGGCATGACTTTCCCAAAGTCATCGCATCCTTCAAAATATCCGCGAGGCCTTTGGGTAAACTATAGGTCCTTTGGGCGCATGCCTAAATCACTCATTATCGCTCACTGCCGACTATAGTACGAGGGGTCTCCCAAAAGTTCTGACCAATTTTTTTGGCAGACCTTCTATTTGAAGCAGCTCAATCAAATTTTCACAGAAGTAAATTCAGAAATAACACTAACTATTTTGAAAATATGATTCAGTTTTGAAGTGTTTAAATTACTTTTCTGTTGCCATGGAAACAAAAGGTGTGTGCGCCTAGTGCAGCTCAGATTTTTGCCAAAATCAAAGTGTCTATCTTGTAAATGATCATATGATTTACTGTAAATATGCAATGGATGATCGTGATAACCTTTATTTGGCAGCCTGACAGTTTCTCAAAAGTTTTTCCTTTACAGCCACTCTGAATCCGTTTAACCCCATTCTGGAGCATCATCTCGGTCCTCCAAACCGTGCTGTTCCTAAATTATGGAATTTCAGCGTACATGGCTATAGCTTCATTTCTCCTTATGAGCGTCATTCCTTTGCGGAAATGTTTATACAATAACTATCAATATAAGACCAGAACACAATGTTATGTACATCTAAGTTTTTTTTAGAAGAAAATGCTTTTGGACCTCCCTGCCTGTGCCCCTAATGAACATTTTCTTTGGCTGCTCAATAACATCCTATAAAATTTAGCAGAAATATAAATTAAAACATTTAATCAGTACAAATTTACGGGCATTGCTTGGTATTAGGTTCGTTGCAACATGATATCTGTTTTGAATTCTGCTGGATTGTTTGTAAAGTTGAAATATTTCATTAACAATTGCATTTAAAGGAATTTTGATTACAGGTTTTGTTTTCTTAATTCATTGGATGAGCAAATTTAATTTGAAAAATCCTGATAATCTCCATTACAACCAAGGCAAATTGCTGGAGATGCACATTAAAAATTTGACTTCATAAATAAGGAAATTCGTTGGTTAAGGTAAGTGTCTGATACTTACAAGAGGTTTTGTATTTGGTTATTTAAACTAATGAAATGAGCTGCCCAGACATGTATCAGTTGCACAATGTCTTCACAGGATATCATTGTGTACTTGGTCACCAACAATATTAGTATCAATATATAGTTTACTGCAAGCTCTGGCAAGAAGTTAGCGAAATGTGAAGGACTGAAAGTGTATCATCGGAATCAAAGTTTCTTGCAAAAAAGGTGGTTTCATGTCCACATTTGGAAGCCATAATTCCAACATCTGGCTAATCTATATTGTCCATCATCCAATATTAAGTTCTATCCATCTTTTTAGGAAAACCTAATTGAGCTCTGTTGTTTATCGAGCCCATCCATCAATCAGACCTTAGTCTGGCAGTTTACTGGCCTTTTCAAAATGGCCAACACAGTTTAGACTATTATTGAGATCTTCTGTGGATATGTGCAGAGTTCTGCAGCTTCTGGCAGAACTGCTGCAGCTAGCTCCCAGGCTGCAAAATATCTCCTACAGAATTACAGATTTTGCTGCAGAAACGCTGCAGTGACAGAGGACTACCATAAACCCTGATCCCTCAAACAACAACCCCCTAACCAGCGTTTCATTTGTAGCGGCAAGCCCCATGTCAAAGAGGTCTGAACTTTGAAGATGCATTGCAATAAACTACAGGAAGTAACAGAGGTTCAGAAATCATGCAGGGAGCTGCAGAACTGCAGAATTCTGTACTTTTTTTTGAAACTGCAGAATTCTGCAGTTTTTTTTTGAAACTGCAGAATTCTGCTTCTTTTTTTTTTTTTGCCGAAATGCAGAATTCTGAAGTTTTTTTTGCAGTAGAACTGCAGAAAAACATTATAATATACTCACCCGCATGTATACCAATAATACCCTATAAGGCAATACAAGCGTATGCAATACAAATTGGGAGATTGCAGAAGCAGGGTTAATTTGCAAATAACATACAGATATGGTGGAAATGCGATATTTGACCTTGTACATCTCACTTATTTTGATAATGTTGTGGCATGCAAATAATTTTTTCCTATATAGTATTTGCATATTTTGAAGAAATGCATAACTGGTGGGAGCCTGTGTCAAAATCACATGACAATTTCTAATTAACATACATTAACAGTAGTGATCACAAACTGTTATACATTGTTTGTTACTATTTGTGCTTTTAGCAATTAGACACAAGATAGAAGTAGATAAAAATTTACAACTTGTAGAACCAACAACACCCAACAACAACTGAATTTTGAGAAAATGTTTTTCATAATCAACTGTAAAATTAGATGGAATCAGTGACAAATACATCAAAACACACATGTCTTGGGAATTTCTTTGTTTGTCATATGCTAGTACGTAGGTGGACTGAAGCCATTCTCATGCCCTGATACCTTTTGTCTCTTATTGATTAGTATGGCCGCCCATGAATATACTCCTCGCATATCTCCTCTCATGGAACATTCCGTCCCAATTGTCACTAAATTGTAACGTTTTATTTTAATATTGAGTTTTTTCTATTCAGCCTCTAAGAACCCAGTGAACACAATCAATGTCACTATTCCTTGTCCTCCAAATGATAATCCCAAGATTTCTTGAATCTCAAACTTGAACTCAGGGGGAGTATGGAGAGTGCCTGGGTGGCACCCAGCAGTTCAAACAGGTGTTATTCAGTTGTGGTTTCAAGACGAAGTTATGAAAATTGTGTGTCCAATAGCCACGCCCATCATTGCAAACTTCATTGATCTCACCTTGAAAAACAATGGGAGAGAATTACATATTGGATTTGCTAAATTGTCTTTCTTTTTAAACAGTTAAAGACTTAAAGTCTCTTGATGGACAGACGTCACCTCTTATTATAAATGTGAGATTTTTATTCTTATTACTTGGCATTGGTGTCATACAATGCAATATTAATCGTCTTGTACATTTATAAAAACTGAAAAAGTAAGCTTATCCATTTGAGAAACAATTCTTATAAGTATTCATGAAAACAGAGTAACAGTCACCTCCACATCATTGTGCATGTTGTCATCGGTTTATGACACAGGCATGGAACAATCAACACTGATCAACAATCGCAATAAAAGGTCTTATTACATGACCACTATGCTAGAGCGATGCTGATTGGCCTAAATCAGTCACATGACGACATTATAAAAACTCATATTGCATGGTTCGGGTGCAATATGAAATTTTTCCAAAAAAAATTTTTTTACAATTTTTTTTTTTTCAGATTTTTTTCATAATATGAGTTTTTATAAAAATAAAAAAATTTCCAAAAAAATTTTTTTTTTCATTTTTGTTTTTTGACTGAAAAAAAAAAAATTTTCCGAAATTTTTTTTTTTTTTCGGAATGGAACATTATATTGGAAGCATAGTGGTCATGTAATAAAACAAATACGGCACTTATTATCGTGCAATATGAAAATTTATTTGCACTCGTAAATTCATATTGAACTCGGGCTGCGCCCTCGTTCAATATGAATTTCCTCGTGCAAATAAATTTTCATATTGCACTCATATCATGCCGTATTTGTATAATATAATGAATGGCTTCTGTTTGAAGTTGACAGCTGTTCTAACAGAAAGAAGGTTCATCAAATTCTATTGATACGCTGGATGTCGGAAGAATTTTCACAAATCCATGACAATGCAGACTGAGAGTGCCCAACTGTATACAATTTCAAAACTAAAATTTTAATTCAAATTCTAAGACCAATTTTAAATTGCACAATTTGCACAATTTGGACATGCCAAAAGCAAGATACAGTTTTCTTTACCCATAATTATATCAATTATAAAGCGTGTGAGCCATTATACCAACGCCAAATATATATAGTGATTTGATTAACAACAAAAAATATTCAACTGAGGGCGGATAGAAATAAATAGAGCAAAAAGGGAAAAATTATTACCAACAATAATATGCCATTAAGTAAAATATGAAAAACAAAAGATTTATATAACAATTTTCCAAGCAGCAGACATTTCGTTTTGGAATAATAAAAACAGTCTGCATCATGAGAAGGTCCAAAAATATGACTTGCTGCAATTGTACAAATTTGTCAGTTTTTTGTCAGTTGTATTTCTGAAATATCACATGATGGCAACCTGGCAAGTCATGATTTTACAATATGTATATGCAGCAGATCGTGCAAAACCAGTGCCAGATGCTGTGAAGTTTGAAATCAATGTTTAAAGGACACTTATCATTCACTACTTTCACAGGCTTGAACAATGTTTACCACACAGTAAAACAGACGTCAGGATAATGTATGTCACTGTCACTCTGTGACGTCAGCTGATTTCCGTCTGTCGTCAAATCAAGTCAAAATGCCCACCGGGCAATGCCAGTGGCCAGAAACTGATTTGCCATCCAAATCGATGCGAATAGGTATGAACAAGCTTTAACGTCTTTTTTTCCATTAGGAGATTTTTGGGGGACTTTTTGAGAAAAACGTATATGGATCATTTGTAGAATTGTGGAGATGAACATGATCTGCAATCCATGCATTCTCATAAGAGCTCTCCGTCAAGCTCATAAAGCCTCACAATCTAACTCCCCATTAGATCAATACTATATAATTGCCTTAAAATTGTCAGCAAAAAATCGATCAAGTGTTGTATTTCTTTTGCTGTTTGATGTATTTAGAGAAGTGACAAAAAGAAGAATGAATGTAGGCCTAGCTTTTAAATTATGGAATCTGGCATTCCTTAGTTACTTCAGTACAGCAACAGAGCTTTATGACAAAGGTTAGCTGCCATGACAGCCCAGGCTGCATTATTTTGCTCTTTTTGCTGGTTTATTGCTTTGCACTTCATGAAGAAGCCGAAAAGATTTCAATCCACAATTTGATCAGTTGATATGTGGTTATATGGGACCAAATTAATATCATTTACAAGGTATCAGAGTTCATACACAGGTTCTCTTGGTTGCTCAGTAACATTATATAAAATTTTGCATCTGAGTAACTGAAGTCCATCGCCCCACCATTATTTTATTTATATTCCACTATAAAAATCTATGTTTCTCTCTTATTTATAGTTGTTCATATTCATTTTACTGAATTTTGTTAAGTACATTGCCACCCATTGTGCCTTGAAACAATTTCTAAACACTGGGGCTCCTTATCAGCGGCAACTTATTGCCTTCGAGGAGTCCCATTGCTTTTTTTTTTTATATAGAAAATTGATTTATTATATAGGTCAACTCACCATTGCTTCGCAAGTTTGGTGCAGTTATTTGACAATATTAAGAAACTGGGTAAATGCACCAGATCAGATGTCTCTGCATAAATTGACACTACCAAATCATCAACTTTTGCAGGCAATTTGAAAAAAAATATGTGCAATGGTTATCCTACAGGAGATGATTTGTTGCAAAATTCTGCCCTTTTTTGGGGTCACCATGTTTGGCAACTTTTCTTATAAAAAGTGAATTCAGCCCACAATTAATCACTGTCTGGCTAAATCAAATAGCCAGTCAAGTCATTTGAACCCTTGTGAAGGTTCCTGGTTAATTTTTTTCTAGTTGTTTTAAAATTATGCGCCAAAAACATGCTTTTTAATTTTCAAAGTCAAGCAAAATAACAAAAACTTTAAGGGGATGTATGGGTGACAAGGGCACTTTTTTGCAATTTATAAAATAATGGTTCATATTTGGTATCAAAAGATAGGTTTTAACTAAATTAGATAATTTCAGTTAATTTTGCATTTTTGTGATGAATGGTTGCCATGGTAACCAGTTTAAAAGGCAAAAAAAGGCTGATTTTTACTGCTCACGGGATGTGAAATTTCTGAAGTTTCAAGCATTGGAAAATTATTTTGAAGAAATTGATGAAAGAAGGAAAGCCAAATGAACATATTTACTGAGGGGATTTTTGATATTCCTTTTAATAGTGTCAGGAATTGGGGTAAAATAGACAAAAGTCATTTTTGGGGGAAAAATTCTTGTTTTTATGGCTGCAATATCAAATAATTTTGTTACACAACAAAAAATTTCAAAATTTGTTTTGTAAATATGAAGACATTTTTTTAAGGATTCCGTTGATGTATCCCATGAGTTCCTAGGTTGAACAGTGGTCAAGATTTTTCACCTCCAGTGCAGGGTAAAAGCGTTTTTTTGCACATAGCGGAAAATGGCAAAATTGTGACGTAACGTCATTTTAGGCAATTTATCAATGAAAACAAAGAGGCCTATCAGTGGCTATTTCTCCAAAACTAATGAAGCTACAGGCATGATATTTTGCAAAGATTCAGTAATCATTGTCATGTTTCACCAAAGTAAATACTGTGCTGCCATGGCAACTGCTTTTTTGTGTGTACACCTTTGAAATGACACAACGCTGCTCTTTCACTTCTAAAATGTGTTGATGATGTTGTATTTGACATTGTTTTAAGGTGATAATAGAGGCATATTTTGACATAATCGAAGTTTGCACTGGGTGCCCAAGTTCATGTAGGTCGAATATATGAAACAAACTGAATTTGTGTACCTTAATGAAATTTGGGTAATTTCTCAAGCATGCCTTCCCTTAAAAATCCCATTTTTGGTCACATGACCATCTATTGTAACGTCACCATAACAGAATAACAATGGTGAAGCAATGAAAAATGTTGAAAACTATTCACTTCACATTTCTGATCAATTAAACATGCATTGGCATGCTTCAATGCAAAATTATTGTACTGTAAAGTCAAAAAGTTGCCAAACAATGGTGAGTTGCGAAGCAATGGTGAGTTGACCTATATATATGTGTGTATTGTTTTTTTTTTCATTTAAAAGAGCAATAATAAAACTAGTACACTTGTAATTGTGCACAATTACAAAGATAAATTCCCCCCTTCCCTTCCTCTCCCCTGCCCCCTTACATCCCCCTGCCCCTTCCCTTCTACCTTCCCCATCCGATGATTCACACACAAATGTAATTGGGTCAGCATTTATTTCAAAAAAGAAAATGTGCAGGCAGTGAAGTATGAGAAGCGATGAAATTGGCATATGGCCAGGAAAAAGTGTTTCCAGCCATAAGAAGCATTTGGGGAGGTGAAAAGTGAGATAAAATTTTCAGGGTCCACCGCGATTTTGAACGGACGGCGCTACAGTAGAATGCTATATACCATGTGAAAGCTAAGAAACAGAGCTTTCTGGTGGTGTTTTTCATTTTTCTGTAGCTTTAATAGGGGCCGAGTTATCGGCGCTTGAAAATAGCGTTTTTGTGATGCTATAGCGCCGATACCGTTAGCGCTATAAAGTTGAAATTCTAGTGGATTGTTACACTACAGTGTGTCTGACGAAATTATGCAAGTTACGTATTTCACACTAGTACGAAAACTATTGGACCCAACATGGTGTCCGTTTCACATAATCATTGGATTGGGCTTGGAAATCTTCCATGTAACTTTCATTAAGTTTCATAGAGGCAAAATTGAGTTATGCCATATTTTCAAATATTTGGGTGTCTGACGAAATTACGCAAAATCCACATGTGGACTTAAAAACGTTAAAGTTTCAAATGATTTTGCTTCAATCATTAGCATACTATCACTTGTCAACTATTCATGTCAAAACATTTCACTTACATGCTGCCTATGTCATGAAATATGTATTAATTGTCTCCATTGGAATAACATTGATTTTGCATAAAGTTTTCAAATTTATGCTATCAGAAATCTCAAAATAGACTGATCATTTCGAAAATGCCTTTAAAAGCTGTCTTTTTCCATCTATTTAGTGTTGTGAAACTGACCAACAAGTTGTGCGTTGGAAACTGACAAACTATTGGATAAGGAACTGCACATCCTAATCACAATGCTATTTCAATGGGAAGTCTCGGAAAGAACTTTTGATTGCTAATTATTTTAAAGTACAGCATGTTATTTCCATTTTGTTTGCAAAGAGCTAAATAGACAGTATAAGGTTAGTGCTAGAAGCATTTTTTAAATGATCGGAACCATTCTGAAGTTTTCGGGAGCATAAATTTGAAAAATTTATGCAAAATCAATGTTATTCCAATGGAGACAATTAATACATATTTCATGACAAAGGCAGCATGTAAGTGAAATGTTTTGACATGAATAGTTGACAAATGATAGAATGCTAATGATTGAAGCAAAATCATTTGAAACTTTAACGTTTTTCAGGCCACATGTGGATTTTGCGTAATTTCATCAGACACCCAGATATTTGAAAATATGGCATAACTCAATTTTGCCTCTATGAAACTTAATGAAAGTTGCATGGACGATTTCCAAGCCCAATCCAATGATTATGTGAAACGGACACCATGTTGGGTCCAATAGTTTTCGTACTAGTGTGAAATACGTAACTTGCATAATTTCGTCAGACACACTGTATAGTATGACTGTAACTGCATGCAACTGCAGCTTGATTGGAGCATTTCTTCCTAGTTTTTGAAAAATTTTAGTAGCAATTTCAGGAATTCCCTTATTTGAAAAATTCATATAAAAAAAACTTTTAAAGATATTGCCAAAAGCCGCCTTTCCGCACTGCGTATATCTCTAGAGATAATTGTGTAAAAATTTGGTGTAATTTCGCTTATTGGTTCTTCTAAAACCGTGCACACAAATTTTTTATGCATTTGCTGCGTAATTACCAGTTCACTGAAAATTACGCTCTGTAATTCCGGTATGTAAAATTGTTCAGCAAAAGCAATATTATTCTGCAATTTGAGGTAGTTACTGGAAATAGTTTCTGAAATACAGCCTGTCAAAATGTTGACGAAAAATAAGAAAAAAAACAAAAACAAAAAACAACAAAGATGATGATGAAAAAAAAAACGAACAAAAACAATATAAATTCCCCTAACGGGGGAATTTATAATGAGTCTGAGTCTGACTCTGAGTCTGAGTCATTCCATGCCAACTCACCCAGAGCCTCCAGTATGACCATCTTAGATTTTTATTTTAAAAAATCACATGATCCCTGTCAGCGTGCCTCGGCGGTCCGGCGTCGGCCCGGCGTTGGTCCGATGTCAGCAGCATCGGACCGGCTTAGGGCCGACGTTGGGCCGCCGAGGCACGCTGATAGGGGAGTACCTTTAACTCTTTCATGGAGACATACCAAATATGAGGTATGTGGTACAAATAGTTAAAAAGTTATAACCAATTTTGTAAAAAGGGTTTTTTGTTGTTTTTGTTTTTTTGTTTTTTTTTTATGTTAGATGTGCTGAGTACTGCTCTTTGGAGTGTCACAACTCAAGATTGCATCTAGCCAACAGGAATGATCGAAAAATTAATCATTGAAATTCGACATGAGAATAGTTTGTTGCAATATGAATGCTGTTTTTTTTAAATTCTGTTGGAGTGTTTTTGGAAGTTGGAATATTCATTACACAGTACACCTTTAAAGTTTGAAGGCATTTTGATATCAGTTTTTATCTCTTAGCACATTGAATGGAATTTAATTTTGGAAAATCTTTATTATCTCCATTACAAGCTGAAGCAAGGAAATTCCCTGCTGAATTGGAGATACTTACAATTTGTATTTGGTAATGGTTAATAAACTACCCTTAAACCAAACTTGCATACAAAAAGGCATTAATGATCATCATTTACATAACAACAGTTTTGCTCATCTAACCGCACATGCAGAGCAACAGAAACATGCAGATATACATGTAGGGGAGAGCGGGGCACAGTGAGACACTTTTTTTATTTTCAAGTGTTCCAAAATGTTGGCAATAACGAGTTAAATGAGATCAGGTCCACATTAAAGATAATGACGTTGGGTATATTGTCAAGTAGTTTCAGGTTCCTACCTTTACAGGTTTGGAGAAATTTTGAGTTTCGTCCATGCTCATTAAGTGTCTCACTGTGCCCCATGGGCGGGGCACAGTGAGACAGCGGGTGGGGCATAGTGAGACAGGGCATCTGCTGCCATAACCACCAATCCTCAGGACCTGCGGAATTGTTCTATCAATTGTTACTACTGTACTCATATAAAAGCAGCTGGCCAGGTGATATTTTAGGTCCTTTTTTGAGCATGTTCGAAACTTCATCGCACAGGACACATGCACGACTTATTTAACCTGCCGCACCTAATACATATTAATTAAAATTCTTTCTAATGCTTCTCTTTGGATATGACTCACTAAAATCAGTAGTTAATAGGAGGCATTTTGTTTTTAATAGTGAATTGTGAGTTCTGCATTACATTCAGGTCGTTTCGAGTGTATTTTGTGATGTCTCACTGTGCCCCTTCTCAAACTGTCTCACTGTGCCCCATGCAGCTCTCTATATGAAACATTTGAATCCTGCGGACTGGATGCCTGTGTTGTGGTTCATCGTCTCACTAAACTAAGACAAATAATCAAGGTTTGAATCCCTGGCAATTGATTTGCATTCGACTACTTTTCTTGGGAATTATAACAAAAAGTCGTTAAGCAAAATAATTTACTTTTACTGGCTAAAAACCAAAATATTAAAATTTCACTCTCGATATGCTGTGTAGGCATTCAGGATATAGGACAGTCTCTCACTTACATACTTTTTGTACTCTACAAAAGAGGGTTGATCTGTAAACAGTACCAGCCAGATGCTACGGGCTTTGTCTCACTGTGCCCGCCGTCTCACTGTGCCCCGCTCTCCCTACATTGTAGCAGGCAACTCCTTGTTCCAGTTTCAGCACATGCATCCAACACAGCTGGAATCAGGATTATAATATGGTTTGGTAGTGCAGAGATTTTCCCGCCTTAGTACTTTTCACTGCACATCTTCAAATGTGGACAGATTTTGCGGAGAAAATATAATTTGTTTGATAAGTTAAGCCTGTGGCTGCAAACTGTCTTCTCAAGATAATTATCTGTTGTTGGTCACCAGCAAAATCTCTCAGTCGGCTGCAAGCTCTGAGAAGATATTTGTAAAATGTGATTTCAAGCGTATCATCATATCAAAATATCTAACAAAAAAAGGCAGCTTCATGAGCATATTCGGAAACCAAAATCGCAGTCTCTGGTTAATCAGTGTTGTCCGTCTTCCAATATTCAGTTGTGTCCACATTTTTAGGAAAACTTAATTGAGCTGATGTTCATCAAGACTATACATCAATCAGGCCGGCGTCTAGCAGTGTGCTGGCCCTTTTGAAACGGCCAACACAGTCTAGAATATTATTTGGAATTTTGATGGATACTTATGTAGCACATCATGCAATAATGTATAGACCGGCCAAAACTACACAAACCGCACAATGTTAGTCTGCTGCTGAAAAATTAATCAAAAAATGATAAATGGATTGAATGCAATGTAAATGTAATAAGCGTCTGTCTTCTCCTATGCACGTTCTGATATAATTGTGATTAAATTGAAATATTGTATTTTATACATAAATTTATTTCCATCTGCCTCCAAAGCAAGAACCCAATGAACTGGTCATTGTCACAATTCAGTGTCCTCCAAATGGCAAATGATAATCTCGACAGGATGAGGGATTCAGATTCACCAGATGACCCACAGCAGTGTTATTCATTTGTGGTTTCAAGACAACTTTTGTGAAAATTGTGTGTCCAGCAGCCGTGCCCATCATAGTAATACCTTACTGATCCGGCCCTAACAAACATCAAGAGATATGTTACACATTGAATTTTCTAAATTGTCTCTGTTTTTTAATCAATTTAAAGTCTTTTTATATCCTATGAACAGATATTACCTCTTATTATAAATGTGAAGTTTTGATTCTCGATCAAATCGTCTTGCACATGCACGAAAACTTAACAAGTAAGCTTATAAATTCATTTGAGCAACAATCCCTACTGATGGAAACAGCATAACGGTCACCTGACACCTCCACAAGGTTATGTTTGTTGTTATCTGTTTATGACACAGGCATGCAACTTGACACTGATCAACAATGAATGATAACAGGTCATAAAATCAATGGCTTCTGTTTGAAGTTGACAGCTGTTCTCAGGGAAAGAAGGTTCAGAAAATTATATTAATGTGCTGAAAGCACAGGGCTCAAATCCATGACAATGAAGAGAGTCCAACTGTATACAATTTCAAAACTCAAATTTCATTCAAATTCAAGGACCAATTTTGAATAACGATATTTTGCACGATTTGGACATATCAAAAGTTTTGTTTGTTGGTTTGCCGGCCTGTCTAACAATGTGTAGTAAAATATAAAGTTGTTTGAGACAGCATACACAAGTGGGGACAAATAAAATGAAATAAAATAGAGTTATAAAGGAAACACTATTAGCAGGAGTTTTTAAGCTGCCAAAGAGTATTGGGTGAAGAGAGTGAACTTGTTCTTCTATAGTTGCAGGATGGTATGATACTCACAATTAAGACATGAAAGTTAGACAGTCCTTGATTTGAACAAACAACCTTCAGAAAAGATGGCAAAGCTATGTTACACCAATTCCATAATCAACTGGGCCAGCCAACTGTTATCTAATCCTACTGCATTGGCTATTGCCAAAAGCAGGGGCGGACTGGCCTATGTGGCAGAGTGGCAGCTGCCACCGGCCCAACCGCTCAGTGGGGAGGGCATGCAAGGTGCTAAAAATTAAAGAATCAATGTAGTCATTTCAATGTAGAAGTTTCCGTAAAGAAGCAAAAGAGCTATATGACAAAGGTCAGCTGCACGCCAAGGACAGCCAAGGCTGTGTGTGGTGGCAAGCTGTTTGTTGGTTTATTGCATTGCAATTCAAGCAGAAGCCAGAAGGTCACATTCGTTTTCAAGATGTTATATTAAGAGCACATACATGTGCAGGTCCTTTAGTTGTTCTATAGCAACATATAAAAACCTTACAGAACCAACAAGAACAATCTCCATTACGTACCTGTCAAATTGCCGAATATTATAAATTTGACTTTAAAAACAAGAAAATTGTCGGATGAAATTCATTCACTTTGATTTATATATTATCCAGGCTACATCAGTTGCACTAGTGTCTTCCCAGCTAGGTTATTATAAACATGGTGACACCCTGGATTCTGCAGCCTGTGGAAAGAAATTAGCAAAATGCAAAAGTGTATCACATCGGAATCAAAGTTTCTTAAAAAGGCGGCTTCATGTCCATATTTGGAAACCATAATTGCAGCCTCTGGTTAATCAATGTTGTCCATCGTCCAATATTCAGTTGTAAACACATTTTTAGGAAAACATAATTGAGCTGATGTTTATCGCTGCCTATCCATCAATTCTGTGTCTGGCTGTCTGCTGCATGGCCTTTTCAAAAGGGCCAACACAATTGAGACTATTAATGAGAACTACATGTATGGTAGATATTTATGCAGCAGGTTATGTTATAGTAATTAGTGACTGGCCACAACATGCTGTACAATATTATAGATAGTAATTGTCTACATTATGTATAGTCTGTCACTGCCTCTTTAAGTTGAAGAAGAAATAGATAAAAATGAAGAAATGAATCGAATACAGTGCAATAGTATATAGAGTGTCTCTCGCACCCTCCAAATGATAATTTTAATCTCAAGATTTCCAGAATCTCGAATTTGAGCTGGGGAAGAGGATGACTACCCAGGTGATACACAGCAGTTGAAGGTTGATTGTTATATATCTTATTCATTTGTGGTTTCTGAAAATACCTCTCTCTTGTGTGTAGAATGCTCAAAGATGGCCTTATGGTGTTATCTGGATTCAATTCGAGTGAAAATCCAGAAAATTGAGGAAATTGAGAATTTGTCATTTTGGCAACATCACCCAAATTGTACCTATATAACGCCATCGGGACATCTTGGAGCATTCTGCACTCAAGAGGGAAATTCAACCAACTGATCTGAACCATGCGGCAGCTGACTTTATTATCATTTTCATAGCTACATGTTTTTCAAGTTTGCAATTTGCTTCATTCCAAAACTGTGATGTCAGAGATTAAGTTAAATAATTTTGTTTATTACAAGCACAGATTTCAACAAACTGACAAAGTGCAGTGACACATGGATGATGTATGTTTTACTATGCGCTGTAACTGAACCAAACAGACTACTTAGCCTCAAAGGAGAGTTGCAATTACTGACAAAAAATGTTGTTTGAAATTGTGATGGCTGGTGTCCTGTGAAAAACAGTAACACATTTTGTATGGAAAACAATTAATAAGGTGAAACACTCAGCTTAGACATGCGTTGTTTTTTGTGGTTGTACACAAATAGTGACATTGCCTGACAGTTTTAAATTCCTTTGTCATTAACTGTGATGTCAAACTCTGAACTGATATGTCACGGATTGAAGATTAGACCAATCACATTGACAGATACCCGATGATGTCACGGTTTAACTGCAAAACGAAGTTTTCAAAAAAACACATTACTATGAAAATGATAATAACTGAAAAATTGCCACACTGGTAAAAAAGAAAGCAAAAAACAAGTTGGCAGAATCCATGCTAAGAAATTGGAGTCTGAGTTCAATGCAAGTGGCATTTAGCATGATCTTATGATGATTTTTGGTTGCACTCATCATGTCATCAAGATTAATTTTGGCATTTTTTGCATATATGCTGAAGTTTTGTGTCATGTTGAGCCATGATGAATTTGTTTATGATTTTTCACAAAAATTATTTATTTTTCTATGCCACTCAAAAAAGGTTCAAATTATTCTCATCCACTAAAAATGTTCTATCACATAATTCATGTTTAGATGTAATGTCTGAGGAACGAATATTAGTAATTCCACACATTGAATGATCAATTTTATAATATCTTGGCACCTTGAAAATCAAAATTATTCCAGCATTTTGAACAATGTGGCCTTAGTGATCAAAGAGACATGTTACAGATAGACAGGCAAATTCTTTATTGGCCTGTATAAAATACACCCAGCCCTATATATGGGCTTACAAGTCATCAAACATTCAAGAGTAACTTCAACAATTTTTCAACATATTTACATATATTCAACCAGCTAATTTGTCTAAGTTTTAAATTATCTAAATGTCTGCATAGAATGTATGCACAGGTGTTACCTGTAACAAGAAATAGGAGATTTTGATTCCCTTATGTGGTGTGATAACTGAGCAGATATAGATACACGTGTAATATGAGGTTATATCATGGGTGGGGGCAGTATATCCCTAGTATAGTCACCCAAGACCCAGTATATCCCGAGACCCGAAGGGTCGAGGGATATACTGGGTCGAGGGTGACTATACAGGGATATACTGCCCCCACCCATGATGTAACCTTTTTATCCCATGTCTTTTATTCTTTATACTTTTATTTTATTCATGTAAAACAGTTTGAAGCACTTAATGTGAATGCAGTTGTGCTACAAAAAAAATCAATAATCCTTAATTGGAAGTACTTAATTGCCTTAAATCATAACAATCAAAAAATATGCTGGTTTGTTATGTTAATAAACATGGAATACAGAGGGTCATGTACAACGTCTTTTTGTTGATTGTGGTATGCAAATGAGGCAATGCTGTTTTCTGATTTGTCAGTTTCAGTATATCCCTGCCATCTAATGAATAAATTAGTATATCCCTCTAAGCTAATTTATTGAAGAGCTCTGATTGGGTGTACTGATATTTGTCCCTCTCAACACTCACTTATTTCCCTCTCTGATTTGGTATTCACCTGGGAAAAACTCAGTATCAGGGACAAAAGTTGGCTAGACATGGGATAATATGAGGTTATATCATGGGTAGGTGCAGTACATCCCTAGTATACTCCCCGAGACCCCAGTATATTCCCGAGACCCGAAGGGTCGAGGGAATATACTGGGGTCGAGGGGAGTATACTGGGATGTACTGCACCTACCCATGGTATGACCTTTTTATCCCATGTCTAGGCACATTTCTCTTCACTTTATTCAAATTATTACCACTGTTCACTTTTTTTTTACTTAATTTAAATTGCTACCACTGTAAAAAGCAGTCATCCATCTATCTATCAAAATGCCTGGAACTTACCACACTGTTACTAACATGGTGACTCTATCTATCTATCTGTGACCTGCTCCACCAAAATGGGTTCAAAGTCGGCCCCTTGTCATATTTAGTCTTGAAAATTACTTTATTCTGCTGGAAATGGGCTTTAAAATAATGGTTCATATGCTTTGATATCTTCATTCAATGGAAAGATATGAAACCTCAAACATTGATAATGCGAAACATCAAACTTTGAGAAAATGGCATTTGAATTTTCCGCCATTGCAATGAAAGAACTAGAAATATCAAGAAGAACACCGAATTTGGATAATTTAAAATCAATTTCTTGTAAAATGGTCTTAATTATTCAAAGGAAATTTATTTTTCTGAAACGTGGTACCAACAGCTAAAAAACAGTGAAATGTGACCTTTTGACACATTTTGCTAATTTCTGGGAAATGTACATTGCCTACTTAGAACCCATTTTGGTGGAGCAGGTCACATCTATCTATCTATCTATCTATTTATCTATCTATCCATCTATCTATCTATCTATCTATCTATCTATCTATCTATCTATCTACCTATCTATCTATCTATCTATTTATCTATCTATCTATCTATCTATATCAGCCAAAAATTAAGCTGGTAAATCCACTGATTCCATGTAAAATTCAACTTGCAGTTAAAGATCATAATTAATTAATTTTAATTATAATATACACTTCCAAACAACACAATTGTGTGTGTTTTTTTTCTTCAGAATTTAGTTTGATTGCTTTTACACCTTAATAATACTTAAAAGAGAGTCATGCTATTATTTTGTTATCAAAAGTCAAAACACAGCTTTTCCTTAAATTAAGAACTCTTTGTAATTGTTGAAGCATCTCTGGGTGACTCTGCTGTGCTGTGCACAGTGGCAGATTATTGATTTTTCTGCTGTGCACTCTTGCATGACACCTGGCGCATCTGGCTGGCCTGAGAGGGGTGTGGCTGATAGGTGCACTGTGATTGGTTAATGGATCTAAAAGTCAGTACACTCCCTGGCAAAAAAACGTCGTATACAGGTCAGCTGATCATATACTGATTTTTCTCCCCGATACTGACTTTTTCCCTGCTGTATTGGCCCAGTAAAAAACACAGTATCAGGGAGAAAATGTGCCTAGACATGGGATAATATTGAGTATTTACACGCAGTACACGACTACACGTGCGTCTGCTCTCACTGCCACATGTGAATTTGCCATATATCGTAATAAAAATATGGATAGCTGGTATCACACACAGAAGGCGATCTTGGTTCAAAGAAGAATGTATGCGCAATTTCTTTGGTTGCTCTGTAATATCATTAAAATCTTGTAGAATCAATAATGATCAGAACATGACATTTAATGTAGTATTTATGAGCATCGCTTATTACTAATGGAGGTTGCAACATGGATATGCTGTTTTGAATTCTGTTTGATTGTTTGTGAAGTTGAAATATTTCATGACAAATTGCTTTTAAAGAATTTTGATTTCAGTTTTTATCTCTTCATTCTTTGGATGAGGAAATTTAATTTGAAAAATCCTGATTATCTCCATCACAACCCTGGATAATTGCTGGAGCTGTAAATTACAAATTTGACTTCAGATAAAATACAAGGAAATTCTCAGGTGAACTTGTGAAGCAAATTGTCTGATACTTACCAGAGGTTCTGTACTTTCCGATGGTTTATGAATACCCAATCTGTCACAACCAACAGGTATTGGGTGTCACTATAAGACATTGAATGACATCTGTTGGTCTTTTCAAGATGGCCAACACAATTTAGACTATTATTGATGATTTCAATGTCCATTTATGCAGTATATAATGCTATAATGTACAGGTGTAGTGCTTCGCTAGAACTCCACAAATTGCACAATATTATATAGTAAAAGAATATGAATTTGCATGTGTTCATTCACATAGAGTGATGTGGCCTCATTTAATAGTGTCATGATTTCGAGAATATCAAATTAAGCTGAGGAGGATACTGCGCCACCACCAAACACAATGCAATTGCAAGTGTTGAAATATTACATTCATTTGTGTCCTTGAAAAGTTTCTGAATATGGCACGTGCAACTGCCACGCCTTATACTTCAATTCATTGTCGATCTGGCCTTGATGATCAACAATGAGGGCAATTATAGATTTAATTTGCTAAAATAGTCTTTGTCTTTAAATGATACGAAGAATGGACAAGTGTCACCTCCATAGAGTAAATGTGAGATTTTGATTCACATTATGTGATCAGTGGTATCACACACACAAGGTTATCTTGATTGTCTTGCATGAGCTTATTTATTTGAGCAACAACACATGCAGCTGTTCTTGTGAAACAGAATTAAAGCATCAAGTCACCTCTTGGCCCTATAAGTTTGTTTATGACACATGGCATCAGGCATGCAACTTGACATGTCATTGATCAGCAATAAGCTTAACACAGGTCAAATGAAGTGGCTTCTCTTTCAGGATAACACCAGGCTGTGTGTTGGAAGTTTGTGGGGCTTTTAAGAAAGCCCTATCGATAGATAATGACCAACTTTATACAATTTTAAAAGCAGGCAGATTGCTCTAACCACAAAGTCACAAACACATGTGCATTTTATTTGTTTAAATTTATCGGTCTTCTAAGAACAAACTTGTGTTTTCAAAATATCAAATTGGCCTAATCACAAATCATAAAAACAACCTACAGTTTGCTTTAGTTCATAGATATATATCTAGTGCCAGATGCTATTGAGTTCAAAACCATAATCCAAACTTCAAGAACATCGATTTTTTGGACATACTTTGCAGGTATTATGTGTATGACAATATCTATGAGAGATACCAATCCTGTCAGTGAACTGATTTGGTTGACCCTTCCAAACAGGCATAAACAGGCTATAGATTTTTTTTCCACAAATCTAGAGAATTTTTTGGTGATTTTAAGTATATCTTCGGTATTAGATCTTTTGTGAAATGCAGAGTTGTGGGGATGAACATGATTTGCAATCATCCATCTTCACAAGAGCCCGTTTAGCTTATGAAGCCTTACAATCAAACTCCCCCATTAAACAGAGAATTAATGAAAATACAACCAGCCCATGTGAGTCACTTATGGATATATATTGTGTTTTGACATGTAGAAGGGTTTCAGCTTCCTGAAGTTGTTCACAAGCCATGAAAAAAAGTTGGGGACAATAATTACCAGTATTTCGTTAAAATAGGAAACATTTCTGAGCACTTTGCTGTGTTTGTGAAGAATATTACATAAATAGATTCATAAGGAAAAATAGATGGGCCCCCATTTTAACTAAAATTGTATATTGTTCGGAATTATATAAGGAAATTTTTAAAAGTTTTAATTAAAGCACATATAGTCTTCTTCTGCTGCTTGTTTTAGTCTCCACCTCCAGTAGACCTGGAGACAGGTAAGGCATTGATTAGAAGAAATGAGTGTAGGCCTACATGTATTTATATGCACTTTGAAAAACAACAACACCATGCACAACTACGACGTGTCCAACTACAAACATTTACTATTTGCGATCATTCAGTGGAATACAAGCATTAATTTCACGATGTGACCTAAATTGAATTGCTGACAGGATTTGTCAACTGCACCTGTTGCATGTTGAAACTCTTGTCACCTGCCATGTTAGCGTATCCAATGCCTGACCTCTCCTTACACCTCTAAAGTTCAATCCTGCCATTTTAGTTTAAATGTTTGGAGAGTTGATTATTTTGACAATACAGAGAAATAATGACATTGTGATCATGCATTTGTCTGCTTCCTGTGCTTTTTTTAATGTCATAAAAAAGCTATCCTAATGATGCATTTCATTGGAAACTGGATATGGCCCCAGTCTCTTTGAACTGAGCAATTATCTGAGTGCATGGTAAAAGAATGTTTGTTTACCTGGGAAAATAAGGTTGAAGCAATAAACACTCACCCCTTTACTTACATTTTTTGTATTTGGGCCATTCTCAAATTTCGGGACAAAATTCCTGGAAAATGTGGTAACTGAGTGGACATTTGATGCAAAAAAACTGCTTTTTGAGCAATTTAGAAGTAGAAAAAAAATGAAAAAAATTATAAGTCTTATTTTCAGATGTACTTCATCTCAGATCAATCATTTTTTAAATTAAATATCGATTTTTTGTGGTAACGGAGTGGACAGGAATGTTTTGGTTTTCTCTTAATAGTGCATTCTATTTGGGAGATACAAAGTTATGATTGCATTCTATTGAATCGTGTCACCCTCAGCAACATATACATAAAACTTCTTTGAAAAAGTATCACTGGTAAGCTCGGAAATGGAGGTAACGGAGTGGACATTTCAATGGGACCAAAATATCTTCCAATGAAAATTATGCCTTAATTTGTTGAATACTTGTTTTACGAAAATCTGCAAAGCTGTGGTAGTGTGGCGCATGTGCATCTTACGACATTTAGTGGAAATTGCTCATCAAAAACAATAACAATCGAGCTATGCCAAGTAACGGAGTGGACAAAAAATTTTTCATAAACTAGTGACACGTCTCTTACATCAATTAATTCAATGAAATGAAACAAGAAAAAAGTTAAATATGATGTATATATTAATTTAAGTCTATATTCTCATGAATCGAGCATAGAAACTTTGGAAATGATGGTACTTTAGGAAGAAAATTAACACTTGATTTTGTCATGTCAGGTCCAGTGACAGGGAAAAACCATTGATTTGGCACGGATAACTGGACACAATGCGCCAAAAAACGGTCTAATAAATAACTTTTTTTTACAAATGCAGTGGTTCTAAATAGAAATATGAACAGATGTAGAGTGATGCTTCAGATATTAATTGCATTCAAATTGATGTCAGGGAGCTGGAGTGACGAAAATTGTCCCGAAATTTGAGAATGACCCATTTACAGTTGATATTGGTATTTTCCACGTCCAACAACTTGCCGCGAAGACCAGGATTCTGCATACTCTAAACATTCATTTTAAGAAAGTCACAACTCAAAGATAGCATTTTGGAAGAGCAGTCTCCCAAGCTTATTCAGGTAAAGTGTGCAGAAATGCAGATTATGCATATCCTTCCAATTCAACATTCATCCTCAAGAATGATTATCTATTCCATTCCGTATAAATATTCTTTTTGCAACTTTCAAGAGAAGCGCAATCTGCCGTGCCCAGAATGAAATCATGTCTTGTGTGGTGCGGGATGCAAACAAGCTGGAAGCCTTATTCAACAGCCCAAGGAATAGGTAATGTGTCCTAATCAATATGGCGTGGTCCTTACAAATTTAAATACTTGAAAGGAAAGCTCCAGCTTTATTCCTTAAAGAAGAGCTTTAGTAGAAATCTTTACAATCCCAGACTGTACTTTCCAGCAGACTTCCTGGCTTTTCAACGGATACACTCTAAAAGATGTTGTCGTAAATTTCACTCCACACCTGACTTTTACTCTACATAATGCAGAAACCAAGTCTGAAAATTTGTCACAGCATAGTTAGTTTATCCAACTTCTAACAAATTTTACAACAAAGTTTATTTTCTACAAGTACATTTGCCAATGATTATTTGCAGTTGAGTCGACATGTATGACTTATATTGACTATAGCACATCAGATGGATAGGGTTTCTACCATACACGCGCAAGTTTAGATTATACTCATTTATGCCTACCGTGAAGATGGTAAATTGTTACACTTTAGTATCTATTTGCTTTACATATCAAAAGTGATGTTGGCTTTGTACTCCTCTAGTTCATTTTCTGCTAAAAAAACTCTTTGTTAATTGCCCTGGTATCGAAAGATACATTGTATTAACTACAGTAAGGTATTCCTTTTCATGTGTTTTCCGGTGTGATAAATGCATAATTTGAATAATTGTTTATAATTTCAAACTAAAGAAAAACCCAACCAATGAAAATTTCACTCATCTAATATGTTTATGTCTGAATGCGAACTGAAACTGGGCATTATGATTACACTCATAATTTTCATAAACATGAAGGGCAAAGACTAACACACAGATATTGCATTCAGAAAGATATGCTAATATATTGCTCTTGTGCAATAGGGGAGAGCGGGGCACAGTGAGACACTTTTTTATTTTCAAGCGTTCCAAAATGATGGCAATAACGAGTTAAATGAGATCAGGTCCATATTATAGATAATGACATTGGGTATATTGTCAAGCAGTTTCAGGTTCCTACCTTTTACAGGTTTGGAGAAACTTTGAGTTTTTGTCCGTGCTCGTTAAGTGTTGAGACAGCAGTTGGGGCACAGTGAGAAAGGACTCTGATGTCTTAACCGCCAATCATCAGGACCTGCGGAATTGTTCTATCAATTGTTGCTACATAAACTACTATACTCTTATAAAAGCAGGTAGCTAGGTGATTTTTTTTAGGTTATTTTTTGAGCATGTTTCGAAACTTCATTGCACAGGTCACATGCACGACACATTTAACCTGCCGCACCTGTTACATACTAATCAAAATTCTTTTTGATGCTTCCCTTTGGATATGACTCACTAAAATCAGTAATTTTTAGCCGGAATTTTGTTTTTCATAGTGAATTGTGAGCTATGCATTACATTCAGGTCGTTTCGAGTTTATTTTGTGATGTCTCACTGTGCCCCGCCTCAAACTGTCTTACTGTGCCCAAAGCAGCCCTCGTTATAAAATATTTGAATTCTGCGGACCGGATGCCTGTATTGTGGATCATCATCTCACTAAACTAAGACAAATAATCAATGATTGAATCCCTGGCAATTGATTTGCATTATACCATTTTTCTTGGAAATTCTAACAAAAAGTTCTTTAGCAAAATTATTTACTTTTACAGGCTAAAAACGAAAATATTGAAATTCCACTCTCGATATGCTGTGTAGGCAACCTGGATATAGGACAGTCTCTCACTCACTTTTCGTACTATACAAAAGATGGTTACCCTGTAAAGATTACCAGCTAAATGCTTTGGGCTTTGTTTCACTGTGCCTTCTGTCTCACTGTGCCCCGCTCTCCCCTATCAGTCATCATAATACTAATTCATGGACCCCTTACACTACTCCAATGAAACTACTGATTTCCCAGTCGTGAAAACTTGCAAGCGTCTTCATACAACTGCATGTATAAGATGTCCTTAGCAAGTTTAGTGGTCCAAACTAATATTTTAATAACCATATTACTCGCATCATAATACAAGCTTCATGGGTATCATGCCAGTCTTATAAATATAAATTCATTTATGGTTTCCTGACAAAGTTTTAGAAAATTGAATGTTCTACAGCCCGCCACTCTTAACTTCTCAAGCTGATTGATCTGGCTTCCTTGACTAACAAGTGACCAATTATAGATTTTACTTGTTAACATTTTCCGTGTTTTTTGCACAATTTACAGACAGTAGAATATCCTACGGACAGGCATCACCTCTTAAAAAGAAATTTATGATTTTAATTTGCACTATCATCTTGCATTGGGCAACAAAACTGAAAATTGAGCTTTTAAAAGCATTTGAGCAACTGTCCGTATAACTACATGTATTGTTGTAACACAAATTTACAGCATCAAGTCACCTCTGGGCCTGTAAACATTTACAAGTTAGGTTTACGACACATGGCATCAGGCACACAACTTGACATGTCATTGATCAGCAATAGATGCTTATCGCAGGTCAGATGAAGTGGCTTCTGTTTGAGGCTGACAGCATTGAGAGAAGAAGGAACAGAAAACAATATGCAGCATGTTAGAGGTATTTGGGGCTGTTTCAGAGAGCTCAAACAATAAAGAACGGTTTCATACAATTTGCATATGCTGTAGCTTGCTCCAACTGAACATGTGCATTGTATCTATGCAAACTTATCAATATCTTTCTGAGCTGTACAATGTATTTCCGAAATATCAAATACCCTAATAGCAAATCATGATAACAGCAATAAATTTGCGTCACTTCATGCAAAGCCAGGGCCAGAAATCAATAATTCAACTTTTTGGGACATCGTTCATTTGCTTGATTGATCTTCAGCCATGTTGGATATATATAAATGACATTATACCATTTGACACCTCTGTCAGCCGATCACTTGCCAGTATTTCATTCTGATAACATGCCGGTATTTCATTCAGATAATCACCATATTCTCAGCGAACCACTGATTCTCCCATGTTTGCCTGTTTGACTGTTTGTCTGATGGTATAGAGAATTTTTTGGGTGATTTCAAGTTTGGTATTAGATCATTTGTGGAATGCAGAGTTGTGGGGATAAACATGATTTGCAATCCACCCATCCTCATAAGAGCTCGTCAAGCTTATGAAGCCTCACAATCAAATTCCCCATTAAACAGGGAATTTGATGAAAATAGAGCAGGCATGTGTATGTCACTTATGGATATGTATTGTGTTTTAACATACTGGCAGTAGAAGGGTTTCTATTTTCAGAAGTTGCTCACAAGCCATGAATACAATTATTGAGACAATAATGTAAGTATTTTGTGAAATAGGGAAAGCTACAGAGCATTTCGCTCTCCTTGTTTTAAATAGATCCATAAGGCAAATTAGATGGGCCCCATTTTAACTAAAATTTGATATTTTTTGGAATATTGTAAGATAATTTTTTAATGTTTTAATTAAAGCACACGTAGTCTTCTTCTGTTGCTTCTTTTAATCTCCATCTCTTTTGGGTGAACCACCAACATACCTGGAAAGTGGAAACAGGTAAGGCCGTGTTAAGTGAAAAAAAATTTATGAGTGTGTCTATATGTACTTTCACAAAACAACACTGGCTTAGAGAAAGCACTTGTTTCAGAAAAGGTCAGATTACCGTAAATCTAATTGTTGTCAGCAACATAACACCATGTAAAACTGTCTTTGTAGTCATTGTGAATGTTGGCTATAATCTTTGCAGAAGTAAACCTCCTAACTTCCTTGATACTAACTTGAAACTTGAAACTTTTTTATTATTATAGTGGCAGGTACAAAGTATTATGATGACAAATACAAACATGATCGTAAGATACCCAGCCCGTGTAGGGCTTATCAACCACTATGTAACAATAGTTTCTTGCCAAGGGTAGAGAGAGAGGACTATTTACAAAGAGTCAAAAATTAACGCTAACAAAAAGTCAAAATCAACAATCGCAAATATGGATTGCGAATTACACATTGTATAGCTTAACACATCTAATTTCCCATAATTTCTCAATATATTTACTTAATTTTAGGGAATGATTTTTAAACATATATATCAGTTTCTCTTCTAGTTCCATTTCATTGAAATTGTTACAGTTAATACTATCGTACAGTTGTTTTCTATTATTTTCATATGCTGGACAGTTCAATATAAAGTGCATTTCATCTTCAACTTGGCTATTTTCGCACATTTGGCATAACCTTTCTTCTATAGGCTGATTTCTAAATCTACCGGTTTCTATGTTTAGCGGTAGTATACCTAGACGTATTTGAGCCATTAGTGATCTTCTTTTTCTATTTTCAATATGAATATAACTTTCAGCCATAATTTCACTCTTAAATTTTCTATACGTTCTAAGTTTTGGTTTTGTTGACAATAACTCACACCATATATTATTTCTATTATCAAATAGCTTTCTATGAATAACTTTCACATCACAAACAGATCTATCATAAAATACATTAGCATAACCACAACTCTGATATATTTCTAAAATTTCTTTAGACCATCCTATGCCCAATTTTAAATCCCAGTCAAATACCCTTTTTGTTAGCCTATCATTCTCCATTAATATAAGTCTATTCCACAGTTTAATCATATTAACATTTTGTCTAATTTTACAGTTACTCCAACCAATATCTCCCTCTAAGCCTAGAAGAGCTGCCTTGTTATGTACCCCAATGAAATACCTTATTGCTCTATTTTGGATTTTATCCCCTTCTGTATGACTATTATGCCCCCATACCCCAGATGCTAAATTAAATGGCTAGCCAGGTGAGTTGCCAGGTGAGTTGGCCAAAGTTTTCTGTGTTGACATGGTTTTGAGAGAATTTCAATCTCTTACCTTGCATTTTATCATCTACAGGGCAATATGTTTAATTTTCCCTCTCCAGGTATATCTCTTGCAATGAAGACTTAGTAAATAGATAGTCCCATGTCAAAAAATAGATGTTGAATGGTCCCAAATGAGAAATCTTTGGCAAAATGTCCATGGCCCTGCTCTAATATCTTCTGCATTGACAGTGTTTATACCACTGTTTGCTTTTTTTGGCCAATCAGAAGGCAGTATTTTGCTCTGATATAATGCATATCACAGCTCATACACCTGACCATGATATTGCATGCTTGGCTGACTACAAGGCAACAAAATTGAGAGAAAAACAGAAACAAAACTGACCAACAAAGGATTAAAACTGAACAACACAGGCAGTAAACGAGGAGGAAGATTCAATCTAGTGTAACTGGTCTAAATAAAAAAGCTGTATTCACTCATTTTTATACCAATATCTTGCCAATATCTGAAATAATGATAAAAAAGTTCATTTAGGATCTATAGGCAAGCTGCCAAAAAAATAGCGGAGCAGCAGTCCAACTATTTGGCCCAATTTGGCAAGCTCAAAGAATTATTTTTTCTTCTTAAATCGGGGGCTGCCGCCCCCCAACCCCTGCTTCTTCTTATTTCGGGGGCTACCGCCCCCGAACCCCTGCTCCTTCGTTTCTAGTCTTTTTACTAATGGATTTTGTACCTTCAAAATAACATTTTGAACAGCAACTGTGATCGGCCTCACCAAAGAGACCTTGACTGAGAGGGCTGCACTATCTATCTATCTATATATCTATCTATCTACAAATTAATGTATTGAATTATTTCCTGAGAACAAAGAATAATTCTGACCTGTTGCCTTCAGGGCTGCCAACCTACAAATAAACTGAGGAACATGTATGTGCAACAAACACAATGAAATGTTGTCAAACAAGAAGGCTTAAATGGAAAACAAAGAGATTTAAAGACCCAATAACACAGCAACGAAATTGTGGCCACAAAGCCATAAAACTTTCACTGGACTCTCATTGGACAGTGGTTATTAGGCCACACCTGATTAATTAACATTTGAGAGGGGTCCAGAAATGAACTTTCTCTCTCTAAAATTCACTTTTCTTTGGAATTTGAAGCACCAATTAATAAATTAAGTAAATTAATGTATTTGTATGCATTAGAGTAATTGAAAGTCTTTCAACTTTTCTTGAAATATAATTCTTCTCGACCTAATTGTCCTTTATTAATCACTCTTGGCTAAGATTACATGTAATTGACCCCTCATAAATGCACCACTGGCCACTGCCATTTCCAAATTTTATGCAAATGAGTGAACAGTGATTGGTCATTTAGCTTCAGATCAATTAGTGGCAATGGCAGAAATGTCATTAGGAGCTGTCAATCAAACTTTCATGAAAATTCTGATATTTTTCATAATTTAGCAAATATCTTAATTCATATAAGAGCTTTTGTGTTAAAGATTACCTTTTCGTTTTCAGTATTAAATTATCTATCTGCACATATAAAATTCATACTTGTAAGTTGCTTTATGACTTGAGAAATTGGGAAAAAGTGAGAGAATTGGAGAGATGTTCACTCTTGGGGGGTCAGATTCAGACTGCCATCTTGTAGGCTCTGTCTCCTTTTATAGTCGTGGTTGGGTCTTTAAATTAATTTGTTTTGGACTTAGTGGTATAAGTTAGATAACACCCTTTTTTGTGACAAAGCCCTCGGATATATTGCATATTGTCACAAACGAGGGCGTTATCTATTACTTATGAGGCACTCTCAAGAAAGAGCTAGGTCACTTGGTTTTAATCTTGTTGTGTTGTTTAACACTGATTGCTGGCTATAATCCTCTGCCCTCGGCTTCAGGTCAATGGACACCTATCACATCAGTGAACTGAATTTAGTTTGCCCTTCGAAGCTTTTTTCCAGGATCAAGAGAAAATAAATTGTTATTTTAAGTCTTCCAGATTATTTGCGGCAAGCGGAGCTGTGGGAATGAACATGATTTACAATCCATCTATCCTCATATAGTCATAAGAGCTCATCAAGCTTATGAAGCCTCACAATCAAACTCCCCCTCAAATAGGGAAAATACAGCAAGTGCATGCAAGAAATTATTGATATATATTGTCTTTTGATATGTAGAAGGGTTTCGATTTTTAGAAGTTGTTCACAAGCCATGAATAAAATTATTGATGCAATAATTACAAGTCTTTCATGAAAGTAAAAAAAATTGCAGAGCACTTGCTGTGTTTGTGAAAAATATCACCTTGTTTCAGTGAAAAATATAAAATAAATTTATATATATATGTACTTTGAAAAGCAACAGCACTATTACTACATGTACTTCTACAAACACCTACCATTTGCCATGATTCTGTGGCAAACAACTTAAAAGCACTAATTTCATGATGTGACGCGAATTGAATTGTTGATGGGATTTGTCATCTTCACCTGTTGCATGTTGACACTCCTGACACCTGCCATGTCAGTGCATGCAATGCCTGACCTCTCCTGTCACTTCTAAAGTTTGAACCTCTGAATTTTTTGAAATGTTCAGAAACTTTATTATAAATGTTTGCCTTCTATCGTACATGAGAAATAATGACATTGCAATGTCTTTGTGTGCCTTTTGTGAATTTTCTTATATCATATAATATATACCTCTTGAAGGAAAGCTATTCTAGTGATGCATTTCGCCTGAAACTGGATGTGGCTTCAGACTCTTCATAGCAATTATCTGAGGGCATGGTTTTAAAAAACGTTTTTTTTTACTTAGGACGTCAGGGTTGAAGCAATTGACACTTACCCTCACTCTAAATTTTTCGCATTTGCTGTTGATATTGGTAAGTTCCATTTCCAACAACTTGCATCAGAGACCATGACTATGCATACTCTTTAATTTTTTTATTTTTTATTTTCAGACATACAGTGTATTATCTTTTTTTTAGTTTATGCATGAAAGATGGTTGACCCATACAAGAATACATTGTTATGCTTGTTTTTCCAGATGCCTGTGAACTTGACCGTATTCTAAAGTCACACCTCAAAGTAAGAATTTTGGAAGGGCGGTCTCCCGAACTTGTTCAGGTTTAGTGTGCGTAAATGCAGATTATGCATCTTTTTCCAACATTCATCCTCCAGAATGATTATCTATACATTCCGTCTGAACATTCTTCTTGCAACATTCAAGAGAAGCACAATCTGCCGTGCCCGGAGTGAAATCACGTTTTGTGTGGTGAGGGATGCAAACAAGCTACAAGCCTTATTCTACAGCCCAAATGTAAGGTAATGTGTCCTAGTCAATATGGCTGGGTCTTCATGAATTTCAAAACTTGAAAGGAACCTCTGGTTTTATGCCTTAAAGAAGAGCTTAAGTTGAAATCTCAACAATCCCAGACTATACTTCCCACTGGACATGCATCCTGCATGGCTTCTTAACGGATACGCTCTTAAAGATGTTGTCATAAATTTCACTCCATACAAAACTGATGCAATATAGACAGATAATGCAGTGACCAAGTCTGAAAGTTTTTCACTGCACAGTTTACCCGGCAAAAAGTTACAACAAAAGCTTATCTTCTACAATTACCTTGCCAATGATAATTTGCAGTTGTGTAGACTGTCGACTTGGACGACACCAATACATCTGGCACGTATGATGGATAGAATTTCTACCGTCCACGCACAAGCCAACTATTTTCCTTTGTTCCTGATGGGAGGTGGTATTTTGTTACACTTTTTAGCTATTTGTTAATAAGTCTTTTATATCAAGACTCGTGTGGGACTTTGTTCTCCTCTGGTTCCTTTTCATCTCATACAATTGCTATTGTTGCACTGGTATCAAAAGACTTCTTGCAATGACTACAATAAGGTATTTCATAATAACTCGGGCTCAGTCTATTCAAATTCTATTGGCAAAGGCTAACACACATACATTGCAATCCTGAAAGCCATATATTGGTTTTCTATGATGGAAGTATAGCAAAAATGGAGCTTCAGAAATTCCCTAAAAAAAAATTCTGCAGTGCTCATATCAGCTATCGCCAGTATATTGGCTATGACTGCATGACACAGCTTCTCCGGCGCATTGCCATGTGTCTCCGGCAGCTGTTCGTAAGCTGCTTTCTTTCCTGCCATTAACTTGAAGGTCAAGGACACATGACTGTTTTGTCAGCCGAGTGATAATTAGGGCTCTTGAGTGTAGCTGCCAACAGTGCCAAGTATAGGCATAAAATCTCCTGTAATTTGCACTTTACATTTCCTAGGACAAGGTCTTTTTTTTAGCCTCGAAAAGAACAAACCGGCTTTCCAAAAATCACTGTAGTATTCTCCCATCACCTTTGTGAACAAAGAAGCAACCCAATGTGACCAAACATTTTCAAAATTACAGAGAATTACCATCCTTCCAATAACTGTGTATCGTGCAGGTTTGCTTCATTGACTGAGAGCACAATGTCATGCTAAAGTCAGTTTATGGATCATCCTTCTATTTGGCAATTCACAGTTAAAGATCAATAAACTGTGGTTGTACAAACTTAAAATGATTGTTTGTGATCAGAAGCATAATAAACCTGTGTAAGTTATAAAAAAGTTATCAATTACCAGTTTCGTTTAGTAATCTGCAGGTGCCAAACACAAGGATGACCCACAATTAGTCTCTACACCATGCTCTCATTCAAAGAAGTAAATTTGACGGACACATAGTTATTGGATAATAATATGTCCTAATCTGCCATATCAAAAGATAACTTCGTAGTTCTAGGCCAACAACATTTTAAAATGTATTAAATCTGCCATATCAAAAGATAACTTAGTAAGCACTTCGTAGTTCTAGGCCAACAACATTTTAAAATGTATGTTGATCTCAACAAATAATATGGTGGGGAAAAGCCTACTCCCCCTACAGTGCCCACAAACAGCGACCACTTGGAGGTATATATTATACATGCCACTTGGCATACTATTTCAGCCAAACACTTCGATATAAAATTAGAGTGGACTGTGGCACTGTGGAAATGGCACTTTGTGACTCATGATAGTCGATGAAGTGTCATCTTCTCTATTTTCAACATTGGAAACATGAGGACTGTTTGATTAGTCATGATCAAGAGAAAGCCATTTGACTTCTCATAACAGATTATAGAGTGAAAATCAGATGCATAATCCTTTCGTTTGGCTGTCACGAACAAGTCGGATAAGTCTCCTTCAATCAAGTTAACATTGAAAGTATTGGGTTTGATCATGACAAATCATCAGCATGATGACACATGAAGTGCCGTTTCCACAGTGCCACAGTCCACTCTTTTTCGATATCTATGTTTGGCTGTAATGTCTACCAATATCATCATCTCCCCAATAACTACTGTCCCTGTCACTCACACTCATTCATGTAAGATGGTTCAGTTAGCCACAGAAAGCCGTATTTGAGAATTAAGTTTAGTTTTTGACACAACTTTCCACTTTTTCATGATACAAGTTTGAATGCTAATGCAATGGCAGCCTTTTTTTCATTCATGCAGGAGTAATAACCTGAAAATATCAATTTCCCTTATCAAATATTGGTGAATTTTTTGGTTTATATCGTTAGTAGCTTCTCTTTCTGGTTTTTACGTCATTACCAACTTGAAATAAAGTCTTATCTTATGTTATCTTGGATATTACATTTTAACACCAACATCAGAAACAACAACAAAAAACTTTAAAAAGAACAAAAACAAGATTTATTTGTACATCAGCCAGCTACTATGAGGTTGAACTAGATTATTGATCATGTTAAAGAAAATAAAATCATATTTAAAAAGGTAGAGAAGGAAGTTCAGAGCAAGACTCGGTTAATGATGTGTAGTCATAAATCTACACGACTAGACTTTTGTTCTTTTTCTTTCTCTTTGTAATAAAGAGTGAAGTAGATGTCTGGAGTGATTGCTTCATGTGAAGATATTTAAATCTGCAAATTTTGATTCTCAAATATCACATGGCGGGGTATTAAACTTGTGAGGATTTTCTATGAAAGGCTACAAAGCAGCTTATTGTCACAGACTATGCCCAGCAAAATGTAGCTATTGTCAAAATGAACATTAGAAGCAGAGGTGCCTGGAAGCCTGATGCTGATGAAGGTGTGAAAATAATGTCATATCTGCAGCTTGAGTCGAATTTCTCACAAGCATAGTTGATCATGGTTTTCGAATCCTTGTTCTCGATCTTAGGAAATCCATCCTTCATTTTCTTCCATTCTCCGTCAGTACCGACCTGCAACGCATGAAATGTATAGGTGTAAATGGATTAGTAGCATAGTTGGATTATCATACAGTCACCCAAGAAATTATTCCGACGTTAGGCTACTGGTATTATTTTTCCCCTGGAAATGTATATATAGCGAACAGCGTGGCACAGCCGGGGCACATTGGGACATCAATTAAAAAATCATTTTAACACTCCATGTGCAATAGATATCACATATAAGTAGTGCATAAGACAATATACAGTGCATTAACACCTTGTAGTGCCAATAGTTCATAACTTTTAACAGTTTTAAACATTTAACATAAACTGTCCTGGGTGCGGACATCTATGTAAGTAACACACACTGCTTTGTGACAAATTTGTTCACAGAGCATGGTAATCCACTATACCTCTATTCACTGTGGCCTGAACACCTGTTGTGTGCTGTCCCAGGTCATTCAGTTGCCTTGGACACTTAAATTCTGCCATATTAAGTGCGTCCCAATGAGCCCCGATATGACTTTTACACCAAAATGCTAATTTCTCGGACACCAGTGAGTGTGTTTATCACGATAGCAATTCATAACTGTTCGTTACGATATATAAAATTCATACAAGCACTGAGAAAGGCTTATTGTCCATGGTTTGTCCACAGAATGGTTCGAATTGAACCCGTCCATATTTACTTTAAGAAAACAAACTTTTGCTCGCCATAATTCTGCATGTGGCTGTAATTTGTCTATAAAACCATGGAAACATCAGGATGTGAAATTATAAGATATGATGGCACTATCATATCATATACCTTGCCATAATCCAAGAAAACCCCACCATCCCACTGTGCTCCGCGTCTCAATGTACCCCCGTTCCCCCTAATGTTTCAGTACTCTCTGGTGGATACAACTGACCTTTTTGATCGTGGTTTTTATTAATATGGACTCATTACTGTCCATAACTCTTCTGAGCCCATGGAAAACCACACTAGTACTACTATCCAGTTTTTGCAAAACGAGTTAGTGAAGGATGTCAAATGCTGAAAACAATCGGAGATGACTTGTCACTTTTGTCAATTGAAAACATTGTCTCCATAAAGACTTCAATTGTCTTCATAATGCTACGGGAAAAGGTCAAGACACATGTTTTTCTGAAAAGAGGTGATCTCCCTTGATATTTTTACAAACTTCTGTGTGGAAGTGAATTGGCAATGGCTTTCAATCCCTGTGATAATTTCTGAAGGTTAAATGTTTTAAATTCAATATTGTAGTGGTACGTTTCCGATTGGGCTCAAAATCAGAAACATGGTTTTGATTGGGCCTTAAATTCTAGTACCAAGGTATTTATTGCATGCAAAAATCGAACAACATGGTTTCAAAATTCCAGTAATACAATTCTGATGGAGCTCAAAGTTTAAGTAATATGATTTCAAAATTCTAGTGACAAGGTATTCATTGCACCAAAATTCTAATTACATGGTTTTGATGTGGCTCAAATTTCTAGCAATATTGTTTCAGAATTCTAGTAACAAAGGTTTGATTTGGCTCAATATTCCAGACACATGGTAAAAGATAGATAGACTTTATTTAGCCGCATTAACATAGGGTACATACGTGTTTTCAAATGACAAGAAGTACACTGTTTTGGTTTCGGATTACACACAAAAGTTGTAAACTTATTTCTACTGTGGTCGGAACAACAAAATGATGTCAAGATATTTTGAAGGGACAAAATTCTAGTAACATGGTTTTGATTGCACCGAAAGTTTAGGAACATGGTTTAAAAATCCTATAGTTAGTGGTTTTGATGGGGCTCAAAATTCTAGTAGAATGGTTGATATTGGGTTCAAAATTATACTAGGCCAAAATCCCAATGACAAGGTTTTGATGGTACACAAGATTCTGGTTGTAAATGAGGTTTTTATTTTGCAGGCCAAATATAATGACATGATCTCAACTGAGTGGGCTCAAAAATTCTTACATAAGCTTATAATATACAACTGTGTTCACAAACAAGTCAGTCTAATCCTTTCCAAATCAATTATTAATGTTATGTCATATCCTTGAATGATTCCCCAGGCATGATTGTTACAATAATATATAGATACACTAAATAATAAAAAAGAGTCAGCTACCTAAATGTATATAAGGAACTAATAATGTATAGGCTAACAATAACAAGTAAATCAAAGACAGGTAAAATAATTATGGGGGATCAGATCATTTGCTGTCGCATGCCTTTCACCTGTCATGTTCTTTGATTCACCTCATAATACTAGTACTTATTAGTGATATGCAAATCAAAAAAGCCATTATATTTATCCCACTGATCGACATTCGTCTATTTGCATGAAAGCTAAAATTGCCAGCGTCAGCGCAAATCTCTGTGGCATTATATCTCTTTGCGGATTGGCGGTCCACTGGAAAAATTAATTTTCTGATTTTCAATTTGCAAACTGCCTTTGCCACATCATCAACAGTTTTCTGTTGGTTTCCTAATCTTCTTGAAGTAGTTTAAGTCATTTAATTAGTTTGTTTATTGTCACCTATGCTGCTAGATATGATAAGCACTGAATCAACTGATTGACACAAACAAAACATTTTAAGCCAGTGACATCACACGACCAAGTTGAAAGTTAATTTGAAACTGTTTGGGTTGCTAATCCGCAAACAGCTCTAAGAATGGAAGGTGCAGCTATTGTGTTGCAAGTCATGTCATGAAAATATACACTATGTAAAATTCAACGACTGAATAATGGTTTAAAATCCTTTTAAAGTGAACAGTTGCAGGAAGTAGAAGCAAAAATTTACAAGTTTTGGCAGATTTTTAAATTTTGGATGAAATGAAAGAGATTTCATTTGGGTATTTTCAATGCAACTTACTCTTGGTAGCATTAATGTCGCACCATCCAGTGACTTGGTGTAGCATATAAATTCCATTCAAGAAGCCTTGAAAATTTTGTCAGCACGACTAAAATCAGTTTCCAGTCAATTTAATGACTGTTGTGAGACCTGTTTCTCTTTGTCTTCAATCAAACTAATTGATATGAAAGCTGATAACATCCTTCAAATCCATACCAAGTCGCATTATTCTATGATTTTTGCTTTCTTGAAGTTATCTGAACAAGTTTAGTGTAAAATTTGCTTCTACAATCTACATCTTGTAAAGCACTCACAGCCATTGAAGGCAGATGATTAAATTGGCTGCTATGGAAATTAAAACTCAATCTGGAATTGCTAAAGGATCTCGACCTTCTTAGTATCTCTGCTTCATAGTTAACCTTTGCGAGAGGTAAAAATTGGAATTCGACTATATCCACCTTCAGTTGGACAGGTCCTGCCAATATCTATACACCCAGTCATTGCCCAATTTCACCGGGTTTCTGTGGTCCTGGAAGTAACTCATTTTTTTCAAATGTATGTTGCAAATTCTCGCTCTGCTGAAGTGGTAACTTTAGAGGAGTGCTAACCAAGAAGGCAATAGGGGAGAGGCAGGTTAGTTGAGATGCAAGGTTAGTTGATACACCCCACCCCATCTCCTGGTGATAAAAATGATTATTTGAGAAAATTGTGCCACGTGTGAGAAGCAGAATGAAAAAACATTTTTTAAGGTTTAAATATACCAGGTACTTCAAATTTAAATAAAGGTTGAGAAGTGAAGCCAAAAAGTGGATGTCGTTCGGATGAGACGTTAAATTGGTGGCCCCTTGAATCAGTGTATGTGCTGGGCAAGTAAAAGATCCCTCACATTGGGTAAATGTGTAACATGTTAGGACTCCCGCTCTCTCTCTCATCTCATCAATCAACCCTCGCGAGCGCCCAGAACGGGCTTAGAGGGCTGCACTTATCATATCTATCTATCATAGTAACCACATTTTAAAAGCCTGGTTCACATCTTGGTGATTTCTAATTGGGACTACTGTACATCAAAGGCAAGGTGAAATTGTTGATAGCCCTGTGCACCCAGCCATGACAACGTGGATCCAGCTGGTGTCTACATTGCGATGCATTGACGATGCATTGACACTGCCTTGCGTACTGCAAAATGTTGGCTGAAGTCATGCATTTCACTTCAGCCTCCTTGTCGCAACTAGACACAGGTTGTCACCATGACAACGCAGACATGACGGGAAGACGACGCTGTGCTGCTTAGCAACATGAATTTTTATGTAAAACAGCACGTGGACAGTGCACAGGCAGCACGCACAGCCAGCCCAGACAGGACGCAAGTGGCTGCTCATTCACCTCATGTCAGAATATTGCATTGCAGTGTGGCAAATCACTCGCACAGCTAGCGCTCCTTCAGTCAGTGACAAGTACAGGACAGACCTGCGTCCTGTCTGTGATGACTGTGTGCTTTTCATATCGCAGACTGATGTCCAGAAGAATTTCGACCTGCCCAATTTTTTTTCTGGACCCCACGTCCACTCTGTGATGGCCAGGTTACATGCTTGATTAGGCAGCGTCCACCTTGCGTAAAGCTGCATCTCCAATTGACAGCTGTCCACGTCCAGTCTGTGACAGGCAGTGTGCAGTCTGTGTCAGGCCCTGTCCATTCCGAAACAGGCCACTTTGCTTGACGCAGACCACTGTCAATTCCAAATCGCAAAGGTGTGAATCCACATGTGAACGTTGGATAATTGTAATGTCCTCCTGCATCTCCACCCAAAGGACATTATGCAGGTGGAAGGTTCGCAAAGCAATAATACACATTGTAGGCCCTATGTAAGATGCAGTGTCCCAGTGTCAATAAAATCAGATTAAAACCATTGGATATGCATATTTTGCCAAAGCTAAAGATTTTTTTTTATGTAGAGTGCATCATGTGCATGTTATAAACCAGATTGTTGTCATTTCAGCAATATGCATTAACTGACACATTTCTAAAACTGCTAAACTGTGTTAGTTTAGTAAAAATAAACAGTAGTTGTAGGTTATTGAAATGTACAACGATCTGACAGGGTATTTCTCAAATGAGAATTGCCAGAGACTCCTTCAGCTTGCATTCGCCAAAATATTCATCAGCAATTTAGATACAGTTTTTATTGAAGTGAAACAAGAAAAAAGGATTAAAACGGCTTGAAAATCTCAATCAAGACAATATTCTCTGAGAGCTGCTCGTTGCAGACAGTAAACAAGCTTAATGGCGGTTCAACCAGTTCAAGTGGATTGAATACAAAATAAGTGAAGTCTCGTAAACACCTGGGAGCTAAAGAGCTCTAAAGAGTGAAATGAACCATGCATTTCCAAGTTTTTGTCTGGTGTGACTTGCTGCATGCATATTGCTTGGTGAAAGACGAGCCCAACAAGCAAAATATTACAATTCGAAAATGAAGGATTTGTGCAGGCCATTATCCTTTTGGTCTTTGTTTGATCAGCCATTGACAAGATTTGACAATTATTTGTCACAGCATTTAATCCAAAGAGATTATGGCAGGAATAATAAGCCTTCTTCGCGTGCTCATGAATGGCAGCCTATCCCTGTTTGCTATCGCAGTCAGCCATTTCTGACAACCTGAGCAATATTCGTGGCCTGACAACCAATAACATTCTTTGATGGTAAACATCATATCAGAGAATGATAATGTTATTGCTTTCTAAATTAAGCGAGAATCCTATTTATTACTTAGTTTGTTATTCGCTCAAACTATGTGTTTTCGCTCTGTGCATATTGGCAAACATCACTATTTTCTTCTGATGCTGATAATGGAAAATATGAAGAATTGATAAAAATTATGTAGAGCGTGTTTTGGTAGATTACCAGAGAACTGGTTATATGTTGATCCCAAGCGTATTCCGAGAACGATATTTTTAGAAAGACTACATTTAACTATTTGTGGTTTAAAATGTCTTGTTAATGGATAGCCAAATATTGAGGGTACCTGCAGAGGACCTGCATGTTCATTGAAATTCTATTGAAATGCACAACTTGTATCTTTTAATCTGTCATCTGAGTGGAAAACAAACCCAGAATGTAATTCTGAAAGTGTGATAAACCACATGTGTTCTTGAGGGGTAAAAAGCTGGATAAAATATGCTTCATTGGAATACACATGGGAACCGTTGGGAGGTTGGGTAAAGGGAAAGATGTACACCTTTAGTAAACCGCCCTTGGTTTCACAAAAATTACATTTCAATGTAAATCTACACCGATAATATACCATTCATTGGAAGTTTTAGTCCTGATTCCACCTATGGAGCTAAGACCAGGTTTAATGTTAAACCTGGTTTAAGTATTTTGCTCAATATCGACAACGCTGCCATTTTAACGCACTGAAATTGATCCTTTTGTTAATTTTGGAACTCTTAATCCAGGTTTAATGCTTAGACCTGGCTTAACCTCTGTTGTTGAAATCGGGGGGAAAAGTCGATAATTTACGCACTGTGATTCTTATCCTTCAGGGTTTTATCGTGTAAATCAAAACACTATAATTATTTAAGCAGAGGAGACAGAACCACATGACAACACATATATTGGAACCGTTACCCACCTGACTTGACATGAGCAAGAATGCTCCGTCCCCAGCTCCGTACTGAGTGGCTCCCGTGATTCTCATCTTTTCTCGGCTAAAGACGTATTTCGCAGTTTGCCAGATTTTGTTATCCGGAGTCACAAGACCAAGGCCGACATGTAAGTAACTGCCGATTTGTAACTCTGGTTCCTTTTCTTCACTATCCTCTTTACTGTCGTCTTCTGAGGGAACCGGACACACCTCGCATCCAGTAGAATTCTTCTCGCAGCACCACAGCCAGTTTTCCACAAAAACAGAAACTCTGACATTGCCAGCCTTGACAGGAATCTCTTCCCCATCCAGGTCCACAATTCCATCCTCAGCAATAAGAGCTGCTTCAAAGACCACGTTGGTGTTGTTGATGAGATTGACCGTTCCATTGGCAGTTATACAAGTGGCAGTGATATTGCTCTGACCTTCTTCGATGGAACAGTTCTCAGGCTCAGAGATGACCCATTCCATGACCTCCACCATCTGGATGTCATGGTAGGCCTCTGCCTCCTCACTCTCCCCAACATTCTTGTCATCCTCGTCCAGTTCCTCCAAGAGCATCACTTTCAATTCCAACTTGCTACTTTTCATTGTCGAATTGTAGACCACCAAAGAGCTGGTGGCATTGTTGAACCCTAATGTAGCGTTGCTTGTTTTGTTGGTGAAACGGACTCCTTCGAAATCATCTTCCTCCTCTTCCTCTTCAGAGGATTTGTCATCTTCTTCAGACGATTTATCTCCTTCATTTTTCTGAGATTTGCCTTGTAATGTGGAAAAGGTGAGAGCAAGAACAAGCAACAGTATCAAAGGCTTCATGGTGGTGGTGAAACTGGCAGCTGATGCACCCACTGTATCACTTTTCTAGAGTCAACAGCCTTATGATATGATATGTTGGACCAGGGTATCCTTCCGAAAACAGCAAGTGGACATAGAATGGAAATGAAGTGACGCCCAATCTTATAAATTAACCTTGGGATGGGGCAGGTGCTTCAGGTGATGTTGGCAACAAGGTGAGGTCAGAGGCGTAGGCACATACCTGCAATCCTAATGCACCTCTGGTATTTGCCATCATCCTGAGACCATTGTTCACAATGATTTGTCTCTTATTCATGTTATTATCATCTTCGAATCTATGATACATGACATTACACATACAATGCTGTGCCAAGAACAGTCCTCCTAAAAAGAGCAAGTTACATACAAAATTGATGTTATCATGAATTGATAACTGTTTACTGTTAGATATTCGTTCACGAGCAATATGCATTCACAGAGCCTGGGGCCATGCTGACAGTAGAGTTTTGCTATGCTGCCCACCTTATAGATGCAAATTTATGTTGTGTCCCAGAAACTCCATAAATGCATGACGTTTGAAGCAATAATTAATACAGCAGGGCCATATCAACCTACTCCCTTTAAACAGGAGTCATAGTTCACTGTGCATTGGATGATATGATCTCACATGTATATGAAATGTAGCAGTGTTTACAAACATCAGTTAGTTGGGGGACCTCACTTCAGCAAAGATTCTCTGGGTGAGGGACCTGAGCACATTGAGACGTTTTTCACATATATATCCAAACATTTTACTAAATGTTGAAAATAGAAGTTTGCATGAATGTCACCAATGCCATTACGCCTACTCTTTTTCAATCAGACTCGACCAAAACTGTTCAATTGATCCTCGACCAGGAGTACAAATGGAAAGAGGCTTGTGATTTATAAGTTGTGAACATTGGTACATCGATTAAAAAAAAAAAACACTTCAACATAGCCTGTGCACCAGATATAGTAAAAAGTACCTAAGTCATAGTGCAACAACGTGGCATTACTGTACATGCTTCACATGACTTCCTGTTTGATCAAAACTTTGGCTTGGAGAAAACACATGATTCAGGTAAAATCAATTCAAATAATATCAAATTGCTGTCAACCTTAGAAAACCACTTAGAACCTGTCTACAAGTGGACTGCTCTTGCATTGCCACAGATCAGAACATATGCTGTATTGTGTTGCCACCTAGTGACTAGTGTGCTATTCCGCGAGCTCCTGCGAGCGTCCACATACTTTCAACCAGAGGAACACACACAATTTTGTCTGGAAGACACCGGGGCTGTTTCTGAGTGTGCCGATGGTCTTGTCTACTTCCTTAGAGAATGTGATTGCCGAGTCTGACTCTGGTATACATCGATGTTGAATAGAAATTTTGTGAATATGCAATGAAATTGGAACTATTTCTTGGGACAGCAATGCTGTAGCATAGAAAATCAACTTTTGTGCCAGGTGGCAGCAGCATGCAGTTCTCATTTCACCAGACTGACTTAGAACTGTGTTTTTAGTCACTGTGGACAAAACCTATGCAAAGTATAACCTTGAAACATCTTTGATGTATGCGATCAACAGCCTTCAAAGTTTCAATGCGAGTTGGCAAGGCCATAGGAGAATTTATATCTTACCTTTTCTTATGAATCTGTATCCTACGTTTTGTCCTGTTAGTAATTCCAAATAATGGACATCCCATGCAATAAAAACATAGTCCATTAACAATTCCATTTGGATAAATGGATGCACAAATGCTCAAATTAGAAGTTCTTTGTCAAAAACTACCTGGCTCTAACGCATTTTCTTATGCTCTGACCATGCTGTCTACAAGTTGACCGCTATTTGCTGCCACCCAGGGTGCAAAATTCTTGAGCTCCTGCGAGCGGTCAACAGAATTTCGATCACTGGAAGAAAAGAGGACAGTGTGGAAGAAACCAGGACAGTTCCGTCATTTAGTGATGGTCTAGTTTATTTCAAAAAACTCTGCAAGTGTCTAATCTGACTTTGGTTGGCTTCAATTTTAAGCAGGAAGCTTGTAAATAGCAAAATAAGTTGGAACTATTTTTTATCATGGAGGATGTATTCATTGTAGCTCACATATATTGCCAGTATAGAGGGGGCCACTTGTGGCATGGACAAGACATTTTGCTGAGTGTAACACAGCTTTTATGAAATTGTGAATTATATTGTTGTCCTAGTTAATAAATCTCTATAAAGTAACAGAATAAATACAATTGAGCATTTTTGATATCACGAAGCAAAAACATTGGCTTTGTATGGACACATGAATAAGTGAGAATGCATTCTTTTTGGACCCTTTTCTGACCACAATTTAACATGCACTAAATGGCATAAGTAGATTGAATACCATCCTGCTTCTGATGAGTAAAATCATCCCTTTCATAGGCAAAGTTTATGCTAAAGTTTCAAAACTTTCTTTTTGTCTCATGATTTCCAAACATTTTCATTCAAAGCAGCGGACTGGATCTTTGCCAGCAACCATGCTTTGTGAAAGTAGTTTGGCGTAGTAATATGGACAGCTGTTGTGCGACCTGATCTGGTGATCTGTCCAAAACAGATCAGATTATTGTTGACCCATTTCGATTTTCCAGGGACTGTCAGCATTCTGCTGCCACTTGACAGTCCCGAACAGAGACAGCTGACGATGTTTAAAGGGGCCCTGTTACAAAACAGCAAGTTGGATTATCTTGTTTAGCATTGACTGTTTGTTGTAATCACTTGTTTCGAACCTCAGTTCAGTGGAATGCATCAATGTACCTGTGAATTGCACATGGGTGTTATTATTTATCATTTTATGTTTAACTATGTGTATATTTTTGGTAAACAAATGATATGAATCTGAATCTGAAATCTGTTTGTGGGACCATGCTGAGTATTGTTATTCACCATGGGAGAGGGAATGTGTGATTTATCACTTGAGGGCTTTTGCCCGAAGTGTGATAAACACATACACCCAATCCCATGGAGAGTAACAGGCTTATACCATGAGACATATACACTCCTGGGCAAAAAAAAATGGACCACCCTAGAATTCTACTTCATTTCGTTAGGCTTTGATTTTCACAGGATATACACATCGAAAAAACTTCATTTCCTGTTTGTCAATCAACAGAAGAATTGTCTCAGTATTAAATAGCTTTTTCTCCTGACTTTTTAAGCAGAACAGTTTTTTTGCTGCACTTCTTGGCGACTATGTGCACTGAAAAATGTGCATATTTTCCCGTTGCTGTTTCGATGATATTAAAGCACATTTGCGTTACCAAATTTGTGTCATCTTAGATCAACATCATAATGACTCAAAAAGGCTACAATTTGATTGATATCTGTATTTTATCCCAGCCAGAACATAGTTGATACATTGTTGAACAGCAAATACTAATGGTCTCCTTTGCTGCGTGGGCATTAGCCTGTCATATTGGAGCAGCATATTTTGTATGTTTCCACAAGAAAAAGCTTCCAAAAAGTCGGCAGAACGCCGTGATGCATTATTTTCACAAACTTAGAATCTTAGATGATTTTTGATACCTAAGAAGAGTATTTGAAAAGGGCTCACCACACCATTAGTCCAGATTCCAACTAATTTCAGAACTTGCTGGCTCATACTGATGTTAATCTAAGAGCGTACAAACCTAGTAACACTGAGGAACTTTGGAAGACAGTGAAACAGATTGGGAAAACATGCACGTTTTGCAGTACACAAAGTCGTCAAGAAGTTCAGCCAAAAAACTGTTCTGCTTAAAAAGTCACGAGGAATAGCTATTTAATACTAGGAAAATGCTTCTGTTGATTAGCTGGCACGAAATGAAGCTTTTTCCATCTGTATAACCTGTAAAAATCAAAGCATAACACAATGAAGTCAAATTCTAGGGCCATTTTTTTGCCCCAGGAGTGTACTTGAACAGTCAAACATGAGACGACAAGTCATCATAAGTGGAAAACAAATTTATAGGACTTATTAAAGCAAGAAATACATGTTTGTATTTGCTGAGAGATGCGTTGAATGGTACAAGTCTATTTATTATGCAAAAGCACCTAGAATTGCCGAAACGTAACAATGTTTAGCAGTTCATAACACTTCAGATAAACTCTGTGAAGTCATTAGTACTGTTAGCAGATTAGCTGTCCAAACAGTTTCAAAAATTCACTTTCAACTTGGTTGACTGATATGTAATAGATAACGCCCTCGTTTGTGACAATATGCAATATATCCGAGGGCTTTAGCCCGAGGATTATTGCATATTGTCACAAACAAGGGTGTTATCTAACTTATACCACTAAGTACAAAACAAATTAATTTAAATCCCTTTGTTTGCCTTCAATCCTTCTTGTTTGATAACATTTCATTGTATTTGTTGCACGTTCATGTTCCTCAGTTCATTTGAAGGTTGGCAGCCCTGAAGGCAACAGGTCAGAATTCTTTGTTCTCAGGAAATAATACAATACATTAATTTTGTAGATAGAAAGATAGATAGAAAGATCGATAGATAGATGGAAATAACACAATACATTAATTTCATTGATTAATTTTATAGATAGATATGGATAGACAGATAAATTGATAGACGGATAGATAGATAGATATATAGATAGATAGGTAGGTCGATAGTGCAGCCATCTCAGCCAAGGTCACTTTGGGGAGGTTGATTATTACAGTCGCTTAGCAAATCTTATTTTTAAATTATGAAAGATATTTGAAAAATAACAGAAAGCAAGGAGCAGGGGTTTGGGGGCGGCAGCCCCGGAAATAAGAAGAAGCAGGAGTTCGGGGGCGGCAGCCCCCGAATTAAGAAGAAAAAATAATTCTTTGAAATTGCCAAATGGGGCCAAAATTGTTGGTCTGCTGCTCCGCTATTTTTTTTGCAGCTTACATATCCCAAATGTACTATTTTATCAAGTGACCTTAAATTTGATCATTATTTCAGATAATGGTATTTATAAAAAAGAGTGAATATAACCTTTTTATTGAGACCAGTTACACTTGATACAATCTTCCTCCTTGTTTACTGTCTGTGTTGTTCAGTTTTAATCCTTTGTTGGTCAGTTTTGTTTCAGTGTTTCCTTCAATTTTGTCAACTTGTAGTCAGCCAAGCATGCAATATCATGGTCAGGTGTATGAGCTGTGATATGCATTATATCAGAGCGAAATCCTGCCTTCTGATTGGCCAGAAAAAGCAAACAGTGGTATAATAGTGTCTTAAAAATGTTTGGTTTGTGTCAGTTATGATTCAACAGTTGATTAAGTGCTTATCATATCTATAGCAGCATCGGCTGCACAGGTGAAAATGAACAAACCAATTAAATGGCTTTTAAAAGTTATTCATAAAATTAGAAGAACAGGAGACCAACAGAAAACTGTCAATGACCTGGCAAAGCCAGTTTGCAACTTAAAGATAAGAAAATTGATTTTTGCAGTGGAGCGCCAATCTGAAAATAGCTCTCATGTTAGCAATGCCCCAGTCTCACGGCGGGAACCGGGATACTTTTTATCCCTGAGGGATAACTTGAGATGAATTCTTGGAAAAATTATGGCTAAACTTGCGACATAAAATGTTTATATAACTATTATATAATTAATTAACAGCATATCACAGTGGAATAAGATGTTAAATCGGCGGGATAAGATGGTAAATCGGCGGGGACAAGATTATATCCCTGAGGGAAAGATCTAAATGGTTGTGTGACAAGATCTAAATGCCTGTGGGATGTCAAAAACCGTCAGCGGGATGTCAAAAATCGTCGGCGGGATGTCAGATATCCCAAAGGGATAGTACAAATATCCCACAGGGGTAGGGGATGTCCTTTTATCCCGCTGGAGATGTTTTTACTCATTCTCATGGAAAAAATTGCCCACCGGACATCCAAACAATGAGAAAAAATGTGGCCTCTATCCGGCGACTTGGAAAAAAAGTTTCAACGTGTTGAATCTTTTTTTGTTGTATTGTATTGTTGTATTGTATATACTCTCAGTCATGCACTGCAATGCATTACTACCAGGGCGGAGTTTTCTCCACTTTTAGGAACCCTGTTGGAATCAAAAAGTACCTCTATGGGATGTGAAAAGTCGTTGGCGGGATGTCACAAAATCACCCAAAATCATTCAAATTTCCAGGAAATACCATCCCGCCGATGCCAAAAGTACTCCTCAACGTGCTGTGAGACTGAAGCATTAAACTCTCAGTGCTTTGCAACATATTTGTTTTTTAAAAAAACAAAAAAAAAACATTGCAGTCCACAACACCTCAATTCATTGTGGTCTGTATACCTATTTCTACAGTCCCATGTCATCAGGTTGACTCGGACACTTACATTTAGTCATAAAAAGTGTGTCGCAATGAACCCCATGTTCAATTCCCCAATGAACCCCAATGTGACTTCCACACCAAAATCCTAATTTCTCAGTCACCAGTGTCTGATTATCAAGATAGTAATACTGTATAATACATAAAATTTTATTCATTATGATGTATTTAACTTATACAAGCATTAATAAAGCATAATTGTTCATGGTTTATCCAGAGAATTTGGAAAATTATCAGAGAAACAAACCTTTTTTCACCAAACCTCTGAATCTGGCAGGATCTGGTGGACAAATCATATATAAACGCCAATGTGGAAATTCACAAGATTTGATGATGCCGCCATGAAATAGAACTCACCTGAAAATAAGAAAACCCCCCATCTCATCGTGCCCTGTGTTGCAATTTGCCCCGTTTCCCCCTAGATGGAGGAAAACAGTGTAAATAAAACCTATTAGAATTCAATTTTAATTGCTTGATCTGTAGTTGTGTAATAGACATGCACACACTTTTACAGATGATTTCATATTTGTAGACATTGATCAAACAACAAAATATTTTGCTAAATTTCTGGTCTGACGGCAGAAAATCCTGCCAGGTGACTGGTCAAGTTGCCCATTGCGTGTCACTTCTTTTTCAGCATGCTTCCAGCCAGTGATGTTTGCTGGAAAAATCGTGTCATAATTTTGACCAATAGTATACAGCAAAGGCCAACTTGGTATTATGGCAGTTGTTCACACGTCAAACCGCAATCCACATGAACTCTTTCATTTCTTCATAAACTGTTGTATTTCACACTCCTGTGTACAACTGTTGATTGTTTCAATTGATATTAAATCAGTTTCAAGCTGACTCTGAATGGCTTCACATCTATTCACAATAAATTATCATGCCTTGAGCAAAATCATTGTCTATGACATCAGTAAGGGACTATTCAGTATTTATGACTGGTTTGAGGGGGAGATGGGAGTTTTACTTAGTGGGTGCTACATGCTTCAAGGGGGGGCAGTACTAATTTTTACCTTTTGTCCAGAATCTTGCAGGCTGAATAGAATTTATGACTTGGGGGAATGTGCATTTTGCCCGACGGAGCACTAATTTTTCACACATGTTTCAAGGGGGGTACTTAATACTCCCAACATGTTTATGGGGGGTATGAAATTTTAATAACAGAAAAGGGGACGTACTAATAATCCACATGAAATGTATAAGAATGTATAAGAATTTATAAGCATGAAACCAAAGGGGGGGTAGAAATTTTGACAGAAAGTTCCAACAAAACTCCCGAACTCCCCTCCCATCCCCACACCCCGAATCATAAATTCTGAATGGTCCCTCAGGACAGGATGGTGGCCCAGTGATGTGGCCAACATTCCTAAGAAAATCACAGTTGGAATCAGATCAGGGACTTGCGATTGGTAGCCCATTGACCTGCCGCCTGAGCTGAGCCCCTCCTCTGAGAAATGTTACATTCACAATTGTACATGTTAATTTTCTGTATAAACAGTCATTACATGGATGATCTGATCCCAATCGTCTTAATGTGTGTACAAAAGATGTGTGAAATACAAACAGAAACTCTCACTTGAAACTGCTAAAGTCGGTCCATGTTAGGAGATAAATGGCTTAGAATGCCATGGTCACCCATGTAAAACGCTATGTCACTTTTCAGGAGAGAGTGGTGTCATACCTTCTCTGGACCAATGAAAATTGCAAGAAAAATGATGTATTTTCTACCTCAAACGTCTACAAATATGAAATCATCTGTAAGCTCAACTTTTGAGAGAAAAGGAAATAGGTTACATGGTGGTAAAAATCTTGAAATGTATGTTCATATTTCATATTATAGTTGCGACCTTTAGTCATCCATGCAGTGTGGGGGGGGGGGGGGTTTTTGACTTTTTTTCCATGATAAATTACTTTAACCAGATGCAATTGTTTATTTCGAGCACTCGAATGTCCCAATGACATAAAATGTCTCTTTCTATCAGGCTACAGTAGCCTGCTGTAGTTGTGAGCATTAGCGAGCACGCCGAGCAGCCTACAACATTTCAGTGCTGGTGTTCTATTTCACGTTCTGCTGAGTTCTGCTGAGTTCTGCTCAGTTTTGCTGAGTTTTGCTGAGTTATGCTGAGTTCTGCTGAGTCCGGACTTGATAGACAGCAGCGCTGACTTTAGGGGCAGCAGTTAAACTGACCTAGATGCAAATTCGATACCCAAATCGACCTGAATTTCGTCAGTGTGCAGCCTCGCTCACTCGCCTGCTTCTACAGCGGACTGTGCTCAGTCAGTCTTTCTATAAATCAAACAATCCAGTGTTGAGAAATCCACTCCGTAGAAATTATTTATTCCACGACTGCAAGGAAAGAAATTGATCTATTTCACCAGAACAGGCAAGATATTACCTTTTTTTTTTAGTCCTAGCCCCTCCCCCAGATATCTAATGATTGCCCTCTAAAGTAAAGAAGGGTCATTCCATGCAGCAAACATTATGGAGGCAAATAGACCTATGAAAATGCTTTCAGAAGTTGTTCTCACTTTTCACCTAACAATGCACCTTTGAGAGCTTTTAAGCCAGCTATTTATTGATTCATAATGACATGTGTGGGCGGTGGATGTCATGCATTTATATAAATTTATGCCATGTATAGGCTGACTGTGAGAAATGAAGCTAATAAGCAAGTATTTTTTATTCTATAAGGATATGAAGAGTGATCGATTACACATATCTTGATCTTCGAAATGTTAAATTTTCTACATAGTATAATTATTTTCCTAGTGGGCTAATAATTGCGTGGACAAGAGATAAATCCCAAAGCAAAATGTCATTCTCCTGTAATATGTTATGTATGTTTCCTTCAGAAATATCAATTTGCTAACTTGCTAGACAGATTGAAGTAGGAAATATTCTGTATGTGAAGAAACAATTTCGGGTCTTACATTGTATATATATGTTGGCCGGCATAATATTCGTACATCATATATTGTCCAGTGCGATTTTTTAATAGGCTACCCACTAGTTTCATACTGAAAACCAAAGCAAAGAAAAAATGTAATATAGTTTAGATATGACATATTATATGTTTTCCTTTTATCTATAACTAGTCCAATGTAACCATCTTAAAATGAGTTCCACCACCAAGCAAGTAGACATATGGATGACTGAGATTTTACGACTCGTATTCTAAAAGATATCTGGTGCATGGGGCAGTCAGGACAAGAGGGATATAAAGCAACAACGAAAAGGGTTGATTGAAACTGCAGCCGTGACTATTTTCCATGGGCTGAGTGGGCTCCAAACTGTAGCATTTGATCTATATTTTCATTTTTTTCACGATACCATTGAAAATATAGGGACTCACTATCTCTTCTTGGTTGTTACATCTGGGCGCGGCTGACAGCCGAGCTCATTTTAGGGGTAGGGAAAACAAATAGAGTAGGTCGGGGCAAGAAGCCCGGGTTAGGTGAGAGGCCCCCCAGGGGTTATATTCAAACTTACATTTTTGGTGTGTTTATCTATTGATAGGATTGAAGCTTGAGGCGTTTTAGGTGATGTCACACATTTTCAGGGCAAACAGCACCAAACCATAGTAAAAATTAAAAAAACAAAAAAAATGTGCATGATTTTTGTAACTTTGACTAATTCTTTGAAAGGGGTTGTCAGAAATAACTTTGGAAATATTTAAAAGTATAATGGATATCTGCATTGCTTCACTTTATGACCGTCACATAAATATGATTTGGATCATGTTTTTTGCATTTTAGTTCAAAATATAGAGGTCAAATTAAAATATGTGGGTTTGGGGCGAGAGGCCCCACATGATATGGGACATGAGGCCCCCTTCACTGGGGGGCCGAAGCTCTGCTTCAGGAACCATTTGATAATGTATACTTTACCTTAAATCTTGATAGAATAGCTAATTAAATTAGAAAAAAATTGGCCCGAAATTGAAACAGGGCAAAAAATATTAAAAAATAAAACTAGGTACAGAAAAAATCTGAAATTCAGAAAAAGTTAATAGAATGCCTTGAAAATGATAAAAGAACCCTAAGAAATAACTTTTAGGCTAAATGCGCTCACAAAAAAAATTGCCATAGGATTATAATAGGGGGGCTTCTTGCCCGATGGGTGGGGTAAGAAGGCCATTTTAATTTTTTACAAAAATGGCTGTAACTCCTTTACTAAAATTGGTAGACATTTGTTTCACTAGTTATAAGTAGAGTCAAGTGATCCCTTCCTGACAGCATAAGCAATCAAATAATCGCCCATAAAAAGTAGGTCAAATCGCACGTTAAGGGGGTCCGCATGCCCGACCTACTCTATGATATTACTTTTGACTGAGTTGTAATAGAAAAGTGTACGACCTATCAAAATGTTTGTCTTGGGCAGTTCTGGAGTTAACGATACTGAATATGCAATTGTTTTTAATAATTAGGTCACCAGAGGTCAAAAGGTCATAAATTTCAGGGAACAGCCAAATTCTGGAATCCGAGCTTGTGTGTATTGTCTGAAGCCCTGAGATAGGAACCAGATCCAATGAATCTTCTCTGTGCAATTCATAGATATCCTTTTGCAGTGCCACCCCAGACTTAGTACTAGTCACCTTGGTATCAACAGAGCTGCCAATCTCAATGTGTTGATTTTTATGGACTGTATAAACAATGCTAAATTTCTGTTCCAATGCAAGACATGTGGAACACATTGTAAGACCTTTAAAAATATTTCTGTTTTTGCATTATTTCTGGAAATTGAATCTTTCTCTAAAAAATCATTACTATATAATCTAGTATATATACATAAGTTGAACGATAATGTTTCAAGCATTTCCTGTATGAGGAAAAGGGTAAAGTACTTTACTTTTTTTCTGGGAATGAACAAGTTTGCCTCATCACGTGGCCCAACTTGCCCCATGCGGCCATGCAATGGCGGCGTAGGCCTACACATGAACATGAAATAGGATCAAGATCAAATCACAATTTATTTCCACAATCAGATATACATTGATACTTTGTACAGAAATTAATCACAGTATCAGATGAGATGAATGGTCAGTATTTTGGTGCGGACTCTAGCTTTAGCTTTAGCTTTAGCGTTTCTGGAAGCAGGCTCTTCTGCCTCTATTTCCAGATCTTGCAGTGTTTGTAACCACATATAAATTAAATCTGAATTGCCAAAAGGCCTATTTACATGCAAGGGCCACAGAGGAGATGAGATATGAAGTGCATGAAGAAAAGAGAAGTGAAGCCACTTTAATCAAAAATGTTGGTATGGCAGGTTATATTATAACATTCAGTACAATGGTTTGAAAAAAGTCATCCAATTTTAGGGCATGCACAACACTGCAATTGCCATATATTTTTCACTTTCTTCTGATATGAATGGTTCTGATTGTCATAAATGTTTTCTGTTTCAGTTAGGCTATTTCCTCATACAGTGTATCATTTTACTAAGGTGAGCTTAATGATGATCAGTTTACATCTGGGAAGTGATCCTTTAGATTATGCTTTTTTGTGGCATGAATGATGATACTGAAGGTTATAATATCTTCACATTGAAACTTTTCGTCAACTTGTCACTAAGAGATATATATACATGACAAAACTGGTGAATAGCATGACATATTTACTGAAATGGATGCAGCAAAAACATAGGGGGTTTGGGTATATATATAAAGTATTTGACTCACTGGGATAGGCATATCACTGAGGGAGACAGAGTCTTATAACTTCTTCCCTTCTTTCCCTGTCAGAGCTCTTAAAAAATTATGGTAAAATTATTATTTTGTTATCCCTAGTATTTATGTACAGGCCTTCATTGCAGTGAAGCAGATCACATGACATTGTACCTTGAGAGCAATTAATTCACATTTATAATCCATTGACAGGACCTTCATGCAGGACATTATTTAATTAATTTTACCTACAACAGAAAACTAACTATCCAATAAATGGCTTGTCTTCACTGTCACTGAAATTATCATCTGATGTGCTTTGTAAAATAGCATTGTCATGATATTCTTTCACAGGTATGTCTGTGTATGGTTTCACACTTCCATTTCCATTAGGGAGCGTTCCATTGTTGTTAGCACCATTTCTGTTGATTAAAATCCGGTAGGTGGCACTGACAGTGGATTTCAGATTTTCTCTGTAGAGTGCCATGACCAGGAAAAGGCATACAAAGAAGGAGAGGCAGGTGACGAAATAGACAATGGTATTGCTGGTCAAGTCTTCTTCTTCTGCAAAATATAATATGCGAACTTAAAATTAGTTTTGATTCATAGAATCAAATTGTGTTTCAACTTTCATGAGGTTATTTAACAAAATATTTACATGCAATCTGAAAAACATCAACCATCTTGTTATGATCACAAACGTCTCAGCTTTTTACATGTGATTTACTTGGTTTGAAATTTCTTAGATTGGTAAGTAATTGAAGCTTCTGAAATTACCCAAATAGCCCTCAGGGTCTCTTCGATGGTGTTTGCCATAATCGAAGTTGTCGTAATCATATCCCAAAGTCCTGGAGTCCGTAAAGAACATGTGGTGGAAGAAGCGAGGGAACATGGGAACAATAACTGAGTCCCTGTGGTGGCCAAGGGGTCCTCCAAACTCAGGCATCTGAACAAACAGCAATTTGATGAATCACTTGATTTCACATGAAGATATTGCACAAAATGCAAGTTAAGAGTGTAAAACAGATCCTTTAGAGTAGGGTGAAATATTGTGTAGGCAAAGACCTTCAGCAGAGCAGGCGGGAAGCTTAACCACTACACCACCCAGCTGTTTGATGTTTGCCTAACTCTCTGGTATAATTCAAGTTTATTTTAACATGTCTTAGGACTGAGATTCAGATGGAATTTCAGTTCAAAAGGATGTGTTACCAGGAAATTTCCTCTAGAATTTCTGACTCCGTCGGTATGATCTGTTACTGTGATTATTAGTGTGATACAATGGATAAAAAAATTGTAGGCTATTACATGTAGGCATGCTGCATAAAGAGTACAGCACATAACTCATACATTCTATTCATTTTCCTTTTGTTTACTGAAAAATATTACTTCACCTGTGTCATGTGGTTTTTGTGCATGCGCATCCATCTCTCGAAGAGTTTGTCGATCATGGTGTGATGAACAATGAACAATGGGTCATTAGTGGATGTGGTCACACCTGACAACGTCCCATTAAACCAAGCGTGTACCTGTCAAAACAAATACCATGGCACGGAGCAATTAGAGTTATCAAGACAGACAAACAAGAAATTTATTCATAACAAAGAGACAAGATATACAATGCATATAATACATTTTACAGAAATAAAAAGAACATAGCAGTGGCATGTTTTGTCTCTTCATTATGGGGAGACCTCTCTAATATAAGACAAAAGAGCCGCTATCGAGAGGCCACCCCATTATTCAGTGTTAAAAATTCAGAAAATTTGAAGAAAGTCTGTGAGCAACACGAATAGAGAATAATTGTACACTGAAGTTATCACAGTCTACAATATCCCTGTATTCCAGTCATTTATCTTTAATTAGTCAACCTGCAATCTTTTTTCTTTCTCGATGCACAAAAAAACCCAAAAAAACACAAGGACTGGCAGACTGATATAAGTCTGGGAGATTATCTTTACAAGTCAGTAAACTGCTGTCATCATGGGCAGTTTGGGTGTCCCTTTGTTGGTTGAATTTCATTACGGATGACATTATATATCATTTGATAATTCTTTTGTATCAGTTGCATGTCCAGAAAATACTTCCCATTTTATAAGCATGATGTACAAATACGAGCCGTCAGTCCACTTCACTGGCAAATCAAATAAAAGACATCACAAGCTTTTTACAACATATTTAGTGTTTTGACAACAGAAGCAGGGGCCTTTGAAAGTCTGATGTAAAAATATAGCCTCTACTTCAATACACCAAGTGGGCTATTTCATTGCGCGCATACTAATTTTTATGATTGAAATGGGTTTGTAAGTCATGATTGAATCAGTGTTCATAACTTCATAGAATATATTCCAACAAATTTTCACCAAAAAATTTCGTCAACAATTATGCGCAGGCTTTGGGATTTATATATCTATTGTGTATATAATATACACTCTAAAATTAGATGAACTGAGTCAGCTCAAATGCCTGAGTGAGATGGTTGAACATAATATCTTTGAGCTGACATATATATATAGCTTGTTGCTTTCAGCTAAGTCAGTCTATCTGTTATCTTAGCTGAAAACAACAAGCTGTGTTAGCTCAAAGATATTGTGCAACCATCTCACTCAATCATTTGAGCTGGCTCAGTCCATTCAAGTTTAGAGTGCATTCATCATTTGACTTCTTTGCTTACCAAGTTGTGAATGCTGTAAGTCTGTCCTGGCATGGGGCAGCCTCCTTCAAAACAGTTCCTGAAAGTGTCCTCTCCAGCCTCTTCATTGTAAGGGCGATGGTCATAGTTAGGTTTTGATAAAATTAAATCAACTTCTTTCAGACTAGGAAAACGGTAGTCTTTAACTGGTCTTCTTACAATACCATGGAACCTGAAAAAGAAGTTTTCAAGAATCCTGTTCACTCTTGATAAAAAGTCATGCTCGAGCATACAACAATTATGGTCAATGTGACAATTGCTGTCCACATTGTCCCACAACCACACACATGGAATTCACAGAGAAATTGTTGCACTCCACTGAACTGAGGTTCGAAGCAGGTGATTACAACAAACAGTCAATGCCAAACAATGCTAAACAAGTTAATCCAGCTTGCTATTTTGTGACAGGACCCCTTAAAACATTGTCATAGCATAAGAAAATGTGTTAGAGGCTCACAGAGCCAGGGACTTTTTGCCCAAGAAATGATAATTGAAACATTTGAGCATCCGTTTATCCACATGGAATTGTTCATGGACTATATTTATATTGCATAGGATATCTCTATTTTGAATTGCTAACAGGACAAATTGTAGGATACAGATTCATAGAAAAGGTAAGATATAAATTCTCCTATGGCCATGTCAACACAGAATTTTTTGCCCACTCACATTGAAACTTTGAAGGTTGTTAATCAAATATCAAAGATCTTTCAAGGTTACACTTTGCATAGGCTTTGTCCACAGTGACTAAATACACCAGTTCTATGTGTTTTCTACAGCTGACAGCAATTTAATTTTATATGAATTGACTTTTTCTGAAACATGTGCTTTCTCCAAGCCAATGTTTTGATCAAACTTGAAGGCATGTACAACATGCACAGTGCTGCCACATTGTTGCACTATGTGTCCAGTTCAAATCAAATGTGCCATTACTAAGCTGTAAAATTTAGCCTTCGCACAGAATGTTATGGATCTTTGTATTGTTTGCAATTGACAGAACATCGAAACAAAATCACTCCGTTTAGCAACATGTGGGATTGCATCCCACTGAAATATCCTTGTGACTAAGTTGTTAGTCATATAATCTAATCTGGTTTTTTCCTTAATCTTGATAACTGGACTCAGTAAAACGGAAGACATGTTGATGCCCAAATTATTCTGATATATTCCATACCTATGTGACATTGTTTTCTTTTTTATTAAAGCATTCAATTTATTATTCATTTTCTCTTGGTGCTCTATGTAAAAGTGTTCTTCATGGAAAATATTTGAACTCGAGTCACCGAAGAGTCGACGGCAGGCTGTCCTGGGGAAAAGAGTCAGCAATGACCACAATATTGTTGTACAATAATAAAAAATTGAATTATTAGCAAAGCATCAAAACAAATTAATGTTTTATGTAGACTATCAAAGGTATTAAATTTATAATGTAAACTGAAAATTCTTGATGCATTTATTATGTCAAATTTAAGTTACTGTAATGTTGCATACATCATTGTAAACCAGGAGGTGCAAGGAAGTTGGAAATGTTGTTTAAAAGAGCATTAAGGTTTGTTTATTTAGATTTCACCTCAACAAAAACAAACTCTGTAACAATGGTGAAAAGACGGAGTTACTTCTCATTGGATCGCCATTTCAACTCAAGAAACTTCACATGTCGTCAATTAGTGTGGACAATGTTGAAATCAAGGCGACAGATCATGCCAAAAATTTAGGTGTATTCTTTGATAAACACATGTCAATGAATAAGCAAGTGAACAAAATGTGCCAAAATGCATATTTTAACCTTCGAAACATCTCAAAACTGCGTAAGTCGCTGAACAAAGAGTCACTCAAAACAGCTGTCAATGCACTAGTCACTCCTCATCTAGACTATGGCAATGGATTGCTCTATGGTTCATCAAAACAAGTGATAAATAAACTCCAGGTGGCGCAAAACTCTGCTGTTCGACTGATTGAAGGGCTAAAAAGACAAGATAGAGTTAGTCATTACAGGAAAGAGTTACACTGGCTTCCAATCCCGGCAAGGATCCAGTTCAAAATTATGACAACTACATGGAAAGCTGTGAATAATCAAGCACCTCAGTACCTCAAAAGTCTAATTCAACATAAACCTGAAAATGACCTGAACCTCCGCAGCAATGGCAGAATGTTGTTAGAGGTACCTGCCACACAAAATCAAAACAAGTTTGAGGATAGAGCCTTTTCCTATTCATCACCAATACTGTGGAATGGCTTACCTGAAAATGTGCGAAAATCAAGGACACTGGATAACTTCAAGAACCGACTGAAAACATATCTCTTTGCAAAATTTTACGGAGATATCAGCTAATCTAACCAAGCGCCAATGAGCAGTTTACAGGAATTGGCGCTATATAAGTACTTAATATTATTTATATCATTAACATACAAAGAACTGTTATATAAAGCTGATAGGGCATGTTTATATGTAAATCGCTTGAGGAACTTGTTGTTGACTGTTTATAAGATTCTTAATGGTAATTGTCCTCCAATAAGCAAAGGTTTTTTCGAAGATCAAGAAATGCATTATAATCTTAGGTGCTCAAACATGCTAGTCAAGCCTCAAGAGTCATGCTAGTCAAGCCTCAAGAGTCGCTTCAAAACTAAGAATCATGGTTTTAATTCTCTGAGATATCAAGGGGCTTTTACGTGGAACAATATTTCCGATGATGTTAAGAATCTTGATTTTAATGCTCTTAAAAAATTTGTAATGAAATGGCACCCTGAGTGCCATTGTGGCAGTTATCTGTTATGTACGATGTAATGTTTTTAGTCTTTCTGTTATTCATCTCTTCATCTGTAAATAATCATCAAATTTTTAATTGTCTTGTCGGTAACAAGCACACTGTGCTTCTGTTGTATTGTTATGTATTTTTAAACCGATGTGTAATAAACTTTTACTTACTTACTTACTTACTTACTTACTTACTTACTTACTTACTTACTTACAATAAATATTATGATAAAACGTTTGTTTTTATAAAGATAGATTACCCCATACCCACCTGTCATCTGCATTGCAGAATCTGCAGTCTGATCCATTGTATCTTTTTGTCTGACACATGGTGTACCATTTGGAAAATGGAGACCTGCAAGAAAAAACAAGGCAATTTAACCATGCAACTCTCTAAAATAGCATGCAATTCATGCACCGTGTCCTCCCGTAATTTAATAACCCCCTTTAGGCCTATCTCAATGGGATATGATCATCAATTGTGAAAAGAGTGCTATCGATCTATTTATCTATCTGTCTAATTGGCTGAAGCATAAATCTTAAGATAGTTTCCTTGTGATCCTGCTCATGCATGTCAATCCATTTTTGGCTAAAGACAGACATATTTGCCAGGTTGTGGAGCGCCACACTTTTTCTCAGGACAGAGGGACCGAACAGAAGAAGAAGATGCATGCTTCCTTGAAGCCTTCTCAGAAATCGCCTGCTCAGCACCGAAGAATCTAGGTGATTAAAGGCAAACATTCAGAGCAGTGAGACGTAAGACAGCAGTGTAAACCCTGGGTATCATAACTTTGGGTGCATGGTTCTTGCACCAATGAAATGATTTAGGATCCACAACAACTTTGGCATGACAATGCCATTGATGACGACAAAGGGCCTACGGCCCTGCCCTTGGACACAAAAATCAAAGAAGACATCTGCGCCTTCATCTTAATTCAAGAATTTACACACACAGTAGGCCCTATATAAGAACATTATTTTTACACACATTTGGTAATTTTATTTAGTATGGTTATCATCATCAAAATTATCTATAGATCTATACAAACGGTTCCAAAATATAACAGCCTTTTGTACACAGTTTTTAAAAAATTACACCTCAATGCAACTGCCTGAATTTGGGGGATCCATTGAGTGTCTATTTCATTAAATGCCGAACTGGTATATTAAAAAAGAGACAAACACACATTCCCTGAAGTCAAGATTAAGCGGTGACAATTTTGAAGAAGAACAAATCAATCAAATAAGACCAGTCGTTGGTATTGGATGATGGATATCTGACCCAATTGTCACTGTCCTTGTGAGGAAGGTCGATTGCCCCAGGCAAGAAGCATGTTGAACATCAAGCCTACATACCAGCAATAAAACTTCATGTATGATAATCTATGTGGTTGTTTGATTTTATGTCTTTTTCCAGGTTTGCTATTGTTGATGTGTATATACCTGAAAAGTATAGCCTGCTGTCTGTTTTATTAAATATATCTTTATCCATATGCAGAACTTTCCAGCTAATGTATACTGATGGCAGTTGCGGCATCATCGTATACTTTGGGAATTCTGTCAGTTGACAAATCAAGCTGTTCAACTTATCAAATTATTTGACACCTCTGTCAGCCAATCATATGCCAGTGTTTTCATTGCAACAATTCCCATATTCTTTATTGTCCACTTATCGTCCCATGTTATCTATTTGAGTGTTTGTCTCATGGTACAAGCCGGTTATTCACCATGTGATCGGGAATATGTGTTTATCACACCTCGAGCTAAAGCCCTCAGTTGATAAATCACATATTCCTTCTCTCGTGGTGAATGAGGGATACGTATCAGGAATTTATGTATGCGTCAATCACAACTCAAACTATTTAAAGCCTTTGCTGGATAAGTCACAAATTCCTTTTCCAGGCTTCATCAAGTGAGCTTCTCCAAATACCAAGAGTGCACATAGTTCATCTGGGCAGGAAACTGCATTTGATAGGTAATCAGCGGCGCCGTAACCACATATATGGAGAACGACCTAGGGTTTGTAGACAATGGTTCCAAAGATACCCATAAAGTGGTACAATGGTATATTCTCCTTCATTACTCATTAGGTCAAAGAATATAATTTAGATCAGGTAAAAAAACCCAAGACAGAATAACTACTAGATTTATACCAGTTGAAAATATTTGTGCACCATCGAAAAAGTCAATAATTATCAATTCTTACCTTCTGTCAATGTGTCCATTTGGATCCGATAGATTGACAGCCCCAAGAAGGTCATTGGTGCAGACCTCACAATGGTGTCCATTCTCCACCCAATCCCAGTATGGAAAGGTAAATGTGTCGTCTTCCGCCAACTTCTGGAATTCTCTTTCCCAGAGAAGAATGAGAAGGCGGTGGAAAGTGGGAAATCCTGAACCCTCATGAGAGAAGTCAAAATGTCCTCTTGAATTGTCACAGTGGTGAGTTTTATTCCTCAAGTAAGTGTGTCTGGCTGAATAGTAATGGATGTACACAAAGAAGTCATGAAGCGTCAAGTTCACGAATGTTACATTTCCTTCCACCGGGTCATGCCAGTCTGCTTTCAAAGCAACGTAATCTGTGATGGACGTCTTCGACTTCAAGACTAATCCAATGAACCTCTGCTGCTCTTTCCTTGTGAGGGACATGATATTCCTCCGTTTTTGGATTCTCCTTTCTGTGCAATCATCTCCGAAGTATCCAAACTTGCATTCATGGCAAGCGTACCCAGACCTGCTTCCGAAACAGCGGCACACTTTCTGGAAGAAAGCCTTGGGCCAGTTCAGTCTGTCGTCATTCATGTGGTCAGGTCTTGCAGGTGAGTAGATCTCATGAACATCAGGCAGAGGAAGGCACATCCCTCTCTTTGGCCCTCCACATACCAGCCCTGCAGAAAGTAAACAGAGTCAAAGAATAAATTAGCAATCTGGAAAGCTGTATGAAGACTAACCAGTTAGGCTTCCAAGTGCTTGAGTAACCTTATTCTTTTTGTATGTTAACATTATTAGCATTCTAAGTACCCTTTTACATGCAGCTATGTCCATAAATACCATCATACATTCTGCTGTATATCTGTTATACATTCTGATCATACATTCTGCTGTACGCTTGTTCAGATGAGATGAGAACAAAGGTAGTATATATATCCGGTTCTGACACCCTAATTCTGCCGGATATCCTGCCAATTCCAATATCCGGCCGAATACTGGATACCTTACGGTCCTTACCGGATATCCGTGCATCTCTAGTCAAACGTCAAAATTTTAATGTACTATCTAGCTGCCAAATGTGTAAATAGAATAACAACTTCTATTGGGATTTTATCAGCTCGGAACAATGTTCATGTCATCGACTCATTGCTTCTCAATAACAATCCTCTGGCTCTCACTGTATATATTTTGTGAAGCACATTGAAATTATAAATATTTTCCCTTGTAGCACTTAATATATTAATAATTAATAAATTATAAGGAACACTTTAGGAACACCTAAAGTGGAAGGACTTTTTCCGAGGAATACAAATTTTACCTGGTCCCCACGAAGGGCAGCACACCCCTGTTTTTGCTGTGACGTTTTCTGCACAAACTCTTGGAAACTGGGCTTTGCATGGTGATGAGTTTATGATAAATATGGCGAACAGTGGTGCTATGAATTGGATCATCTGAAATCAAAGATAATCTCTGAATGAAAAAGGAAGCCTGTCATAATTCAAATATTTAACCTGTAGGCCTATAGCTCCATTGAGGAAGAACTTGCATATAAGGAAGAAGCAAGATTGCTTGAAATGATATTAGTAATTAAAGCATACAGCCGTTTGTTTGTTGTTGTTTTTTTCTTAACTGCCATGTATAAATTGATAAACAATGCATAATTATAGAATGTAATTTATGGCAACTGTAAGACCATCTCAAAAGTAAAAAAACCAAGTTAAGAGACATAAACATGTATATTCTAATACAATTTTTAAACCATGAACAGGGTGACATACAGAATGTACTTACAGTTTGCACTGAAGGGAGTTCACCACTGGAATGGCTAAAAGAATAGGAAGCTAGCATGAACTCTGACTTCCCATTAATCACTCCTCATTTGCATAAAGTTTACGACCAGATGGAGGATGATGGATTCGAGTCTAATCAGTACCTGATTAATGGCATTGTCTACAGGTTGAACCACAGGCCTACACCATCCCATAAATCTCATAAAAATGGATTGTGCATGTGTGCAATGTGTATACCTGACACTTTCAAATATCTTGCTATCTTAGGTCAATAACCTTTACCTGATGCATACATTTTATGCAGATCTACGTATAAAATACAAAAATCTGTTGAAATTACCTCATGTCCTGAGGGATTTGGAAACACAGGTTGGCAAGATGTATGATACATTTGCCCAACATTATGGAATAAATTTACCTTTTTCTTATCTGCCAATAATACAGTGGTCAGCACGAAAGTGAAACTGTTTTCGTAAATGTGCTACGTTGTTCTGCAGCTTCCCGTAGGTAGGGGGAACTGGGGCACATTGGGACGCGGGGTACTACAATTCCTGGCAAGGTTTATGATATGGTAGTGCCATCATATCTTGCAATTTCACATCCTGACGTTTCTATGACAAATTACAGACACATGCAGAAGTATGGCGAGGAAAAGTTGTTTTTTTTCCCCTACTACTAAAGTAAACATGGACGGGTTCAATTTAAACCATTCTCTTGACAAACCATGAACAATGAGGCTTTCTCAGTGCTTGTATGAATTGGATATATCGTAACGAATTATGAATTGCTATTATGATAAACACACTCACTGGTGCCCGAGAAATTAGCACTTTGGTTTAAAAGTCATATAGGAGCTCATTGGGACAGTGAATTTGGGGCACATTGGGACGCACTTAATATGGCAGAATTTAAGTGTTCAAGTCAAGTGAATGACCTGGGACAGCACACAACAGGTATTCAGGCCACAGTGAATAGAGGCATAGTGGATTACCATGCTCTGTGAACAAATTTGTCGCAAAGCACTGTGTGTTACTTACATAGATGTCCACACCCAGGACAGTTTATGTTAAATGTTTAAAACTGTTAACTAATATTGGCACATTGGGACCTGTAGTCATTTTTACGACTCAAATTGTGCTCTCTGGCTGCAGAAGGGTAGGTGCAGTCTAGTTTATTATGCCTTGCATTTTAGCTCAATAGTATTGGTGATATTCATGCAAACTTCTGAGTTCTTCAGTGCTTTCTGCACTGAGCAAAATTAGTAGACGTTAAAAGCGTCCCAACGTGCCCTGGTTCCCCCTACACTGAGTGTAGGCCTGCAGAGTTTGACAGCTTCCTGCAGATTTTTGCAGCTTCTTGTAGTACTGCATAAAACTCCACAGGCAGCAAATTAAATTCTTAATGAAGTATCTATAGATTTTGCTGCAGAAACTTTTCAGAATGCCATACAGTGACAGGGGACCACCAAAACGCAGAAGTCCAGCGGGCATGCGGAGTAAATATGAAGTAATTATGAAGTAGAATTTGATGTTCAAACTATGTTACAGTAAAGGTATAGGCCTAATATATTTGCTAAAAATACAGCGATGAATTATAACCTTGGATGGATGTTAGAATCTGCTGTGAATGCAACGTCAGTAGAACGTCAGTCAAAAACCTGGCTGAAGGACAACGTTTATGCAACATAATTCCTTGGCATCATAGTGAGGTCCCTTTCTGACCTCAGTCTGATGTCAGTAGAAGATCAGTCAGACACCTGACCAACGGATGTCATGCTGACCTTGGCTTTTGAATTCCTGTAGAAAATTGCAGAACTCTATAATTCTGCAGCTTCCTGAAAACTTCCTAAAAAGTAAGAAAAAATACTACGTGTATCACAAAACTGAGCACTCCCGGAGAACTGCGGGATGTCCAGCTTCTACAAGACTTGGTTGACGAGAAGGAAATAAGCACAATGTGTCACCACCGCCTAGCTCAACTTCAGATTAGATCTCAACACTTGTTCAGCATTACAAACGCAGGTTACGGGTATATGCAGTGGATATCAATACCATGCCTAACGTCTATGGAAAAATATAAAATTTTTAGAAACTCAGATGTAGTGGATGGAAAAGGTCTATGAAGCACTGTGAACTTTGGCTGTCATTCTCACTGCTGTGAAGGCAAAGTTGCTCAAATTGTTAGTGAAGTCGTTTTGAATTGACTTCCATTGGAGCTCGGCCCTGGGGGGGGGGGGGGGGGGGGGTTCTCACTATATGTTGGTCAACACCTATGCTCGGCTGAAAAGGGCTCTTCAAGGGCTAATTTTCCTTAGCTAAGGGTCCTAAAATGAGGTCTGAATATTCCTAGACATGGTCCAACATTTCCAGCACTCCGAATTTCGCATAAAAATCACCTTACAAAGGATATCCATGGTGGCAAAAAAGAAATTATTTCGGACAAATAATTAAAATAATACAGCCGACCCGAAAAAAATGCCTCTTTGAGGGCGAATTTTCCCTAGTCCAGGGTCCTATTTTTGGGTTCCCGGCACTCCGTTAGTGGGTCTGGGTGCGAGACGCTCAGCTGAGCACCCCCGTCATATTTCGAGGCGAGAACCCCCCCCCCCCCCAGGAGCTCGGCATCCCATAGTTGCACAAGAGTGCTCAGTTTTGTGATACAAGCTGTTATTTTTCTAATTGTTATGAAGTCAGTTTATTATTTCAGACAGAAAAGAGTGTATTTTTTCGTCTTTATAAAGGCACAACAATGTACCTCCAACAATAATACTAATTATTGAAAACAATTGAATTCAACTTTGGATAAATAGTGTGGAGTGACTTTATTTCAACAAATCAAAACAAGTGATACACAAAGGCATTTTACAAGACAAATATAAATACTATTATACATGACAACTAAATTGTTCAAGTTATTTCCTTATCTAGAGTCATTTAATAAATAAATATTCAATCAAAATTGATAAGCACCATGGACGACTTCAGATAGATAAAGAAAGTGGAACAATTGCAAATTTTCAAAAATAATATCAGCAGTCAGACTAAAAGCTTGACGAAGAGGTAGCAATGTTTTGACTAATAATAACAAAATTCATTTAGCAAATAATGTTTAACAAGCTTTTTTAAGTTATAACAATTTAAATAATCCTGAAGGTGTCCTTTGGCGTGGAGGTAGCCCTGACTGGCTTGGGAGAGTCACATGTGAGCAGGTTGGGCATACTGATGGAGATGTTCCTTCTCTTGTCCATGGAGGATTGTTTGCCTTGCTGAAGGTGTTCTAGGGAGATGTAGTTCTTGCCATCAACAGTGATGATAGGAACAGGCAAGGATGACTCAGTTGTACCTGTCAAAAAAATTATAGGTGAATGTTATGATGCGTAATCCAGATTGGCTGTATTGTGTACACAAAATTGGCACTTTATAAAATGATCTCAGACAACCAAGGATATATCTGCATTGTAACTCCTAAAATGAAAGTCCTGTCTAGCCAGATATACTGTTATCCTTTCAAGGTATACCACACCTTGTCCCAGCTCAGTGATTGTTAATTTACTGAATTTTAAAGGCAGATTAAAATTGATATTGACATAGTCCTTTACTTAGAAATAACTATAACAATTGCAGAGGTGTGATTTTGGTAACTTTAGAATATATAGCAAACAATGGCTTATAGCAAACAATGGCTTATGCAATGTGAATTCATTGATAGGCCATAACCTGAGTGCCATTGCCAGCAACAAATTAATTGAAAAACACAAACTGTTAAATGGCAAACTGAGATTAACGGACAAATTCACGCCAGAAGATCTGACAACTGTGCAAGCTATAAAAGACTTGAGAAATGGCCTCATTGAATTTGGAGAAAATTAACAATTTCTATTTATATTGTGTACTGTATAACTTCGTGTAATTTGTAACCTAACATAATTTAAACGTACATATTTCCATATACATTGTCAAAGTGTATGAAGAGAAATAAATGTATATATATAGCCTATATATGCAATATCACAGTATTATCAAATCAAAAGATAGAATTTTTAAATTTAAATTTAGGTTTTGATAAAGTACTCACCAGTATATGAAGATGAATCAGACTTGCCGCATCTCAAATAGAGAAAGAGTGCTAGAAGAAAAATGAGGACAACCAGGGCAGATGATCCGAACGCAACAAGAAATATGGTGATGTTGCTATTTCCTTCAGCTCCAGAATTCTTTGCGCTCATGATGGCGTTGTTCTCTTCAGGGTCATCGTTGCAGTGCAGAAAGGTCGCCTCAGGATTCTTGCAAGATGACGTCATGAAGAACAAGGTCTCGTCATAACTGCTGTCCTGTCCACCAGATGTCACTCTGAGCAAATACGCAGAGTTGTAGGTGAGATCCTTCAACGTCATTGTTATTTGCTGCAAGCAAAAAAAAGTGATTATAGAGATGTGAGGAGGATATGGCTTGACATCCTATATTTTTACACTGAAAAGGTAGAAACCACAGTAATCACTAATCAGGTGAATCACCCACAAACTATATGCAGATCGATATATATAGATGAACAGATCAATCGACATGATTGATTGACTGATCGAATGATTGATTGATTGGTGGAATTTTACATGTAAGCTGGTTATTCATTAGCAGTTATACACAAAGAACAGAGGAAATGGATAATCATAATTTATTATAATAAGTTAGATCACAGTTTTCTATTACCTTATTGCCTTGAACGGACGCCTCTTGGGCACGTCGCTGGGTAGGAAGGGCACAAACTGGAAGGAAATGGTTCACACGGCAGGAAATTCTGACCAAAGAGATTCTCAGGAAGTCCACATTCTCACCGGGAGGGAGGATGCTGAGGATTCCTTGCAAGGCTTCATTCACCAGAATTACACTCATCTGGAATGGAAAAAGGAATCGTTTTACTTAATTGGTAATACAAACATTCACTAAGGATTGAATCTCCAAACTTCTTGACGAAATACACTGATAATGAAGTTTTCATAGTGAATTTATATTTATAGTTTTCAGTACTTAGTGGATTTTGTTTTTATTTCACTTTGTTTAATATGTGAATCAAGTCTATTTAAGTAATTAAGAGAGTGATTTTCGAAAAGTTACTTTAGTTTAGACGGTTAATTTCACCAAGATATGTTACCTGCAAAGCCTTCTGTTGGTCCTGGGGCATGAAGTCTGAGGACTGTGAAGATTCCGGCACGGGAGGCAAAGTGGAAGTGATGAGCACAGTCAAGGTTGGTTCAGTTGTTGATGGCAGTTGGGAGGTTGTATCTGCAGTGTACAAAGAAATAATCATTGAGTGATTGACCAATAATGCTTCAACTGGCATCTAAGCATCTACTTTTGCAAAAGTCCATACTATTTGGAGAAGCTGTGGGACTTGTCGATACATCCCAGTGTGTTTAACACCGTCTTAAATTATTGATACGAGAATTATGCGATTTATCCAATAAGGTTTGTGACTTACCAAAATCATTTGGGTAGATCATTCCAGTTTGGTCGACAATTCCCTTTTCACTTACAGCTAGAACCCTGAATTCCAGATAAGAGTAAGTACCAAGCTGTCCATCGATGGTGGCGAAAGTGTCAGCAGTGTCTCCTCCATAAATCCAGGGCTGGCTGGGACTGGCTTTGTACAGCAGAACATAGACCAAGTCAACTTTGCTGCCCTCTGGTGTGATGGGGCGCGACCAAGACAGCATCCACTTGGCTTGGGACACTTCAGATAAAGAGAGAGGTTCCTCGAAGGGGAAGGTCTCTTGTGCATACAGAGCTGGAAAACAGAAAATAAGTCTTCAGCTGACAGTTTCAAAAAAGCAATTCTCATTCGACGACAGAGTAACTAATAGAAGAGAAAAGGGGGAAATATCAATAATTTTTTTTAACATATATGCCTGTAATTCTTTCTTTCCATAACTTTAAAGAACTTGAATTTGGTCAAAGTTATAATAGTGTAGATTCTCAAAGTTATGTGATAAGGAAATGTCATGCCAAAGTGATAGTAACTTCATGTAAATGGACAAATTTGAACAATTGCAGATTATAGTGGACGTCAGTGGGCTTGGCATTATAAATGGGCAACCTACCATCATCCTCATAGTTGAAGTGCAAACATGCTTCCTGGCAACCAACATCCTGCAAAATAACATGAAAGGTGGTGTAAGCAAATAGCAAGTTAAATTTAGTTTTAGTGAAATGTATATTTATAAATGAAAACTGTTCTAATGTATTATGCCCGTGTTGATTCCTCTATAGGTGTTTGAGATGATTTAAATCTACAGAATACTAAGATTTCATAACGCATTTTTGTATGTGGTTCTTCCTACAACTTTTTTTTCTTATACACTTTATCATTTAGCATGATTGGTGTGTATTTTGTTTGAAAACATCCAGATACAAGAGTTAACATAATTTTAGTCTCGTTGTCGGTATAATAAGATTGCATTCTTACACATTCATCACTGAACATGGTGTCAAAACTGCAGATCTCTGCTTCATAAGGGTCCACCTGGACAAGATGGCAGAGTTCCCAGCATTCGGCACAGTCATCATGTTCTTGGCAAGCCTGGGTGCTCACTTCTGTCTTCAGGAACTGTAAGAAAGAGACGAAAAAAGTTTAATATCACTACTATAGCATCACAAGATACCAGTAGAGTGGAAAAAACATTACAAGAAATATCTCTGTTGTTTTTATTGTAATTTATTATGTTTTGAAATGTACGGGTGATATTCGATTTCGTGAAAGTTTGAAACAAAATTAAAAATAAAATATTTCAAATTGATACCAACAATTAGTATAATTCATAAAAAATTACAAAACAATAAATACTCACTATGATGCAGATCTTGTAAGTATTAAGTAAAGACATAGTATTACACTCACCTCGGCCAGGCAGTCTGTTCTGCATCTTGATGCTGGCACAAAATTTTCCAGAACTTCCTCAGGGATGAAGTCTGCTTCCTGCAGCTGGGATTTTGCTCTAACTGATACTACAACAAAGACAAAAAGATATGCTTTGAAAATTGAAGTATTCATATTTCTGTGTTGCTTTTGACAATATTTTATCAATATGTGTTGGATAAGATCGTTTGCTGCTTCTTGACTCTTGAGGTTGAATGTCCAACTTGCAAATGATACTGGCTACAAGAGGACAATCCCTATTTATACCATCTTAATTCAAAATAATTTACAAGACTCAGCTTCAATGGCTATTACAACACATCAGCCGCATTGAATGATGTTATCATGTTAATTCGGTTTCCCGGTCTCACCATAATGACTCAAAATCTCACAATGAGCCAATTGTCTCAATTGCAATTTTATCCACACTGGTACCTTGAAGAGAGCTCAGAGTTGCAATTGGCCACCTTACTCCTGCTTGCATTCAAATTGCAATTAAGATCCTCCTGTGAGTCCATCTTAAGAATTCCAATATATTTCCCAAATCTGGTAATTTTAAAGTAAGCCAAATGAAATTATACGAGACTGACTTAAAAGATAATTGAACAAGCAGCCCCTCACAATGGCAGACCTTTCTTTCCTCAATAAACACTGTACATTCAAGTGATTATTCAGGGGAAATGTTCAAGGCTGATTTATAATGTAAGTTTGTTTGTTGTTTGTTTGTTTGTGTTTTACGCCCCTGCAGCACCTTAGTGGGCTATATCGAGGCAGGCGATCGCCGTATGATGATGAGTGATGAGAAGACTGTGAGTCTGGTACATACCCTATTAATTCAGGGATGCCCAGGGTCTTTCAGTTGCCCCAGCACAGATCACTGGATACAACCCACCTCCATTTAATGTCCCATGGGCTCGGACCAAATTGAGTTCCAGGAGTGGGAGTCGAACCCACGACCTCAAAGCCAGACTGGTAGCACAAACAAGCGCCTTAAACCATTAGGCCACGGAGAACTCTTTATAATGTAAGTAAAATTAACAGATTAAATTGATTACGCCATTAACTAAAATCACATAATTATTATATTATGTTGCCAAATAAAATAAGCAAATATTGTATGTCAGGATTAAATTAATTGGTGCTAAATGGGTTCTGAAATAGTGAATGGACAGGCATATATAACTACAGTAGCTTCTGATAGGCTGACTCTGTTAAATATGAATATGTCACGATGAAATGATCAGCTGGAGTGATTCTTCTAGGGTAGATTCTCTGGCTGAGATCCAAATGATACACGTAGGTTGGGAAAATTATGAGAAACTTGAATTTTTTTTTCTATAATTTAGGTAGACACATGATATTTAGATTTTAGATGACTTAGTATTGAGGTAATTTACAAATGATACACAAAAAAAATCAGGTTATAGAAATAAAAATAAATGGTTTATTTGTTTCCATAGAAACCAGAAGTCATGAAATGTGGCCTAGATCATGTTAACAGACACAAACTCAAGATATCTTTTCAGAGCATTTGATTATCACAAGAAATGTAAAATAGAAAACACAATGTCACTCAAAATGGGAATCATCTTTTCATAACTTGTCAAAGTAGCCATGTGGACTGCGATTGTGCAAATTGGTCCATTTACGTGAAGTTTTTATCACTTTGGAATGATATTTCCTTTTCACAATGGCTTTGACCAATTTTAAGTTCTATTTAAAACACTGTGAAAAGAAAGAATCGAACACAGATATTTCATTGACAATTTTTCCCTTCTCTCATATAAATCATGCCCTGGGTAATTTACTCTGTTTTTGAATGAGAAATGCTCTTTTGAAACTGCCACATGTTGAGATATCATGATGAAATGATCAGCCAGAGCGATTGTGAAGACTTATTTTCTCTTTTCCAGCTTTATATGCACAAGAGACCTTCCCCTTCGAAGAGCCTCTCTCTTTGTCCAAAGTGTTCCTTGCACACAATGCATGCAGGGTGCAATCTCTCAACTGCCATGCCAAGTGGATGCTGTCTTGGTCCCGACCCATTACACCAGAGGGCAGCAAAGTTCACTTGGTCTATGTCCTGCTGTACAAAGCCAGTCCCATCCAGCCCTGGATTTATGGAGGGGCCACCGCTGACACTTTCGCCACCATCGATGGACAGCTTGGTACTTACTCTTATCTGGAATTCAGGGTTCTTGCTGTAAGTGAAAAGGGAATTGTCGACCAAACTGGGATGATCTACCCAAATGATTTTGGTAAGTTATATACTATATCGGATAAATCGCTTAATTCTCATTTCAAGAATTCAAAATTGTATTATGGTCACATGTCAACATCAATTTCATTCTGTAATTATTGTTCTGTTATACGAATGACCAATAAAGACGTCTTCGTCTTAGTCTTACTCTGGGACATACCAACAAGTCGCACAGCTTCTCCAAGTGGTATGAGTTGAGAAAAAAGTAGATGCTTTGCTGCCAGTAGAGCCATTGTTGGTCAATCACTCAATAATGAATTCTCTTTTCCTTGTACGCAATGTGCAACCTCTCAACTGCCATCAACCACTGAACCAACCTTGACTGTGTCCATCACTTCCACTTTGTCTTCTGTGATGGAATCTTCACAGTCCTCAAAACTCATGCCCCAGGAACAACAGAAGGCTTTGCAGGTAACATATCTTGGTGAAATTAACCATCTAAAGTAACGCTTCAAAAATCACTCTCTTAATTACTTAAATAAACTTGATTCACACATTACGAAAAGTAAAATAAAAACAAAATCCACTACTGAAAACTTTAAAACAAATATAAATTCACTATGAAAACTTCATCATCAGTGTATTGTCAAGCAGTTTGGAGAATTAATTCTCTTCTCCACTTTACAACATGATTTTCTGGCGATAAAGTCAGGTGGTTGACATTTGCAAATGCATATCAGTTTTCCCCAAGATCCACCAGTTAAAATTATTTGAGAAGAGGCAAAATCTCTCACTGGTTAACTTGGCTCTTCATAAAGCCAGTCAACTTAGACTTTTTCAGGCGATATCTTGGGCTTTAAATAGCTGGGCCATTCTCAAATTTTGGGACGAAGTTAACAGAGGGGACAATGTGGTAACGGAGTTGAATTTTGATATAAAAGAACCTACTGTAGGAGCAACAACAAAACGAAAGACAATAAAATAATGATGTAATTATTATTTTCAGAAGTACTTCATCTCATATCATTAGATATTTTGGTTCAATTGTTGATTTCTTGCTCATGATCCGGTAACGGAGTGGACTGTAACAGAGTGGAATGATCTTTTACTTTTAGTTCAATACTGCTTTATATTTGGGAGATTATGTAAAATAATTGCAGGCTATCAAAAGCTGTCACCCTCTGCAATATATAATAATTATATATATATGAAATCACTCTGTAAAACTATCATTGGTAAGCTTGGAAATTAAGGAAATGGAGTGGACATTTTAGTGAACCCATAAACATTTTCTATGAAAATTATGTCTTAATTTATTTAATACATGTTTTATGAAGTCTGCAAGCCAGTGGTACTGCATCGCACTTAAGTCTGATGATATTCAGTGAAAATTGCTCATAAAAGATAATAACAAACCAAGCTATGGCAAGTAACAGAGTGGACAAAAAAATTGACATAAAAGAGTGACACGTCTGTTATATGAATTAAATCAATGAAATAAGACCAAAAAAAAACAAATTGAATGTGAACTGGATATATATGAATTCAAGTCTATATTCTCATGAATCATGCAAAGATTTTTTTTAAATACTGGTATATTAGTAGAAAAATTGACACTTGATTTTGTTACATCAGCTTCAGTGACATTGCAAAACCATCAATTTAGCATGGGTGACTGGTAGGGTGTCCCTCAAAATGCATAGTAAAAAAAAAGTTCAAATTTTTTACGGGCCACCCTCTCAAATCATGCCTTTTTTGGTGATAATCTGGTGACATTCATCGGGTGGTTATCCTGTGAAAATGTTGGGGAGTTTTTTCACGTGAAGAAAAACATGTGATAACTCTCAGTTATGTCATGAAGATAACCAAGTGATAATCTGGTGACATTCATCACGTGGTTATCCTGTGAAAATGTTGGGGAGTTTTTTCACGTGAACAAAAACATGACATGTTATTGTGATAACTCTCACCAGTTATGTCATGAAGATAGCCGCGTGATAATCTGGTGACATTCATCACATGGTAATCCCGTGAAAATGCGGGAGTTCTCTCATGTGAAGAAAAACACGTGATGATAACTCTCAGTTATGTTATGTTCACCAGTTTTCGTGTTTATCACATGAACTTCACGTGCATTGTCAGCTGGTCTTTCCCCTGGCTCCTTTCACCAACACGGATCATATTAAAATTTATGTGATGCTTGATCCACTTCATAAGTTGACTACTTTTGATTACACCCTATTGACACTTCATTAGGCCTACTTGTAACACTTACTCTTCTTCTCTTCTCTCTGTGTGTTCTCCTAGGTTTCTAGGACGCTCTGGACCTGAAAAGGGAGCTACACGTTATTCAGGTGTTTTATGGCTTCTGAAATTTTTGATGCTGTATTTTTTAGTTTGTTTGGTTGTTCGTTATATATGCTTTCCCAATTTTCCTTGGTTTTTTCATCAGGGTGGATGTATTTACATTCCTGTATCACATGCTTCAGGGTCTCATCTTGGGCCTTGCATTTCCTGCATTTCTGGTCTGTGTATTGGTTTTTGTAGTTGTGTTTTACTTTGGTCATTCGTGTTCTTGCCCTGAAGATAGTGCTTGCCTGGGTGCGTGTTAGTTTGCTCATATATGGTTTTCTTTTTTTCGGTGCCCATCTTCATTGCGTGTTTTCACGAAGGGTTTGTACCTTCGATTTTTCTAATGCTTGTGTTTCGATTTTTTGTTTGAAGGCTGAGTATATTTTTTGGGTAATTATTTTGTCTCTGGTTTTTTTGGGTTTTTCCATGTCTTCCCCTGTTATGTCATATTTCTGCATCAACTGGTTTATCTTGTCATTCCAGCCGCCCTTGGTTTGGTCAGCAATCGTTGTTTCGAGCAGTGGGTTCTGGTTTTCGGTGATTCTGCTTGCCATCCTCATCTTGTTTATGTCCATCATTGTCTCAAAATCTAGGGTTCCTGTTTCGATGAAGATTGTCTCGTTCGGGGTCGATTGCGGAGTCATTAGTAGTCTTTTTATTATAATGGTCCATATTCTGTTCAGTTCTTTTGTTTCCGTTTTGTTTGGGTTCATTGCTTCTGCTCCGTATGTTAGTATCGGTTGTATACATGCTTCAATGATTTTCCATGCTGCTTCTAATTGTATACCCCGCAGTTCACTGTCGCCGCATATTGCCATCATCGTTTGGTATGCTGCCTCATATTTTGTTCTTGTTGGAGAGCTATAATCATTTTTGTACGTTTTTAAAAATGCATGTGTTTTACTGGGCCTAGACAGTCCTGAGGACACTTTTTAAAATAGATTCATCTGATATTGTCACCCACATTAACATTCTTGATAATAATTATATACCATATGAAACTCTGGAAAAACAATTAAAAGCCTCTATAGAAGCAAGCAAAAGTCCTGCCTCTGGATTCTCACCTAGTCTGGAGGCCTGCTGTGTGAAAACAGATAGTGTATTCACATAGTAGGCTAACAGACTATCATACAGGCCAGGCAGAAAAGCCTAGATACTCACCATTGAGTATTCTGTTGAATTCTATGTTCACCAGAGGGCACAAATTAACATGTCTGTGGCTCCCCCTAGAAGGAAGGCCAAATTGTGCTTGGGTGTCATGTGAAATTCTCTAAATTATATTCTGTTATTCTGATGTACAATATAATGTTAGAAATAAATAGAAGTTTGTCTCGAAACATAGGCGTTGTGTTACTATATAGACCTTGTGGAATTCGAAAGGACTGTTTCATCACAGGTAATGAATAAGGATTAGACAACATGCTAGTTGACTCAGTTCAATGGCTCTTTCCCCTTGTTCACCATCAGCAAAAGTTTGCTGGGTTCATATCAGGATAGGCGGAGCAGCATGGCTCTCCTGATTGGCCGAGGCCAGGTGATTGACAGGAGCTGCAGGCATTAGGCAACATGCTTGGCCAGGACAGAGGGACAAGACGAGGGGTGGAGGTGTTGAAAGGAGCAAATTGACTGCTGCTTATTACCATGTTATTGCAATGAATTTGACTGTGAACACAGACAGCACAGAGCCTGTCAGCTGATGGCATGCGTTCTAAGTGCCCATAACAGACTGTTAAGTACCATTTTATGGAGGTTTTATTGGAGCTGCTAAATATCCACATGACCATTGGACTAAGCTTACGATAGCTTTGCACCTCAGTGACACAGTGATTATGAGGCACGCGACGTAACAGCGTTGGCCAGGACGCCGTGACGGCCATGGCGTGTCCCTCCAGCGTCGTAGCTGCCCTCGTGGGTGCACTCATTGCCCTGCGGATGGCACTGGTGTCGTCGGAGGACCTCGGAGGGCTCTCGGGACCTACAGTGAGACAATGCCAGACAATAGACATTGCCCTATGCCATGGACTGGGATACAATGTGACAGGCATGCCCAACCTGCCGGGGCACGAGTCGCAACAAGACGCGGAGCTGCAGCTGCAGACATTCAAGCCCCTCATCCAGTACGGATGCTCCAACCAACTGCATTTCTTCCTCTGCTCTGTGTACGTCCCCATGTGCACGGAGAAGGTCATGCAGCCGATTGGACCTTGCAGACCAATGTGTGAGAACGTCCGCCAGAGATGCCAACCCGTCCTGCAGGAATTCGGCTTCCCTTGGCCTGCAGCCCTCAACTGCAGTCTCTTTCCGCTCGTCAATGGTATCAATTCTCTGTGCATGGATGGTCCGCCTGTGGAGGAGACCAACGACACCACATCTTTCAACGGCCCATACATGACCAAGCCATACACTTCCCGCATGCCCCCTGCCCAGCAGCCCCCCTGGTCGAAATTCCCCCTGGGGATCCCTGCTCACCCCGCCTGTCGCCACCTCCGCCATGCAGACAGGTACATCTACATGAACCGGACAGGGAGGTGTGCCCTCCTGTGCAACGAGAATGACCTTTTCACAACTCCCCAGAAGGACTTCGTGGACATCTGGATGGCCATTTGGGCTGGGGTGTGTTTTGCCTCCACCTTCTTCATGGTGCTAACTTTTCTCATTGACTCGAGCAGGTTCCGTTACCCAGAGAGACCTATCGTCATCCTGGCCCTGTGCTACAACATGGCCAGCATTGCCTATGTGATCCGTTTGGTGGCAGGTCGCTCTGCCATTTCATGCGACGACCATGTCGCGCGTCCAGATGGAAGTTCGGTCAGAATCCTCATCCAGGAGGGCCTCGACAACACGGACTGTGCTATAGTATTCCTCATGGGCTACTACTTCCTGACCGCTAGTTCCATCTGGTGGGTCATCCTCACCCTGACCTGGTTCCTGGCGGCAGGACTCAAGTGGGGCCATGAGGCCATCCAGAAACACTCCTCCTATTTCCATCTAGTGGCCTGGGCTGTGCCCGCCATCAAGACAATCATCATCCTCGTCATGAGAAATGTGGATGGTGACGAATTGACAGGGATGTGTTATGTGGGTAACCAGGACAAAAACAGTCTCATGAGCTTCGTAATAGCTCCTCTATTCCTCTATTTGATTGTCGGGACTTCCTTCCTGGTGGCTGGGATTGTTGCCCTCTTCCGCATCCGGAAGCAGGTTCGTAGTGAAGGGGTAAAGACAGACAAGCTGGAAGTCCTCATGGTGCGTATCGGGGTGTTTTCTTTACTTTACACCGTCCCAGCTACGATCCTTCTTGGGTGCTACTTCTATGAGTATACGGGGCGAACCGAGTGGTACTCCAACGACAGTGACTCTCGCCCCAATATGCATGTGTTCATGTTGAAAATCCTCGTCCAGTTGCTGGTGGGCACGACCAGCGGTGTGTGGATCTGGTCCTCAAAGACAATGAGTTCCTGGAGGAACTTCGCCTACAAAATCTGTGGCAAACGGAAACCCAGGAAGAACCAGCACTTCCCTCAGTACCACTACGAGTCCCACAGCAAGGCCCTGCCTCCCCCTCCCATGCCCAACAAGGCATTCTCGTCTCTAGGGCCTGCTGGAAACGGTGCCCTCGTGAGGTCCTCCCATCGCTACGAGAAGCCAAAAAGACTAATAAGGGCAGTTGGCGAGACGGTGGTCTGACGGGAGCAAGATTTATGGCCCTCGTTATGCCACAGGTTTGGCTTTATGGCCGCAATCAGGCAGCAGATAAGCCACCAACATTTCATTCTGTGTAATAACAATGCAGCTCAGTAGGTCGAGGGCAACTCTGACTAATCAGTAGGAATAATTACTGAGCATCTTTTAAGACTTTTTCATGTTCACCAAGTGTCCTGAAAGTGTGATCTCTGCAGTCTTCAGTTTACCGACTGTGACTCTAAATTAATTATACACCTAAATACTTATTGTTTAACCTGTCGTTATATTTATATTGTGACCAGTTATGTGTCTGTTATTTCGGCATTGTGAAATTATTGTTTGTGTAAAACTTTCAACATATTTCATGGAAAATACATATTTTTATTTATTGAATCTCTGAATTTTGTTTTGTCAGTGGTAATAACAGCTCAGATTTCAACCAGGAATCATTCGTTTTTCAAGTTCTGCATTCAGGCATTTTAGTAGCTCTGTTTATGTACTATGATTCAAAATATGCACAAATAGCACATCAAATGTTGCCTTTTAAGGATATTATATATTATTATCGTGTCAAAATTAGATCCGCAGTTAAAATTAAACTTAAAGGCACGGAATTATAATTATGGAACTTAAAAGGTGTCACCCGTGGCTGTCAAGTGTGATAAACAATTGACTTTCATCAGCGAACATTGCACATGTGATTACCAGGTCCATAATTATATTTGCAGTGGCGGATCCAGACAGGGTAGTCTAGGGGGGGGGGCCGGACGTCGTTTCGGCATTCGCGGGCCCGCATGAGCGTCGTTTCGGTGATCGTGAGCCCGCGATGCTCCATGTTTTCTTCAAAATTTTTATTTCCATCTCAGTGGTCTAGGGGGGGCCCGGCCCCCTAGGCCCCCCCCTGTATCCGCCACTGATTTGATAAGTTCAGCATTCACATGAGCACATTCAAGTTCAACTAAACCAGACTTGTATCCTAGATCCACTGCCCATAAACTAAACAACACATATCAACAAGAAACTAACTTGACTAAGACAAGATTATCATTGATATCAAACAACGGGTGTTTGCATAGAATTTTAATTTACAACCAGGGAGGCCCACTAACTTGCAGATGAGCACTGGCATCATAAATTGTGATATTGAGACTTCAGTGACACTCTGACGATCTAATCTGCCTCAATAACTCACTGGCAGTCACTATTGGCAAGTGATAAGAATCATATATTGTAAGGTTACACAAGAAGTTTCTCAATATTCATTCAGCAATATTGTAAGGTAGGCCTACCAATATAAAAGCACAATTCAGGTTTCTTAATTGTGGCCTGTCATGCTATTCATTGTCCTGCAATTGTTTTAGAGAAGTGGTCAAGATTGCAACTGCCATCCTCCCACTGCAGGGTTAGTTTGCTCTCACCTTGCCCTGAAACACCCCATACACGAGCTGGCACACAGATGGGCCTATACATAAGTTGGATTCAATATTATACAAATACGGCATGATATGAGTGCAATATGAAAATTTATTTTGCAGGAGGAAATTCACATTGAACGAGGGCGCAGCCCGAGTTCAATATGAATTTACGAGTGCAAATACATTTTCATATTGCACGATAATAAGTGCCGTAATTGTTTTATTACATGACCACTACGCTTCCAATATAATGTTCCTTTCTAGAAAAAAATTTCAGAAAGAAAATGTTAATAAGAACTCATATTGCACTCTAAGCATGCAATATGAAAAAATCTGGAAAAAAAAATTGTAAAAAAAAAATTTTGGAAATAATCTCATATTGCACTCGAACCATGCAATATGAGTTTTTATGATGTCGTCATGTGACTGATCTTGGCCAATTAGCATCGCTCTACCATATTGGTCATGTAATACTAGTGGACATTGAAAATCATCAACATTAAAAAGTTTCTGTTTGGGGGTGACCATTTAACATGGTATTGCTTAATTTAGGAATTAATATTAATTTGAGGACTTTGCACGCCTGAAATAAATCATTACTGCCGCAGTCACAGTGACAGTGGCGTCCCTATGGGGGGGCATGGGGGCACGTGCCCCCCCATATTGGACCTGTGCCCCCCCAGGTGCCCCCCCATATGAACTTTTCAACCTTGGCTAAAATATACAATTAGTATTATGGGTGCCCCCCCAGAGAATCGCGTGCCCCCCCAGGTGCCCCCCCCCCATTCGCGAACCCCTAGTTACGCCACTGCACAGTGAAATAATAATTTCTCACTGTGGAAAACTCCTAGCCTCCCCTGGCAATTAAATGGTCGCCCCCTTACAATCAGGAGGAATATAATTTAAATTACAGCACTTTTAGACTCCTGATACCTGATGATGTTTCGTCGTGTTACTTTTAACGTTGAAACCATGAAGGCTGTTTGATTAGTCATGATCAGCTCCTCTTGACTTTTCATGACTGATTTTTAGACTTTTAGGCAAGATTCAGATGCACAGTCATTTGGTGACACATCATCAGCATTATCAATCACAACCTGCAACTTTCATGAAACTGTCCTCTCATTCCACAGAATAAATTGATCAGCCAATGGCCGCTGTAAAGTGTAGTGATGTGGACCGGACCGCTTTGTACCGGTACAGTGCATTAACACCACCTCTTTAGTACTGGTCCGCCCCCAGTTCCAAAAAACCGGTTTAGAGGTTGTCTGTACCGGTATTGACCGGTAGAGGGAAAATTGGTTAAAACGCAGAAAAGGCTAAGAAATTCATTTTTCACACGTTCATTTTTCTAATTTTCTGAGGTTTTTTTGCGAAAATTGCACATAAATCGAAAACCAGTACGTACCTGTATACCGGACCACCTCTCCCCTGGACCGGACCACCTCACCTGCGGACCGGGCAGTTCTGGACCGGTGGGGGGTGATCCGGTCCGGTCCGCATCACTAGTAAAGTGTAGCCTCTGATTGTTACAGTCAACGAATGACGAGTACTTACATTCAGCTGTTTGTGGCCGCCAATGAGATCACGACAGGCCCTATCCATTGCATTGAAATGAACTGCATGTCAATTTGTTATTGAATATAGCTTCATTGTGACCTCATTGATGGTGACTTGTTTTGATAGAATTGATAGTATAGGATATGACCCTACAAATTGGTTATGAGACATAGAGAATAACATGGCATGGATAGGGATATGACCTCACAAGGAACATGTTCATGCAATTCTGTAAGCACTTGTCATTCCTGAATGATTCGTCGACTGTAAGTAACTTACAGTAGACGAATGTCGAGTCCTTAAACAGAAATGCACTGGATCCAGTGTACTATAACTTAAAGCACTCAACATTTGTCGACTGTAACTACAGTACATACATTTACTGGAAAGCTCTGTAAGCATTGCAGAACTCATTTTTACCTGAGGTTGAATAGTAGAATAGTAGTATATGAAAAGAAAGGGGTGTAAAACCCTTGTGCTGGGCATATGCCACAGTACCCCTTGTTGGAATCGACACTAATCTTCTTAAGTGTAAATGAGTCCCAGCAAGATGCAAATTGCTTTCATTTCCATAATCCCATCATCTCAGTTCATGGACTCTTTGCAGATGGTATGGCAACTGGAGTTATTAACTGGGCTAAGAGGGATGTGGGTAGAAAACCCCTTGTTGACAGGAATGCATAGAATTTATTGAAATGCAGTATTCAATGTTCATACCCTGAAAGGTCCCTAGGAAAATGTTACCCACTCCCAGTGCATAGAATTTCACTCAGTTTCCACCTGACCTGATGACATAAGTTGCATTTTAATTTATCATAGTTGAATTCATGCCTAATGACCACACAGATTTATGTAGTATAGATAGACAGAGAAATAGAGAGGTATGGCAAATATATTGCAAGTGCAGTCCTCTAAGCCTGAATCTGGGCACTCACTGGAGTTGATACGTAAGAGAAGAGAGAACAAATTTGAACAAATGTGAGGGATTCTTCATCTATGCCCAGAACAAGCGCTGATAAAGGGTTCACCAATTGTCTCATCAGAACCACATCCATCTGGAATTTTGCCCTTGAAGGTCCATCGAAAATATTTTAGATTCACACCCAGCATTGGAAACTTTTGAACCAGGTACCAGAAGTAGAGGTCAGCAACCCAGCACATGTGCACTGCAAGTGAGCTATAGGAACTGCCTGTTGTGAAATCAAAATTTTAATTCATATATTTTTACATAGTAAAATTTGGAATTTTGAGTCAGCTTAAATGATTGAGTGAGACGGTTGCACAATTCCTTTGAGCTGACATAGCTTGTTGTCTTCAGCTAAGATAATCTGTCTGTTATCATAACTAAAAACAACAAGCTATGCTTTCTCAAAAGAATTGTGTAACCATCTTAATCAATCATTTAAGCTGACTCAAAATCCAAATTTTACAAAGCTGATAAATTAAAAAATGGATTAATTTTTTTCTGGTAGATTTTTGCTCTTTCAGAAAAACGTGGTATCAAAATCAAAGTGCACATGATTGTTTTCTTTACCTTGCGGAGAGACTTGGTCACAGCACAGTTTCAGGTCATGTCTGGTTTACCTGGTTTTCTTATCTGATTAGATGTTAATTTTAATTAATGGCTTAAACCGGATCATTAATTTGGTCCAATTCTTCAAAAATGTTCCTCATTGAGTGAATTGCAAGGCCAAAGTTTATTTCGAAGCTCTTATTCACACCAAATGAGACCGGTCTCCAAATAAAAACTCTAAGGCTTTTCAATCTCTTGACATTTCTTCACACATTCGATCCACCCTTAATTCCAAAATTTTTGTAATTCCCAGCTTGTGATGTCCCGTCCAAGCCCTATAGGCATTTAGGGATAGGCTTGCGAGAGGGGTAATAGTTCCTAACAAGCCAGTTGATTGAATAGGGCAATGGAAGGGGCAGGTAAAAAAGACTTGATGTCAGTTCATGGGGTGTATTCAAGGTTAGGGGACAAAGTGCCTCTGAAGAGTTGCACACCTCGACTTGTGTAGTTCCTTTGACAAGCTCTTTGAAAAGCTCTCTTGCAGTTTTGTATGCCAGATTTGTTATGAGATATAAAGTGATTTGGCACTGCTATATGATGAGGCCTATTGTAGGGTGGGCAAGCGTGTCATTCGGAGTGAGAGGGACACAAAACGACCCCTAGCACCCTCCTATACCTGGCCCCGGGTGACGAAAATCCCTCACCCTATCCTTTTAGACACTCTTCACTCATTTGATATTTTTCCTATAGCTTACCACTGGATGATGATGCGTATGTTTGGAAGGCAAATCTATGGCTAGCTGGCAGCAGATTTTTCAGTATTCTCATTCCACTGTGACTCACTGATTAAATCTGTTTGCCGATTGGCAGTTCAAACAGTTTCCAAAGTAACTTTTAACTTGGTTGTGTAATGTCACTGGCTTAAAAATGTTTTGTTTGTGTCAGTTATGTTTAATCAGTTGATTCAGTGCTCAACTGCTCGTCATATCTAGCAGCATAGGTGGCAATAAACAAACTAATTAAATGACTTAAGGTACTTCATCAAACAAGAAGATTAGGAGACCAACATAAAACTGTCAATGACATGGCAAAGCCAGTTTGCAAATTGAAAATATATTTTTCCAGTGGACCGCCAATCTGCAGAGCCAGAAAGAGCTCTAAAGCCAAGGGAAGAGAAATGGCTGTTTGTGACTTTTTAAGAGGTCGTCGACTTCACTGCATGTACGTTCTGCAGTGTTCCCATGTGCATGCACGCCAGGTCTGCTCTGCTGAAGGTCTTTTCCTGCAATGGCTCAAAGTTTCAACCTGGCCGGTGAATTTACAATATTTTGAATGGACCTTCAAGAGCAAAATCCCGGCTTGATGTCATTCAGATGAGATATTAAATTGACGACCCCTTGTATGAAAGACTGTTTGGCAAGTAAAATACCCTCACATAGGCCGTTACATAGGCGTACGGCGCGCGCGATTTTTAGGGGGGCGAGAGACATTTGCCCGAATTTCAAGATCTAGATTTAATACCATTTCAAATGAAATTGCCTGGAAATCATTAATATTCAATAGTGATTATTGAATCATCTGCCCAAATTTTTTAGCCTTTTTGCCCGAATCTTACTGTTTCCCAAACTTTTGGGGGGGGCGATCGCCCCCCCCCCCTCCGATACGCCTATTGGCTATTATAGGGTAAATGTGTACGTTGAATCGTTGATGTCTCTCACTCTATAGGCCTATTTTTATTCCCATTTCCATCAATCAACCCTGATGAGCACCCAGAACTGGGTTTGGTGGCTGGACTTACAAAAGGCAAAATATCCATCTATCTGAAATGGGAATATTCTGCAATCTGCATTTGTTGTTTTTAAAATAAGGTTTCAAAAAGTGCATTTCCCAGACTGGTTGAATAGATCTGGCCCTTCGAAAATATATGTTGATGGTCGAGCCACCTGACATTTAGGCCTATAAATCATAAACCATGATCTGTACATCTGTGCCAGTCTTAAACCCAGCTTACTAGTGGGACTATAGCAGACATATTTCACCTCAGGGACTTATTCAAGAAGACTTGATTGGCGAAGTCCTCCATTCAAACTTCAATTTATAAGTAAAATGAAGAGGAGCTCAACTGCCCGGAGCGAAATCCATTCTGAATAGATCAAGTGTATTATGCCAGGTCTTTCAACTCTTTTTCCCTCCAGGTAACTCTCTACTCCGCATTCTTCAAACCTCATGAATTGGTGAAATTCAATGCACAAAGAAGGAAGCATTAGATGTGTGTTCTTATGTATTTAGAAGGAGAAAAAGTTGGCCATGAAAGGGTCTGGAATATCTTAGGAAAGAACACCAGTCTTCTGCAGAAAAAAAGACATATGCCTATACCACTTGGAGGATTTTTTCTTACATGTTTTAACTCCAACAACATTAAAAAAGTTTAAGGTGAAAAGAAAAATGAGATAGGTAGGCCTATATACCTGGAAGCAAGAAACTTTTGTGTTCCAATGCAATGTTCTGATGATTCTGAATTGACAGTTGGGAATTAGCAGCATCCCTTTGTTTTCTTATATACATACATGTGGCACAAACCATGTTCCATTCAGCTTTACTTTTCATATAATATTTATGAGGGATCCAAGTTGTATTCCATGTTATTGAGCATTCAATGTTATTCTATGACCAGAACTGCTATATTACTACAGCCCAAATCCAGCAAGTCTGGAAGATGAAGCATTTGACCTTTGAGTGGATCGAGGCAATGTGGATGACACCATAGACAGGCAGATGGCAGTCACCCACAGGTGAATAAGACCAGATTCTTCAACACAAGTTTTGACTTTCCATGTGTGTTTAGGAGTGCACACGCATGCCAGTGAATATTCACACCAGGCCCACACTGCTTCTCATGTTTGCATTTTGTCCCAACCACTGCCATATAATGCCATATAATGTGTATAACCCGAATCTGCTCATATTGCATTTGCTGACTGTTGTTGACTGAGGTGTCATGCTCCCCTTTGAAACAGACTTCCAAGCAAGCTCAAATCTCAACCAGATCAAGTTGTCTTGCAGCTATGTGGTAATCCGTGTGGATCTAGAGTCTAGACCCCCCCCCTCTATTTTTTTAGCATGGCATTTTTTCTTGAGGTCTGTGAATATTTAGAAGGCCACAGCCTAGGCCTTCTATATATCTAGAGGATCCACCGTGCAAAAAACTTACAGCTGAGGATGTATGAGTGATTTTTCTGATGCTCTGCATGAGTGATCCACATGAAGGAGTCATTGCAGTTGCTGTCTCCAAGAGGCCGCTCTTTATGTATTAGGCAGTGCAATCATTGCACTGCAATCTCCTGGAATTGGTCATGCAAATGAGCCAGAAACAGTAGCAAATGAGCAATATATGGCGGAGTGAACTTCAAACAAAACGGTTTTCTTTGAAGTGTTGAAATTTTAATTGTTGTTAATTTATAACAACAACATTGTTTTAGGCCTATTGGCCTAAGGTAAATGTCTATAATTTTTAGTTATCAGTCAAAACTGCAGGTTGTTGGGCAACAATAGGGGAAATATAACAAAGTGACAATTAATAATACAAGGTGCTTTTGGACTTAACATCCCAAACAAAACCTGCTGTTTATGAAAAATTATGCAGCCAATCAGTGCACATTTTGGAAAACAACCTGTATTAATTAAAAGTTCGCATTTTGGACAATTCAATTTTGGAGTCTATCTGACACTGCATGTGTGTCGTCGGAAAAAATACCAGAGGGACTCATGAAGAATTTTAGTCGACCAGTGGAGCTCTTTGCTGATGCACCAATACATGTGACACCATTCCAAAATTCAAAGAGTGAAGAAAAATTCAAAGAGTGAAGAAAAAAAAAACACCACCAGAGTCAATTTAGACTTAAATCCCCAGCAGACCAAGAAATTCATCAAGATACACTATACTCACCATTGGCTGTAGCTCTGCACAATTCCTATATGTTTATTAAATTTTCATCAGGGAAGGGCCAAGTCCCCCATCCCCATTTGCATCACTGCAATCACCAAAAGGAATCATTCATATTTCTTCAGCTGTAAAAATAAAATACCGCAGTGTACAATATTATCTGCTATATACATTAAAGTAAATCTGAAATAATATATCTCTCACATTCAATTAAAGCAAACAGGAGACTCGGATTGCATCGGAGACTCAGGATCACTTCGGAGACTCAGGAGTGCATTCAAAATCTAAGCAAATATATCATCTCTCAGATCTCAGCGTCCTGCAGTAATGCTCTTAATTCTCTCGATGACACATAGATCTATCTAGTATAGCTTATTTTTTGTAGAATTTTCACTATTTGATTTGCCCAGCTGTTTCTACTGAAAGAGGGTTTATCTGGCCCCTTTCTAGCATTGCTCACCATCAAAATCGCCTGATATGCAACCACATCCTTTGAAAACATGGAGCACAAAGCCTCTCAGAACTTGGATTGTGAGACCATAGCTGTGCACTTGGCCCCCTGACAAGTGATACCTCAGACTTGGCTTACATTGTAAATTTGCAAACCCTAGCTGGCCCCAGCAAGTATAAGCCTTGTCTTACAAGTTGCCCTGCAGGAGCATGCCTTCTTGATGTGCAGCAACAAAACCCACAAAAAGCCAAACAAGCCCCAGCATCTGAACAAATAAAGAACCACTTTAGACGATTTGTGCCTCCCCGGGCTTGTTTGAAACCTTTGAAAAGGCTAACATGGACACATATACCCACTTAATGTACACACAAAATGTCTATTCAGATATCAATTATGTTTTTTTCCTCCCACTCAACAACTGAAAATTGAATTATTGTTCTGTAACAATGTCAGGAATCACTTGCATACATGTAACATCAGACTTCATGAGTCCATCGAGTACTTCTTTCCGACAAAACTCAGTGTCGTAGGGACTCAAGAAATTATAAATTGTCCAAAAATGTTGACTGTTTGGTTACATGACTTTAAATTAACACTGGTTATTTTCCAAAATTTATTACTGATTGCTTACACAACTTTTCGTAATCACTGGTTTTCGTTTTGATTTTATGTAAGCCAAGGTCTCTTTGGTGAGGCTGATTATTACATCTGCTGTGCAAAACTTTATTTTGAAGTTCCAAAATACATTAGAAAAAAAATTATAGAAGACCCCGAATTAAGAAGAAAAAATAATTCTTTGAGCTAGCCAAACAGGGCCAAAATTGTTGGTCTGCTGCTACGCAATTTTTTTGCAGCTTGCCTATCCAAAATGAACTATTTTATCAAGTGACCTTAAAATTGATCATTATTTCAGATATTGGTATAAAAAAGAGTGAATACAGCCTTTTTATTGAGACCAGTTACACTTGATACAATCTTCCTCCTTGTAAACTGTCTGCGTTGTTCAGTTTTAACCCTTTTTTGGTCAGTTTTGTTTCAGTGTTTCCTTCAATTTTGTCAACTTGTAGTCAGCCAAGTATGCAATATCATGGTCAGGTGTATGAGCTGTGATATGCATTATATCAGAGCGAAATTGTGCCTTCTGATTGGCCAGAAAAAGCAAACAGTGGTATAAGTCTAAAAACAACTTGCGTCATTGATGATCTAATATTAATCTTATTATGTCTGTTTTATTTATCCTATTGTAACCTGTGACCTCCCTGTCTGGACTGATGACTTAAATTATAGACAGTTACCTTGTTATTCAATGTTCCTGTTATCAATGAACAACAATTAAAATTTCAACACTTCAAAGAAAACAGTTTTGTCTGAAGTTAACTCTGCCATATCTTGCTCATTTGCATACTGTTTCTTGCTCATTTGAATGACCAATTCCAGGAGACTGCAGTGCAATGATTACACTGCCTAATACGTGTACAAGTTCTCTGTATTAAGTAGACAACCATTTAATTTCCAGGGGAAAGTGGGGGGGGGGGGGCTTGGAGCTTTCCGTGGCGGGAAATTATTTATTTCACAGTATTAAACATCGGCAGTAATTATTTATTTCAAGCTCACAAAGTCCCTGAATACGAGGGGTTTTCCAAAAGTTCTGTCCAACTGGTCCTAAATTCAGCAATATTTCATGCAGACACTTGATATTTTGGTCAGTTAAAACTGAGGTAATTTTCAATTGATCTCCCAAAAATCAGATCACAGAAATAAAAATAATTGCTGATTTTGTTGCCATGGAAACCAGAAGTCTTGAAATGCGGCCCAGAGCATCAAAACAGACAGAAACACAAATTTCTTTTCAAAACATTTAGTTATTTTGAGAGTTTTTCGACTGAAAACATGTAGAAAACGAGCATCATTATTTCGCAACTTCTGTAAGTGATCAATTTGGTTCATAATGTTTTTGTTTCATACATTCAATCCATTTGAAAGGCGTGTCTTTAAGTCATCAAATTGCGGACATTGTTGGCATTATGCGGTTTTCTGGTTCTTGGATTTCCCGATGCGTCTTCTAATCGTTCAAAAAAGCCTTTATTAAGTTCAGATGGTTCTATTACTCATTCTATTTTCTTTCTATATATATTCAAGAAGTTTCTTTCTCTCTCTGTTAGATTTTGAAAGTAAATTGTATTAATTTCATAGATGTATGTTATCTCACTGACCGATCATAAAAGTTGCTCAATTTTTTCAATTTCAATTTCAATTTAATTTCAATTTTTCAATTTAATTTATTCCAAATGTAAACAGGATACATGTATATATTGAAACAATAAAAATAACAGTTACATCTGGGGGCAGATGTCCGGTGGACATATTTTGCCCAATTACAATACATAAATTGATTATACAATTAAGGAGAACAAGAACAGCAATAACAAGTTCTTTTTTTTTAAAAGAAAACAAAAAGACTAGGGCTACAAATAAAAACAAATTGTAGGATTAATATTATTTGATATACATACATTAAGTTTAATAATAAGTGACAACATATTCAGGAAGTGTACCGGTGATAAAAACAAAACAGGAAATAGTTTACAGAAAATCGGGTAGGTTATTATTATTTAAATATAGTTTGGTCTTTTTTTTAAATGAGTTTAAAACAAGGCAATTACTGATCAAAGAAATGAAATAATTCCATATTTTAACACCCATAAATTTTAAAGATTTCTGACATGTAGTTAAGCGCATGCTTGGAGTATGGAAGTTGTTAAATGATCTAGTATTGTGCCTATGTATAGATGTATTATAGGAAAACATATTTGAGAATAATGGCGGGAGTAATTTATGGTCAATCTTATACATAAACAAGAGAACATGATAAACATATAACTTGGATAAAGGAAGAGTATAATACTGAGTGAATAATTCAGCTGTATGGGCTAAATAATGGGAGTTTGAAATAATTCTAATAAATTTTTTTTGTATCTTAAATAAAGGGTCCAGATAAACAGCAGCAGCGCTTCCCCAAATTTCTATGCAGTATGTTAAGTAAGGATAAATAAAACAGTAATAAAGTGTATTTAAGGTATTTTTGTTAAACAGTTTTTTAACTTTATTTATGATCCCATAACCTTTAGATATTTTTTTTCTAATGTAGTTTAGATGACATTGCCAAGAAATATGAGAGTCTAAATGAATACCAAGAAATTTCACTGTATTAACTAAAGATATATTTATGTTATTAATTATGAGATTATTGTTTATATCAATTTTTTTGTTTCGCGGTCTAAAGAGCATAAAGTTTGTTTTATCAATGTTTAGAGATAATTTATTAGAAAGGATCCATTCATCAATTTTGGATAATTCCGTATTAATAGAATTATAGATATTAGTAAAATTTTTTCCTTCAAAAAAATGGTTTGAGTCATCAGCAAATAGAAGAGGAATAGTAATTGAAGAGACATTAGGTAAATCATTAATATATAAAAGAAACAGAATAGGTCCCAAAATTGAACCTTGAGGCACACCACAAGTGATTGGTAAATGAGAAGATTGGAAATTATTAAACATCACATACTGTTTACGATCAGAAAGATAACTTTTTAACCAAGATAAGGGAATTCCTCTGATGCCATATTTCTCTAATTTTTGTAGCAAAATATTGTGGTCAATGGTGTCGAAAGCCTTTTTGAAATCAAGAAAAATTCCAACTATAACTTTATTTTTATTGAAAGCATCTGTTATTTTATCTAATAAAACTGTTAAGGCTAAAAGAGTATTATGTTTTTCTCTGAAGCCAAATTGATATTGGTAAAAAGAAAGCTCATCTCATGGAAAACAGACGCTACGGAATCATTAGTAGCTTAGTTAATACTAGGGTTTATTGAAGCCGGACAGGGGGCTTGCTGCCGCACACTCTATTTTTATTCTGTGTCATTTTGGCTAGTGATTATTGATTTTTCCTGTCATTTCCACTTGTGATATTGCCTTCTCGCTTTGGGGGTTTTTATGTTTTTCTCACCTACAGGATTCCTTCCTTCTTTTCCTTGGCTCTGGCCATTTCATTCACAGTTTTTCTGGAGCTGTGAAATCCTTCTATGCACTATAAAAACCCCTTCTTCCTTCCTTCTGGGTCGCGTTTTCTTCTGAGCACTCACGTCGTATACATCTCCGAGGCCAGGCAGTCATTCTTCATTCATCTTACATCTGCACTGCACTTCTTCAAAGCGCGACGAGCCTGCTTCAGTGTCGCCCACTTGGCCACGTCGGTCTTGTGAGTCTTGCTGTTGTGGGATGGCTAGCCATTAGTCTTTTAAGTTGTTCTACTGGTGGAGGCCAACGACCCCCTCTGAGTCTCCAGAGCGTCCTTCATGTAACTTCAATTGGATGGATCTTCCCCCAATGGATGGACATTCCTTAATCTCCTGAGTGACCGCAGACCAGTCTTCTCCCACTTCGTCGACAGCTAACCTGGGCTACGTTCTTCAGCCAAGCCCACGCTTCTCGGTGAGCCCGTTCCATATCTAGTAATCTTGCTTAACTGTCGGCTAGTACAAGCCTTCTACGTATGTTCGCCTGTGTATGATTGTCTCGCATATATCATTTTGGTCGACACTTTCTTCTACGTATATCGTATCTGTCGCTTAGTACTTGTGCCGTTCAGTTAACAAAGTTTAGGGCCGCAAGGCCCGTCACATGCAAGATACTCACTTTGTTCTCCATCTTCCAGGCCACCTATGACGGGCAGGAGGTGCACAGCTTGCCAACTTCCCTGCCTTGGTCACGACGGACCAACTGGTCGACGCTGCGCTGCACAGTCTCTCCAGGTCTTCACGGAGTATTCTCGCTGCCATCGCACTCGCCACCCCTTCTCCTACGAAGAAATCGACGACGGAGAATTCGACGAGGAGGCATACTACGATCCAAGGGGTTCACAGGAATCAATCGAATTCTACTCGCCCGCACGTTCGCCCAGTACGTCACTGTCGTCCAAACGTGCTGCCCAGGAGCCACCGCTGAGCACCATGGCCTCAAGTTCGTCTACACAGTCGTCTACACAGTCGTCGACAAGTGCCACCTCGACCCCCTCATTCGCCAGTGGGTCCGGCACAACGTCTACCAGCTTGACCACCGCCCTTCACCAACCCCTCATGTCGGAGGCGAGTCATCTCGGATTCAATCGGTGGGGGTCAAGTTTCGGAGGTCACGACCTCCCGGAGTTTAACAGCTTCGGAGACAGGCAGCCCGGTTCGTCCACATCTGCCTTCGACCACCTGCAGGCTTCCACTATCCCCCGTATGAGTCTGGGCCCACGTTATGCTGAGTCCTTTGGATATAACCGGTATCCACCTCCCCCGAGCTCGTATCCCAGCACTCCTGTATCCCGTGAGTCTACAGCGTCCCAACCCAGTGGGTTTCGTCTACAAGCCCCCAACGCTGTAACTCAGGATTCGTACGTCTTCAACGCCCCCCCCTTCCCCCACATGAGTCAGCAGTCGATATATCATGAGCATCGCCCTTCGTACACTGTTCGCCCAACAGCTCATCCTGACTCAGTCCCCGTCTACACTGCTCGCCCCCATCTCGCCCCCGAGCAGCCTCAGATCAATCGCCCCTTCTACAGCACTAGACCCGTTCCCCCCTCGGACTATGTGCCCCAGTTTAGTGCTGCTGCCCCAATTCATGGATCTCTATACCAAGACACCTACGGACATGCATCACACGGACAAGGCAATTATAGACACTTTACCAGTGAATCTCGCCCCGCTGCCCCACTCGAAGTGGGACTGGAGTTCATCGACCCGAGAGTAGCTTCCCATGCTCTAAGGGGTGAGTTCATTAATCTTGAAGATTTTCTTGTAAACTCAATGTTTGACATTAGCGAAGAAATTCGCCCTTCTATTGATAGCTTCGGAAATGTTCAGGTCAAAACTTGTAAAACAAAAAGGTCTATCAATACCATGTTTCGCTGGTTAGAAGCTTGGGTTTCATATGAAATGATTCTTGTTAAAGCATTCGGCTATGATGTCTATTACCAGATGGCCCGGTACAGGGCCTTTCTTATCAACATGTGCCAAAAGTTCAAGGTCGCCAATGTCCTCGCCTATGACTCTCGTCACCGCCAAAGACTTGGTCAGGTTAGATCCTTAGATTTCTCTGTCTTGGATCACGAACTTTTCGTGATCATTTTCGACGCTAGTGCTGCTAAGCAGGGTCTCAAATGTAGCAGATGTCAGTCTTCTGAGCACTTGTCTGCTGATTGTCCACGTCCGCCCTTTCGAGGCAGCCGCCCCAGTAGAGGGGCGGGTCACAGTAATAGAGGAGGACGGGGGGGCAACAAGTCTAGTGAGGTCAAACACGAAGTCTGTTTCAACTTCCAATATGGTAAATGCGAATGGAAGGACAGCTGTCGCAGACGTCACATCTGCGCAGGGTGCGGGGGTCCCCAGCCTCAGTCTAGCTGCAGTAAGTCCGGCTGCAAATCGGTCTCAAGCTCCTCCCTTCCAGCCAATTCTTGATGTAGATTACTGGTCTAGGATGCTTCCTCTTGTTTTTCCCGATCATCAAGCTTCTCTTGTTTTCTCACTCTTAGTGGAAGGTGTTCCAATAGGGCGGCCCCCCGCGCCCAGCCAGATCGTCTCGCATAACTGGCCGTCTAGTTTCGAGCATCGCGCTCAAGTCTCTTCTATCATTGCCAATGATCTCGCAGCAGGTAGGCTTCTTGGCCCATTCGAGTTCCCCCGTTCTCTAGTTTCATTGTCTCGCCACTGGGGGCGTTCTTGAAAAGGAATTCCAGTAAGGTTCGTTTAATTCATGACTTATCCTTTCCATTCGTAGGCTCTGTGAATTCCTTGATTAACTCGGATGATGTCTCTCTCTCTTACGCGTCAGTTGACGATGCTGCTTTTTATTGTAGACGGCTTAGTCCCAATCCTGTTTTTATGGCCAAATTAGATTTACAAGACGCGTACAAGCACGTTTTCATTAGGCCACAGGATTGGCATATGATGGGTTTCTCTTGGCCCGATGCCCATGGGCACACTCTTTTCTACTTCTCTAAAGTCCTCAACTTTGGTTTGAGGTCGGCCCCTTTTTTGTTTGACGTTTTCGCCGACTCTCTTCTCAAATTTATGACCCATTCGGGCGTCGTCGACTCAGTCGTCAGGTACGTCGATGATTTCTTGGTTATTTCTGACTCTTTCCAGAGCTGCCAACAGAACCTGGACATTATGCTGGCCACCTGTAGGTTAGCGGGGTTCACTGTACAGCCTTCCAAGGTTACAGTGCCCAGTCCGGTGGTGGAGTTCTTGGGCATAGTCGTCGACGCCCCAATGGGTCAACTCCGTATTTCGGAGGAGCGTCTCACTGAGTTGAAAGCCGAGATAGAGGGCTGGTTGGAGATTAAGGTTATCTCCAAGAGACGTCTGTTGAGTGTCATAGGCAAATGCTCTTTTGCTGCCCGGGTTGTACGCCAGGGGAGGCCTTTCTTAGGTCGTTTATTCCAGGCTGCCAAGTCAGTCAAAGGTCTTCACCATTCCATTCGCCTTAGCTCTGACGCAAGAGCTGACCTCTCGTGGTGGGTCAACTGTCTACGTACCCATAATGGTGTCTCTTATTACAACCCCCCCTGGGACAACCCGGTGCACATCTTTTCTGATGCCAGCGGAGTCGCAGCTGGCGCCCTCTGTGGCAATGAGTGGTTTGCTCTTTCTTATTCTGGCTCCCTCGCTTATTGTTCCTCCCATTCCATCAATTGGAGGGAATTTCACGCGGCCCTCTCAGCCCTGGTCTGCTGGGGTCCCCAGTTAGTCTCTCGTTGCGTCATCTTCCATATCGACAACACTTCAGTCGTTCATATCATCAACCGCTCTTATTCACCAGTCAAAGAGCTAATGTGGTTTGTCAGACAGTGGGCCCTGACTGTCGAGCGCTACAATCTCACTGTAGCCCCCATCTATATCTCGACGCACGACAACATTGACGCTGATGACCTCAGCAGACTCAGGATCGACCTCTTCAAGGCCAGGAACCCAGCTGCTTCACCTTCAATGACTTGGCCAGACCAGAGCTTCATGTCTAGTTCCAACTAGCCCCCTCTCTCGGTATCTTCTCTGTTTAGCGCCCTCTGGCGGTTCCCTCATACTTAGCCTACTCGTTTCCTTATTTTCAGGGCGGTTTTTATTTTGTTTTATTTTCCTTTTATTTCAGGGCTGGACGACAGGGTGGAGTCCTTGGTGCAGGCTGGCTGGGCCCCTAAAAGCCGTGCTTCCTACGCCACTGCTGTTCGGCGTTACACCAACTTCGCAGCTCAGCATTCTATACATCCCCTCCCCCTCTCCGAGATTAACATCCTTCGGTTTGTAGCGTTTCTTAACTCCCAGTCTTTATCAGTTAGGACTATTCGCTCTTATCTTTCTGGCCTTAGAGCCTGGGTTCTTTCTTTAGGATTCCCCGAGCCAGTTATATGGTCCCCTCGGGTTCAACTCGCAACCCGAGCTCTTCACCGGGCCCAGCCCCCCTCTACTCCGCCCACACCTGTCACTTTTCCTATTCTAGCCTCCATGATTTCTTCTCTTCATTTTTCTCATGATCATATCATCCTTGCAGGAGCTTTATCTTTGCAGTTCTTTGGATGCCTCAGAGCCTCTGAGTTTTGCTCGGATTCTTCTTTTACTATGTTTCCTCTTAGATCCTCCTTATCCTTTGATCGTTCATCAGATCCTCCTCTAGTTCGTTATACAGCTCCCACCTCCAAGACGAACCCCCATGGGTTCACAGTGTCTATTGGCTGTTCTCGTCATTCCATCTGTGCACCGTGTATACTCCACTTTCTCGTCTCCTCTTTTCCTTCTTCGTTGCACACCCCCTTGTTTCTCATGTCCTCTGGGGATCCTTTATCCTACCAGGTCTACAACAGCTCCATTAAGTCTATCGTTGCTTCGTTAGGCCTCGACCCAGCCTCCTTTTCATCCCATTCCCTTAGAGCGGGAGCCGCCACCCAGGCGGCCAATTCTGGTTTTTCATCTCATGACATACAGAGGCTGGGTCGTTGGAGGTCACAAGCCTATACCTCCTACATGAGACCTCATCCAGACTCATATTCATCTTTCGCCTCTCACCTCGTCTCTTGACTCTCGTCTTACACGTCTCACTCCTGCCTGGCCTCCTCACCTCACCTCTCACCTCACTTCCTTTTTTCCTCCTACTGCTCTTGGACTGGTTCTTCTTTGGCTGGTCCAGGAGCAGTAGCTCTCTGTCTGTGTGTCCTATTTCTTGTCTATGTGGTGTGAATGTTGTATGAATGTTTGTGTTGTCTCTTATTAGCCAAATAAACATTGGCACTGCGGCCATTTCATTATACTTCTTTGTTTGTCCTCTGTCCGGTGGATTCAATAGTAGCTTAGTTAATACTAGGGTTTATTGAAGCCGGACAGGGGGCTTGCTGCCGCACACTCTATTTTTATTCTGTGTCATTTTGGCTAGTGATTATTGATTTTTCCTGTCATTTCCACTTGTGATATTGCCTTCTCGCTTTGGGGGTTTTTATGTTTTTCTCACCTACAGGATTCCTTCCTTCTTTTCCTTGGCTCTGGCCATTTCATTCACAGTTTTTCTGGAGCTGTGAAATCCTTCTATGCACTATAAAAACCCCTTCTTCCTTCCCTCTGGGTCGCGTTTTCTTCTGAGCACCCACCCTTCCTCTCCCTCTATCTTAGTTTCTATTCCTGGTACCATTGAACTTCTGGTACTATTTTTTCAAAATTTAAAATTTTTTCACTTTCATAATTGGCTTTTGCCTTCCAAAAAAACCTAAAAAGTTTTTCATATTGGCTTTTGCCTTCAAAAAGATTCCCAGGTTTCTTCCTAAAACCTTTATTTTTACCTACCATTTCATCTTGTATATTCACTGTATACCTTGTATATGTCAAGTATAACTATTTATGTGTCGAATTTACCTACGTTTATATACTTGTCACTTGTACTTCAATTTGTGGCCTTGTGCCAATGTATGTTTTTGTGTACTTTAAACATGTTGGATATTTAGGCCTAGTGCCTCATTTTTGTATAAAATTAACTATCTAGCCTATTATAGATTTATATGTCTAGGCTGGTCCAGGAGCAGTAGCTCTCTGTCTGTGTGTCCTATTTCTTGTCTATGTGGTGTGAATGTTGTATGAATGTTTGTGTTGTCTCTTATTAGCCAAATAAACATTGGCACTGCGGCCATTTCATTATACTTCTTTGTTTGTCCTCTGTCCGGTGGATTCAAGAATAGTTAAGTGACTAAATATGTTTAATAACATTGTTTCAATTGTTATTTATTGCTTCACAATAAGCCCATTGCTTGTTATGCGAAAAAAATCATTGATGTACTTCGATTCAGTGAGTGGAGCCAATTACATTGGACAGGTGCTAAACTAACTGCAAGAAATTACTACAATATCTGGGCCACATTCCAAGACTTCGGGTTTCTATGGCAACCAAAAAGCCATTTATTTTTATTTCTAAAATCTGATATTTTGCAAATCAATTGCATGTTACATAAATATTAACTGACCCAAATTTCATGTGTTTCTGTAATATATATCAAAAGTTAAGTTATGATAACTTGGACAGAACTTATGGAAAACCCCTCGTATATATATACTCATTCTAAATTAAGCAACACCTTTTTAAGAAAAACCCCCACCAGAAATTATTCATTTCAGGACCGCCCAAAAAGAATTAATTTATTTCACCACAACTGAGCAAGAAGTTATATATCAAAAAATATATAAAAACCTCCAAGCCCCCCCCCCATATCCTATATTAGATGCCACCCCCCTTACAGAACACAATTTGCCTATTAAACCTTAAATTCATCATCTATTTTCGAGTTTTCTTTGCGCCTTTGTGTGTTTTTTAAACCAGGAAATCATGGCCTAATATTTTTTACATAAAGACATGCCCCTGAACACAAATGTTCACAAATTTGCAATCAATTAAAAGTATGTTAAACCTTGAAGTTGAAAAAATTGAGTGGAGCCACTTGCAGCCATTTTTTTCATGGCTGGAATACATTGTTATGGCCATATATGTCCATATCAAATTGTTGACGAATTTCCCTCTATTAGCCTACTATTTTCTCGTTCGCAAAGCTTCAACAAACAATTTTGACATTACGCCGAGTATCCCACAGGTGGAAACAAACTTTTTTTGTTCATGTGATGAACAAACTTTTATATAAAATAATCTTTAATCTTATTTTATAAATATTGTAAAGATGATATCTCAAAGATAGAATATTATCTTGTTTCATTTATTTCATATATTTATTTCCATTTGCTGACCATTTGATGACTCAGTCATCGAGGCTTAATTAATCCAGTACTGCCCAATAAACTGAACAGTGTTTGTCCATTGATAGACTGGGGTGGAGACTCGAGTCCATTCCACCAACACCAAGCATCATACCAACTGCCTGGTCCGCACTGTGCTGGCTGGCCCGCATTTTACTGTGCCCTCCAACTCTCGTTTCTGAAAAGGCTTGTGATTGGCTGACAAAGTAGGTCACATCAGCTGCAAGATCAACATGTCGGTGCTGAGCAAGACTCTCACATGTTCTTGTTATGAATTGGGCCATACATGGGAACCATCGTGTTGGAAAGCCAGTGGAGAAGTTGCCTTGAATGGTTATTGGTATGCCTTCAAAGTGTATGCTCCGCTATATATTGTAAGTGTTGGTAACAGTTGCATTCCTTGCTAGACATGGTAAAAACTGCATCATTTTGACATTTTGTGGATTGTTTATGATTGGTGTCAGTGGCAAAGGGAGTCAAGTGGCCTCCTTTGGCTTGATGTCCCTATTTATTTTCATTCTAGGTGATTAAATAGTAACAGTAGTACAACATATTGCATGGTCAATAATCGTTAGTGCACCGTGCACATGCACTTGAGGTCGACTGTAGCCTAGGTATTGATTTGAAAACTACAATGCTCAGTACACATGGTCAATAGGCTCATGACAATGTAAATTTTGTAAAATGTTTCGGTTAGAATTTGGCAGCTACTATTCCATGATAATCGCATAAATTTGATAAAAGCATTTTTGCAAATTACTTTATGGTTTGTGACAACGTAATATCATCAGCGGCGTAACTGGGGAGTCTTGAGCGGGGGGGCACCTGGGGGGGGGACGCGATTCTCTGGGGGGGGGGCACCCTCTATTCTAATTGTATATTTTAGCCAGAGTTGGAAAGTTCATATGTGGGGGCACCTGGGGGGGGCACAGGTCCAATATGGGGGGGGCCTGTGCCCCCCCGTGCCCCCCCCCCCATAGGGACGCCACTGAATATCATTGGGCCTTCGAGAGCATAGTCCCAATTAGCTCCAATTGGATGTGAGTCACTTAAGATTCAGTGGCGTAACTCGGGGTTCTCGAGCATGGGGGGGGGGAAGTGCTACTGGGGAGGCATGCTATTTTCCCAGGGGGCACCTGCTGTAAATATTAAATATTGTGCATTCTAAGGCAACGATTTTTATATTGTGGACAACAAAGGGGCGGTGGCACGCAGACCCAATATGGAGGGGGGACATGTGCCTCTCATGATCCCCCCCCCCCCCATAGAGACGCCACAGTTCTGATGAGACATCAGATTGGCTGCCCTTTGTATCAGTGCCTCTGCTTGGCAAGTAAAAGATGCATGAGGTGAGTCCAGTGAAGTAACTATGAAGTGTAACATTTTGAGGACTCTCGCTCTCCCATCTCTTCAGTCAGTCCTCATGAACCCAAAACTGGGCTTAGACTTAGAGGGTCTTTGTTTACATGACAATCTATTTTATCTATCTATCTATCTATCTGTCATGGCGACATATATACAATACAAGTGATATTCAAAATGGGAAATGTTAAAGATAAAAATCAACGTACAATCATAATTCACAGATGAATACTGGTCTTTAGCAAAACAGCTCTTTTAAAGTGACTTTCATGCCATTATAAACAACAACTTAAACGAAATTTTTCTATTGTACAATAAAAATTAAAAGTGAAGTTAGAAAATTGTTAAAGAAAGTTGTAAATGTCTGAAGAATTAAATTTTACAGCTTATCATTTTACAGATTTATGATTGGCGATCAAAATTTAATGTAAAAGATCGATAGATAGTTATTATATAGATGTACAAATGATTGTTATTTCATTGGCTGTGCAGTAATACTGGCACAGAGGAATGTTCCTCTGTGATACTGGAATTAAAAAAGAAATCATTGTATTTGTGTAACTAGTCATTTTTGGTGTTATCATGGTAAATGTTAGTCATATCAGTGCCAATCAGTATTTATTTAACAGTATCAGGAATCCTGTTTAAAATATATCGCTCAATTGTCCTTATTCCTCAGGGGTTTCAGAACTACAGATTATGTAAAGGATATGTTTCATGATGAAAATTTGTTGTTTTATTTTATCTGCAGATTACTGCTCTACTCAAACGTAGAAAAAAGGAGTATTACGTGAAGAGAGTATTGCCAGAAATACTCCGGTCTACCTTGTTTCTGGGAACAAATGCAGTATGTTTCATTGGAGCTTTCTGCGTGTGGAGGTAAGGTATAGAGAGTTGGAATAATAAATCAGTGCTTTTGAATATTCAAGAGTAACATAATTATTTGAATAGTTTAATATATTGATGAAATATAAAATGTATCTCTGTTAATGACATTGAATGTTTGCTTGTATAGATGATTGGCACATTGAAAAATATTTTTGGTGAATAAGTCTGCTCTGATTACAGTCAGAAATGTTTCATTGTCTGGCCTTGGTTTCTGCTGTAATTTATAAATATATTAGCATTTTTACAGGAGTTCTGTGTTGTATCCTAAAGGTTGATATCACAGTTATAAAAGTGTTTTGCATCACCTAAATTTTGAGCAGTACTTATGTTGGTCTTATTATAGCACAGCATCCTCCTGTGTCATATATGACTGCTATTAGTTTGTGTTCAATCAGTTATTCACTTTCTTTGCATCAAAAATATTTGGCGCGCTGAAATATCAAGATCAATATGGTGTATTAGGTTTTTGCCATCCTTCAAATAGTTGCAGACTTCAATCTTTCGTTTGATAGCTACAAAGTGAAAACAGTATACCCCAAATAATCGCGATCACATATCTGGTTGGCAACAAAACTATTGCATGAGACAGTATTTCATACACTATTGTATTTCATCTCTGTTGATTTGTTTGCAGAAAATTAGCAGGGTTTTACTTTTTCTTCAATGTATTTGTGTGTGGCATTCCTGCTGGTGCAGTGAGTTTTCTCATCGAGCGCAGAGACAGGTACAGACAAACAGAAGAGCACCAAAAAGCAGTCTCAGTACCTGTCAGGAGGTTGCACCATGCCACATTCAATTGTTTGAAGAATCACACTCTATTGCAAGATAAACATGTATGCTCTTCACATGCGTCTATCTACATTCGTCACTGTTGATTGATTTAAATCAGGATTTTTATCATAAAAAGCCTGATTTATTTTATTAAGATTTGTTATATAAATATGAAGGCAATTAAAATCGTAACTTTGATATTTATGAAGGAAGCTAAAGGCTTGTTATCTAATTATTCCTGTAAATACTGACTGTGATATAACAACAATCATTGTGTTAATCATGAAATTGTACATGTTTTAAAAATATTTATGGATTGTAAGTATTGCAAGTTGTGTGTAAATTTAGCTATTTTCAATGGTGCTTTTGACTTCCTCATTTATCAGTGCTTAATTGCATGTTTTACTGATACCGAATAATCGGCTGATCAAGCTGCGCTATTATGAAGTGTGATAAGATTTATCGATACTACTTTTTTTGCTGTGGTTTGTTTAAATCAACTAACAAGTGATTTATAAATCATACCCTGTGATTAGTTTCTTTGATCTCATTTTTTACTTTGCGTGTTATAACTTTTTCATTCCCTTTATCATACTCTGATTTTGTGTGGTTCCTCACTCAGTTTTCCAGACCTTCCTGCATCATCAACCTTTATGAATCAATGCTATTATTCTGACATGTTAAGTCCAAAATTCAGAGTAGCACTTCTTCTTTTATTCCGCAGGAATATGCTTGGGAAATTCTATTTTCTCAATGGTGCATTTGTTCCCGCGGTGACTGCCTCCTATATTGCTATTCTTCTAGAGCGCAAGCAAAGGTAGGCTGGAAGCTCTGTAACAATAGTACTTAGAATATCAAAAATATATTTAGAAAATTAACCCCTTAAGAAACTTCTATTATTTTGAATTGACCTATTAAGTTTAAAGCAGTAAAACTTCGTAATGATACTTTTACGTTTATATTTTGTTTAGATTTAGAGTTTGTTTACGATTAGCTATGTATTCTTTTATTGACATCTACAAATATTACAGTTGATACATATGTCATTAGCATCATGCTAATAGGATGTAAATGTAACTTGCTTCTAACAATCACTAACACCCTAAATTCAGTAACAGAAAGTAATCTAATGACCTTTACCTCTTGTTTAGTAGTTATCGTTTATAGGTTATTGGTGAATTTTGATTCTATCATTTGGTGTTCTGTTGCTCCTTGGTTTCTTCATGCTGTCTGTTTTTCATTTTGTTATGTTTATCCTATACTTATCTACGATAGTTACTCAAATTTAATAATGGTGAATTTGGTTGGGCTCATTGGACTGTTGTATGTTATGTTATTTCCTTGTTTTTAAGTCAAAGCTTCACAATGTCAAATGCTTTATCATTCTCAAACTGTTGTGATGATGATAATATTATGCAACTATGTGACAAGGTACTGAGACTGGTTTGAGGTGCTAAATAACTGTTTATGATATCGTTTAATTATCAGGTATTCTAGTTACCTCCCATATGTTTTGCCGAACCAATATATGACCCTTTCTTTACATTTTAAGATAATTGCGAAGTGGAGATGCATTAAAGCGATAAGACGACCGAGATAAGATCTTGTAATTTTAAGTGCAGAATTATTAGCATGATATATGGTCCTGTTTGCAAACAGCTAGTGTTTTGTTTGATATCTATGATCAATTCTTGATAAACTTAATTTGTGGTTGATCTATACGGCAGTTGCTGAAATATGTAAAGAAAAAATTTGGGGAATGCCACCCCATTTTGAAATTACTTAATCAACTTTAATTACTTGAAAATTCATGGTAATATTGTGAAAGATCATTTTCTGTAAACAGTACTTACTTATGTTTTTTGAATGATTTATTTCAGACGTGGGATGCTCGCTTTGTACATGACCAATCTGGTATGTTAACGGTCAATTGTCACAATCTAATATAATGTGTTAGCTCCCTACAGGCTTGTCCTTTTGTAATTTATGAAAGCTATGCCTTACATGAAATGGCATACAAATTGGTCATTGAAGCAGTTTGTTGTTTTTACTCAGAGCTGAAAAGCATGATTTTTGCATGATTTTAAGCTCATAACTTGTCATGAACTTTCACTTAACTAAAAAGATCTAAGATGATATATCCAATAATGTCATATATGTATGAGAGTTTTTTGCCAATGCAAGTCTACTGCCTCATTCTCGGTGTAACTGTTACTAGACACTTGATGGACCAGATGAAATACGTATTGTTCAGGTTAGATGAAAAAGAAAAAAGGCCACAAAGTGCCAATGCTTGCGAAACCTTTTGACAATGTATTTATAAATTTATAAATTCTTTATGTTTGGACAAAAATGTGTACATGTATGTGTTATTAATCCTGGAGGTGTTTTCTTTTGCAGGCTCTTGAAACACTTTTCAAAATGGCTGTGTCCAGAGGCTATTTAACTCCAATTAAATATGGAGAGGTAATTTTCTTTGCAATTAAGTTCATTTTCTAGATCCATAAACTTATGATGAATGTCTTATTTTTTAACCTTCGGTGAATGCTTTGAAGTTCTGCTCAGCACATGTGTGCTCTCTTTGCAGGTACTTCTCTTTAGCATTGCTACTGCTGGCTACTTGTACCTTTATAGGTGAGTGACTGTTTACTTCTTAATTTAACCACTTTATAATTGCTCTGTAATTATGTGAAAGCTGTGCTTTTCTTCTCTTTAAAACATTATATTCAAACGCACTCCCAGGTTACAGCTAGTTTAAGCAAGTTTTCAATGGAACTGTACTCTGATGGAGTGCCTTACATTATCTCTCTCATTTGGGCAAAGTTATTTGGAAGGCTCACTTTACATTGCGGTTTATTAGTATTTAGCAGTTATCAATGTCTTGTCTGCAAACATTCTGAAAAATGAAAGAAAATGAAATGAGACAGACGAAACAAAAAAGAAGCAGACAAGCAGTTCCTCATTTCATGCTTCGAATGATTTATAACCATTCGAAAGATACAAATATGTATGCAATGTATGTGTTACTTTCAAAGTCATTATTTGCTTTGTTGACAATACAATGAAAGATGAACTTTTGATTACTAATAACTACTTTCTCCTACCTGCAGTGCCCCTATTATATCTTCAAAGTTTCAAACTATTACAAGTTGTCATTTAGATGATGGTTGAACTTATGGCTGCAGTGCGGTGCTTAGTCGGTTATTAGCGTAATGTTACTCTTCCAGTCTCTAAATTGAGAAAAAAGGGGGCTATAGTTGGATCTATTTGCAAAATGTGAAAGCGGTTTAAGATCAGCGGGGAGATTGATGCCCAAGTCAGCAGGAGGAGAACGGTGCAAAGCGAATGTTGTTGACACGGCCATGTTAACGCCCTTTTGGTCCTATTCGCATTTCATTTTCTGCATTCTTACAGCTTAGCACAAGGTGTTTTCCATGCTCGACTAGGAATTCCATATTCTTGATAATGTAGAGAGCATATTGACTCATTGTCTATTGCTCTGTCAGGGTTTTTGTGATGATAATAAAAACCTGTAGGAGCCATGATTCCACAATTGTGCAAACACGTTCCATTCCCTGCGGTGGATATCATTTCTGTAATGCGATCCTTGTCGTTTGCCCGGGCAAAAAAACTTAATGTAAACTAACTGGCTTGTATTAAGTGAATACAGGCGCCCATTCACAAAAAATGCATATCAGAACTTTCATAACTCCTCCTCTGGATATCTGGGAGAACGCCTCCTTTGCCTTGTTCTTCGGTTATTGTTTTAATTCCACGCATGGTTTTCTTAACTGCGTACATCTAAGCCAACAGAATCTGAGAAACCCAATATGTGTGGAATTGTGCTGGGTTGTGGGGCTCACTGAGACAATGGGAGAGTGGACAGGGCTGGGACTTGTATTATGCACATGGCATTTGTGTAAAGAGACTCCTTGTGATTTGTACATTCTCTTCAGTTGCACATTGTATACCCAAACTAGTGTGAAGCATTGTTGTACTTCTTTTTGTCTGTTTACTGAAGCTCTGGGCCTCTGGCTGCCTGGCGATCTGAGCAGGAGTGGGAGGCTCTCCTTATATTCAGCTCACAAGAGACTGAGGGAGAGCTATTGTTGTTAGAAAAAATAAAAGGTTGAATGTCTCGGTGTACCTGCTCGATTTCTGCAGTTGGAAGGGAGATCTGGCGCACTCTCTTTTACCCAGTAGGTGGTGTGCTCTATGTGTTTTGTTTTGAAACTTTTCACACCCTGAGTGGTCCTTCTCACACCGCCCTGCCTCCACACCTTGGGGTGTGTGCTAACCTGTGGAGACTTAGAACTTGCAGGGAGACTCGAGTGGGACTCAGAGTATACTGGGATGTTGTGTCTCACCTTGGTGTGCTTCTAAGCTAAGGCACTGCGAGGCAGGTAAACAGACCTCCTTTTTGTGGAGACATGAATATGAGTCCTAAGTCTGCCTGTGGGCAATTTACACTGGCATACAACCTGAGAGCATCTTAAGTAGGCCTTCCTCCTCTGGCGAAAAACTAGACCTTCTTCTGGAGCGTATGTTCTGTTGCGGGTTCTTCATAAGGTGAATGCAAAACACTGGGGGTCCACTAACATGAACAGTGAGAAATGAAGATGTTAATTATTGTACTGTTAAGGGTGGAAAAGTCATTACTACTTTATTTTTCATGTTTATGGTAATTGTCAGAAGAATTATGTGGATACTTAATGTTGACCTTATTTTTCATTAACATAACTGCTGAAAAATTTTTTAAAGTTCCATTTGGTACTTTACCTCTTGCACTTTGTAAGAATTAATGCACCTGTTTCTTTGTGTTTAGATGTGTACTTTACTTTTCCCATCAGTCAAAACAGGATACAAATAACGGGCAAATTTGTCACAAACTAATTGATGTAATTGTGAATAATTATTCTTCTATTTGCCATGGTGCTCTTTAAGAACATTAGAACTGAGACATTATGAACAGAAAATGAGTAAATATACTGGAAGCATAAATTATGAGCTCCTTTCAATTTGCCAGACTCTAAAAACACAGAAAATCATGGTGATATTGAATATGCTTCCTTTTTTCTGAGCAGCAGTTTTGTTCTCAGAGTAGACTTGGCCTATAGGTCAGCTGAGAGGATGGTAGGAGGCCACTAGGAGCCAGGGAGAGGGCTGCCTTTGATTGTGATGAAACTGATATGTGTTTGTGATGCTCTGTTTAAGCCTTGTATTTGTCTAAGGGGTAAGGGTGCAGGATGCTCTTTTTGTGGCTGACTTTCTACTGAACTCATTGGTTGTAAAAATCATAAATGTGAAGATATGTGATGTTAGAACAAATAAAGAAAAACAAAGAAGCAGAAAGATGTATGAACAAGAACAAGAAAGAAGTCTGATCCATGGCAGGTTTATTCAGCTGCCAATATTCCCAATACTGGTTTTGTATTTCTCTTTGGTGCTTCAGTGGGTGGCTGTAATGATGTACACAGACTGAAATTTTGACTAAAGTTCACTGTCGATTAAGACTTCATGTCAAACATTAATCTTCGTCTTACCAGAAATGCCTTCCTTCTGCATTTTTTGCTTTGTTCCAAGCCTTCTTGAAGTCAATTGTTTGTGTCAGTTGGTCTGTTTTGTTATGATTCCATCAAGTGTTTCCTCTCTTCATCAAATTTATTGCTTGCTGTATCAGCTTCATTTCAATAATTGGAAGTTATGCATTAAAATTGTGCAGGCTTTCGATATAAAAACCCCAGTGCATGTTTGTGCAATTTGAAATTTGCGATGTTCAAACCCCTTGCGCGTTCAGCAGCAAGCACTTAAATTTTCATCTGAATGAAATGTGGAATAGATTTCCCTTGAATTAACACTGTTATATTGAAAGCCAGAACAAGTAGCTCTGATCTTTTCCAATTAATGTTGAGATTGTAAGATTGATAATTGGCGATTTGTATATAATGGGGTGATACTATTCGAAGATGCCTAGACCGGACCTGGTGCATGGGTTGCTGCTTATTATTGTCCTCATCACAATTTCATTTTGGGTTTTCCCATATCACTGATATTGGTTGTTGTGACTGTTCCTGATTTTATTGCTTTGTTGAGATATATTGCGTTTGCGACTTTGCGTCATACTTAACGAGCCATTATTGCATAGTATATTCTGCGGTTCGCTTCTCAATAAAATGGTGCACATTCTGCATGGAAATGACACTCCGTCAATCGCCTGCTGTGGAAGGCACTTGTCTTTAGTGTGTCTAATCTCGATAACTTAGTACACTTTTTGTATCCACTAAGTTCCCATTGTTGAAACTAGGGTCATTAGAGGTAGGTGTCCTCCTCAGTGAAATTTATGACCTGTTAAGGCGGAAGATAATAATCTGGTAATCTTGATGTAATATGCTTTTGAGTTTATTTAATGCCCATAAAATATCCCACAGTTGATTACTATTTTGGAATTCTTTTATCTTTCAAGCTCGTAAACAAAAGATAAGGCACTTTCTTCGTCAAATAACTCCGGTTGAAGTCCAGCATATGTGTTGTAAATTTAATTGATTAGGATGCTTAATAGATAATGCTAATTTATTTTGTCACAATTAGGCCACCTTTGTTCTTTGCACAGAATGGAATCTCAAGTGGTTGACTTATGTTGCTGGTTCTGTCAGCCTGTCAAGGTGGCAGGCAGATACTGGCAGATAGTATCATCCTCAGTGAGCTGTAAATTCTTCTCTTGTGACTTGTTGAATGGTGATGAAGAGTTTGTCACATATCAGCAGTTCAGCATATACGTGGCAGTCTTTCGGCGAAAATAGTGTTTGAAAAAATGCATAGAACCTATGTTAAAATCAACTGTACCTGCTGTACCCAGTGTCGAAGTCAGAGTTGGGAGTCATGTAGTTTTTTTGGTGGATTTGGAGTCGAACTTTCATTTCCAGATGGAGTCTAAGTCGAAAATTAATTTGGTGACTCCTGACTAGTTAAAAATAATCAATATAATTTACAAAAACACTACAACAATGTGAAATGTATCCTAAATTAAACACACAACTTCCCAAACAAGTATTCATGTACAAAAAGCTTTTGGAAAATTTGTACATGTTCTTTTTGCCCCTGTTGACCATTCAATATTTGTGTGTAATAATGCTAATATGTGAAGTCCAGAGTTGGAGTCATAATTTAGGAGACCTAAAGAGTCAGAGTCGCGTTTCGGAAAGCCAATGGAATCGGGAGTTGGGGTCGGTTCACTTACTACCCGTCTCCGAAGCCTTGGCTTTGCCATGGATTTAGTGTAAGAGGCAAGCTGGTAACTAGTCAGTAATGTTTGGCATTTCTTCTATTTCTTTACCTGATCAGAAATCTGAGGCAGGTAAACAGAATAATTCAGCTTTTTTTCTAAACAGTCAAGGTTAAGGAACTTATTCAGAGAATGGTGACACCGATGTAATTAAATGACACAGTATCCAAGCATGACATCAAGGCAGTTAATTTATATTTCCCAATTAGGATTGTAGTTGGCAGAGCTGGTCTTAGTCAGAGCAGGAGAGCTGAGCAACTGTCAGGTTGATGAAGAAGAGGAATTTCTACGAGCATTGCAAGAAAGCCCTGCAAACAAAGCAACCAGGTTGTAAATTCAGAGGAGTGGGGGACACGAGAGGCTGGGAGAGGGCCAGTGGGGAAGCAGGACCAGTGTGGACCAGTGGGGACCAGTGGGGAGCGGAGTGGCACAGGACTGCAGAGGAAAGCTGCTTGCTAATCATGTGCACAAATCATGGGCCTCTGAACTGGGAGTGGACAATCAGCCAGAAATTTACAACCATTTCATGATAAGGCCTGATGCAAAAGGCACAGCTGATGAGTGGAGGGGACTGTTGTAAATCTCCCAGCTCAGGCTAACTCAGCTTTGTGTTTGGTTAATCCCACAGCTACAGACAGGCAGCCCAGGCAGGCCAAAAACACTTGAGTATTATCTCTGATAAAATTGCTAAGACAAAAAAAAATGTTAGAAAAAGAAAGTCTGACTTGCCTAGGTCCTCCAACTGGTCCTCTGGCCAATCTGTGCATGCAAGAGACCTATTTAGGAGTGCAAACAAGGCAGAGAGGCCTTTTCATTAAGAGTAATTTAAACCCCAAATGCAAACCAGAAGCCACAGTGGTCTGATGTAGCTGCCTTCTAGCTGGCCAGGCTCTTCTGCTCTGCCAGGTTTCAAGGGCTCAGGCTGATTTGTGTGGAGGATTTTTCCTTCACCAACATTTCTAATGGTGTGCTGATTATCGGCCTTGATGTGGGTCCAAGGGGCCAGTCCAAGGGGCCAGTCCAAGGGCCAGGAAGCAGTAAACTTGCCTTGTTGTCAGTGCACCTTGCTTGCTCTGTTGTTAGGTTAGGCAGCCTTTCCACACTCTAAAAAATTTCAGACAAAATTGGTTTTTTAGATTCAAAATGGTTTTTTGAAAAACCAAATTTCAATGCAAAAAACCAAAATGGATTTTTTTTAAAATCCATTTTGGTTTTGCATTGAAATTTGGTTTTTCAAAAAACCATTTTGAATCTAAAAAACCAATTTTGTCCTGGCATTTTTTAGAGTGCAGAGAAAGTACCCAAGACTCCCAGGACTGCCAAGACTCAAAAGACCTGCAAGAGTTGCAACAGTGACTTCTGAAAGTGCAGGTGAGCATTCATTGCTCAGTGACAACCTTCAGTTAATCTCGTGTCCCCTTTCAAAGTCAAGATTTACAGCCTCCCAGCTGTGATCAAAGGGTTTATCTTGCTAATAACAAGCCAAGAAATATGTGTTGATAATGCTGTCATGCATTGTAAATCATATGTCCACTTCATATTAGATATAGGACATGTTACGTGTGGGATTGGGTGGCGCCATTTTAATGTATTACTCAAAAGGACTCCATAAACATGTCACAAAATTTCGAGTTTTGCTAAGTGGGAGATGTTGATTTTTGTTTGGGAAGGTGTACTTGAAGCCCAGGAGCCTCCATGTTTGTGTAATATATAATGCCAATATTTCATCATTGCTTTGTATTGCATTTGTATTCTAGTTAATGTCTCACCAGACACCAGCCACTTCATGAATCAGCTTTGATTCAACTTGAAATGGAATATTTATTTTGGCCATTATTCCTTCAATTTTCCTTGGAATCCAGTGGGGATTGAAAAAGTGTTCTTGAAAGTCGAGCAATTGTGTTGTGGACTAGGCAAACACTAGATAAAAGACTCAGCTGTATATTTTGATAGCAATTCCCCACAGAATTGTGCGTTTCAGACTTGGAGAGGAACAAGAAACAGTTTGATCTGCAAAGTTTACTTAGATCTTGCTGTTCACTGTCCCTGGCTCTGCTCCTACAACTTGTCGACTGGGGCTAGTTTGCTTTTCTGGTCTTTATACAAGCTTGGTAAACTTTACATCGGTGGAGATTTAGTGAGAGAAAAAAAGTGGACTATTTAAACATACCAGAGAGGTATACAGACTTGTTTTCAAGCTTAAAATAGAAATTGAAACAACCTCCACTCGCCCAATATTGAAGCAGTAAGAAATTAATTGCTAAAAGAGAGTTTAAAAGGGTTAAATTTTAATTTGCAATATTTCTGAAGATATATAGGCCTGCCTGACAGTGCCTGTAGGCCTACTCTGTTTTTGAAAGGCACTGCCTTGAAAATAAAAACAGTCTCAAAGTCAACTTTCAAGTTTACTGGCATTTTTAATTACTGCTAATGAAAACATATGAATTAGTTTGACTGTTAAAAAAGTCTTGTTTTCTGATGTCATAAGAATTATCAAGTTGGTGTCCCTATGGATTAGAAATTGAGAATAAGGTTTTACCAAGCTGTGGGTCATTGGGGCTCATCCAATGTGGTGTTCAACACAATTGCATAATAGTGGCCTTAGGTTCTGCAATGTGGTTCAATTATTCTGACACCTTGGTTTCTTGTCTGCACCTTCAGGTTCTTGTTTTCTTAATTCACTACAAGAAAAGAACTGGTGGCATGCTCTTGCTTTAAAAATTTAATGTTGGCAGTGCCAACAAAAGAGTGTTTCTTGTGATTACAACTCTGGCTTTTTAATGGTGTGTTTTTGGGCTGCATTAATGCACTGCCATGCTTCTCTGTTAATTGTGGATGTACCAAGTGCCTTGTCACGGATATTTTTAAAGTAAAATGCAAGAAAAACAGAAGACCTCCAACAAGGAAATTGAAATCTCTGCTAAACCTATGTAAACCACGTTGGCATTAGCATAATGTAAAGACGTCATCTTTTCTGCATATTTTCTCTTTCTCTGCATTTCTGACAATGCCGCTTTTGTTTCAACTTGTGAGGTCCCACACGCACATGAGATGATTTTCTGATAAAACTGTATTTCTCGTATTTTCTATAATCTGAGCAGCTGCCTTTTATGTTAGAGCTTCCACGTAGGCAGGATAGAGTTTGTTTTTCTCTCTTTCTTTTTACCTTGCTCCTGTGTGTACGTTTCTGTGCTTTTCTGATTTTCTGACTAGTTTCTACATTTTCTTTCTGTCTTTCTAAATTTTCTTTCTGACTTTCTTCTGGTGATCGCACCAGTGATGGAAATGGGGGGGAGCTCGGGGGAGCTGAGCTCCCTTGACCAAAAAACAGGGGGAGCTGTACCCTGTTACAGCTCCCCCAATGAGCAGAGGTTAATTTACAATAATCATGTGACTTTTTCAGTCCTCACGGTATTTTTAGCCAAAATTATGCTATGGTGGAAGAAATCTTTCCATTTCAAAAATGTGGAATGGTGAGCCGCTGCCGCACAAGCCGAGAGCTACCCCAACGAAAATTTTCCATTTCCATCACTGGATCGCACACTAGTTAAGTGGTGACAGTACCCTCTAGACCGGCAGCCCAGGGGCTCTAGCCTAGTCGAACGAGGTACCACTAACGGAGCATATGGGTATAAAGGGAGTAATAAGGCGCACCAGAAAACCTATTTCTGGCGCGGCGTATCGGTCGCTTTTACCCCTGGTAGCCATTTTTCAAGATGGCCGCCACTAAAATAGGTGCGTGCACTTTTTGGTCTAGATCTTTAATGGCCCATCCGATTTCGATAATTTTTGGGTCAAAATATATGTATTTCAATATTCCCAATGCAATGATGACATAAACATTTCTATATTATAAGCGTTTCAAGCTGTTTTTAAGGATCAAATGCAAAAAAAGTGAAAAATTTGGGAAAAAATCAAGATTCTCTGGCAAAATAAGGCATCATACTCAATGAATGGTTGGTTTTAGGGTAAAAATAACATCATAAAAAACTTCCTGACATACAGAAATACCAGAAACCATGTCTTATTTGTTGCTTTGTGACATTAAGTGATGAAGATATTCCTATTTATATGACTGGTCACGTCAAGTGAGAATTGTGACGTCACAACGTCAAGTTTCAGCAGTGGTGCATCTTATATGTCTGTTTAGCTTAACTCTCCAACAGCTTATCAGATTTTTATAATTTTTGTGTCGAAATATATATTTTTCAATATGCCCAATCTAATGGTGATACCAAAGATAGGAAATCACAAGTATTTTATATTCTTTTTATTGATCATTAGTCAAAAAAATGTTAAAATTTAAGAAAAATTCGGGATTTCCAGGCAAAACAAGGCATCTTATGACTTGTATTATTGACTTTAGAGTGAAAATGCCACATTTAATCCATTCCACATGTTCTAAAATATCAGCAGGTCTGCCTATTTTGTTGCTATATCATTTTTGGTCTTGAAGATATTTACATTTATGTGAGAAACCAGGTCAAGTAAAATTGTGGCGTTGTGACGTTAAATTACCACACCGATGTATACGTTTGTCCAATTGGATGTAAATCTTAAACACATTATCAAATTTTTGGATCTGCATATTAGCATGGTGCATTTTCTGCTATTATGCTGATTTGTCAATAATAAGTATTAATTTTATGCTTTTTTTTTCATGGTCAAATACAATAATGTGAAAAAAGACATAAATCGCACATAATTATCATTGGCATCGTTGTTAATTGCCATATTTGTTGCAGACTGAAAAATCAAGCCATAAAAAAAATCTTACCTGTTCCATTCTATTCCTACAACCAACCATGCAATGATTGCAATCAATAACCCATCTCTTCTTTTTCAATGAATGGTTCACCGGCAACACCTGGGAATGGTCTCAAGCTATTTTTTAATTCCTTGTAAGGAACAAGTCGAATTATCAAGATTGGTCCAACACAGATAGTTTACACTTGGCAGAAAAATTATTCAACCCCTTTGATGTTTTCCCAATAGTAAACAGGTTTTGTAATATGAGTGTGGTGACATTAGAATGTTTCAAATCACAAAAAAGTATGATAGCATCACATACCAGACAAACATATGCTAAATCAGCTGTGGAGAATAACCAAATCTAGTTGGCTGGACTGGTTCCATTTCAGAAATGGGTCAAAACATTTGAACAACTATTTAACATTGTGCTCCAATGCTAATCAAATGATGGGAAGGGGGTTGAAACATTTTTGAAATGGTTGACCCCTATGCAAAATACAAACCACCTACCAGGTTCAGGTGCCCTTCAGTTTGGCACTATGTTGTCTGATACAAATTGAAGTTATCCTTTTAATGATTTGGTATATATGCTGATGTCATCACACTCATTTTACATTTATCAGCTGTTGAATTCAATGGAAAAACATCAAGGGGTTGAATTATTATGTTGCCAACTGTAGAGAGTATTTGCCTGGACTATATTCAATACATACTAGTAAGTTGCCCGCCACTTGGACGGCACAGAATAGAACGCAATAGAAAAGATAGACTTTGATAGAAGGATAGATAGATAAGCCCAAATTGATTTATTGATTTATTGATTGAAAGGGCCGAGATAGGCTGAGATAATCTGATAACAGATAGATGGGGATTTGTATGAGAGTATCGTTTCCCAATCAATAGTTAGAGTACCCATAGATTGGAAGGAACAGAATAGAAGCGATTGGTGAACTTTTTAAAATATAATTTGTCTTGATAGTGCCCAGATAGACTGATAGAGTAAGATTAGAAAAAGATGGGCCTGGTATCTGCGAGATGCTGCTGTTGGCCAGATATTTATCACCTGGTGCGGGCTGGGGCAGGCCGGGACTTTGTTTCAAATTTTTAGCGGAGGGGAGTACGCATCTCCATTTAGCAGCCGCAATGAGAATGGAAGTTGTGGTGGGAAATTTGAAATTTGAGCATTTTCAGAATGTCTTTTGGGCCCTGATGTGGCCATTTTGTTTGGAGATGTTTGGAGTTAAGAAATAAGTATACCTTGATTATAGAGCATGTATCTGGCACAGGAATGAATCGCAGGCATGTTGTAATTTGGACAGGACATCCTTTGCTTTGAATCTTGATTGGATGCAACGTTGAAAATTATGTGAATTGTGTTTGTGTATGCAAATCAGCTGTCCACCATTTTGTAAATCATGTGTATTGTTTTCTGTGTATGAAATGAGCTGACCTGGAACTATGTCATGGTGACATTTGGATGTTTATCGCTCAGTTTATTGACCTTGGAATTTATGTTATTATAAAACTAGGTCACAGGAGATGATTCTAAATAGTTATATAAATTTCCAACTATTTCAATTCAATATAGTGTAGGATGTATTGATGGATAAAAGAATTATCAACAGATTGCTAGCTAGATAAATGGATAGATAAATACTGCTAGATGTATAGCATGGCTGGAAAAAGTAGGGAATTCGAGCATGTCATTGCCTGGAAATCTCTAAATCTCACTTGAAATTTTTGAAAAAAGGTCCAAATTTCTGACTTGGAAGTATGGATGCTTGATTCGTGAGAATTCATGGGCAATGTTATTGTATTTCATCAAATTGCCTTGAAATTCATATTTTTTCTAGCCCTGAACAGATAGAATGGATGGATTTTATTAATTAGATAGATTGCACCACCCTGAGAATCTACCCTAGAAAAATAGGTTTGATATGACAAATTAACATAAATTGACATAATGCTTTAGATTCAACAATGTCAAGAGACTCTAGTTCGATTCACATCTTCACAGCCAATTTCTGACCTTAATTTTGAGGTATCACACTCAATCTTTACATCAATCAGCATGATAGCCATGCAGATCTGGATCTATCCAGAAGTGATAACTTTCTGGGCCTTACGGTTGAGCTTCAGCGGCTATTTTCCTATAAGTCTGGCAGTTAAACATGAATAAATCAAATGGAGTAGTGCTGATTGGTCCAGTCTCGGGAGTGGTTTGCTGTATTTAGCAGAGGATGTGCTGGAGTGGATTGCATGAATTAGATGGATAGATTATAAAGATGAAATAGGTAGCTTACACTGATTACACTAGTAAGATAGATAGATTACAGATTTGTCAAAAGGGTTTGGTAAGCGAGAACAATAGGATGCAATTTGTTACTTGTGTTACAATTTGTGACATGGTCCAACATGTCCAGGAGGGGTTAGGGTCAGCTCAGTTGGTAATGCACTGGGTTGCCAATCACTGGGCCCTGAAATTGTGTTGGAAAGGAGTTTCAATCATCCTTTGTGCTTAATTGCTGTGTCCTGTAATTACCCCACATAAATACAGGACTTATAGCTCAAATGGTCCATCCATCGGTCCAAAATATCCATGCCAATCAGACATGGGATTTCAAATCTTTGCAAAGTCTAGATTGATAAATTGAGTTGGTCATTTTGGCAGTCTTCAAGTTAGCTGGCAGTGGTACATAAATTTACAGGTGTATAGACCAGCATAATTAGTGATAGATAGCTTGATGGAGAGATATGGTAAGTACAGCCCTCTAAGTGCAGCTCTGGGCACTCACAAGTGTTGATTGATGAGATGGGAGAGAGAGCAGAAGTCTTCACTTTTACCCTATGTGAGAGATCCTTTAATTGCCCTACAGACACTGAAACAAGCGATTGCCAATTTAATGTCAGATACGAAAAACATCCAGCTTTTGGGTTTTGCTCATGAAAGTCCGCTGAGTTTTTTTGGTTCCCCACACGGGGTTTTGATGCCAGTTAAAACCTTCAACGGAGAAGGCAGGAATCATAACGGCTCTGCCACCTAGCTGCCCCAGTGAGAAAGTAAGATCTTTATTGACATGGTTGTATGGAACTAAGCAGGTCTTAGGATAGTTTTCAGTCCTGAGGGTTTTCTTTGCCTGGGTTCGAATCTTGGGCAGACAATTTGGAATATGTTCAGTGTACTCTCAAGATCAAAGTCCCAGGTGGATGTAATTCAGATGGGGTGTTAAATCATTGACCCTTTCAATCTTTATCAAATGGAGTAAACGTGCAACGTGTAGAGGACATTTGCTCTATCTGCCATCTCATTGATCAATCTAAGGACCCACCCCTCTTAAATGGCTGCACGTTGTGCATACCATATTTATCTATGTGATATCTATCTATCTATATCTATCTATATCTAAATAATATCTATCTATATAATATCTATCTATCTAATATCTATCTAATATCTATCTATCTATTTATCAATGTCTTCAGAACCATATCTATCTGAATAGTTATACTTATAGCAGTGCTGGACAAATTAACTGCTGGATTCAGAGGATTTGAACTAAGACAACACGCCTCATCCATTTAGCAACCCGTAGGTTCTTGTTGGATTTTACCATGGAAAAAGATACAGAATAAACTACTTAAAATTGACAAATTGTCGTAACACTGTTGAATATGGCATGCTTAAATATACGTATTTAAATTGAAAATGATAAATATCTGATATGTTTTAATGATTCACACCTGATAAGACAAATGTATGCAACACTGCAGAAATATCATGTCACAACGCCACAATTTTACTTGACCTGGTTGCTTACAAAAATGTAAATATCTTCATCTCCGAAAGTGACACGCAAAGCAACAAATCAGACATACTTGCTGATATTTTGGAACATGTGAAATTGATTAAAGGTGGCATATTTTTACTCTAAAGTTAACATTACAATCATCAAGTGGCCAACCAGCAGCAACAATATTTTTGTCTTTGGTGGGTCTCCTCATCGTCTGTATTAACAACTTGTCTCATGTTGTTATCATACTCTATACCTTTTTATAATAACACAATGTTATTCAAATGATGATGATGAAATAAATTATTTTTCTGTCTGTCTGTGTGTCAAAGTCAATAATGCAAGTCATAAGCCTTGCTTCGCCAGGAAATCACAAATTTTTCACATTTTTGACAAATGATCATAAGAAACAATATAAAATACTCATAATTTCTTCTTTTTGGCATCACCATTGGATTTGGCATATTGAAAAATATATAATTTGACACAAAAATTATAAAAATCTGATAAGCTGTTGGAGAGTTATGCTAAATCAGACATATAAGATGCACCACTGCTGAAACGTGACGTTGCCACGTCACAATTCTCACTTGACGTGACCAGTCATATAAATAGGAATATCTTCATCACTTAATGTCACAAAGCAACAAATAAGACATGGCTTCTGGTATTTCTGTATGTCAGGAAGTTTTTTATGATGTTATTTTTGCCCTAAAACCAACCATTCATTGACTATGATGCCTTATTTTGTCCAAGAATCTTGATTTTTTCCCAAATTTTTCACTTTTTTTGCATTTGATCCTTATAAACAGCTTGAAACGCTTATAATTTAGAAATTTTTATGTCATCATTGCATTGGGAACATTGAAATACATATATTTTGACCAAAAAATTATCAAAATCGGATGGGCCATTAAACATCTAGACCAAAAAGTGCATGCCCCTATTTTAGTGGCGGCCATCTTGAAAAATGGCCGCCAGGGGTAAACGCGACCGATACGCCGCGCCAGAAATGGGTTTTCTGGTGCGCCTTATCATTCCCTTTATACCCATATGCTCCGTTAGTGGTACCTCGTTCGACTAGGCTAGAGCCCCTGGGCTGCCGGTCTACTCCTCGCTGCAGCAGCCAGTGCAGTGTTGCTGAAGTCATTGTATAACTTGAAGTGAACAACAGTCCCAACAGTCTTGCTCTTGGGTTTGCACTCTCCTCTTGGGGTGGCCAAGGCCCAGAGTGTATGGGTTCATTGGGTTGGGGCTTATCCTGGGCTTATCCTGGGATCCAGAGGTTCACACTCAAAGTGTCAACACTGCTATTCTTTGGTGCTTACAGAGTCACTTTATAACTGCACTGACAGATTACCTAAGTTGTGGTCCTTGTGCTTGCTGATTAATGAACTCGTGTGCTAAAGTTAACCTGCTTGGTCGAGCACTTCTAGAAATAGCTGAACTGTGTGGAATTTGTGTTTGTGATTCTAAAGTCAATTCCCTGTTCTTCCTGATATTGAACTGGCAAACTTGTAGCTAAAAGAAGGTCGGATAGGTTGGGTTGAGTTAGACACTAAAGCAAATCACATTCCTAATCTGATATTTTCCTTGGATTAGTGCTGGCCCCTGAAGCTTTTCTTGGTTGGATGCAGTCATGGTTGGATCATTGCAATGTTATACCATTGAGTGTCTACATGTTTGTAAAGTTTTACTTTTGCCATGAACTTTTCGAGAAGTTTTTGTTTTCCATACAGACTGGAATCAAAATGTAGTCTGATGACGTGTGATAAATTGCATTTCGTTGTTGTGTGCTCATTGCTTTGTTGACTGGACTAAAATTACTTTGTCACACATCCATGCAGAGATATAGAGATGTATCTCTATGATCTGTGTGGAAGTGTCAGTAAATCAAAGAGTTAGATGGGTGAATTTATGCACTTGGTTGACATATGATTAGAATTCGTGTCAGGATTGCCAAATGTATCCAGGGCAGTTGTCAAGGCTGTGGATTAAAAAGCAGCCAAGGTCAAAATGCTTATGAGCCGTAAGGACAGACATGATATAACTGAAACTCAAGTGCTGAGCACTTTGGTTTAACAGTTAGCAATTCTGTCCTCAGCTGGTTGATATATATGTTGTGTTCTCTCCAAAGTTCTGAGCCAGTCTTACTTTACTTAAATGTAGAAAAAACACAAAGTGAATTTTGATAGCTCATTTCAAGAGATAAAAGGCGCTTGGTTGACCAAGGGGAACCCACTGTCATGTTTACAAGGGTAGATTTAAAATCTCTTGATTTCTGATGGATTGGGTGGTAATTGATCCTCCTACTTTTTAACAAATTTTGTGTCATCCTAAGATGTGAGGATAGATATAAAGAGTGCAAACCTCCAGGCTCAGTCCTTGTTTGTCTGTAGATTTTCAACTTCTTCCAAAATAGTTTATGATTGGCACAAACATAAAATCTTGAGGTAATCACTGAGATTCCTTCAAATTTCCCTTTCCTCTAAACTGCAACTTCTCCTGTTGGCAACAATGATGGTGCTGGTGAACTTCTGTTGATAGGTGTTGTAGTGTAAGGCCTACTAATAATGTAAAATATGTTGATTTTGCTCTGATGCAAGGGATCTTCCCAAATGTTGATGGTTTAATAAGCCCTTTTGGTGTCAGCAGAGTGCGAAATGTAAAAGGGGAGGCGTAGTTGGTGAAATGCTGCTCTTATTTCAAGCCAAGAGGAGGAATGCTGAACTGCTTTTTAGGTCTTTTTAGGAGGCAAACAGAGTGACATGGGAGCCATAGAGGCAAAGAAAAGTTCAGGCAGAGCATGTAATACACACGAGCAGTTAACTGGTGATACGGAGGAGGCAAAAAGTCAAATTGGCTGTCAGGCTGAGTGAACTCCACTTAATCACGAGGTAACAAGGTCCTGTGCACTGCTCACATATCAGATGGGATTGAACCAGCACAGGTGACATTGTTTGCTTTTAATAACAGGAGTCCATCCTCTGGGAAAGGCTGAGACAGAGAGACGGAGAGATAGAGAGACCGAGACAGACAAGTTGGGGAGGGGGGGGGGGGGTGTGCATGATCTGCAAGCCCACAGGAGCCTCTGAAGTATGTCCCTTGCATACGATGCTCCTTGCCTATGCCCCCAGCATAATGCAGTGATATAATACTCATCCGAGCACACAAAAATACGGACAAAGAATTCATTCCGGCTTGGCTTACTGAGAAAAAGAGGAAAGAAGGACAGGTCTCTGTGTTGGCTTACCTGGTGTACATGACCAAGTAACTCCCTGACACAAGGCAAGCATTTGAAGCCATAATTCAAAGAAAACAAGCCCCAAAAAACAACAGGAGGCCCCTCATTTTGGGTTAATGGAGCAATTTGCATTTCTGTGGCCCATGTAAATCCCATGCATCTATGAATGTCTATGATCATCCCTGCCCTGTCTGTCTAATGTCATGCAAGGTGTATTAAGCATGCAGTGTCCTTTTTGTTTACTCTAAATCATATTTTTACAGCTTTTATCCAAATGTTACACTCCGATGCATCTATGTAACTTCAGATGTATACCGTTTTTTCCCACTAAGTAATTTTTCAAAACCAAATGTTGTCCAACCCTAAGCAAATACCTTAGCAAATAAATGTAACTTAATGAAAAAAATACCGAACACTTGAAAACTGTGGTGAGATTCTTGAACATGTTGAATAGCCAGGAAGGAGTTGTCTAAGTCCCTGAATATTGACATATTACGGTCAATGGTGATTTAAGGAGTTGACAAGAACTCTTACATTGATAGATATAGCTTATCACAGATAGTGATATGGGATATTAAATGATCTTATTTGCCATCTGTCAGTCACTCTCTGACATGCCCAGGTTCTTCTGTGTCTTATCTGGCCAGCTGTATGCTCACTGTTTAGTCTTTTAATAAAGGTTATTTTCAAATATCATTGGGAGTATTATTGAGACTCTTCAGATAAGGCTGAAAGCTCAGAGAAGCTAATTTTGGAGATTGAGAAATTCTTGAAATGGTATAAGATTAATTTAAATATACTTGTCAACTGCTTGTCACATGTTTGTTCTTTCACTTATGTCCAATCTGGGAATGTGTCATTGTAATCACAGGATATGACTGGGCAAACAGGAATATTGTATTGCATTGTGCACGATTTTGTGGAAATGTCTTCGGATTTCTATTGATTTGAAATCTGAATCTGACCAGCTCTCTTGAGTCTCACTCACAAGCAGTTGTGATGATAAAGCTTCCAATAACTCCCGAATCTGGAGGCCTTCTCAACCTTGCCATATTTTACCATTCAACACCTCTCTCAACCAACCGCACAGCAGTATTTTCCTGCAATAAATCCAATATTGTTGTCCACTTACTCTGCGATATTGATGCGTTTAGGTGTTTTATGGTGCTACAACGTGGCAGCACTGTACATGATTTCCTTTTGTATGTATAGATCAAAACATTGGCTTGGAGAAAGCACATGTTTCAGAAAAAGCCAATTCATATGCAATCAAATTGCTGTCAGCTATAGAAAACCACGAAGAACTGTGTATGTAGTCACTGTGGACCAAACCTATGCAAAGTATAACCTTGAAACGTCTTTGATATTTGATTAACTGCCTCCACAGTTTCAATGTGAGTTGCAAAAAATTCTGGGTTGACATGCCCATAGGAAAATTTGTCTTGCATTGTCTTGTCAATTAGTGTCATCTGAGTTGTCCTGTCAGCCATTCCATTTGGGAGATATCCCATGCAACATTTATAGTCCAAGAACAATTCCATGTGGATAAATGGATGCTCAAATGTTCTGGTTAATAATATATAATTTTTGGGCAATTAGTCCCTGGCTCTGCCACATATTATGTTCTGACAGTGCTTTAAGGCAGGTCTACTTTTTAAGCTGGTGAATCAGGAATATGTGTTTGTCACAGCTCGAGGTAAAGCTCTTACTGGATAAATCACATACATGTATTCCCTCTCCCAAGGTGAAAAACCTGCACATAACACTTTTGGGGTCATAGAAATGCAAATCTTTAGTTTATTTTTGTGTGCGCTTCGTATTGATATGGTTGTTTTGTTCCATCAACACGAATTGTTTGAAAACCTTCGACACATGCACAAGATAGAGAACAAGCCCCGATGAAAGACCCCGCATGGCTCAATGGGTAATCGGGTGGGTAGCATTGAGTTGTGGATTCTTTTCTTTGAGAGGCCAGCAGATGTGACAGGAACGAGAGAGACAGGATCCTTTGCAGTGTGAAAAATCTTTTAATAACACGTCTGTTGGGGATGAAAAATGTTCCCTCTGGCAGTGGAGGAGAGGGCACTAGTTGGGGTGACACCCTCACATGTCAGAGGGCCCCATACTACTGAGGTGGGGTGTCAGGAGACAGAGGGGAGAGGAGGTAGGGGAGGATTGTGGTTTTTTGCCTTGGAGTGTCTCCTTTTAAAAGGTGGACACACTGGGAAAGAATTAGAGAGGGTAGGAGAGACAAATCATGTCTGATCACATCAAATGCCTTATTTGAGTCACCCAACCAAGCCCCATTGCTAGCCTCCAACCATTCCCAGGCCAGTAGTCCCCAATCCCCTGAAATCCAATATCAATAACAGGCGTTTTTGCACTGGCTGATTTGCCTAATCACCAAGTAATTGAACAAAGGGCTTTTGCTTGTTGCAGGTTGCCAGAGGGCCTCAAGGATGAAATGGGCAAGGCCGTCAGGTGAGTGGCTTCTCTTTCAATGTGTCACCTAATATCTTTGTGTCCAAGTTAAACTCCTCTGAATGCTCATTGCACTGTAATTTCAAGTAATTTGATGTCATTTGTGAAAATTTGATGCCATTTGCTAAATTATTAGAGACCTTTTAGGACACTCGTGGTCAAAGGTTTGAGTTACTTGACAGTAAGACAGTAAGACTGCTAGATTGTTGATATTAGACATAATTTATTAGATGTTGAGTAATCATGGATGTTTTTGTAATTGCCTCGAAATTACTCTCATAAAGAAACTACCAAACAAGGTCACTGGTGAACAGTCAGAAGTTTAAATTGCAATGTAGAAAAGGACATGACACTTCTCTCTTATGGTGGAAACTTCCCAGAAAAGAATTGGTTTAATCTTGGCCATCTTATTGCCAATATTGGAGGTTTAGTAATGTACATTTTAACTTTCAAAAACCAAACCTATCTAAAGTGTGTGATTATATAATGTTATTATTATTCATTGTGCTGTGTATTGATGTGGGTGAATCAGTTTCTTTGATGCATGATTATAAGCTTTGCTTTTAGGCTGGGCCAATGATGCTGTTGCTGTTTCTCTAGTCACTGGTTCTCTTTCTTCATATCCAGATGCTCTGCATAACCTTGGTTCTCTTCTTAAAGTTAATCCGAATGGTGAATCAGAAAGATTCCTTGTCTCATCCAACTTCCAACACTTTCACCAGTCCCTGTCCACTCAGTTGATTAGAAACAAGTGTGCACTGTCAAATACTTTGTTCATATCCCGAAAAAGAATGTCGCGCAAGTTCTGTGAGCCATGGAGTCGTGTCCCATGAAATGAATCATGGTGCAGCCAGCCACTGTGAACTGCAGCAACTGTGAACTGAAGCCACTGTGAACTGCAGCCTGGAGGCATCTCTCTCCTATCTCAAGTTATTAGCAAAGAATATCTCACTTTTTATTCACCACAGTGCACTACAGTGCGTCTTTGTGTTGAAGCTTCTTTGTCGTTGTTGTTATTGATCTGAGCATGGAGGAATAAGCTTGCCTCCATGATGTGAGTTAACATTACTTTTAAAAACAATAACTTGTGAGTCTCCTTTTATTAAAACTCTCATTAAAATATGTTTTTGAAATATTTTTTCAAGCTTTATTGCACAATGTCTATAGAGACATAGGTTACTGCTGCATTGGATGATACATGTATCAAAAGTAGGGCTATATCACCAAGGGGCACACAACGTAAACACAATGTTGCTACTGGATACAGGGCTCATCTGTTTTAATCTGTTTTAACATAGAAATAATGTATGGTAGAAATTATTTCCAGCTGCCTAAAATGCATATGTCCAAGTTTACAATGATTTTGTTTCATATGAATTGTTTTGTTTTATTCATATTCAAGCTGTGTGTGCTTTTCTATTTTCGAGACAGAAAAATGACATTGTATCAGCCAGACAAAAGTTCAACGATGGATTTTCGTCAACTCAATATCAACCATGTTGATTAGTGGCATTCAAAATATCCTGTCCCACAGGGAGATGATTACCAAACAAGCTGATATGTCACATTTATCAGCTGATATCGATAATTAGGGTGCCAACAATTGGGATGGGGTTGTAAATAATCTCCCTATATATGATATACATGCACAATTATCACGTATATTGTCAATTGATACGTTGGACATAGAAATTGCCACGATTGTGACAACTTGTCGAATAACTCAACATACTGAATTCTGGTATATATATGTATAGGCCTATGTGATACACAAGTTTGTGTGATGAGCCAAATTTGGCCAAATGACATTGTCAATGGGCACATCCACGTTGCAGCAATGTTGTGACAATGTGGCTATGTTGGTTTAAATTGTGTAGAGTATATGCTTGTTGTCACAACGTTGTGAAGCAGCGTCAAGACATGAGGTTAGCATTCGACGTTGTGGCAAAGTTGTGTTAACATCATTTCTACCAAACATTTCTATGTTAAAACAGAGGAGCCCTCCACCAATTAGCAACACTGTGTTTCCTACGTGTGCCCCTTATAGCGTATTAGGTTTGACTGGACTAATAAACAGCTGTATCTCACCAGTGTGATATTAGAGTTTCCGAGTGATAAATTTACCCTTTTTGAATAAATCAATTTAAAACATGGTATATGGAAGTTTTCTCATGTATTTTACGTATCAGCGCCTGTATATATATATAGTGCCCTCATTCCCTCAACACCAGGCTCCGGCCTTGGATCTTGTATCAGCCCCCTTACGGCCATACCAAAACATGACCTTTGTTACAGATACGTTGTTCTCGGGGCGCGGTAGGAGCGCGATAGGAGGCCGATACGTGAAATGTTTTTTGGATATCTTTGTACGAGGAGGGAAATACATAGGAAGGTTATTGTTCAAAGATTTTTACTAACTGAACTATACCTCATGTCTTCAGAAGTATATACTAACTTCAAATATTTTAAAAGGAAAGCCAAATGCTCTATGTGGATGTGTAATAATGAGTGATACATGTGCAGTTTGTCTAAGACCCTTCTCAGCTCTGAGAGTGTCGCTGTGTCCCCTGCATCTGGTAACAGTAGCCTGCAGCGTTTGTGTCCCTGCTGTGCTTCTGCAGTCAGCCAGAAAATCGCACCAAATCCTCCCAAGTCTTGCGAGAGTTTTCCGTCTGATTAACTCAGCACTGATCACTGTTGCGTCCACAAGGCACAGTGGATGACATTTTCATAAAGCTCCTTTTCATGTTTCTCTTCAGAATCTATTGAGTCCTTAACCAGACAGGCTCCTGTCTCCTAAACTTGTCTCTGGGTCTGGTGAAATAAGCTGTGTTGTAAGTTGTGTTGTTTAGCTGTGCTGAACTATGTTCCTTAATTGCTTCTCCAATCCCTCATTGAGTGGCTTCTGAGTAGTGTAGAGACCAATCATTATGGTGATTTTTTCTGCTCTTTTATCAACTGGACCATGGATAACTCACCGTACACTACAGATTCCATAGCCAGCGTTTAGCAGCATTTAGTCTTCATTTAGCCCCTGTTAGTTTCCCAGGCCCACGATTAGGCCAGCTGCAACCAAATCTATAGCTGGGCTCATTTAGCCTTCTCTGCTGGAGCATGGTCTTCCATTCCTTTCCTGTTTACTTCTGAGTTCTGGTTTCTCGAGGGCCCGCTAGGGGGCTACTGGTCGTACTCTAAAGTCTGCACAATTCATGACAGTTTCATGCAGCGTGAAATATTGGAAATCAGGGCGAGAGAAAGAAAAACATGGGGCCGACTTGTTTCTCCTTCCAGCTCCTGTTATACGTGGGCAGGGGGTGTCGGTAATTAGATACACCTGCCCTGGGTCCCCTGGCTTTCAAACCTCATTACAGCACAACTTTTTTCCCCCAAGATGTCTAACACATGTATAGATCCCTATTACTGACTTTGTCTTGAGTTGTGGCAACTGTCAAATTGGCTATTGGATCTATTGGCAAGATTTGGTGCTATTACAGTTTGATGCACATTTCAAATTGCCTGTTAAAAAGTCCTTTTACTTCTCAGTTTTTCATTTTCTTTCTGTGAAATCTACATTTCGAAGTATGCATTCAAACTATTTCTCGAACTTTTTTGTGAGCAATGCTAAGCTACCTCAAATATTCTGCAAGCCCTTGGATGTCCATGCATGTTTCTGTGACACCGACTAATGAGGCCTCCCTTCCATGAGCTGATAGCAGTCCCATAAACTCCCATTGCTAGGCTGTTGATTTTGTTAAAAGCTTGAAATGCGTTGTCAAATATTTGCTGGGAGGACTGACATTTTGGTAATTACATAGTGTGTATGCTGGGGGTGCCCTGTGCATTGGGTCCATTGGGAGTCTGTCAAGTGAAGAAGCAGACAGCCCTGTCGACCTGTGTCAGGTCACACAAAAGACCACGTAGAGGTGAATAAGCAGCCAAGAAATTGTCTGAATGTTCTCTCAATGGCCAGTTATGTTTTCTATGATCACAGAAGAGAGAGTTTCTGTGTCGCCTGCTATCTCTTTTGCTTGAAAGCCATTAGAGTCGCCAGGTGCCAAACATGTTCCTAACAAGATGACTCTATCCCACTGGGCTGTGTTTGTATAAAGACAACTTTTTCTGCTATTTCTGCTTTTCTGAGCTTTGCTCTATGCTGAGCTGTGCTGAGTTCTCTTGTGCATTGCTGTGCTTTACTGGGTTAAGTTTGGATTGCTGCCTTTTGTGTTGCTCTGCATTTAAATGGCCAGGGGTGTATCCTTGGGGTGAGCAGCAGTGGTAACAGGGAAGGCAGATGCCCTGACCTGGAGGACCTTGTTTTGTGAAATAACATTCCCTGTTCTGGCTTGAGGGACAGCTTCGCCTGACTGAGTGGCTAATCGTGGTGCCTGTTGACTTTTAATTACTCTGCCCAAGGAAATGCTACCTCGCCCTGAGATGCTGCCTTCATGCTCCTTGGAGCTCCTTGTTATCAAATAGAAGAAGCTGCAACTGAAATCACAAAATCCATCTCCCCCACCCTCCCCACTCTGCTCATGTTTCCAGCCAACTATTCCAGCCAACTTTCCTCCAAATGCTCAGTGTGTCATCCCTGTGCCTGGCTCCAAGGAGAACCTCCATTGCTCTATTCCACAGGATTAGTCTCTTCATCCTCTTCTTTTCCTTTCTGAATTTCAAGTTTGAATTGAATACAGTTTACTCTGTGTATTCCTTTAATAGTGTCGCTATTATGGTCCTCACAGCTTTGCATGATATATTTTCTTTCTTTTGTGACTTCAACTAACTTGGAAAGTTCCTGTTTTGTTGGACAACCTTTCATTTTCTCATGCTGTGGTAACAATGTTAAGCCAGAGTCCTGTATTCTGCTCTGTAGCTTAAATGGCTCTTCGTAACAGCTGCAGATAACCAACGATTTGTAATGTTAAGTGCCACTTTGTGATAACTGCAGATTCCTGGTTGGGGCCAGTGAAGAGGGAGGAGCTAAGCAGAAAGACCTCTCCTTGATTGACAGACTACTGCCAAAGACCAACTCTGCAATACAGAACTTTATCACAAGGTGTCGCCAGCTACCTGTTCACCGCCTCTGCCAACATTCCCACAGCTGCCTTTCCTCAACTCTGGAGGTATTTATCATGAACTAATGTGAAGCTACTCTGGCATCATGTAAAATTCTGTAAAAAATGTGTGCCCGAATCGTAGAAATCAACATTCAGAACTCGTGTATCAGCGACATTTTTTGCGAAAATTATGGGTAATTTAATTAGTGCTTGACTTTTAAAGAAATTGTGGTTACATAATCTATATTTTCAAATATCTGGTACTTTCTGGTATTCTCTGACATTATGTCATACTACAGCGGATGTACTTTAATCGTAGCATTAATAAGATTTTTTTCTTAAAATTTCACCAGATTGAACTCATTGGAAATCAATAATTTGTTCTGTAAATTTCAACAAAAGTTTACACTTTCTTTTTTACCTGTTGAGATTTGACGGTTGAGTTTTAAAATATCGTTTTTAAAAGAGAGAAATCTTTTTTAAAATGTTGAATGTACGAGTAATCTGGGGTTAATTTCTGTGTAAAACAGAACCGTTACTTTTTTTTGTGAAATACATTGTTAGCTTTACAGTGTATACACTGGTATGATCATCTCTCTTTGTCTTCCAATTTCAGAAAGGACTTGAAATGTTCTGCGCTGGATTTACCATTCAAGGTCTAATCAAGTTATTAGGTGCTATCCCAACAGTCCTCAAGAAGCCCAGGAACTTATTAAATGCCGTAAAACACAAAGATAACTTCTCATTTGGTGCTTTCCTTGGGAGTTTTGCTGCTATCTACAAGGTGAGTCTGTTGCTGGACGAACAGTTCACAAGAAAGAAAAATTAACATTAACATGGCTGAAATTGATCTCCAATTTAAATATTATGTAAAATTTATAGAGATAATATTACTGGTCCTTTGATGACATTTCTGATGCAGACTCCTCTATAGAAAAATTCTGATGCCAAAAGAACAATTTGCAATTACTCTGATTTAATAATTTAGAAACATTGGAAGTCCACTATACTATTATGGCAGAATATTTTATATTAAACCACCGACAACTGAATGCAATGAATTAACTTTGCTTTGTTCGAATGAAAATAATGTTTTGTTGATTTATTTGCAGGCTGTGTCCTGTCTTTGTCGGTGGGTGCGGGACAAAGATCACCAGCTTCACGGTCTTCTTGCTGGGTTTTTAGCAGGCTGGTCAATGATCTTTTACCGAAGTTCTAGTATTGCCATGTATGCAGCCGTTAAGCTTTCTGAGGTTAGTGCGTATTAAATTTTTTTAAAATTCGAACAGCCTTGTATCGTAGTTTTTGTGTTTGCTGATAAAAAAATGGTCTACTTATTAGGGATGGTCTTCCATAGGGTTATTGCTTTTGAGTAGCCTTCAAAGGGACCACCATCCTATTGTTCATCCTCATTCTGCTAAGACGTGCAGCTTACAAAACTTATATTGCCTTCATTTCAGATTGTATATTTCAAGGGGATCAAAGCAGGTATCTTGCCCTATATCAAGTGGGCCGATGTGGTCCTCTACACTATTTCTACCTCAATCTGTTTCCATGTAGTAAGTATCCTACTGAATTTATTAATTTTACCTAATTTACCACCTTCATAATAAGCAGATTACTTCCCTGTTCCCTATCATATATCTGCTCAGTGTATTTATGAATTAATGTATATTCAGTAAAATGAATGTACTTTTAAAATAGTTTCACACACGTAGTTTACTTCCAATTTAATGAGCTGTCTCAGAGAAAATCATGCAGAGCTGTTCGGATGACGTTCTCGGAATGGCCTAAAATTTTGCATAGGTACCAGACCACCTCTTAAACGAAGAAATGTGAAGTTGGAAATTCAAAACTCAAAATACTTTTCTCACAGGGGGGCCTCAAAATAGGGGTGTCGGGAAGCCATTTTTCACAGAAATCCTCATTTCATCAACAAAAAAGTGGCCGATGTTCAGCCCTCTCTGGATGATAGAAAAAATTAACAAGAACTATCCAAACTGGGTTTGGATGAAGGCTAGCATTGTTTTTAACAATAAATCACCTCTATTTATTAATTTCACTAAAAAGGCTACTTTGGGGGGGTCACTCCGAAACTGCAAATTTTGTGTTTTTCAAAATTTGAAAAACATGCCATGTTTGGAGGCCACTTCCTCAATCTTGTGCGGGTCTAGGATTGACAATATTTGGTTAGAAAATTAGCAGAATACTTGGATTTTAGATATCTGGTGAGAAAACCGTGGGAAAATTTGAATTTTAAGAAAATTCAGCCATTTCAAAAACTGTAATTTTCCGAATTTCCGTAAAAAATCATGAAATTTCAATAGTCAAAAGGTCGAGGTAATACTAACCCTATTATCATAATTTTGAAATTAATGAAATTACCTTTATTCAGTAAATTTGTTAAGTTTCATCTGGAAAAAATAACTATTTTGTATCAAACGGCTAATTTTCAAAATTTAGTTTTTCACAAATTTCGATAAGTTCCGGGAAATGTATCAATTTTGTGGGCCTATGTCTGACATAGTAACACTTCCATGTTAAACAATTTCCATGATCATTCATAGAAAAACACCTATATTTAGTAAATCAGGTGAGATGATTGTGGGAAATGGAGAAATTTTGAAAATATGGATACTCCAGGGGGGGTCACCCCGAAACTGCAGATTTTGCTGTTTTTCAAAATTTGAAAAACATGCCATGTTAAGAGGGCAATTTCTCAAATTTGTGAGCACTTACAGAGACCATATTTGGTTAGAAAATTGGCAAAACACTTGGATTTTATATATCTGTTGAGAAATTTGTGTGAAAATGTGAATTTTCAGATATTCAGTCATTTCAAAAACTGTAATTTTCCGAATTTCCGTAAAAAATCATGAAATTCCATAGTCAAAAGGTCAAAGTAGTACCAACCCTATTATCATAATTGTGATTGAAATCAATGAAAATTACCTTTATTCTGTAAATTAGTTAATTTTCATTTGGAAAACCAATTATTTTGTATTGCACAGCTAATTTTCAAAATTTAGTTTTCGTAAATATCGATAAGTTCCGGGAAATGTATTAATTTTGTGGGCCTATGTCTGACATAGTAACACTTCCATATTAACCAATTTCCATGATCATTCATGGACAAACGCATATATTTAGTAAATCAGGGGAGATAACTGTGGGAAATGAAGAAATTTTGAAAATATGGATACTCCTGGGGGGTCACTCCAAAACCGCAGATTTTTCTGTTTTTCAAAATTTGAAAAGCATCCCATGTTTGGAGGGCAATTTCTCAAATTGGTGAGCACTCATATTAACTATATTTGTTCAGAAAATTGGCAGAATACTTTGATTTCATATATTTGTTGAGAAATTTGTGGGAAAATTTGAATTTTCAAAAATTCAGCCATTTCAAAAACTGTAATTTTCCAAATTTCCGTAAAAATTCAAGAAATATCCATAGTTACAAGGTCAAAGTTTTGTCTACAAAAATAATCATTTTGTATCACAGGTCTAATTCTATAAATAAAATTTTCAGAAGTGTTATTGAGTTCCGATAATGTTTCAACTTTGTGGGCCTAAGTCTGATATAGTAACACTTCATTTCCCACCAAATTTGCTTATCACTCTTATTTTTTATCCAATTTTGATTATCAACAAAGTGTTGTCATGATTTCTAACTTGGGTGATCTGTTTCAGTTATTAACTTTTAATTTTTATTCACTTCTTACAATCAGGGGGTATGGAAATGATTATTTTCAATGTTGGATACATTTATATATAATAGATTACAGAATGCGCTTTCTTGAATCTCCCCTTTCCAGTGCAATCACAATTTTGCTAAAAAATTAAAATTTTGTACTGGCTAATGCTATGTGGCAACAGGCCTGGAGAAGGTGAGTGACACCAACGCCATCTGGTCTATATCGGATGTGCACATCAATGCACCAATTGCACCATTGCTGCTGATGCTCGTCAAAACGCTATTTATTCCGCTGTTTCTGTCATCGTCAATGTGATGGACTGATGGTTTTTTGGGGCCATTTGATGGAACTTTTGCAAAGTGACTCTAGACAACAAAAGGACTTTTAAAACGGGGTTACATAATGGCAAATGTATGCTGTCAAGATTTAGGTGATTGTTTCTTGAATGTAATTGGAGTTACCCTAAATGATGAGATTATTTATTTTGAATGTAGATTCTAGATCTTCGAAGTCCGGATTCATTAGAGTGATGAATTTACCTTCAGGAGAATAGGTATAAATTGTCAGAATTTTTGGCAACTTCGCATCGTCTTCATCGTGAATGTGACAGAGGACTAGAGCTCGCATGATGACTCAGCCCCACAGCACATTCACTGATGAAGACGATGAGAAATCGCCGAAAATTCTGACAATTTATACCAATTCTCCTGAAGGTAAATTCATCACTATAATTATTTATTTGTTTTGTTAGCATTACTTGATAGCTCCTCCCTGGATCAAGCAGTTCATGTCTGATGACGTCACAATGACCATTGTCATAAATATATTGTTACAATTTCTTACAGTGGTGATGATGTTATATAAGCTCACCTAGCAAAAGAACAGCTCATTCTGTTTGGTGCTCCTGTCTTGGGCCGCTGGGTGGCCAAGTGGCTGAGGTGCCTGCCTGCTCCGCTGAAGGTCTTGGCTTGCATGGGTTCGAACCCCAGGTAGGGAGCCTAAAATTTTCAGTGCACCTTCATGAGCAAAATCCCAGCTGGATGTCATTTGAATGAGGCATTAAATTGGCGGCCCCTTGTATCAGTATCTATGCTGGGCAAGTAAAAGATCCCTCACATGGAGTATGTGTGTAACATTTTAAGGACTCCTGCTCTCTCCCATCTCATCAATCAACCCTCGTGAGTGCCGAGAACGGCTTAGAGGGCTGCACTTACCATATCTATCTATCTATCTATCTACTGTGACTGCCTAAACGGGAAGTGCCAGTAGTAGCTATAAAAAGTGGAGCTAATATTTAAGTCACAGTTAAGTTTAGTAATTTATTTAAATACCTAAAATACCTTCCAAAATAGCCTTACAATTTCAGTCTTGTCTATAACAACCTCTTATGACACATTTCAGGGATTTAAATTGACATATAAATGTATCCAACATTGAAAATAATCATTTCCATACCCCCTGATTGTAAGAAGTGAATAAAAATTAAAAGTTAATAACTGAAACAGATCACCCAAGTTAGAAATCATGACAACACTTTGTTGATAATCAAAATTGGATAAAAAATAAGAGTGATAAGCAAATTTGGTGGGAAATGAAGTGTTACTATATCAGACTTAGGCCCACAAAGTTGAAACATTATCGGAACTCAATAACACTTCTGAAAATTTTATTTATAGAATTAGACCTCTGATACAAAATGATTATTTTTGTAGACAAAACTTTGACCTTTTAACTATGGATATTTCTTGAATTTTTACGGAAATTTGGAAAATTACAGTTTTTGAAATGGCTGAATTTTTGAAAATTCAAATTTTCCCACAAATTTCTCAACAAATATATGAAATCAAAGTATTCTGCCAATTTTCTGAACAAATATAGTTAATATGAGTGCTCACCAATTTGAGAAATTGTCCTCTAAACATGGGATGTTTTTCAAATTTTGAAAAACAGCAAAATCTGCGGTTTCGGAGTGACCCCCCTGGAGTATCCATATTTTCAAAATATCTGCATGTTCCACAATTTTCTCCCCTTATTTACTAAGTATAGGCGTTTTTTATGATCATGAGAAATGGCTAAAATGGAAGTGTTACGATGTCAGACTTGGGCCCACAAAATTGATACATTTCCGCCAACTTATCAAAATTAGTGAAAAATTAAATTTTTAAAATTAGCCCTATGATACAAATGAATTATTTTTTCAGATGAAACTATGACTAATTTACTGTATAATCATATTTTTTATTAATAAAAATAAAAATATTAAAGTAGTGTTGGTACTACATTGACATTTTTTGACTGTGGGAATTTCATGATTATTTACAGAAATTCGGAAAATTACAGTTTTTGAAATGACTAAATATCAGAAATTCACATTTTCACACAAATTTCTCAACAGATATTTGAAATCCCAGTGTTTTGCCAATTTTCTAACCAAATATGGTCAATATAAGTGCTTACAAATTTGAGAAATTGCCCTCTTAACATGGCATGTTTTTCAAATTTTGAAAAACAGCAAAATCTGCAGTTTCGGGGTGACCCCTGGAGTATCCATATTTTCAAAATTCCTTTTATTTCCAACAATTATCTCCCCTGATTTACTAAATATAGGTGTTTTTCTATGAATGATCATGGAAATTGTTTAACATGGAAGTGTTACTATGTCAGACATAGGCCCACAAAATTGATACATTTCCGAAACTTATCAAAATTTGTGAAAAACTAAATTTTGAAAATTAGCCGTGTAATACAAAATAATGTTTTTTCCAGATGAAACTTAACTAATTTACTGAATAAAGGTAATTTTTATTAATTTCAATCAAAATTATGATAATAGGGTTAGTATTACTTCGACATTTTGACTATTGAAATTTCATGATTTTTTACGGAAATTCGGAAAATTACAGTTTTTGAAATGGCTGAATTTTCTGAAAATTCAAATTTTCCCACGTTTCTCAACAGATATCTACAGTCGAAGTATTCTGCTAATTTTCTAACCAAATATTATCAATCCTAGACCCGCACAAGATTGAGGAAGTGGCCTCCAAGCATGGCATGTTTTTCAAATTTTGAAAAGCACAAAATTTGCAGTTTCGGAGTGACCCCCCCAAAGTAGCCTTTTTAGTGAAATTAATAAATAGAGGTGATTTATTGTTAAAAACAATGCTAGCCTTCATCCAAACCCAGTTTGGATAGTTCTTGTTAATTTTTTCTATCATCCAGAGAGGGCTGAACATCGACCACTTTTTTGTTGAAGAAATGAGGATTTTTGTGAAAAATGGCTTCCCGACACCCCTATTTTGAGGCCCCCCTGTGAGAAAAGTGTTCTGAGTTTTGAAGTTCCAACTGCACATTTCTTCGTTTAAGAGGTGGTCTGGTCACTACGTAAAATTTTAGGCCATTCCGAGAACGTCATCCGAACCAATTCCCTGATATTGCATGATTTTCTCTGAGACAGCTCATTAAGATGATATGCATATATTGTTTTTACTTTCTTCATGCATCATATTTATTTTGCAACCATCTTTTTTTCCTCCACAGACTGTATTTGAGTGCCATAACCTCAGACCTGCGTATTGGAACTTCCTATTAGGATTAACAAATCAAAGGTAAGTCTATTTTTGGAATGATAATTCATACAGTTATAAATGAATTGAAATTATTTTATTTTGCCGAGAAATTTGTAGATGGAGTGTCAATTTTAAGACCAAATTAACTCTACATCTGCTCAATTGAAATTGCATTATCTCTTCTTTAGGTTTGGCCACATGAACAGAGAGCTGTTAGACGTCTATGGAACAAATGCCACAAAGATGTTCAAGCATTTCAAACCCAATCTGGATCCGAGATATTCCGAACTGGCCAGAAAAGCATTAGCTTCCTAGTATTATGGTATGCATAGATCTAGGTTTTGAATTTGGCTTTCCGTCTTTTTTCAATTGGCTCAAGATCATAATGTTTTCTCATCTTGAAGACTGCCTTTCAAAGGAAAAACTATAACATTTTTTATAATTTTATTTCAGAGGGACCATTTGAATTTCTAATTGAGTCTGAATTTGGGAACAATGTCCATGCAATTATGTGGTTATAAATGCTCCTCACCTGGAAGAGAAATTACAGCCATGTGATAGAAAGTGCTGTTATCAAAGCGATATTTTGATCATGATCATTCCCTCAATGAGCTAATTCCACTGGAGTATTATCCAATGTCTGTGATATTAATTTCTGAAAGTGTGATTGCCAATAACCTGACTTATGTAAGTGATTCAGTCTTTGACTTAGATGTGCCAATACTATACAGTGTGATGGAATCGTGATATACCTCACAACACAGATGAATGTGTTGTGAAGGCCTACAATTATGTATGATAAATATTTTTTCATCTTCTTCATTTAGATTTTGAGTATAAGACTGCATTTTTGTGTACTTTGGCACAGATGTGCATTTTACAGTTTGTTGAGAAAGCACTCGTGGTTTGAAGCATAATACTTTTCTGGATAATATCCTCATCTGAAGTCAAAGACTTGAGCTTAGAATGGTTGTTTTTATACACTGAATTGTTTATTAAAGATTTACTGATACAATTTGTTGTGTCTTCTTCGGCCTATTAAGTGTCTAATATACTCTAACTCACAATTGGAGGTGTGTTATGAATGTGCAATGCCAAAATAAATTTGAGTTTCCAGGCAAGGAAAAATTAGCGCAAGAAGTTTTAATAATTGTGTGATTTTGTCTCGCAAAGAAAAGCTATGAAGCGCGTTGCAGGACTTTTCGGAATTCTCCTAAGTCAGATGACCTATTGTCACAAAAACCACTAAAAAATTGCTTTTAAAAAAAACAAAAAATGACTTGTCTTGGAAATTTCCAGGTGACGATATGCCCGAATTTTTCCTCATGTATTTGATATTACATTGTTTATTATCACCAGGGGTCTCTTTTGCATGGTGCTGCAGACCATTCTATGGCAACTGGTGGCATCTTTTTCAACATTTTATGTCGACCAGTCTATCATACTTTGTGGTTTGCTATGCAATATGATCATTGGGACGACTTAGATTTACAGCATGTAAATGTAGTCGAAACAGAGGTTGTTCTCCTGTCTTTTAGTTCTATGACTCCATCTATCATAATGGTGTTACTTTGTCTCCCAATGGATAGCTATGAAGCATTGCAGGACTTATGGATGACAACTGGAAAAATGTTCCTCCTGCATAACATGTGAATTTCATCTAAATTAAATTGTTCCATGAACACTTTATAGAAGTATCGCAGGGGCGGACTGGCCTATGTGGCAAAGTGGCAACTGCCACGGGCCCATCCACTCAGGGGGGCCCATAAGATGTCAAAAAATAAAAATTTTAAGAAAAAAGCAAAATTTTGCTGTCAAGTTCATGATTATGTGTCGAAAATACACAAACTGAACAGGACAGCCTCCTCTCATATGGAGGCTCCCAACCAAATATTAACAATTTGCCAAATTAGACCTGTAGAATTTTTCTTTTTTAATTGGAAATAGCGCCAACGGTAGAGACGTAGGGGCCCAGTGACTTATTTTGCCACGGGCCCGAATTGCCGCCAGTCCGTCCCTGAAGTATCGTATTTGACAATGTACCTGACGGCCAATGTCACTTGTTGCAAACCATTGCAAAACCTCAACCTACAATTTTTTTTGACATTTTCTTGAAAAGTTCTCCTGTGAATTAAAAAACTGGTTCAATGTGCAAATGCCAGCAATATTCTTCATAACATCTGCAGTTAGAGTCCTGCAAATATTCTGCTGCTGTGTCGTTAATTTGTTAAGACTGACGAATAACAGGAAAATGTTCCTCCAGCATAACATGTGAATTTCATCTGAGGTGCGTCAGTAAAATCTTTACAAGCACTTTGTCACTTCTGGGTGAATAGATTTTGTCCCCTATGGTCTTCAGGGTCTTGTAGCCAAGTTGAACCCTACTTTTCAATTACTCATTTATACTAAATTATAGAAGATTCATTGCACCCTTTTGTGTAGGCCTAGATTTGTGGTGTGTGTTGGCCAGAATCTTGACCTCACCATATTCTTTCAAAGTGGACTTTCAGTAAATGAGCACACCATGTCAAATTCATCTTCTATGAGAATTTTCTTCGTTTTGACAAAGTGAAGCACAGTGTTAACAAAAGTAACTTGCATCTTATTCTGTGGATGTTGTTCAGTTGGAGTGCAGTTTAATCCTTATTTACTGCAACTTACAATGGTCATGCTTTTTTTAAGTTATATGCTGTCCACAAACTCGTGTATCTCTCATACGTCTTGTTTTTATCCGAAACGTATTTTCAAGGACATTGCCTGACAAAGCATCATTATGAATGATTTTCCACATATTCATAGTATTCCATTGGCAGTGTATGATCTGCAGTTGTGTAATTTTTAAAACGTGGTGAATTGGTAATCTGCTTTTTTTCTAGGAGGTATGTGGCATTGTTTAGATCTACATTGGCCTTGTTAATATCACATCAGTTTTGATGGAGAGTTGAATATTTCAAGAGAATTTACTTAATTTTGAGAAAATGAGACACGTTTTTAACAATGTTAACAATAATTTGCAACAAGTTTATTTTCCGGATGTTATTGTTGAACGTCTTTGTCAGCTCTGTCCCACCGAGAAAAGTATTTGCAAGCTTCAAAAAAGTCCGTTTGAACTTTAACTTTATATTGTATGGACATCAGCCAGAGGATCTGCAAATATTGTGTTGGCAGTGTGAAAATCAGTCAGCTGTTCTGCAAATATCTGGTTGAAGTTTTGACATCAATCACAGGTTCTGAAATTGTCTGGTTGAAGTTTTGACATCAGTCTCAGGTTCTGAAAATGTCCGGTTGAAGTGGGAACATCAGTCACAGGTTGTGAAATTGCCTGGTTGAAGTTTTGACATCAGCCACAGGTTCTGAAATTGACTGAAGTGGGAACATCAGTCAGTCACAGGTTCTGCAATTGTCTGGTTGAAGCAGGAACATCAGTCAGCTGTTTTGCAATTGTCTGTTAAGGTTTTGACATCAGTCAGCTGTTCTGCAAACAGGGTTCCCACAGTCATGGAAAGTCAGGGAAAGTCATGGAAAAAATAGTGGTCATGGAAAGTCATGGAAAAGTCATGGAAATTCAAAATATTTTGAAAAGTCATGGAAAATTCACATTTTTACTACGATTCGCGCTAAAATTTAGCACATTTGGTAGCTTATGGTAGTCAGATAGTTGATCGGACGGCCGGACAGTGAACGATGGTCATCGCGTGAATTCGTTTCGGGGTGAATCTCAACCTCAACGAGTAAAACATTGGTCATGGAAAATCCGAAATTTGGTCATGGAAAGTCATGGAAAAGTCATGGAATTCCCGTCGTAAAATTTTGTGGGAACCCTGTGCAAATGTCTGGTTGAAGTTTTGACGTTAGAGGTTCTGAAATTTTCTGGCGGAGTGAGAATATATATATAAATAAATATCTATATCTATATTAACCAAATGTTCTCGACATTATGCATGTAAAGTTGCAAAAAAATGAAAACAAAAAACCTATGAAGAACATGCACTTACATGTACAGAGAGTTGTTCCCAGAAAATCTTTTGATGAACATTTGTATTAGGTCTGAAGTCCTGAACACTTAATGAATATTACTGTTTTTTTATGGGATGTAAGTATGCTCATGTGTTGCATTTACCTACATTCCGGTTCACAAGAGGTGTCATTATGATCTCATTTATTAGTCATATCAAGGACCGTCGTGCATGTGTTGGAACCACTCTCGATTAAAGTGCTTGAACGTTATTTTTGCATTTCGGTATTGTTCCATACTTCCTGCACATACAGACATGGCAGCAGTGAAAAAGGGATTTACTTGAGCTGATTTTGAGCTCTTCATTGTACCTTCAGAAAAACTTTGTCATGAAGAAAGTCTGTGATTGGCCACTTTGTTAAAAGACTTGTATCAGGCAAGACATCAGATATAGGTTCTGGTTGAAATTTTGACGTCAGTTGCAGGTTCTGCAAATATCTGATTGAAATGTTGACATCAGTTGCATGTTCTGCATTTGGCTGTTTGAAATTTTTACATCAGTTGCAGGATCTGTAAATGGCTGGTTGAAATTTTAACGTCAGTTGCAGGTCCTGTAAATGACTGGTTGCAATTTTTACATCAGTTGCAGGTTCTGTAAATGACTGGTTGAAATTTTGACGTCAGTTGCAGGTCCTGTAAATGACTGGTTGCAATTTTTACATCAGTTGCAGGTTCTGTAAATGACTGGTTGAAATTTTGATGTCAGTTGCAGGTCCTGTAAATGACTGGTTGCAATTTTTACATCAGTTGCAGGTTCTGTAAATGACTGGTTGCAATTTTTACATCAGTTGCAGGTTCTGTAAATGACTGGTTGAAATTTTGACATCAGTTTCAGGTTCTGTAAATGGCTGGTTGAAATTTTGACGTCAGTTGCAGGATCTGTAAATTAATGGCTGGGTGAAATTTTAACGTCAGTTAAATTATTTAGATACTGACAGTTTGCCGCCCGCTGAGGGTGATGTTGCACAGTGGCAAAGCAAATGGATCTCAGGCTTTAAACTCAAACTGCTTGTTTCTATGTGTCCTGTTATTAAAACCATAATTCTGATAAAATTTTACTTTCAAAGCAATCAAACACAGCTTTGTTGTATTCTTTATTCAAAAATTAATTCATTTGGTTTGAATCTCGCAACAGGAAACCACATTAATCAACAAATGAAGTTACTCCCTGCAATGGAAGATTGAGATTTAGTCATACACATATTTACATTGCAAGTTATGACCAACCTGACATTGTATTCTTCAACAAATTTAGAGATTTCCCTATCATATAATGCAAAATGGCGATTGTTTAAACAATAATAAGAAATTATAATTTTGAGAACGAAAAAAGAATAGATTTTATTGGAACAATTAAATCTTGAAAATTGAAGTAAACAAACTGGAAAGGTTTTGTTGAGTTCGAAAAGTGAGATCCACCTTATGCTCACCTCCAATAAACCAAACTTAGCATTAAACTTTAAATAATTTTCTTATAAGAATAACGCCTCCAATTTACCTATACAGCTATAAAGCACGATAACAGCACAACAATTAAAATGTAAAAATTACAGTTAATAGACATTGCAGAGCAGTAATAATGTTCATGTCTATATTTGAAATATTTCTTTGGGTCTTCCCCTCTTATAAAACAAGCAGGCCTGACCAGCTCATAGGGGGAATGCATTGGCATATAAAGTCGATTCATAAGTCTTTTGTTGTCTTCTGATTGTTGAAATTTGATTGGGATTCTATCGTTTGAGTACCAATAAATGCCAGTGAAGTTTGTGTAGAATGTATCTGAGGAGGCTTGGTAGTAGAGGAAGGCGTCGAAGGCTCTTCCCATGCGCAGTCGCAGTCTGCTCGCATGATGAGTGCTGCTGCCCTTCGATTCGCCCTTTTCGAGCTCAGGAACAGAAATAAGAATGTTTCCAAAGCCTGGGTGCGAGTAGATGCCCGCATAGCTGTGGCGATTGGCGATAGTATCGTTGGGAAGCGGGGGAGGTCCGTTCATGACAATGTTACCTTCATTGTCAGGATCGTCATGTCTCCATGGGACCGGGAAGGTGCATGCTGTAGAGGAGTTGAGCCACTGGGGCTGACCTAGGAGGGCATCGCTGATATAATGGACCATGAGGCCCAGGGCCCTTGTGGTGGAGGGAATGGGGGGACCATTGCAATCTAAAAAGATGCCGAAGCCTTGGTCAGGGTAGAACCAGACCTGCGACTTGTATGTGGCTATGCTTCCTGAATGCCCTATGCGTTTAAAGCCTGCAATGGAAATGTCGAGTACTTAGAAACATCAATAATGTGGGTCTTCGTGATCATCAAATAGAAGGCTCAGATTGCTACATAAGAAGGTCATTGCAAAATGGCGTGCCTCTGGCTGCATGTGGCAGGTGCACCACAAAGGATGGCTGGAAAAGCTTCAGCTCATCTGCACCAAGAAGTTGAGGGGCTGCAACCAGGAAGTCATGGGGTTTGTCCCTGGTTATAATTCTATAAAAGCAGTCTGCAATCTACAGTGCATCCATACAAAGAGCATGTGCTTACACTTTCCTGCTGGGGCCTTTTCAAGCCTTTACAACCATCCAAGCTTATGGCATCAAAAATTCTGTCTCTCCTCACTTCCATACCTGCTTGAGCCAAATATTATACATATATATAAACTTTTATTGACATCCTTATATCATAACAGATACATGTGTCATCAATGAAAATACAATGATCATCAAACAAGATTTTTTTATTCCCTTCTTGTCATGACTGTGACTGAGTTTGCCTGGAACATTAGTATAGGTTATTCACCTAGGGAGAGGCAATATGTGATTTATCCAGCGAGGGCGTTAGCCCGAGCTATGATAAACACATATTGCCGATCCCGCGGTGAATAAACGGCTTATACCATAAGACAAAGCTGAAAGTTGTCATTTGTTGTTGTGTTTTTTTCACAGCTTCACTTATTATTCTCCCATGGGAGGATAACTGGACAACAAAGAATATGGGTTTTATTGCAGTGAAATACTGGCTCATGATTGGCTGACAGAGATGTCGAGTGGTATAATTTATTTTATTAACTTATATTCACTCAGTCACAAGATCCTCAGCACAATAAAAGAAGAACCTTTCCCTATCAGGTCCTGAAATACTGGATGGAAATCCTCCTCAACCTTCACTCACCTCTGTATATTTTGGTGAACAAGCCCATGTTGTAGGATACGAGGACATCACTGACTGGGAAGGTTGGTTTCCATATGTCCCTGTTATTCATGGGGCTGGGTCTTGGCATGTGGGATTTCCACGTCTCCATGAGGACATTCGGCTGGACCAAATAATTTCCACTCTCTGTGGCCCCTTGACGGAGAAGGAATCTCATCCACTTGGACATATCATGACCTGTGGATACTATGGATCCTGCTGGACCCGCAACGTTGGCTTGGCTGCAAGTCACATCAATAAAGATTAGGTTTGCCTTTTTGGCAGGTCTTCTACGACGCTCGGTTAGCCAAATAAGACATCGCGTCTACTGTACACAATATTCTCTGATATGAGGCCTCTGGCAAAAGCTCATGCTTTTTATTTTAAAGAATATTATTAATGATACTCAGTTCCATTGGGACAAACCTACAGGAAATATCATTTTGCATTTCATCCCAGCTAATCATCAAATTACGTGTCTTTTCTGAGCAATTGAAAAGAAGCTGATTCAGAAATCGATTTCCAAGAAGAGATAATGTACTTACGTGGCTAGGATTTTATCCACTGCCGTAATCTCATCTTTGTGTAAAACATAAGGCAAGGCCATCTCATCCCACAGGGGCTTCCTTCCGGCGAAGGATGATGACGTCATTCCCAGGGGTTCGAAAATATATTTAGTGATGAGGGTTTCCCATGAGGAACCCCCTGTCAGGACTTGGGCGATGTAGCCTGCCAGGGCATACATGTAGTTGTTGTAGTGGAACTCAGATCTGAAGTCTGCCTCCGGCTTGTGGTAGCGCAGTCTCCTTGAAGGGAGTAACAATAGAGGGATGTCAGTTATTCAATTATAAGACGTTTCCCAGACAACAAGTAAACTAAACAACACGGAAATATTCAGCATGTTTGGGATTTATGCTTGTCCAATATATTAGGCCTGCAAGTTAAAATTTATTAAGAAGCCAAAGATGTGGGACTGTATATACTGACTATAGATCATTCCAAAATGTGTTCCACAGCATTTTAACTCACTGAGTCTGCTCAAATGATTGAGTGAGATGGTTGCGCAATTTCTTTGAGCTGACAAAGCTTGTTGTTTTAAGTTATGACAACGGACAGATTATCATAACTTAAAACAACAAGCGATGTTAGCTCAAAGGAATTGTGCAACCATCTCACTCAATCATTTAAGCTGACCCAAAATTGTAAATTTTACAGTGTTTAGTCAACATCATAGTCAATCAACATCACAATTTTCATCACTTAGTTAAAAAAATTGGATTCAGTATGCTCCTGAGTGGTTCAGCCTAAATTTATATGTCAACTTGAAACACACAGATAATGAGATAGAATTGGATTGGATGCATGAGTAGTTGTGTAGTATGTGCATTACAACATCACTGGAGACTATGAATTATACAATAGTGAATACAATGAATAGTCGTTGAATAGTCACTGAATACTGACCAGATGAGACTTTCTCGCGTCTCATTGTCCGGCCAGATGGCCATGAAGGGAATGAAGTAGTCTGGCACTCCAGTTCGGTGTGAAAGGAGATCCCGCAGAGTCGTCTGCTGTGTCAAGATTGGGTCGTACAAGAGAAAACTGTCCCCGAGCAGAGATTTCACTGTGGTGTCCCAGGTGAAGCTGCAAGCGAAGTAAACATACATTAATGGAATACAACCATGTATAATTTGTAAGCTCTTATACTAGACTAATACGATCTATAGAGAGTGTATGAGGCCACTATATAATAGTTTACATTTACCAAAAATGAAGACTTGATGAGCATCAGCATGGGGATTGAGCACAGTGATCAATCATGTGATTTATTCTTTAACTACAATGATTGTTCCTCTGGTGAGATTTCCGACTGATTTACAGTTTTAAAAAACTAATGCTTCAGCATGTGGTAAATGCATTAAAGCCCGAGAGGGGCAGTTAGCATCAGTGTGCAGGTTAACAGAGAACAGGACATATGGTCTGGCATAGTGAGATGTGCATCACGTCCAACCAGATCTGATGCGGAAGAGAAGAGGGGAGATAGGGCATTAGAGAACATGCGAGTGGCATTAGCAAGAGCCCGTTGCCTCCCTGATAGTGGGTTATTCTGGCCCCAGGCACCAATTTGACAGTCTGCAACACGACTGTTGTCTTAGTGTCAAGTTGTGGACATCAACTGTTGATTAGTAGCCAGCCCCATCCTTGCATCCTCCTAGATCCCTACATCCCTACATCCTGTTCTGGATCTCTACATCCTGTCCTGCATCCCAGTTCCTCAATCTATGGACATCACAACAGTTTGCATAAGCCTCTCAGCTTCAATTTGCATCTCTCACCACTGGCCTTCTCATTAAACTGACCAGTGACCACTTGACTTGCTCTCATCGCAAACTCACTAGCTATGCGAAACTCTTGTATCTTCCATTACTATCTTGGTCAATTAATGCAGATTTGTGAAGAGCTCTCCAAAGTGATCAAAAGTTCTCTTAATTTAAAGCATACCTATAGCCTTTGACACAGTCTACATTCTTTTCAATGCAGAGCTTAGCAAGAAAACCTATGACTTACCTTCAAGTCAAGCTTTCTTAGAAAGTTGTTGACTACTATACCACCTACAAGATTTGCAGTATAATTTGTTCCTATTATATTAAACTCCCTGTAAGGCTGTAACCTTTCTTGATGCTGTTGCTGTAATTGCCAATTGGTTTAAATGAATTACTGAAATGATCCGATTGCTTTAATTGTGATTATGATGGGAGTACTGACTAATTATATATCTTCACCATCATGCTAGTTGGGAATTCTTCATAAACTTCTTGAGCGGCTCTAAATTTATTGTTGCACCAATCAAATACAAACGGTCATTTTGCAACTAAAATTACTAAATGTAAAACATTGAAAAAAGTATGGTGAAATTTAAGCAAACTGTTTCGAGCAATATGAAACTTTATCCATTTTTACGAAGATGATATTCTGTGACATTATTTGGAATCAATTCTTGCTCACCTTCACAAGAGCTGCAGCAATTGTATTTGAGACAATATGTATTGACTGCTTATTACAACCATTTTCTGTTCAACCAGCAGTGCAGAATTTTGACTCACTGACACCAACGTCAAGATTATATTTGACGAATGTTTTTGCTGCTGGGAGGTGAGATGGTGTGGTAAACATGTTGATATTTGATCTATGATACAATGTATTTTGCAAGTTTGGTGATATTTTGAAAGTCATTCTACTTGATCTATACTAATTGTCAATTTACATGTATATGAAAACATCAATGTAGCTCACTTTCCAAATGGCTTCGGTGTACCAAACATATTGTATTATCAATAGAATAATATTCGCTGTTAATTGTTTTGAGTTTAAACATATTACATTCAATACTTTTACCAAACACATGCATTGCTGATTACACTCAGGTTTTTCACTTCTGTAACTGTTGATGCCCCGCTGGGCTGGCAGTGACATTAACCCAGTGAACTGAAGCCTTACAGTAGGCAGTCTGTATCACTGGACAGCACATCAGCGGTCACTTCAACAGGAAGCAGGATGTATGGGTCTAGCATTGTGGAAGGTGCATCAGGCTCAGCTAGATCAGATGCGAAGAGAAGAGGGGGGATAGGGCATTAGAAAACATGCGAGTGGCATTAGCAAGAGCCCGCTGCCTCCCTGATAGTGGGTTATTCTGGCCCCAGGCACCAATTTGACAGTCTGCAACACGACTGTTGTCTTAGTGTCAAGTTGTGGACATCAGCTCTTGATTAGCAGCCAGCCCCATCCTTGCATCCTCCTGGATCCCTACAGCCCTGCATCCTGTTCTGGATCTCTACATCCTGTCCTGCATCCCAGTTCCTCAATCTATGGACATCACAACAGTTTGCATAAGCCTCTCAGCTTCAATTTACATCTCTCACCACTGGCTTTCTCATTAAACTGACCAGCGACCAATCCACTTGGTCCTTCTTCAAACTCACTGACCAGCTACAATGTAATGGTGATCTCGTAACGACTTTCAGCTAATCACCCGTTCCTCTTAATGAAAGCCACGCCACAGTCGATAATTCTTATGATGCAGAATTGAGCAACAAAGCTTTGCACTACCCACGGACATTCTGACAATCTCCTGCTATTCTCAGAAATTCATTGACTACCGCCCACAAGTTTTGTGGCAATATCATCCTCTTCCTAAACTTCCTACAACGTGATACTTCCTGTAACATTTCGTAATTCTGCTATGCACAGTAATTGCTAATTGACTCTATTAATTGCTGTGATCTGACAATAAGCCAATTACTTTCAATGGTGATTACCAAGACATGGCCCATTACATGTCTCTTGTCACACTGTAAAGCAACTTCTGTGAGTGCTTCTTCCACAATAATTTTTGCCTTATTACAACAACAACCCATTATTGAAAGACTTGATTTTCTTTTGGGCTTGGACAGGTGGTTAAAAATGAAATATATATGGTTCAGCAAAAAAGGACATTGGTTACTGGAGGGAGGAGTTGGGATAATTATGTCAGAATGAATCTAGATTATTGGTAAAAAAGAGTTATTTTTTCCTGTTTGCAAATTTCGAAATGGGGAAAAAGGTGTATCTCAACAACAGTTACTATTGGTGCGAGGTACCTAAAAAAGTCTTGTGTGCGAAAAATACCATTTCTACACGCACTTGATTAAGCTATGGTGCTTTTTGAGGCTGTTCTAAATGAACAATAATGACACAAATAGAGGATAACTTCAGTCTTCAAAACCTAATAATGATTATTATCTTCAGCAATTTTGTTTAAGGTTAAGAAACATACATAATACTATCCGTATGGGACCAAGTCTGATACAAATGTCTTTATTCTACGCAGATGTTTCAGTGCCCCGCACTCAGCAGAAATAAGATGGTCTTGTGGTGGGTGCACTGTAAAATTTTAATTTTGAGTCAAGTTTAATGATTGAGTGGAGGGTTGCACAATTCCTTTGAGCTGACATAGCCTGTTGTTTCAAGTTATGACAACGGACAGATTATCATAACTTAAAACAACAAGCTGTTTGCTCAAAGTGCGGTCTTGCACAAGAGGCGATGTTCAAATATATACTTACTTCCTGGTGTTGTTCTGGACGAGCATGGCCATCAGGGTAGCAGTAAAGGACTTGGTGTTGGACGCGATGGGAATTGGGGTAAAGGGGGTCATTTCGCGAGACTGAACGACATCAGCTTTGCCGTATCCACGTTCCATGATGATTTCATCGCGATGGACGACGCTGAGAACCAGTCCCGGAATCTTGCGACAGTCCATAGTGGCCCTTATGAATGAATCGATATTCCTCATGTCCTGTGAGCTCAAGTGAGATGATGCGGAGAGGGAAACCGATAGCAGGGTCACAATGACCCTCAAGACGTGTCCCACTCCACTCGTGTCCATTTTTAGCTTCCTGGCAAACAAGCAGGGCATTGAGAGAAGGGAGGAGAAAAACCTTCCCTTTGACAAGAGCTATGAATAGCCAAGAAAAGCCAAGAATAGCCAAGAATAGCCGAGGGCCTTTGGAGAGCGCTAGATGTCCTTGTAATGGTACCTTCCGACGGTAACAGGGCCCATTTCCAAGGAGTTTTTCGGATGATTAGGAGCGGGGTGCTGCCTCCGCAAGCTCCTTTAACAACGACAAGTCCTCCAGCTTCCCTGCATCCGCCTTATCTCCATACAGTTAATCCGAACAAATCCATTCACATGAATATCCAGGTTTCCGAGCAGACTTGCTAATGAAGTGTCTTGTTTGCATATCACATGTAATGCATGCATATAAAGGGCATCATGTGTCAGTTTCTGCAGAACCACCATCAGTCTGCACCATCAACCTATCTTGTGTCCCTGTGATGTGTGCCTATTTGGCTTGCATGTGCGGGGGCAGACTCCCACCCTTGGTGAAGCCAGTGAAGCCTGCCAGCTCAATGCTTGGGCCCAGTAAATCGTGTGGGAAGGGTCTCTTGTGTGTATGGGTCTGTGATGTGTGTTGTCTGTGATGTGTCGATACCAATGGCAGCTGTCTACTTCTCACTCTGTCGCCTGCTACCAAGCCAGTGTGTGTAGGAAGTTGTTGCCCAACTATATGTGCTGACATTGGTAGGTGCTTGAGAGGCCCTGGCGCATTTCTCTCCCAATCTGGCTTCTGGGGAATTGTCCAATCAAGTCAATGCAGTCAATGCAGTTCAGTGTGCCAACAGTGCAGGCCTGCTTCTGTCCCCATTGGTTATATATAGCCTCAATTTGCCTATACATCTTAATTCTGCAGTGCCATCCTAAGATCATCCTCATTAATACCCTTATAATCCACTGTTAGTAGATATATTCCTGAGGGAGTGTGATAGACTATCCTCGATGGCACATCACTCCACAGCCATGGATGTCAAATGTTCTTACTTGTTCCTTCCCATGTGGTTTACTACTGTGGAGTTATATCACAAGCTTTCACCTGTTGGATTTCTACAACGTGGAGGCATCCTCCTGACCTTGCCATCCACATGCTATTCTCTGTGCTGGAGCATTGTGGCAATGATTGTGCTGCCTGATTGTGCTGCAGGTATCCCTCCTCCTCCTTCTCGAGTCATGCAGTCCCTTTGAAGTGCCACTGCCATGAATTGCCATGTCGTTTGTTCTCCTTGTGATGGTGATGCTAGATTCCATCAAGGGCTCCTGTCACTGTCTTTTCCATGCGTGGCATTTTGTCAAGTAGCTCGGAAGGCAATGCTATCAATATCTTGTGTAGCTGTGAACTCATCCCACGCAAGATTGTTTACGGCTGCTGTCCTTTGAGCTGACGGTGATGAGGATGCTATGATGCTGCTGCCTGCCTCCTCAGCCTCCTCCTGCCTGCCTCCTGTCTAAGGCTGTCTTGCTCCTGCCTCTCTTGTATCTGTGCCCTGATCCTGCATGGAGTGGCGCCAAGCGATGGCTGATGCTTCCTTACATGGCCAGGCAGCAGACTCCAGGTGCAAAGCCAATGGCTACTGGAAGCTGCTGGACAGCGTCTGGGCAGCTACTGGACAGCCACATTGCCACTGGCTCGGTCACATTGTCACTGGCTCAGTAACATTGCCACTGACTCAGTCACACTGCCACTGGTTCAGTAACATTGCCACTGACTCAGTCACACTGCCACTGGTTCAGTCACATTGCCACTGGCTCAGTCACATTGCCACAGGCTCAGTCACATTGCCACTGGCTCAGTCACATTGCCATAGATTCTACCCGAGATCCATACCCATTGTCACTGATTGAACGTTGCCAATGGATGAGCCATACCTCTGGACCAGCCACATGCATCGGCTCTGAATTAGGCACATTGCACTGGATTATGCACTGTTCAAGCTAGCTGGGTGGATAAAATAGTCTCTGGTTATCATTAAGATTCACAAAGATGATGCTTGTATGCTTTGCCTGATACAACACAAAATCACTGGCAATTGTCATTCAGCATAGCCCCAACTGGCTGGAAGACCCGATCAGGAAACCAAAAGGCCCTTTTTGCATAAACCTGCATAGAATGAAACTACTCACACTTAAAAACGCACACCTATTTTAAAACACAGCTTAAAATCCCACTGCTGATTCAGGTACATGGGTATGGCCATGAAAATCTGCACCAATTTATGCTACGTTCACACGGGACGTTACGGAGGTCTTTTGGCGTCGGCGGCTGGTATTCTTGGAAAATTGGGTGATTTTTTTATAACTTGTGACATCCTGCCGACGATTTTTCATGTCTCGCCGACGTATTTCTTGCATATCGGCGGGTTCCTAGAAATGGAGGGACTTCCGCTGTGGATGTCAAAAAAGATTAACCAGCCTGAAACTTTTTTTCCAAGTCGCCAGGAAAGAGCCAACATTTTTCTCAATTTTTGGAAGTCCGGCGGGCATTTTTCGAGTGAGACTAGTGAAAAACATGACCTGCGGGATATAGGGACATCCCCTGCCCTTGTGGGACATTTATACTGCCCCTCTGGGACATCTGGAGCCTCGCCGACAGTTTTTTGCCGCCTCGTCGGCAGTTTTTGACATCTCGCCAACGGTTTTTGACATCCCGCCGACGGTTTTTGACATCCCGCCGATGGTAAGATCTTGCCCCACAGGCATTTAGATCTTGTCCCACAGACATATGACTTTGCCCCGCTGTTTACAATCTTATTCCGCCGATTTAAGATCTTATTCCGCCGTTATATGTCTATAATGAATTTTAATAGATATATAATCGTTGTGTGTCAACGGAGTTAGTCATTTTTCTCCCAGAAATTGTCTACCTCTCTCCCGCTGGTCAAAAAAAGTTCGGCGCCATGTCTCGTGAGATTTTGGCATTAGCCGAATATCCTGTCCTAGGGTCCTAAAAGTTTCATAGAGAAAATTTGTGAATTGGCTGCACGAGGTCACATAAAGTGAGACTGCTTCAAAAACCAAAAAGACACCCAATGCAAATCGAGCCAGAATTTCTGTCACTTTACAGCCTTTCACTTTGATACGGAAAAATAGTGTACTGTTGCACTGTGAAAATGGCACTTAGTGTGTCATCATACAGATGATTTGTCATGATCATACCCAATACTTTCAATGTTAATTTGATTTAAGGAGCCTTATCCCTCTTGTTGGTGATAGCCAAACGAAAGGATTATTCATCTGATTCGCAAAATCAGTTTTGACAAGTCAAATGGCCTTCTCATGATCATGACTAATCACACTGCCTCTATGTTTCCCATGTTGAAAGTATAGAAGATGACGCTTCATCAGCTACCATGAGTCACAAAGTGCATTTTTCACAGTTAGCTAGTCCTCATTCTTTCTTTTTCAAAATGAAAGGCTGCAAAGAGGTGTGCGTTTTTAAGTGTGAGCAGTTTTTACAATTATACCATTCGACACCTCTGTCAGCCAATCATGAGCCAGTATTTCACTACAATAAAACCCATATTCTTTGTTGTCCAGTTATCCTCCCATGGGAGAATAATAAGTGAAGCTGTGAAAAACTACAACAACAAATGACAAGTTTCAGTTTTGTCTTATGGTATAAGCCAGTTATTCACCGCGGGATCGGCAATATGTGTTTATCACAGCTCGGGCTAACGCCCTCGCTGGATAAATCACATATTGCCTCTCCCTAGGTGAATAACCTATACTTGTTTGAATGTACAATGAACACAGCTATCGTACATTTTACGATTCATTATGGCACATATGAAGAGTTTAAAAATCGCCCCAAAATTCTCTTGACATCAAGCCTTTGGGTTTGGTTGAGCATTAAATTGGGATGAACAACATTGAGCACACCTTATCCTCCACATTGATCATGTTGCTTAGGCCTATTCATGGGTCATTTTGAAGGCCCAGTAGGCCTATGAACAATGACTTACCGAAAGCGCAGTAAGCTTCCTAAAGTTCATCTTCTTTGTAATTTACAAGAATCCTGCTTTTGAAGGAGACGGCTGACTTCTTTTCCATATCTGCCCTTAATTGCTGCAAGGCAAATCACTGATTTAGTTCAAGCAACGGATACTACATATTAGACAAACCAAACAGCTGTGAAACACTAAAAGCTTTAACACCTTAAATTGTATAATCCTATTTTTGTGTTTTGCAAGAAAACAACATTGACAGGAAGTGAAACAATGAAGCTGGAGAAAACTAACATGCAGTTCATGCAGTCTGGTGAAACTGAGAACTGGATGCAGCTGTCACCTGGCACAAAAGTTGATTTCCTATGCTGCAGCATTGCTGTCCCAAGAAATAGTTCCAATTTCATTGCACATTCACAAAATTTCTATTCAACATCGATGTATACCAGAGTCAGACTCGGCAATTACATTCTCTAAGGAAGTAGACAAGGCCATCAACACACTCAGAAACAGCCCCGGGGTCTTCCAGACAAAATTGTGTGTCTTCCTGTGGTTGAAAGTTGGTGGACCGCTCCCAGGAGCTCGCGGAATAGCACACTAGTCATTAGGTGGCAACACAAGACAGCATATGTTCTGATCTGTGGCAATGCAAGAGCAGTCCACTTGTAGACAGCAGTTCATGTGTATTGGCCACTATACCAAAATCATTCCAGCTGTATACATGATTTATCACCTGGTTGGGTGTGAATATCACTGTTTACAGTCAAAATATCAGGGCCTATGATATTGTAAAAAATACCGCCCTTCAAGATTGTGACATCATATCTACTGTTGCTCCATGGTGATGTCACATTTTTGTAATGGCAGAAAATAGACTCTCTTTATAACTAAAAATTTGAGGTGAAACCAGTTGATAAAATCAAAACAACCACGCGTCAGGGCACTTCGTACAATATCACAAGCTTTTGTGTGAAAAACAGCTCGTGATATAGTTACTCAGTGACCCTGAAGGCTTGGGTTGTTTTGTTGTAATATCTTGGCACTTCATTGGGTCTTATAGCATATATATTTGCCTTTTGGCGGTCATATATATCCATCACTATAGTTTTTTAAAATATTGAAAATTAAAAAAAAAATTTTTTTTCGTTTCCGTAGCAGAAATCTGATATGGTTATATGAATATGAAAATTGAACATAGTATGCGTCAAATACCCGAGATGTGCCTTTTGGGGGTCTAAATTTTTATGCTCTTGCATCAATTAATAAATTGGTAAAATTAAATAGTTATTACCTGAAATTAATTCTGTGAAAATTTCATTCAGCTACTTCAAGTAGAAAGATCTGCCAAAAAAATTGGTCAGAATTTTGGGACACCCCTCGTATATAACAAGCACATATAATGGCACAGCATCGCCCATGCCCCGCATGTTTTATCCTATGTTTATCCTATCCGTTAGACACTTTATCCCGTTCGTTTATCCTATCCATTTATCCTCTCCGTTTATCATATCTGTTTATCCTATCCGTTTTTCCTATCCGTGTATCCTACCCGTTATCCTGTTTATCCCGTTTATCCTATCCGTTTATCCTATCTATTTATCCTATCTGTTTATCCTATCCGTTTATCCAGTACCCCATAAGCACTGGTTCATCCCATTTATCCTGTTTATCTTATCTATTTGTCCTATTTGTTTATCCTATCTGTTTATCCTATCCGTTTATCCTATCCATTTATCCTATCCATTACCCTATCCGTTGACCCTATCCGTTTAACATATCCATTTATCCTATCCGTTATCCCGTTTATCCCATTTATCCCGTTTATCCTATCCGTTTATCCTATCTGTTTATCCTATCCATTCATCCTATCCGTTTATCCTATCCCTTTATCCCATCCGTTTATCCTATCCATTTATCCCATCCGTTTATCCTATCGGTTTATCCTACCCGTTATCCTGTTTATCCTGTTTATCCTATCCATTAATCCTATCCGTTATTCTATCCGTTTATCCTATCCGTTTATCCAGTACCCCATAAGCATTGGTTCATCCCATTTATCCTGTTTATCCTATCTGTTTATCTTATCTGTTTATCCTATCCGTTTATCCTATCTGTTTATCCTATCTGTTTATCCTATCTGTTATCCTATCCGTTTATCCTATCCGTTTAACATATCCGTTTATCCTATCCATTTATCCTACCCGTTATCCTATCCGTTTATCCTATCCGTTTATCCTATCCGTTATCCCATTTATCCTGTTTATCCTATCCGTTTATCCTATCCGTGCATCGTATCCATTTATCCTATCCGTTTATCCCATTTGTTTATCCCAGCCGTTTATCCCATCCGTTTATCCCATCCGTTTATCCTATCAGTTTATCCCGTTTATCCTATCTGTTTGTCCTATCTGTTTATCCTATCTGTTTATCCTATCTGTTTATCCCATCCGTCTATCCTATCCGTCTGTCAACCCATCAATCCATCCATCAATCCATTCCTCCATCTATCTATCTATCTATCTATCCTGTCTGTTTATCCTATACGTTTATACTATCCATCTATCCTATCTGTTTATCCCAGCCATCTATCCTATCCATCTATCCTATCTGTCTGTCAATCTGTCTATCCATCCGTCTATCTATCATTCAATCCATCCGTCAATCCATTCATTCATCTATCTATCTATGTTTCCATTTATCCTATCCGTTTATCCTATCCGTTTATCCCGTTCGTTTATCCCATCCGTTTATCCTATCCGTTTATCCCGTTTATCCTACCTGTTTATCCCATCTGTTTATCCTATCCGTTTATCCTATCTGTTTATCCCATCCGTCTATCCTGTCCGTCTGTCAACCCATATATCCATCAATCCGTCTGTCAATCCATTCCTCCATCTATCTATCTATCTATCCTGTCTGTTTATCCTATCCGTTTATAATATCCATCTATCCTATCCTACTGTATATCCCATCCATCTATCCTATCCATCTATCCTATATGTCTGCCAATCCGTCTATCCATGCATCTATCTATCTATCTATCTATCTATCTATCTATCTATATGTCTATCCTTTGTTTACATGAGTGTAGGCTATATTATAACAAGTATTTCATTTACATAAATATAAAACAGATTTATATAATATATAGTAAGTTGCCCGTAGATTGGAGGGAAGAGAATAGAATAATATGAAATAGATACAATATAAGCCCATGCTACCTGTATAAAGATGCATGAACTATACTGAGATGCAGGAATTGCTGAGTTTCCCAGAAATAGAAAGGGAGGAAGTGGCAAAGGACTTGCAGGTGCTGCCCTCTTGTGTAATGTATCTGAATGAGTATCCAGTGCTGCTTGCAGTGGCCATTCTGTGTACTAAAACTCACCCTGTGGAAGGGAAAATGGCCACCACAATGCAGGCTTTCTGGACCTTGATAGCCTCTAAAACTGATAATAGTAAATTTTCTAATATTGAATTAAACTGAAAATACGAACCGTTGTGCACATCTACAATGGTATCAATGGGTTATGCATATGATAAGAACTTCCAGAGTGGGCTGGTTGAGGCCACAGCATTGGTAATTTCACCCCTTCAGTAGATTTCAGCACTAAAGCATAATCGCCCTATGCATAGCATAGCATGGGATAATAATTATGTGTCATATCACCATGCATGTTTAAATTGAGGATATTTCAACAAATAAAGAAAAAATTTCAAAAAATAAACACGGGTCTATTACCATGTTTCAGTCAATTTTTGGACTTTGTTGAATAAGATTTTCCTTCTGTTTGCTTAAATGTACTTTTGTACTATATTATTTATCAAATACGGTGAAATATATTCTTTTAATATTTATAAATACAATGAATTCTGACTTTTTGGGCAGAATAGCCTCGGAAAACCGATGGTATGCTGCCGCGTAGCCTATATTTTTAAGAGTTGGTGACCTAAAAGTTTACTTAATCGGAAGCACAAGAATTTGAACTGTATGATTTTTTTCTTTTTTTGGCTAAAATATATTGAAAGTCTGAAAAAAATCCGTTGGTTTTTCGAAGAGCCAGACACAATTTTGTAAGATTTTTGGCAAATTTGGGATTTGAAAAGTTGAATGAGGTTGTAATGAGACAAATAGGCACCGTTTGCACTTGTTAATGATTTCAAAATGTCAACAAAGATGTCCACCAAGATTGCATTGTTAAAAATTGTCACATTTGGATAATTTTCTTAGCATATGACACAACTGCATGGAAAAGGATGCGACAAACAAAATATGAAAAACATCCAAATTCCATACAAAAATCACAAAATACAGTTAAAATGTTTGAAGTGGTGTGGGCAAATATCTCGTACATTTGCATAGATTAATTGATAGTTTGATGAACAACAATAAGGATTTCTGATGACCATGCAAGAAATAACAGAACTCAAAACTGATGTTTGTCCATCAAAAACAAGTTTTTGTATAGTCATTTGAATGAATCTATTACACAAGCAGACAATTCAATTCAATTATTCAATTCAATTATTTTATTTAAGTGACTGCAATTTACATAAATTGCCCAGCCCTACTGGGCTTATAATCACTTTAACACATATGCAATGCAAGACAGGTGGCAATACAAAATTAAATACAAAATTAAATACAAAGGTAAACAATAGAATACAATATGTTATAGGCAGGCAGTATTATTTGAAAAACCAAGATTAAACATAAGTGGAGCTTTTCCGTACATTAAAGGCATTGTAGATAAATTTTGACATTATTCCAACAAATTCATTAGACATTAAAATCTTTATCTTAGCTTCTGGATCTATTATATCAATTGAATTATATTTCCTTCTAACCTCGTTAAATAAATCGTGTCTCAAAGCATTATATCTATCACAGTACAAGATGAAATGTATTTCAGATTCTACACAATCCTGGTCACAATAAAGACAAAACCTATATTCTATTGGGATATCCTGGTATCTACCTGTCTCTAAACTTAGTGGTAATATTCCTAAACGAATTTGTGCAAAGATAGAGCGGATACTTCTATTACTTATAAATTTGACATAATTCTCAGCAATATAATCTTTTTTAAATATACTGTAAAACCTAAGCTTTGGCAAAATACTAATTTCAGTCTTCCATTGTTCATTATAGAGAGCACATAAGCGATTTTTCACAAAATTTGGGTTAATATACAAATTACTATTATAGTTAGTCATTACATCAAGATCATTGCAAATCTCCCGCATTTCACTAGCCCAGTTATTCTTACACAATCTTTTATCCCAATTAAATATCTTTTTAAGTAACCTTTCGTCATCTGTTCTCTGTATTCTATTCCAAAATTTTACCATATCTACCTTGCGACTTACATCCCTTCTAACCCATCCCATCTCTCCATTTATTCCTATGTTTGGAGCAAACTTATGGACTCCAAGGTAAAATCATATTGCTCTATTTTGTATGGCATTAATGCACTCAAAATTTTTTATATCCCCATATACCCGCACAATAATCTAGAATTGGACAAACAGTCATATCAAATAATTTTGTGTATGTTTTATAACTTAACCCCTTATTAGATATATATTTGTTAATAATTGAGCCAAGGGCTCTACCGCCGGAATCACCCAAAACTTTAGCAGTACTATTAAAATCAAGTGAGTAATCTAATATTATACCCAAGTATTTATAAGATGAAACCTTTTCTACTACATCCCCAGATAGCTTAAAAACAAAGTTAGTCTCTTGGTGCCCTTTCGCTCTATAATGTACAACTTTCGACTTATTCACATTTACTCTCATTCTCCATTTCCTACACCAATCATCAACAGCATCAAACATTTTCTGCAAGTCACTTTCACTCTCACTAATTAAAACCAAATCATCAGCGAATAACAAACATTGTACTTCAAAATCTTGGTTAGTTACACCTGTAGAATTTTCTTTTATACTATCGACAATATCATTAATAAAAAGTCCGAATAACGTAGGTGACAAAGGATCCCCCTGCCTAACCCTAACATGTAAAATGTGGTTAGCAAGTATGTCAATCTCTTATTATGTGTGTCTGTAATTGAAAAATCTGAAAATACAATGGTTTTTGATACACTGAAGTCCAGACAAAAAGTATCCCTGTCCGAATTGACAGTCCATCCATTACATCAAAAATAGAATGTTCAAATTTGTCTGGAGCGCCTACTTACATGCTGAAACTGCATGGTGAATTATACAAACTTGTTGTTAAGCTAATATTTTGTTGTTTCATCTATGTGCCAGAAATTACAGTCTGTCACTTTGATATAGAAAAAGAGTGGACTGTTGTACTGTGATAATGGCACTTTATGTGTCACCATGCTGAAGATTTGTCATGATCATACCCAATACTTTCAATGATAATTTGATTTTAGGAGACTATCCCGCTTGTTGTTTACAGCCAAATGAAAGGATTATGTATCTGATTTTACTCTAAAATCAGTTATGACAAGTCAAATGGCCTTCTCTTTATCATGACTAATCAAACAGCCTCTATGTTTCCCACGTTGAAAGTAGAGAAGATGACACTTCATCGGCTATCATGAGTCACTAAGTGCTATTTTCACAGTGAGCTGGTCCTCATTTTTTCTATATCAAGGTGAGGGACTGTAATTCCCAGGTTCAGTTTTATCCTATCAAAACGCAATTGAGGCAATTACTATGCTTTCAGTTGTGAGTGCCGCATGGCACGGGGACTCTGCCAGACTTCACATGCAGCAAGCAACAGAATGAGAAATCAACTGCCCCAGTGCATGGATTATGGAGCTTTCTGAACTGGTAGTTAATTTAACATGAAATTGTTTGCATATGTTTAGTTTTTAGTGGTCAGAAAATTAGCAAAAATACACAAACATTTTTATTGTTTTCATAGCTATGTGTATTTTTGAAAACTTTGTGACACTCAGTTCAGAGTTTGACATCACAGTTAATGCCAAGGGAATTTAAAACTGTTTTATTTTATACAATCACAGCCAACAACTTCTGTAAGAAATGACTGTTTTACTGATTTTATTTTTGTTTTCACAAGACACTTGTCATCATAATTTTGAATCACTTTTTTTTAAAATTTCTTGTCAGTCATTGTAACTCTCCTTTGAGGGTAAGTATGTTTGAACCAGTTACAGTTCATTGAAGCATCTATCAATCTGTGCAGGTTTCAAAGCCAAACAAACATGATCCCTATAATGAATTTGGTCAGTTTCTTGAAATCTGTGTTAGTTATCATCTGCTCCTCCTTTCGTTGAATAAGTCCAAAGGAGCTTCTGCTTTACAGCAACTTCAATATTTATTGCGACAGAGGGGTTCCCGAATCTGCTCTTTGTGACTAGACAATGACTTACTTTCAACATGGAAACCATAGAGGCTGTTTGATTAGTCAAGACCAAGAGGAGACCTGTGGACGAATCATAATTAACTGACTTATTAAAGTGTTGTGATCAGACAGTAGTCCTTTCTTTTGCAACAAGGACTCTTTATGTAAAGTACAATGGAAACGTGTGGTATTTATGACACATTAATATCAAAATCATGGTGAAATCTTCATGAAAACTTTCGAGCACGGTATAGATCTATAGGCTGTGCATATGCATGATAAGCTTCATTGGAGCACACAAAACGGGAGCTGACAGGAGAGGCATTACTCACTATTAGTCACTAATGGCATAAAGACGTGTACTGTGAGGAAAGTAGCAAATTACTTGATAGTCTGGAAAGTCAGAAAGTCTGCTAAAGCCTCTTTTAGCCCAGCTGAGTTTCAGCCACAAATACACTGTGCTTCTTTTAACAACAATCAGTCACAATGGTCGAGATAGCTATCCGGAGTGTCAATTATCTGTTCAGGTAAAAGTGTGAGGCTGATTTTAGCCCAAGGATGCAGATTTAGCTTCAGATTGGTGATAGAGAGGTCTCCATTGTGCGCCACTTCCGTTTATTTGTCACGATTCAGAGCTGAAACCGGAAGTGCCACCCACACCTCCAAGATCTGAGCCACTCGATCTGCTTGTCGGCGAAGCCAAGATAGAGCAGGGATAGCGATGTGGCGGGCTCACTTTCACTCAGTTATTTGCCTCGCATCTGAAACTGAAGCCAGCCTCCTGGATAAACAGCATATAGACTGCCAACACATTTGATATTCATAAAGACAAACAAGCCATGAAGTATATACCATTGCATCTTCACAACTATTCCAGTGGCATAACCAGGGGGTCTCGAGGGGGGGGGGGCGATTCTCAGGAGGGGCACCCACAATACTGATTTTAGCCAAGGTGGAAAAGTTCATATGGTGGGCACCTGGGGGGGGGGGGCTCAGGTCCAATATGAGAAAGCACATGCCCCCCTGCCCCCCCCCCCCGTAGCATAGGGACGTCACTGATCTAGTCCCAAGAGCTGGATTAAGTGAATGATTGTGCTGAAATTTGAGCAGACAACATGCAGTGCAAAACAGTATTACACCAGATTAATGATTAACGGGCAATACAGTGTAGAGGACCGTCTTACTGTAAAAAAAAAAGCACTTTGTGAGTCATGATGTGTCATGATCAAAATTTGATCATCAGTCCTATAGTTTCAATAATATTTTAAAATAAAGATACTTTAAAAAATACTGCTTGTTGGAGACTGACAAACAGGGAATCCAGGGTTGTCGTGTACAAATCCAATTCTTACACTATCACTAAACATAGTTATGACATAGCAAAATGCCTCCTATCCTCTAAATCACAATTTTAAATCAAACCTCCTCTAGATATCTTCTTCTTGTCCATGCAAAAGCCATGATCACAATGCATCATCGGTATGATGACTTGCAAAATGCAAGTTTCATGGTGAAACGGTCCTCTACTGCAAGAACACTGAAATGTCGTATTATGGCCTAAAAGCCACGTATCAGCCCTTGGGATTGCTCAGAGCCCTTTGCAGATTGGAGGTCGACTGGAAAAACTAATTTTCTTATTTTTCAATTTGCAAACTGGCTTTGCCATGTCATTGACAGTTTCCTGTTGGTCTCCTAATCTTATTTGATGAAGTGCCGTGCTATGCTGCCAGATAGGCCTATGCTATTAGCACTGAATCAACTGATTAACCATAACTGACTTAAGCAAAACATTTTTAAGCCAGTGACATCACACGACCAAGTTGTAAGTAAATTTCGAAACGGTTTGGACCGTAAATCGGCAAACAGGTATAATGGCTTCCCTGGGGCAGGGTCCAATATTGGTCTGATCAATATATGTCCCAGGGCACATTGATACCTAAATACCAATTAAGTGATAACATATTTTATTAAATAAAACATTATTGATAAACAAGAGTATAATGTGTACTACAGGGTGGTAAAAACTCTTCTTTTACCCTAATGTGTCAATTTTTGATAACAACTTATTATAACAATATCTCTTTTGAGAAAACAACTTGTATATCATCAACCTTTCTAGAAATAATCGAATCATCAACCTTTCTAGAAATAATCGATTCAATTAAAGTTGATCTCCCTTTGCGCTTGTGTCCATTTCACCCATGCATACTATAATTGGGACGTTTAACTGGTCAACTGAACTGAGGTCTGTGTTGTCTCACATGCTTCTGAGATGTCTCTAAAGTCTCTCTCGTCTCATACTTTACATGGCTCTCGGACTCGTTGCAATCGGTGCAAGATGCATAATGTGATCTGAGTCAAGTTCAACTTCAATGAACTAACAACTGAGAAGTTAAGAATTACTTAGATCACAAGGAAATATAAAATCTGTTTTGAAACTGTGGGGGCAGTTTTTTTACCCTCGGCAATGTATACATTGCCGACGGGTATTGTAGTTACTTTGGGAAAATTTGTCCGTCCGGCGGGCGGCGGGCGGGCGGGCGGGCGGGCGGGCGGACGGGCGCGGGCGGGCGTCCGGATAACGGGCGTCCCACTTGTGTATTGGGAGTAATGCCAAAACTATGGAATGTATACTTTTTATTTTTGGGACATTATTATATCTTTTATCCTAGTTGTACCTATTAGAGGTTTAATCCACATGAGATTAATACTTTTCTCACAATTATTGAAAAATGTGAAAAAATATTTTTTTGTGTATTGGGTGTCAAGCCAAAACTATGGCATGCATATTCATCATTTTTGGGTAAATATTGTATCTTTTATCCCAGTTGAGCCTTTCATAGGTCTAATCCCCATGACATTAATACTTTTCTCACAATCATTGAAAAATGTGAAAAATTGTTTATTTTTTGTTTCTGTGACAGAGCTAAAAAACTGCAGTACTTTTGACACTGAAATTGGCATATTGTATGTATTAAATACCCAAGATGTGTTTTTTGTGGGTCTAAATGCTCTGAGAAAGTTGAACGGACGACAATTTACCAAAAATATGAAAAAATACTATTATTTTAAACTTGTATAATTCAGTCAATTTTGAAGTTAAATCTATGAAATTTTCCACTTAGGTGTCTAACTTATGCCTCTTTAAACATCTCTAATCAGTTGGAATGTTGGTCCTATGAATTTTTATAAAAACCCAAAAATTCGAAAAAATGCCAATTTTCCAATATTTCTGCATGAAAAGCCAAATGGTAATGGGTAAGTTAGTTAACTTTAGGTCTTATTGTAGTTAGACACACAATTGACTAATATTCACAGCCATTGCATGAGTTGTTGCAATTTTTTCCATTGAAATGTATGATTGAAAAAAGGCAAAAAATCATTAAAATGTCTATTTACTCTCCATTTCCTTCTGATGTCATACCAGTCGTTGACATTTTTTTAGTCAAAATAAACCTGACATGTTTCACATCATCATCATGCTGATTTTGAACAATATGAAAACTTTTATTGGCAGCATAGGTCAATATTAACAAAATTAGATAAATATTAAGGATTTTCAGATAATCATATATCAGTAAATATTGGCCCTGGTCAATCAAATTTGCCACAATTATGTCTAAATTTGACTTTTTCTACCTCTCCTCATGAAATATTATATGACACTAAATCTTTTTAAAACTGCCAATTATTATAACTTTATGGTTAATATCTAAACTCATTGATGTAAATTTTTAGAAGATGAATAAATGTCAGCCCCTTTTATTTAGTTGTTTGCATGAAAATTAAATGTGATTGAATCAGACAGATTGGCTTTTGTTGAATGGAGCACTGGAGAAGTCTTGATTATGTAATGTTATGTCACAGGGTAATTGTCTTCCCTGCTAATCCTTTGACAAGAAATCTTAAACTCTCAATTGTAAAGTTCTTAATGGTTTAAATCTAACATCAGTTATGTACATTTTAACATATAAAGTACTGTCAGCTTACTTTTATCTTGGTCTTTAATGAAAAACATATAAGACAGACTGGCAATAAGACCGCTATGTATATATAGAGGGTTATCAAAGAAAATTACTTGGCATGCAAATCCAATTTCTGCAAATTTCAGTGTGTAATTTTACATTTCAAGACATTATTGGATAAATCTGTCTTTTAATTCATTTTAAAACTCACTCCAATTGTATTTTTAGCATTTTAAAGAAATATTGTTTAGGGGGTAAAAGTGTCATCATTGGAAGGGGTCCAGTTTTTTTGTGAATGGGCCTGGAGACAGTATGTCTGTGCTTCATTGTACCCCTCCCCTCCAGCCATTCATGTTATGTAACATTGTGTCACTAATCCTGTCCAGTGACCAAAGCTGGGAACAAAGGAGCACAAAAGCAGTGCACAGCACCCTCAACTTTTTAACAAATTTTCTTTTTTCTTAGAAATATGTCCAAACTGCATTGACACCAACTTAGTAGTCTTATATTGAACAAATAAAGAAATTTCCAATTTTAATAAAATATTTAGGCCAACTAGAAGCTGAGATATGACTTTTTGTAGCCCATACAGGCTGTACACAGAGTTGGGACATCTTTCTCTTGTTTTGTTTTTCTTTACAGCTATTGTTATTCTCCAAAGTTTGACCAGCATTTAACCTTTGTATTAACTAGCAACTTGCTTAGTCTTAAAAGATATATATATACTGGCATAAACCTTGTTTTAGTGTTACTATTTACAATGGTTTTGGTTGGAGACATCTTATCTATAATTTATGTTTTTAGACCCATATTCCATATTTGTAATTTATGATAAGAATAGCTAAGACTAGATAGACTAGATAGATAGATAGATAGATAGATAGATAGATGGATAGATGGATAGATAGATAGATAGATAGATAGATAGATAGGTAGATTGATAGATAGATAGATAGATAGAAAGATAGAAAGATAGAAAGATAGAAGGATAGAGATAGATAGATAGATAGATAGATAGATAGATATATAGATAGATAGATAGATAGATAGATAGATAGATAGACACATGTAGATAGATAGATATATATATAGATAGATAGATAGATTGATAGATGCATACATAGATGGATAGATTATTAGAGTAATTTTAATCCTGTACAATTTCTAAAGCTTTACAATGATTCAAGATTCCTATACATGGATATATCACAAAATCCAATCATCAACTGGAATTATTCTATTTTCTCAATTTAATCTCTTTTTACAAAAAGCACAAAATCAGCCATAGGCCTACTTGCCTGAATCACATGATCCAGATTTCATTTTGACTAGAAGATATATCATTTCAAGTTTAATCTCTTGGTAACCATTGACTTTCAGTGATGTTTCATTGGACCCCCCCCCCCTCATCACAGTGGCACACTTCTGAGGTGTGTGAAGTATGCCACCCTCCATTCTTGTGTCAGGTTACATAATGGCATTGCATAAGGTGATTAAAAGATTGGGGTACAGCAGACAATAGCCAATTGATATGGGTGTTTAGCAGCTGAGGAGGGGGACTAAGGAAGCCCCTTTAACCCCTTTAAGGGGAATGTCTGCAAGGATAATGTAATTTAACTGAAATTGTTACAACATCCAACAATTTACATGGCTACATTCTAAAATGGATCCAGGATCAAGATGATGTAGAACTGAAGTCAATGACACTGTTTGATTAGATATAAGATTTACAGACAGAAATTTATTGAACTGATAGATATCTAATTTTTGTTCAAACAATAGCTACCCTTATTGCAATTCAGTTTTATGCAGTTTAAATGAAATAGTAATTTTATCTTTTCTGCAGGAATTATGACACATCTTAATAGAAAAACTGATAGTTGGATTGATCAAACTACCAAAAATCTATCTATCTATCTATCTATCTATCTATCTATCTATCTATCTATCTATCTATCTATCTATCTATCTATCTATCTATCTATCTATCTATCTATCTATCCATCTATCTATCTATCTATCTAAACAGTCCCCTACATGTCCTGATCGTTTTCTGACTGTCTTTATTTCAGTTGTTGTCCATTTCTAGCTGTCTTTTTAATGGTCATTACCTGTCTATTGTGCACTGCATTGCTTTATTTTCCTGTCTGTCACCACTGTATATTACATTCAGACAAAAATAAGTTTGATAAAAAACCAACTTTCTAAAATGGTAGTGGAAGAGGGGACGAATTACTGTGGGTAATCCATGCCGGATAATATTGTTCTTAATATTGTCACCGAAACCAGTCATCTTCTTGACTTCATTTTTTTTAAATTTTATTTCTCAAATTGCTCGTTCACAAAAAGGCACAGATTTTGCCACAGGCCACCAATAGGCATAGTGGAATACTTGCCTGAATTTCATTATCCAGATTATACCAAATTATACCACTTCAACAGTACAATGTAACGTCTTGCTAATTGCTAACCATTGATTTTCAGTTCATTTGATCTTGTGCCACACTTTTTGACTCCTTGCCCAAATTTTAACTGTTTCCCCTCTTTTTCTGGGGGGGACCCATCCTGCAAGCTGATTGCATGTGGATTTTGAATTCCCGCCAATACAAAATGGCAGACAGGAAACATTTATATTATTTTGCTCACAGCTCTTGGCCATTCAATGAAAGTTTTTCAACGGGAATTTCATGTTCATGAGGATATTAGAGTACCCAGTGGGGTCCTGCCTCAATGTATCCCACTGTCTGGAGAATAGCCGCTGAGTAGCCGAGGGTATGCTGCCGCGCAGCCTATGTTTTGTAAATACACCCTTCAGCTGCAGATTTTTGGATGTTTCTGTACATTTGGTGGTGCAATGTATGATATGTAAATGTATAGTGTGCTCATTCACCAATTACCAAGCTCATCATATTAAACGCAAGGTGGAGCTTCAGAAATACCATGGTTTGCCATGGCAGTACAACATACAATGACTGAGCTGATGTCTCTCTACCTGATCTGATCATAATCACTGTGACAAAATGACATGCATAGAAATCTTTGAATTTCTCATTTACATTTTTAAATTTTTGCAAAATATTTCAAATAAGTGATGAACAGTCGAGTCTTGCTGTCAACTGCAGCATCTTTGGGCTAAGAAATTCCAGCTATGTGGGTTATTTTATTAAAGTCAACAAAAATTGAAATTTTATTCTCTCCTGTGAGGCTGTGACCTTTGGCTAATGCACCCAGGTGTGATTAAGTTCCACCAAAGCCAACGTTGACCTTCTGTGTTAGACTGTGTATATCTTATGGTGTATACAGTCTTAGTGATTTATCCTGATGTAAAGTAAAGGTTAAATTGCTGGCTACAGGCAGGTGGATGGGATGGGAACGTGTGGGTCAAATGGTCGGTATGCACACCTGCCATGCATCCCATCAGGCCCCCCACCACTGCATGTACGGTTTAGATCAATAGGCCTGCAGCGAAGTTATCCACTGCACGCCTGGCTGGAGCTGCAGTCGCCTCCTCTGCCTTTACCTATGCGACCCACGGACCGTCGGCTAGGTGGCTGCTTTTCTGGGCTACTTTCCCATTGATTGCTTGTGACTATTGAAAACAACAGTGAATCACTCTGTAGTGGTCGGTCGATAAGCCTAGGCCTGTTTTAAGTTACTTTGCTTGCTTGAAAGCTTTCAAGATTGGACTAGACCGGGTAGTCCTGGATCTTGGGTTGGATCCCCACTGAGTTGGAAGTGGCCTGCTGGCCTGCTGCTAACTTGGAACTTGGTAACCACGTGACGTAATTCCTGGAACACCTGGATCAAGACAGATTACCTTTGATGCTCTGAATACAAGCCATGCAGGCAGGATTGGCAGGTGAGTTCTGGATGTTCACTAATAACACGTTTTGTTGTTTTTAGAAAATGGTTTCCCTGCAGGGAAGGGTAACGACCTTTTAGTGGATGGTTTATCCACAGTGACTGCTGTTTGTCAGTTTATTTAGTTTGTGGCCCAATCACTTAGTGAGTGCATATGTTGTAACTTCTGGGTGATTAGGTGTAGTTTGCATGTCATTCTAAATGTGGACCTGCTGTTAGAAAATGGGGGAAAACAAAGTGAGAAATGCCATGTAAACCAGAATTTTTTAATGTTCTGAATATTTTTTCAGAATACTCACAACGTTTTATATAGGCTTATAAATATGAATATATTTTTGTGTAAATTTTCCTGGAATTTCTGAAAAATCACAGCTTCTTCGTAAATCCATGCATTCCTTGCATGCTCCACAAATGCATTTCCATGACAGCACGCGCTCTGCATGCTCCTCAAGATCTAACAACATGCATGCATGAATTGCACGATTCTTCGATTTTCACGCACTGGGTGGAACAATTATGCCCTAATCACAACACTAGTCAGTGATACTGATGTTGAACTTGCACGCATTTATTGAACTGTTGTAGGATCACTAGAACTGAACACCCTTAGAAACTAGATTTATGCTAAAGCTGCTACTGTAGTCTGAGAGTGATTGATCCAATATCTCAATGTGGATGATACAGCATAGAAACACATACTACTCGGAGTCTACGACCTTTCTGGTCATAAATCCATGGATGTTCCAAGCATACCTGGATGTAATGACCTATCATGATATTATACCTAATCATGCTAATAAATGTCCGTTTTATGGGATGTCAGAGTGAGCATGTAATGGTAATACTCACTACAACTCCTCCAGGCAGATGTTAATGAGACAAAGAGAGAGCTGTTCATGGAGTGAACCAATATATTTGCCACTATTGATTAAATCTAATCATGCTAATAGAACTGGGCTGGCTCAATAGTCTAATTAGGTCAGGTTAGGTAATTGCTAGGTTGGTAATAATGTTTCATGGAAACAAACATCTCACTTGTAAAGCAGGCTACCATACCTCTAACATAGCCCTACTATGCCTTCATTGCTTGGCAAACAAGCTGTTTATCAAACTGATGAAGACCTTGTTAAATTTTGAGTTATTGGTGCCTTGTTTGTTGGTTCAGGATTAAGCCATTCCAGGCATGATGTTCCTATGGTAATGGCATGGATTAGCTTCAATTAGGTCAGCCCTAAAGATGCTTTGGACCAACAATAGGTTGTTTTTCACATCAGCCTTTCAAGATCCTTTTGTGCTGTCAGCATTCTGCAAGTCCATATACCATGCAGGTATGGAACTGGCACCACACCAATTCAGTAGCTAAGGGAGCAGGGGCAGGTTTAGTTAAAAATTCATGTTCCCCACTTGATCGATAGTACACGTAAGCAATTCGTGTGTTTGCATCATCTCAAGTTGTGTCTGGTTCATTTGAAATGTTTACTGAGTCAAGTCATCTGTTAGTTCAAACTTAGTTGAATTGCTCTTTAGCAGCCAACTTGTCTGATGGTCAATTTACCGGAGTCAACCACTTTGTTGCCATGGAAATGGTTTGTTCTCATGCAAACTATTTGCACAACCTGTCCTTGACTTGCCTGCAGTCGATGAAATCCCATAAATCAAGGCCAATCGTTAATCTGTATCTTACATCCATCGATTTTTGATGAATCTGCATTTTGTACTGGAAATGTACCTAATCCCCTATTTTACGCACATCTATAGTACATTGCTGTAGTACATCAGGCACGTGTGTCTCTCTTAGTGTTTGTATCCACACAGCTGTAGTTGGGTATATTAACTTCATTTGGTTCAATTAATTAAGAAGTCACTGTGACATCCGAGATATATTGAGATATTATATTGTGATTGTTGACATGGATTCAAATCAATAGACCCACTTGAGTCTCGCTGCTTTCAGGTTATCGATTGGTCACAAACAAGTTCAGGTGTGTTGGCTTTCTTTTTTGCATTGTGGCGAAATCCAGATGCTGTGAAGTCATGCATTCATAATAGGAAGGCTCTTTGGGCAACCTTGGCTCGAGGCTTCCAAGAAAATGACGCAGTCACAACTTGTCAAGATGTCGCATTTGGTCAAATGGAATTGACATGAGATCATTTATTATGGAAAGTTTTGCTTTATCCTCAACAAGAACTTATCAGCAGAAGTTTGAGCTGTCAATCCTGACTGGAATAGTCTTGATATAACCAAGGACTTTGGTTGGGTAAAACTGCGGTGAATTTGAACTGTCCTGCTGTCTGAACACAACTACCAGAGCTGTTGTAGCAATATTTATTTGTTTTCCCATAATATGTACAGCTTGCGGAGCTCTTTGAAGATTAGCAGTCCACTGGAAAAAAATATTTTTCTGGTTTCCAAGTTGCAAACTGGCTTTGCCTCGTCCTTGACAGTTTTCTGTTGGTCTCCTGATCTTCTCATTTGATGAAGTACCTTAAGTCATTTAATTAGTTTGTTTATTGTCTCCTGTGCTGCTAGATATGATAAGCACTGAATCAACACTTTAACAACAACTGACACAAACAAAACATTTTTAAGCCTGTGACATTGCACAACCAAGTTGAAAGTTAATTTTGAAACTGTTTGGATCGCCAATCTGCATTCTGCAAGCGGCTTTTAAAAGGTTTTGCCCTTGATTTTCTCTACCTTATATATACAGTTGACAATTTATCTTGAGTGATCAGTGCCTGGAATGCTGCTTTCATCATCCAGAATATAAGAATGTAATTTTATTTTTCATGTAGTGTCTGAAGCCCGAAACTAAAATCATTGATTGAGGAAGACAGTCCCTTCTGAGAAATCAGTGAGGATGATCTTCACTTCTTCATTATTTGGCAATCTACCTCTGTGTCAACCTGCCTGCCATCAGGACTAACATTGGAAATTCCACTTAACCTGGACATTAACCAAGGTCCCTGGGTGTTGGAAATGGAGATATTGCATCACCACAAATGTCTGGAAGTGTGTTTGACTTTGGTTTATGAGTTGGTAAGTCAGGGATGACAGCTATCACTATGTTCCACACAAGATGTTCCTGCAGGGGAACCTGATCTCCCTGTCGTGTGATGGTCTGAGGGTCGTCCATTAATGCCTCAGTAATAGGCACAAGTATTGAGGTCAGAATTGGTCAGATTTGGTTAATGCAAGGACATGTCACACACCTGTGGCCGACCAGCTGTGATGCACTGTGATGCAACCGAATGGACCGAGGAGCACACACAGCCAGCTCACAAGTCACCTCCCAAGTCACCTCCACTTGCCTTATCCAGTAATACTGGCTGAAGAGAAGGTGACAAGTGCCGTTTGTCACATATATTTGGCCTGTGGGTATCACTCATTTGTAATGAGAGCTTGTCGTGCAGAAACTTGGAAAATATTTTGGAAAGTGAAATGTTGTCCCACTCTGATTATGCTGTGAAATCAGTGCATTTTACTGGGCAAATCAAGAAATGAGAAATGCACAACATCTTCTGGGAATGAGCTTGGAATACAGGAGCTCGCATAAATCAATAACTGAAATGGTTAGGCTCCATAACTCAAGTTTGGCCTGAGGGATGGCTATAAGTGATATGGAGATTGGAGCTAGCAGTTCCAATTGTGATAACCAAACAAGATGATTTCGAGACCAGAGCCTGGAGGCACCAACAAATAGATTTACTGACTGCAGCATCCATATGTTACAATGTATGTCATCACAATGATTTAGGTTTTGGGATGCTGCCCAAAACATTGGTCATACACACTGGGATAATGTCAATACTGAGATCAGACGGAGCCATGATATGAGGCATTCATGAGATAAAAACTAATGATTATTTGGGATTCATATTGATGACAGATACTTAACCCAAAGGAGCAGAAGCAGGTAGGCCGATATGGATTTGCTTTTCATGACAGCTATTGATAATAACTTGTCATCTCATGCCAAATAAGGGACACAGATATCTGGAAATATGACATTTATCTTTGTGGGGCTGTTTGCCTGAAATGGTTGGATTGTTTGCCACACTGTATGAAAACTTATGAAAGCACATAGCAGATCTGGTCTGTGCTGCCAATCTTGAATTTTTAAGGATGTTCACTTTATATCCACTGAATTGGTTTGTTATTTTCTAAGAGATTTAGATAATTTTTACCTATATGCAATGGCTAGCAAACATTGATCACTGTCTGAAATCTATTTTAGGGGAAAGAGAATTGATATTTGATTAATTTGGAACAAATGTGTTTGAATTTGGCTTTTGTTATTTTTGGATTAGCTGAATGCAACATCACACTTTGCAGTTCAATGTCTATTCTGTGTTTATTAACACATTGCATTGTAGTTGACTGATCCAGTTCAATATTGTAATTAGCTGCACGTGGCTACGGTGCATAACGCAATTGACCACGCATGGTTGGTCAGCTGATTGAGTCTGCTGCAGAATTGCAAGTAACTCAAGTAATTTTCCAGGGCTGCAAAAAGCTTTGCCCAAGGCTGTTGAAGGCATGCTCTCCATTTGGAAGTCACACCATTGCCCAACTCTAACCTGTACAGTAATATAGATCTTCATTCCCATTCATTTAGATTTTTTTTGGTATTTTTTCATTTTATGAATTATGTGACTTTCATAATATCGGTATCTCTTTGCAAGTGGTCGATGGCAAATTCAGCAATGGCTATAGATCTGTGTTTCCAACGGGTACTTCTGCCATTGTATATTTTCATTCATTCAATGATTTAAATCCAGCCATGCACTTACTTGAAATCGGATCGTATGGACTATTTGTTGATCAATATCGACATGCGACTTTTTCGCAATTTAATGTCTGGTGAGCTGAATAGCCGTTGACTAACAGTAGCGACTCATCGTTGTTGAGGTCTATAGATTGACGCATGGAATGTTTAATTGCACCAAATTCTAAAATGGTGTGGTTGTGTCGCATTCGATTCTTCGTAATTTGTAATTGTGTGAATCACCGTCATTCCATTCTGTGGCTTCCTCTTTTTCAGGGTTGCGGGGAGTCGGGCTTTACCGGAAGTGTTACCATGACAACGAACTATGCCGAAAAGGCCTCGGAACTTGCTAGAAGCGAAAGGACCTTGTCTGGCACGTGAGAGCGGAAGTGTGAAGGACTGCAGCCATGGAGACGATATCGGACGACAGTTCGCACGACCGCGTCAATGTCTTTGTCGTGTTCGTGTTTATCCTCGAACTCCTCGTCCTCGTGTTCGTGGCTGTCCTCGAGTATTTTCTCAGGTTGGTTTCAACGCATCAATATTCCACTGGGGCTTATTCTATTGATGTCACAATCAAACGTTTAAATTCTAAGCTCCCTTATCCCCAATTCAAAATCAAATAGAGCGTCATTATGCATGCCAGCTTCTATCTGATGGCGCGCCCAATTTCGTCTAATTTTCGTCATGCTGTTATCCAATAAGTCAATGCTCTGAATCCCTTCTCTGATTTCATTCTCAAAATTAGCAATGGGACTCTATACTATCATTGATTTGCCTTGCAAGACACCAACCATTGCAGTTTCTATAAATCTGGGTTTCTTCTCAATTTTACTGAAAAGAGAGTTAATTAAATATTGCTATTTCTTATCTTTATTTCAGAAACACAGAAGTGTTTCCTGTTCGCCACTTAAACTTCAGCTGCCAAGATGAAAATATCAGATACTCAACGACTGGCGATTCTTTTCGGGATTTCGCTTACAAAGCGGATGTGTCCTATGAGGTTATCATCGCCCTCTGTTTTTGCATACCACCTTTTGTTGTAAGTACAAAATGATAGGCCTATTATAATTAATTTGATGGAAAAAGTGCAAAACCTTCCATCTTGTTTTTGCACTTCTCAAGGCAACAACAAATACAAAATGATGATTTGGATGAAATACACAAAAACCAGCCTCAAATAGTGAATATTTGTGTAAATTAATCAATATTTTTTAGATTGATAGCATTTTTTGCATCACCTTCTTTATGTGACAGAAAAGAAGGTTTTGCACTTTGATAGAAGGTTTGTACTCTAATTTGAAAAGCAAGTCTTGCACCTTTACTTTTGAAAAGATGTTTTACACTGGGACTCTGAAAAATGGCAGGTTTTGATATTTTCACTAAATTTGGTATGGAGCATTTATTGCAACCTGAAGTGACTTCACTGAAGTTATCAGAGAGCTGAATTACAACTGAAAGCTCCTACCGGTACTAGTTTATAAATGTGGTAAAAAAATTGCATCAAACAGATTTGTCAATGTTTTATTTAGTTTACTGTAATTCTGTGAAATATCTGTTTGCAGATTATTATTGGGGAGATAGCGCTGTGGGCCTTTTCTGAGGAGGAGCAGAAGTTGGTCAGGGTGATGTGCCACCAGTGCAAGATGTCCCAGGTCGTTCGCAGGATCCTGCGATATATTGGTATGTTTTGTCTTTACAAAAATTAAATTTTAAACAAACTATTCTTGTTGTCAAAGCCATATTAATGTACTAAATTTGTTCCTTGGTTGCGACGACAAACTATAGATTGATACAATGTACAATTTAAATTTTCAGTCAGCTTTTAAAAAGTTAAATTGTTGCACAATTCCTTTCAGCTAACATAGCTTGTTGTTTCAAGTTATGACAACGTACAGATTATCATGACTTAAAACAACAAGCTATGCCAGCTCAAACATATTGTTCAACCTGTCTACAAGTGGACTGCTCTTGCATTGCCACAGATCAGAGCTAATATGCTGTCTTGTGTTGCCACCTAGTGACTGGTGTACTATTCCGCGAGCTCCTGCGAGCGTCCACATAATTTCAACCAGAGGAACACACACAATTTTGTCTGGAAGACACCGGGTTGTTTCTGAGTGTACTGATGGCCTTGTCTACTTCCTTAGAGAATGTGATTGCCAAGTCTGACTCTGGTATATATCGATGTTGAATAGAAATTTTGTGAATGTGCAATGAAATTAGAACTATTTCTTGGGACAGCAATGATGTAGCATAGAAAATCAACTTTTGTGCCAGGTGGCAGCAGCATGCAGTTCTCATTTTCACCAGACTGTTGTTCAACCATCTCACTCAATCATTTAAGCTGACTTTAAAAAAATTAAAATTTTACAGTGTAGGGGAGGCGGGGGTCAGAAGTCACAAAATTCAGAAAAAGCCCCAGAACAGAGCAGGTGTTTGTTAGATCTGAATGACCTTTGGCACAATTATGCAGTATTTAGTTGACTATAGTTGTATCAAATGATCGCTGCTGTGTTGTAAATAGACTTTAGTCAGTTCACAATTATTTAAGGCAAAGTCCGCTGTGACTTTTTACCCCATGTCAGGGTCAAGAAGTCACAACCATGGGGTAACAAGTCACATGCAATTGTTGTGAACATACAAGACTATATCAGGTAATATGCAGACCTAGACTTGATAGTCATCCTTGTGCATGAATTTTATAGTGAGCCTTCAAACGCTATCGGCATGCAATGACAATGCACCATCAGCAAAGCCGGCATCAGAAATTGCCCAAATTTTGCTAAATGAAATTTTGCTGCAATGCTTTCTCATCAGTATTATTGATGATGGATGATGATAAGATTGTAAGCTAAAAGCTTCTAGTGTGGAATATTTTACTTTCCTTAACACAGAATACCGACTTCTCGGTACCCTATGGTAAAATATCACTGTGCTGGGGTGAAATGTCACAGTGTGACATTTCACCCCTCAGCTGTTTTTTAAATTCAACACATGATCCTGGCAACTTGGTGGCCAAATGGCCAAAAATGGGTTCACAGCATGAAAGACAATTATCCAAAAGACCTTGAAACACTAGCACAACTTCCTATGTCACAGTGACCAGACATAAATAGAGAAAGTTCTGAATCGATAAAACCTGTTTGGGACACCAAAAATGTATGAGGTGGGTAAAAACCCACTTTGCACAATGAGTATAATTTTCATATTCCCTGCAGACATTCTTCTCATAAAAGTGTCCCAAATTATGATTTAAGCTTAAGAATTAGGTCACTGCAAGTTGGTCAAAAAGGCCTGTGACTTTTTACCCCTGTGACTTTTCACCCCCTCTTCCCCTATAAGGGAATCCAACAAATCTTGGGCCTTGCAGTTTCCAGACTTGCCATGCTAGTTCATTGATTATTCCTTACCTGTACCAAACAGGTTTATACATCTCATCAATCTATTCTGCTCTAGCAGAGCGCTTTCAAAGGATTTGTTCATATTTGTTTAAAATATGTACCTTGTTTATCACCTTAACAGTTTGTTGCATTGGAATTGTGATAAACAGACTGCTGTTTGCTATTGTCTGTGTCTAGTGATTAATTCAGAAGAGATGTCAGAAATATAGATTTTGTTGACATTAATGAACTATCAAATGTCTCTTTTTCTTGTAGGTGCTTTTCTATTTGGAATACTTATAACAATGATTTTCACAGACGTTGGTAAAATTCTCGTTGGTCGATTAAGACCGAATTTCTTGGAGATTTGTCGACCAAACATGACATTATGTGCAAATGGAGGAATATTCGATGAGGATATTTGCTTGGAAAGAGATATAGACAAAATAAGAGATGCCAGGTAACGAAAATATATTTTATTCTGTCCAATTTCTTTTGAATCCCATCATGCCTTGTTGGCCGGGCGGCAGTCCGTTGTCAACATCAGACCGGGGATGAACTGACATCAGACCACCAGCAAATTTATGTATTGCAATGGGGATATTCGGGATATATATACATACTTGCATAGTGAATCAATGTAAGAGCTCTGGACATGGGCCTATTACCATATTATTTTCATGTACAATGCTTTCCAGCTCTTCCTTTTGTAATTGCATTACCTTTATAGAGCAATCATGGCCAATTTAGCCTATTTAAATTAAAGCTTGTATTTTATGTACGTACTTTACAGAAACATTTATCATCTTCCCCATTATACTGTGCTTGCTCATATATATTGCTTTGAATAGAAAATGTACAAGAATAGAACAATTGGGATGTGATTGTGGCATTTAACAGCATCATTTTGGCTTTTGCAGACTCTCATTCCCATCATTACATGCCTCCATGACAGCTTTTGCAGCAGGTTTTATGGCCGTAAGTAGTTGTAATTCTTACCATTTTGGCTTTATGCTATCTATTTGTATTACCATTTCTGGTAATTAAATCTAAAGAAACTGCATGATTGTGTGATTATGTATGTTAAATTTTAAATTATTGATGTGCAGTGCACACAAAGCAATTTTTTCTTGTACATATGTCCTGCTATGTTGCATTGGTGATATATAGCATTGGCAATAGCCTAGAAAAGCTCTTCTTTCATTGATTATATGTAAATAACGAGAAACTAGCACAGCTGCAGAGAAGTGCTTGAACATCAGCTATTAGTTACTCAATAATATACAGGTAAAATTGAATTATAAAAAAGGTGAATGACATTGAAGGGTACATTGTATATTGTTGCATTAAATTGTACGTGTATATGGATATACATATGATTGCCACTGTAATTTCCATTTTGAAATGAGGAAATTAATTTCATTTTATTATGATAATTGATAGATTAAAAAAAAAATACACAATGCTTTTGAAACCTATTAATATAGACGTGGACCCACATATGTCTGTACTATGATAGCTGTTTGATGTTAGGTATTATGTTAAAAAGAGAGCAATAGGCCATTCGATTAAGCAAAAAAAAAAGCCAAAAAGCTGCCTGAATATCCGAAATTCATGCCCACTGATCTTTCGAGGTTTCTGACAAGAAAATGTTGTTTCTACTTCACAATTTTAATAACTGAATGTTGAAATTTCAGATCTACATACACAACACCATCAGGGCCCACAGTGTGAGGGTGATGAAGCCTTTTGTCACTCTGTCTTTTGTCATGCTCTCTGTCCTCTGCTGTCTTGCTCGGTATGGCCTCCACTACAGCCACTGGACAGATGTCATGGTGGGCTTTGGACTGGGCATTGTCATATCTTTGTATATTGTAAGTATATGCTACGTTTCATATTAATAGGAAAGTTCAACACTGTGTACCAACCAAGTGACCCAATTAAGGATTTTCTTTGTTTACATTTTGCCAGTTTTCATATATAGAGTTAGTGTAATGTTTTGAGGGGGAAGCCCAGCCTGGACTCGAACCCGGTCCCCCGGCGTGGAAGGCAAGCGTGTTAACCATTAGACCAAAGAGTTACTCATTGGTCCCAGGGCCAACATCACTACATCCCTTCCCTCTTAACTACCCCCTCCCCCTCTTAACAATCCATTGCGCTCTCACCGCCATCCCGGCCCCATGTTGCTACCCTGTAGCTTTGTCAGGGGATCCAATGTAATGTTTTGAGGGGGGAAGCCCAGAGTTACTCTTTAGTCTAATGGTTAACACGCTTGCCTTCCACGCCGGGGGACCGGGTTCGAGTCCAGGCTGGGCTTCCCCCTCGAAACATTACATTAGCAACAAACTTTGCCATATAGCCAGTATGCTGTCTTATAGTACACACAATACACATAAAGAAATTGGAATCAATCAGTTAAGTTTTCCGGAAGATTAGGCAGTTTTAGTAAATTTTAGTGCATTTTTTACTAGAATCACCAAATCTTTTGATTGCTAAATATTTGAAGCTGGAAATTTCACATCAAGATGTCTAATACATAAATACAGCATACTGGCTATGTTATATTGTAATTACATTGGATTCTTGTCTAAAATTTAAGATTTTATGATTAACTAGGTCGCTTTGCATAGAGCAAATGGTACACAGTGTCAATGAATGCTTTTAATTGTATAAGAGGTCGTGAGAAAAATTGCATTGTAAAAGGGTTCAATCCGATCAGTCGCCTTCACTGCAAAATATCACTCACACATTGTAAAATTTGAATTTTGAGTTGGCTTAAATGATTGCACAATTCCTTTGAACTGACATAGCTTGTTGTTTAAAGTTATGACTACAGACAGATTATCATAACTTAAAACAACAAGCTATGTTGGCTCAAAGGAATTGCGCAACCATCTCACTCAAAATTTCAAATTCTGCAGTGTGCAATCTTAGAATTTTCTTCTCGATTCTTATTGGGAATTCCAAATTATATAATTTCCTGCTCATGTGTCCAATTTTTATATAGTTCTTAGTCCTGACATTTATGAAAACACATCATTCCCTTCATAAATGTCACTGTTTACAAATTATGAGTATATGATGGATGGTATCCTAAATAACAAGGATAAATGTATATATTTTGGTTATAAGGAAGTGTCACTATACAGTGCACATGTACATTATTTCGCACACAGATAACATTATATAAGGCTTTGATCATGTTAATCTAAGCTTATGAATGGTAGTGAGTGCTACTGCTAAATATGTGAAACAATGTCCACACTTACTGCTCTTCCCAATTTTTTTCCTAACTATTCTTTGAAGTGTTTTAACTATTTATCAAAATACCAGGCTTTGATCTTGGCCTTTACATTTTATCCAACCATTATAATAATTTCTAATAGCGCTTAATTGTGTTAATGCCTTGAGGGCGACCATGTCAACATATCTTTCCCTGATCATGCAAAGACCTGTGTTTTCTTTAATAAGTATCCTGTGTCCATCATTTTATTTGGTGCTCTTTGTTGTTATTTCCTCCAATTTCTTTCTTGCAGGGTATTTTTGTGCTGAACAACTTCAGAGAGTACATGTCAAGCCAGCAGCTGTACCTGAGGCTGAGGACCTTCTTGGCGGAGCAGAGGGCCCTCGAATTAAGAGACCTTTACAAAGAGGTAGGGGCCTCCTCTTCGTCTTGGAGCACGGCTTCAGGGCCTGTCCACTTGTACAATTACACTGTTGGAGGTCTTCGCCATTTCTGAGCCTTAGACCTGGGCTCTTAGTTAGAGTTCTCTGACCTCAGTAGCACTCTGGAGTTTCTCTGGCACTGTCTTCACATCTCTGTTCTGTTTTGTAATCTTGTTCACCCTTTGTTTGTTATTTTGTTGTTTGTTTGTAGATGGTGCAGAGCTATTTGTAGATACTAGAACTCTAAATATGGGCATATAGATCTGTAGTAGGTCTACCATTAATCAAACCCCACTGTTGAAGGGCAACTTAACAATTTGTTTACTTACTTTTTGTTGTAATAATTGTGGTATTTTAATAATTGTGGTATTTTAATAGTCTAGTCCCATTCAATGTAATGCTTTACTTTTCTCTTGGTGTGTGTTTGTTTCTTTGTAAATTAACATTCATTTTTGTTATACCTGTGTATAGTCTATATATATTTTGTTACTTGTGTGCTTGTATTTATATGTGTATATGAATCAAATGCATGAAGTGTGCAAACCAAGCACTCTAATCTATCTTATTTCAATGTATGACAAGTTATAAGTGAGCACATGTACCAGTGGCTGAGTAGCTAATAATGAATGGTAAGAGATGTGCATGGATTTTACTTGTAATGTGCGATGCAAGATGCTTTTCAATGTGTGTGTACCATGTTTAGCAAAAATGTGTATGTCCATTGAATGATTGTGTGAAATATGTTGGATGCCAAAACAAAGACACGACAAACTTTTCGTCTAATCAACTTCTTAATGACTGCAAGCAATTAGATACAAAAGCATGAAATTTAGTACTAATCAAGGTACACCACCTGAAAACTTAATTGAAAAGAAACAGCAGCTGTTCATTAATTGGGATACTAGAATTAAAATAAAGAAATGTGTATCGATTTATGAAATTTACCAACTTCTTGTTTGTATCTTTTAGTTCATAGTTTCAGCCATTCTCCATTTGGCTTTCTTCAGTGTTATCTGGCAACTGAAGATCAGCTGAAAGTTAGCTTGGAATCTGATTGTCAAGAACGCCATAGGCAATGGCTGAGACTTTTTAGGAGTTTGACCTTTCTGAGAGGGAGCATTATTTTTATCTCACTCTCGAATGGAATATCTAGTATCAGGATCCAGTCTATTGTTTTAATTATTAGTAATTTTTATGCTTTTGCATCCCACCAGTTAATATATCCTTTAAAACTGTGACATATATTATATAAATACTTTGTAAATTTCATTTGAAACACGATTTTGGGGCTGGTCGGGTATACACTTTAAGTAACAGTGTTCCAAATTCCAAATTGTAAATAATTAGGTTGGTTTGTTGTGTCTTTGCTGTGTGAATTGGCCCACTTGACCAGGCACCACCCATTCCTCTAGCGTAGTGTGGTACAGCTTTTGATTTTCATACTTTAGATGTACAAGACGTATCCTGCAACTGTTTACTATTAAAGGTAGGAAACCCAAAAGTTTGAGTGTTTGTCATTTTGTGAGTTCAATTTTTAGCACCTCACTAATTTTTGAAGTTTCAATTTTATCTTTTTGGTATTGAGTCCAGTTGAAACTTTTTCCAGTTTGAATGGTGAATGAATACGTGTTTGTCAGAAGTTTGTTATTCAAATGAGTTTATTTTTCATATACATTTGATCTTGTTAACTTTTTTTTAATGTCATGACAGCCAATGATCAGTTGACCTCTAATCTTACAATCTGAATGCTGAGAGATTGTTCAATGATCATGATGTCCATGCCTTGTCTTCAATTTACTTCTAGATTTTTGTACTTAGACATAGTAATTACTCATTCCTTGATCTTGACTTCTTTCTATGCAACAGAACTGGGTAATCATTTGAATATTTTAAATTCAATAATACTTCACAAGTTTGCTTCTGAAGCCCTCCTTGGACCTCCTAATATTTAAATTCAGTTGCACTGCCTCATATTGGTTTTTGGTTTTCCTTAAAATTCATTGTGTTACCATTACAATTAATTCCCTTTCCAAATTATATCTCTGCTGTGCATTTCCTGCATGCATCTACCTGAAGTTTCAATTGGTATAAAACTGCATTCCCTGCATTGCATGGCTTTCGAGTACGGTAGTACCCCATTCCTAAAATGTCTAACTTTATAAACTACGCAATAGTTTTCAAATCTGATTCTGTCGGAAATTAAAGCTGCAGGTGATGGTTGGAGAGACGTTTCCTGTCATCATAGGCTACTACTGCTTTAAGATAATTACTTTAATACATTAAATTATTATGGCTTGATATGTTAAACTACACAAGGATCAATAAATATGATGCCTAGATTTCGACAAAAACTCAGTGCATCCGGATGCCCTCAGCACAACCCTCCCAATGTTGTACTCAAACTTTGGCAAGAGTTATGAAAGTAGCCAGATGCATTTTTCCCCAAGCCATAGAATAGATATCATTTTCCCACTTGCATCCGAAACCTTCCAAATTGTAGTCTCCATTCCCTCGTTTACCTTTTAATTGCCAAAGAGGGTTTATGTCAATCTTTGTCCTGCATGAATCTTGAATGTTCTCATTGTGACTCTTTAGGAAAGACTGGAGCGCTACAGCTACTTCGGCATCCCGGCGTACGGAAGCAACAACATGGATGCCTACCTGTTTAACGGTGGGATGAACATTCCAAGACCCCAAGCGAGGCCCACAGGGGAGCAGGGCCCCCAGACGAGGATACCTGCATACAATGGGGGCCCCGAGAACTCTGCTGACCCCCACTTGGCCCCGGACGACAAACACCTCAGAAGTCAACACAACACTTTCCAACGAGACCTTTCCAGAACGGTCGACCAATACCGAAGAGACACTTACAACCAACCTCATACTCTCAGACACATGTAAATTTACAACTCACTAATACTCCTCTAAGTCATACGAGTCTGATTTTATATTTTACAATTTGTATCATAGAACTTTATGTACAAAGGACATTAAATTATGGTATATATTCCACTTTCGATATTTGTAGATACCGCTTTGTTGTGATTATACACTCTTGTACAATGTATTAAAGATCATCAACAACATATATTCATGGTGTTGTCCCCTGTTGAAGTAAAACAAGATTATCTATTCTTTCAAAAACCTTCCATATGGCTCACCATTGAGCAACATGATACCTCCCGTTTCCAATAGGTGGTGTCTGGAGCATGTTCAGCAAACAGTGCCCTCTCACAGAATATCATGGCAAAGAACCACACTGCCACCTACAGTACTATATAGCAGGTCAGGTCTGATACCCAATATCTCATTCCATACAAATACTGGTTCTTCAAGTCTTTGGTCCATACAATCATCCCAAACTTCCAATAAGAGTACGAAAAAATATTGTTTTCTAACATTTAATTGTCATTTAAAACAAGTAATAACAGTGCCATATAATTCTGACTGACCGTCACTGACAATTAGTTCAGCAATATGTACGCATTCAAATAATTACACCTTCAGCAACAACTGAATAAGTTTCACGAAATAAAAAACAGAGCAATTTGTACAATTTACAGGATGACGTACTGAGTCAAAAACATCATAAATATGCATTAATATTAACATGCCCTTTCTATACATGTTCAATTTCTCTTTATAATTTCAGAAATTGAATCATACCAGCTCATTCCGTGCTGAACAGTATCGTCTACCAAAGTAAATTAAATGTTGATTGTTCAATCATCACAAACATGATAATTATAGTCCCTTATTCTATACATGATAATCCTTAGTGACATGGTAATGATGTTCTATCTAATTGCAAGTTCCTACTACAGAACAACACATATTTAATAAAATAAAATAAATACTGAAAATTTAAGAAATATTCTTCATGCAAAAGTATTCCCTATCTGTCTATGTTTCATTAAATTTCATCTGAAGCTACTTAATTTAAAGAAATTTCTGTGAATGCATAATTACTATGACAATAGTCACATTACCTTGATATACATAATATTATGGCTATGTAAGAGACCATTGAATATTTTATATGATTTGTCAAGAACTTTCATACTATGGAATGTTCAATATGTAACAAAGTTTCACACAATGAATATAATACATTTTATATTGCACATTCTACCATACTTATTACTTAAGTTCAATCAACACTTATTCCCTACCATACTTAAACTCAAGGGACTACATTATCAACTTCCTATCAGCTAATTTACCATCACATATTTCAGTAATTCATCAATATAGGTATCCTTTATAATTGCGTGTTTATGAGACCTCATTGCCCATCTTGATGTGGCTTGTCTGAAACGAAGAAATTTCACAAATAAAAATATTTTATAATCATAAAATATAAAGTGGAGAAATGTACAATCAAGCATCAATTCAATCTTGAACTCAGCTACAAATATATTTTATAGGCCTACAAGGTTGGCTAGGAGGCAGATATCAAAATAAAGAAATCAAATATTTAAGTAATTTGATGATGTATTAGCTACACATTAAATTAAAGAACTATTTTATGTAAACTTACAATTATATCACTCATCGTTGCAAAAAAGGTCTACCGAAAAATCTTGGTTGTCCTTCCCGAAATAGGCACTTGGGCAATATAACGACTGAGAATCTTGGACCGTGCTCGGTCACTTAGTCATATAAGCAACTTAGCTTCAGATGAGCATCAAGATTACAGTACAGATAAATGGCGAAGAAAATGTTTGACAATTTTTACACAAACCTGCAAGATCCCGACAATGACTCCGAAGAGACCGATAGCACTTCCAAAAATTTCAACGATGAGGATCTTGACGAACAGGGAAGAGTTTTGGGCATCGGCCAGTGCAGCACCAGAGCCAACCACTCCGACACACACCCCACAGAAGAGGTTGGAGAAGCCCACTGTCAGTCCAGCACCAAACATCGAGTAGCCTGGAATGAAAGTCAACCAAGTTATATTTGTTATATTTACCTGAGAGTTTTGTATTGAATTACTACAACTTATGCCTTACAATTCCACTTTGTTAAAAATACTGGGTAATCAGAGTTATTAAAACAAATATGTATACATAAGTCTCAAAGAGGCAGAATTTGACACCCAATAGATCTGTGAATATAATATCAAGTGCCTTTCCTTGGACCGAAATTTCACGAGCCAAAACAGCTGATTTTGAGTGAAATGCAGTAAAATGAAGATATTAGTGGCTAATTTGCAGCCAAAATATGCAATAATCATTAGCTACATGTGTGATGCATTCGCCAATGCTAATGTTGTTAATGGCTAGGTAAAGCACTGGGTATATACACAAAGGAAATAAAGTCAAGCATTCCCAAAATTGTTGTATTGTTGAAAACATTTCAAATTTCAGTATATTTCCTTACCAGCAAGTGCATTCATCCTTTTCAGTTCTGGCACAGCATTAACTTTGATGGGATCGAATGCCTGAAAAACAAAGACATAAATGACTTGTTTAATACAAAAGTATCTGAATAGGTGAAACACCTGAATGTAATGTAACATTATATCCTAAGTACCTGGTAGATGAAATAGACAAATGCAATTTGCACTAAATTCTCAATACTTCCTGCAACTTACCTCTTGGCTGTTGCTAATGACGATGGCCATGATGATTCCGTAGATGGCCACAGCTTCGCAAAAAATGATACTGACTAGATTTTTTGTTCTAATTCTAGGAGCCTTTACTCCTCCACCCAGGATACTGGATCCTGTCGTGTAGATGCCCCTGAAAATGGAAAGAAATCATTTTTGATTCTTATTAACAAGGGAGGAATTCTATGTGCAACAAAACCTCTCTGATAGAGGAAAATGCAATCGAATATTTGTAAAATCAATTATGAAAATCTCTAGAACAGCCGATCACAGTTTGACATCTTTTTGTAACTCTGGAATTGTCCAAAACTTACCATGCTGCACCTACGACAGAGAGGGAAATAGCCAAACTAATGCCGAGGTTGGACCACATGTGTGGCGAGGTTTCTTCTAAGAACCTGCAAATCGACAAACATAAGAACACTTATGCATCATTGCCATTCATTGGACCTTCCATGGAGAAGCACTGAACATCTTATGCATCATATTGATAAATGACAAATAGGAATTATAATTGGCCTATGCTGGAATAATGAACAATTTGAAGTTTTACCAAGTACCGGGTACATAAAAAGCCAAATATACATTTGTTTGCTTACCATCGAATATCAAATCTGTAGCCTTGGTCCGAGAGAATGTAGTATATCCCTGAAACAGAGGAGGTATATTATTAAAGACTGACATCAATCTTCAATATGAATACAGAGACATTTTGTCAGAAAGAATCCAACAGGCAACACACATAATTTATGGAACAATGTATTGTCATTCCATATTCACAGACATATGTCACTGGATTAACTGGCCTTTTTTTTACATCATGCATCAGCCACACATGTGACTATCCATGAGCACATAACAGTTATGTTGTAATCTGGTAATGTGAATGTACATAAATCCATAATATTTATTGAATGAAAGGATGAAATTCAATATTTTGCCTTTTGCCAGTTTTGGTTTCATTTTGCAGTATTTATGATCATGCAGACAGATCTGTGGAGTCACGGGATTTCATTTGCTTGCATAACACCTGCCAGGCAAATGACACATTACGCAGATTACAGCACAAAATCATCTTGCCAGTTGTTAGATCTTCAAATTGACACACCTATTTGTAAACAAAACACAAAATCGAGACAAATCGGGAGGTTCCGAATGTCAATTTTTCTCAATATCGTCAACAAAACATCCATCAGCTGCCGGTGATTTACGGCCCAATTTCGGCCTCCAGAGGTCAAATTCACATCTCAAAACTTACCGACGAATGTCAGGATGATAAGAGTCAAACTTCCGAGGGTGGAAAGGATGAGAGGGGTGGTTCTTACAGACATTTTTCTTCTATACAACAGCCAGCGGCTGTCACTATCATGTGATGGCAGCCAAAACGAGCACTGCGCATGACTGACCCATTTCGAGAGCGCATGCTTACTGGGTCACTTGCTGCAGTTTCGCGGAGCACTTGAAAAGCCTGGACAGGAGATACACAAGGAGAGTGATTACTGATCAGCACTGATTCCATCATGGACAGGGGTCTCTGTGTTATCACCTTATCAGCATGACCTCCAACAACCCGAGAGAAGCTGGTGAGTTGTATCTAAGACTGTCAAATTACCATGGTGAACACTAATTAATTGCTTAATTGAAAGGGCCTGCAGGACCTGCAGGTTGTGCAGGGATCCATTGCTCTGTCATTCCAAGCATGCTTATATTATGCAATTGTAAATATTACGTCTGTTGGAAATGTAATTTTAAAACTGGAGACCTAGGTTTTTTTTTAAATGGGTCAGGTGTGTAGGTAATTGTATGCAAGATGCCCATGGCATTTTGCCTAGTTAACACTGCATAGGTCCTGGAGAAAATTAGGTACTGGTCACGGTGCATGATTTCTCTGAGTCTGGCCATGCATGATATAGGTCGTTGTCCTCTGTCAGTTGTGACAATATAATTTGAGAAATCTGTTCACTGTCCCTTGGCAACGGGTGAAATATCGAAATAATGAAATTTCAAGTTCAAATGCTATTGTGCTTTATAATATGTACTGCCAATTTTAAAGGACTGGCTCTTTCAAATGACTTTTTCTCTCCTGTTTTATGTGGTCCTGGCCCAAAATAATAAACTTTTCTCTCTTTTTATTTTTTTTTTGTTTTATTTACTTTAATCTAAATTTTGATCTCACTAGATCACACGAATATTTTATACTTGAGCCACTTTATGTTTTTAAAATAATTATGTAGTTCATGATCTTATTGCCTTGGATCTGTCTCCTCTGTATCTTCAATGCATTGTGAAGTTCTGTCACGATTTTCCATTTGCAGAAGCTAACAACAATGAAGGTGATTTTAAAGATTGGCCACCACTCACAGAAGAAGAGAAAACCAGACATGAATCGTTGTTTTTCTGCCAAGGACCCATTGAGGGATTATTGCCAGGTATGGATCATGAGTATTATTATTTGGATTCTGATAAAGCTATTATCCCTGCAAGTTGGCTATTGCTAATTATAGGCCTATGTCAGGCTGTATATGTGTATTTTGAAAATAATGCAGAAGGTAGGACAAAGAGCATGCTGGTAGGCTAATTGAATACTGAATTGAATAGACCTAGAGCTCTGTGGTTGAGTTTGAAGTGAAGTGTTGGATTAAGTAGTTGACCATCATAGGTCCACAGACACCATACAATGTGACACTTTTGAGTTGTGATTTAATTAGTGCATCAAGGCAAATTACAGTGTATTAAAAATGTGCACATGAGGTGAAGTTATCATCCATATTGTGTTGTCCTCTTATTATAGTATACATTGAACCTAAGGTCACCAGCTGGCGCCACCAACTGGCCAAATTATACATCAGCTCAACTTTTGTGGCTTTTGACCTAATGAAGCAACATCCAAATAAAATACTAGGATTTTTAATGTAAGATAGAAATCCGGATCTCCCAACAGACATGCATGCATGGTTCCCAAATATACCACACGTTTTAATTGCAGTGCATCAGGAAATGATCAATAGCCATGCATGTGTGCTGTCCAAATAAGTACATGTTTGAAAAAACGTAAATAAGGTTTATGGGCAGATTTGTTTATTCTCTGAATACCCCAAAGACATGCAAACGTGGGAGGTATTCAGCTGCGGATGGTCATGGGTCACATTTCCACAGTCACCCGCAGGGGAATGTTACACACACAACAAATATAGTGATACTCTGGTCTATATTATGGTGGCAGCAGTTGTCAATAAATCTACAAATAAAGATGTTGATATATATATCTAGACATGTGTATAGACATACACAGGTGAAATAGGTGATATGAGGTTCTTTTTGTTTTGTTTTCAGGGGAGCAAGTGTGCCAGTTGTTTCTGAAGTCGGGTCTGTCTCTGCAAGTGCTTAGTCAAATATGGTGAGTGGCAAATAAAGCGCAAAACCCAACAAGATTTAGTGGAGTTTTATGAGGGCAGGCATGGCGAAGAGCAAACACTTCAGAACAAACATTTCACAAACTGTTTTCATAGTAGCTCCAGTGATTCTCCATAGTATTTCATTGTATTTTTCGTTAAACAGGAACCTGGTGGATCTCAAACACGACAACATGCTGGACATTGGCGAGTTCTGCGTGGCCATGCATTTGATCCAGGGGAAATTAGGCGGGGAAAAGCTGCCCTCTCTGTTGCCCCCCTGGCTGACCCCTGCCCCCAGGGCTGAGGTGCGCCCTCCTGCTATGACCAGGGCTCAACTCCTGGCTTACAGAAGATTCTTCTATTTCTTGATGGGAGAAAAAACTGGAGGGGTGTCTGGTAAGTGGGTGTCACCAACACCAATATCAAGATATGCAAACACAGACTGAGCCCAATAAGTGATCTAAATACCTGATTAATATGTGACACCAAAGTGACCAAATAAAAATAAATTAAGAAAGACTCCAAAAAATGCTGACGAAGTTTAATTATATGCATCCATACAAACTTTTTAACTGCGTTTTGGGATTGATTTTAGTATAAACAAAGTCAATATAAACAAAACATAAATTGGCCTATTATTCATTTCATAATATCATATGGAAACTGGTTTGCTCAAAACGTGGGTGTAGGATTTAAAGATACGTGATCTGACCTTGAAGGCCTGGTACAAATAAAATGTTTCAAAACTTGACTGTAAAGTCATGCTATTAAAATTTTCAATTTGTACAATTATTAGGCCTATATAGTTCCAATTGGCTAATGTAATATATGTTGCCTACTGTACTGTATATTTATTCACCGAGATAGTTGCTTTGAGGCAAGATGCCTCTTGACACAACAACCTCTGGAAAGATTAGCTGCAGACAGATGCAGTGATAACTGCCTTGAGCTGACAACTCTCAGATCTCATAACTGATTATGATATTCCATGTTAGACATGACATGGTTTTTGCCACAAGAATACATGGGCAGGAAAAAAGGAAATGAATGTCAAGTTCAGCTGAGTGCTGAACTACAAGCTGAGAATACTCTTGAATTCTGAACGTTTGGCCAAGCATGAAAAGTGGTATAGGGTTTCTATGTGATAGACTGGGATAGTTGCATGCTTACAGGAATAATGATGCACACTCGTCCAGTTGGAAAAAAGCAAAATAGAACCGAAAGAGCACTCGGGAGATTTCAATGCATATAAAGACCTTGATGCATAAAAGAAAATAAGAGGCATAGAAACTAGTTCAAGTAAAAGACAAACATGTAAATATAGGTTTAAATAAAAAATATGTATGATTGCCCACTATATGTAGCAGAACTTACTCAAATGACACATGTTTTCATTTTCTTTTAAACATGTACTTAAGATGTATAGGGGGTAAAACGTTCATGTAGGTCAAAGTGGCCATATGATATATTGACAATTGGCACGAACCTCACATTTTAGAGCTGTGGTATTACCCAATGAATAGATTTCTATTTTCCACCCTGCAGCTAGTCTATTCTGTATGTCCACATTTGACCACATACTTACAAGCAAAAAAATTATTTTGCTGCTTTAAATCATCATTATGGCTGCCATGTTATCAAGTTGAATTTAAAGTAGGATTGACTGTTTGGTTTGTTGAATGATTGATTAATTAATGGATTGATTGATGGAGTGATTGATTTATTGATTGATCAATTATACTATGATGATTATAGATATGTTGTCACAAAACCTGCTTCCATGCAGTGGCTAAAACATGCAGTTAACTAATTATCTCTGCACATTGCATAAACACCATCCCATTGATTAGTGTTTTAAAATACGTTTTGCCTCATGATAATGATCTTAATGAAAGTCTCCAGACTAGTGATATGACACAATGCATGGGATGAGGTGACAAGTCAATCATTAATTGGCTTTCTGCATCTTGGTATTTCAGGGGGAATGGGCAGGGAGATATTTCGCACATCCAGCCTGCCATCCCAGCACCTAGCCAGGGTGTGGAATCTAGCTGATCTGGACAGGGATGGGACCCTCAGCTGCGATGAATTTGCCATAGCCTGTCATCTGCTGCAACATCTTAAGAAAGGTGAGAAATGGCATCATGCTATTGCTTTCAATTCATTTCATTTGAATTGTTGCCTGAGGACACATATATGCTCTGCCTTATTACCATCGTCCCCTATTATGCAAAGTCCTGACCTAAGGACACCCAGGTGACATATGGCTACTTCAAGTCATACTTGTGTAGTGAATGTTTTTACCCCCTGGCAAAATGACTTGCAATGGCTTGAAAAATTAGTTCAATTAGTTATTCAATTTTTGTCAGGTACATTAAGTCACTCAATAGATATTCACCAATAGAGATATAGACTGCACCAATGCGCCATATGTCTTTGGGTGGGTACTGTATACTAGACACTTAATTAACACAGTCCTTGGCATGTCCGAGTGTTGCTTTTTGTCCAGAAGTTAATTGCAAATAGAAAAAGATAGGAATACCATGTACACATGTGAAATTAACATGATTAAAAAAGACGAATACATTGCACATATTTTCATTTCAATACAATGTATTTAAAAAAAAAACAATGGCTGTGAATCTTTTTAATTATTATCTCATTCGCCCAGGTAACCTGATAGATGGCCCAGTGAATGTGAAGCTCCTTTTTCCCAACAGCCTCCCTAAGAATGACATTGTGGCTCTGAAGCACAGGTAAGACTGCAGGTGCCTCTTGTGCATCTTATATAAATGTGTTGTGTTAATTTGATATATATACATATATATTTTATACTAACAAGGACCAGGAGCTAACAGCTCCCTGCAAGGACCAACATAGACGTAGAAACTGGAGGGGGGGGGGGGCAGCCTCCCCTAAAATTCTGGCAACCTTTTAAATTAAAATTGAATTAGGGCAACTATTTGAAAAATCAAGACAGAAAGCCTCATTGACCCAATTATTACTGCTCCTGCCCTACATATATCACCTCTCCTACAAGGATGATTCCAAGGGGGGGGGGGTGCATTCCATATTAAATTATTAATAAAATATTTCAGTTATCTGTGCTCGATGAGCATATTGTTGACGGTGATGCATTCCGGATAACAGTAACATGGAGTATACCGGCAGAAACCCCTCCCCAAATATTTTCTGGATCCATCCCTGAACTTGATAATTCAATGATAAGAAAGAGTGTATTTTCTTGAATTATTAACTTAGTACCTATTACATGTGCCATTGCATCTTCATGTGATAATAAGAGTGTTGTTTGTTGCAGGCTTTGGGAACTGAGTCGACGGAAGCCTAAATTGATGCAGCTCAGGGTAAGACTGCTACTTTCATCATATAATGTGCCCTAAGATATATTTATTATTGAATACACAATTTTAAACATTGGACCGTACATGTATGTGGCTAAAACTTGTATAGTTATTTGGGTATACGTTTCCTTAGTCTGCTAAAAGAGATGGTAGGGTTGTATGCAATGGCAGGGGAAAATTGGGTTCAAAGTATTGGAATTAGCCTCTCCAAAAAGGCCTGAAAAGAAAGGAAATTTGGCCGTCACAGCTCAGTCACAAGCCCACTCTCAAGGAGCTGCCTTAAAGATAAAAGAATTAAGTCCTAATTTATGCCTGCATGAGCATTTGGCAAGACTCAGGGGTGTAGGCCTATACAATACCAGGGTTGAAACAAAGCTTGAGGAATGTATATGACAAGAGTAATGATGTTATTACTACATCAAAGTATACCACCCAAGGCCCACCTTTGCCTATTATCTACTATTGAGCCTTTGATGAATCCAGGAAATGATCAGATTGTGATCAGAAATATTTACACAGGTCTGTATCAGAAAGAATATCAGTCTAAATGAGATAAATTACTCCCATTCTGATACCTTATAGATCTGTAAGATAGGATATCACACAAATAACATGACCATGTGTATAATTGCATCAGTTAATGTTGTTGGTATGTTGGGCCATAGATGTATGTGCTGAACTTTAAACCCAGACCACATGGACATTACACTTAATCCCTTTGCGCCAGCTCCCTCTTGTGGATGGCAGGCACACTCCTACTTGCTTGAGTAAATTGGGACCCTTGGAGCCTTGTTTGTTTCCTCTTTCCAGTGAATGAATAAAATCCAATACATATGCATGCAACATTTAAAGATACACGGTAGTGTTACTTTGTAATTGATGTCTTGTTATATTTTAAAGTCTACTTTTGACATAATCGTTTCGACGGTTTTAAACTTTACTGAAGAAAACATTATCTGCAAGATCTGACTGATGGAATCTAGTATTTTTTTCCACAAACTGTCAAATAGCAGTGAGGCCAAGTTTTGCACCCATGTCATTGGAATTCTCCAAAACACCAGTGCATTCATGATTCTAATTTAACAAAACGGGGTCTGACACCTAACTTTAATTTCAGTGAAGCAGAAAGTTCCTCTAATGTTTGACCATTTTGTTTGGGAATAGCCTGTTTACTGCTGTAAATCTTTGGTATATACTTTTTTATACAATTCATTAATTGTTCACTGAAGGTGACATAGAAATATATGCCCCCCTGACCATGTGTACTACAGTTCAGGAGTTCTCAAGGTCTAATAACCACAATCATATATGAGACTGGAACACATGTGGCCATGTCAGTCAGATATAAATTAGTTTGCTAACAATTTTTGTTTCTTTGATAAATGCTTCTTTTCTAAAGGCAAATAAATACATTTTCTAAAAATAGTTCATCTTCTATATTTGGCCATGCTGCGAAGATATATTTCCAGCCAATTTGCTCTAGGGAAACGTTTGCTAAGTGTCACAAGACAAAATTGAGACCGAATAATTGTCACAGGCGTGGATTAGTGTGGTTTAGGAGCTGTCCACTTGACTTGGGACAGTGACATATTATCTCCTTCCCTGAAGGACCAGTCACAGATATCCAGTGTATAAATCCATAGATCTTAATGGAATATCAGCTGCTAGACGATAAGTCAGGTCTTGACAGAACATCTGTCATGCTCATTAGTGCTGCATGTGTCACAAACGACGTTCCCCACATGCTATGACGTAGCCATGACGTTCCGTTATGACGCGCTGAACGTGCAACAATTGTGATGCAAACATTCCATTTGTTTGGCTAGCTAGACTTGTCATCTAGACTCATTTGCCTCCAGGACTTTAATTCTCTCACTAAACTAAAATTGCTCTAAATATACAATGGATGCTTAACACATACAATTGAGTGTAAATGCTTTCATCAACTTGTTCGCATGGAATAACTTCAGAATCTCTAAATGGAACTTAATTGGAAGGAAATAATTGATACCAAAGATTCGATTCTCTGAGAGGATGTGACTTTACCAAAGACCTGGAAATCTTTATTTGGCATAATTTCACATATATTGCTCTATTCCTGGTTATTCTTTATTTTACAAATTGTCTGACATGAGTGTGGACTGGATTCATCTCTTTCAAATATATATATTGGATAGTTTCTATGGGAGTTGTGTGGGATATACAATAGGTCTTTCTTATAATGCTTGTAATTGCCTATAAATCCTATAGAACATATTTTTATTATACTGTGGGAGATCGTGATGCTCTGTTGAGGCTGGTGGCCACTGTATCTCCTACCTGTCTGGCTACCAGGAATCGCTGGGTGTGGCAAACTATGGTGATATGATTGCAGGAGAGAAGAAAGCTGGAAGCAGCCAGGGAAGAGAGGAGAGCCACTCTGCACAGGGAGAGGTTGAAGCTGCTGGCTAACTGGGTGAGTTGGAACTTTTATTCATTATGACTAGGTATAATTACACTTTATAAAATTTACTTTGCAGTTATTGAGGTGCATACGTTAATAGGCCTCGTTGGTTGTCTTACACTGTATATTATATTTGTATACACGTAAGCATAAAAAGTAAGTAGGGCCTAGGAGTGATTTAGGACCAACCTATATGTCTTTGCCCGCCAACTTACTCAGTTTTATGGTTGGTTGGTGTGGACAAGTTTGCCTTGATAATTAACAGAAGCTGCAGTTATTTGATCTACAATATTTCTTATTTATCACTTCCTGTATGGTTTGTCACATTAGAACTCTGCTATAAGATCCCTAAATGTGGTATTTGTTAATGGACGCTGGTTTCCTGACTTGCAGTTTCATCTTGGTAATAAGGCAATTTGGACAAGCAGTAAAGTATAATGGATTTTCTTTTTTAATTTATAAAACAATCACTGGTCATTGTTATCAAATTAGAGGTAGGGACCGACCAGATGATCGTTATACTTACATCAACAGTAATCAAAGATAGGATGGGGCTCAAATTACATTTCATAAATGGAAAGAAAAAAATAGACAATTTCGATTACTTTCATTTTTATATTGCATTAGCATTATCCAGGTTTTGTGAATTGTTGTAGTTGAAAATGCAACAGAGAGTGAATATAAATAATTTATTGGATTTTAAACTACACCTGTTTCGATACAGTTTTACACAATTAAACACTTGATACAGGGTAAACTTTCACAACAATAACATTGAAAAACGCTGATTATTTCCTGGTCGAAATTTACACATTCTGATAAATCGTTGATGTAGAATTATGGGAGCTTCAACTTCAACAAGGGGGAGGAAAAGGGTAGGTGCATCATGAGATGTTATTGAGAGATGTATGTTGTTTTTATTGATAAAAACATAAATACTATGTATGGTATGGTAATGTTATATGTCAAGGTGAGAGCATCACATGATAATATCACTGTATAAAAGTTGCTGTAATATTATATTTATAAGTTGTGTATGCAGCGACTTATAAGAATTAATTTTTGCACATTTGCATTTTGCATAATTCCATTCTTCCTGTAAAGTATGCACATCAGATTCTAGAATAAGTCCTCTAAGTCAAGCAGTGAAATAAATAACAGCCACTGTAAATTCCTGACCAATTGCTGTTGTAAGATGCATTTGCAGACTCTTACTACTAAATTGCAGCAAGTTGATGAAACTTTTCCAGACAAAATATTTACTTCAAATGCAAGGACAGGAGTAGGTTATCTTATCAATCTACTAGGTTGGTCAGTTAATTCACACAATAATACATCATACAGATAACTCTTTAACAGACTCCTGTAGATGCATATCTTGTTTCTAATCGAGTTGACTTAGGTAGGAAATAAACAATATATTTACTTGTTGCCTGAAGGGTTTATTTCATAAAGTTAGGTCACTGAATTTGGCAAACAGTCAAAATAGCGAATATTTGTACCATCACACTGCATGTTATTTATTATATTAACTCAAAAAGTAGTTTCGAACATGGTCATTTTAATTGATCCAAAGCAATGGCTGCTGTACAGGTGTATATGAGTGGAGATTAAGGATTAATTTGGATTCATAAATTGCCATTTACTCCATTGAGGTACCAGTGAGGTATAAATATGGGCCAAAGATCTTTTTACTAAGTTTTATCAATCATATGACTGTCAGGTGCATGGTTGTAATATATGTGATTAAAGACAAATACTCTATTGTAGATTAATATGTATTTTAAATGTGAACACATCTGAAGTAACCTTTATAGATAAGGCCATATTATAACACAGATTTCTTTGAGATAGGTATCACATATGCAGTTGTAACATAACTGTATTATGATATACTACAAATCACTAGTTCTTATTTGGCTAAAGTTAATCGTGATGTACAACCATGCAGGTTTAGATTGACTGTTTTAAAAAATTGTTTCTTGGAGTTTTGCACATTACCCGAAGATCCTGCTGGACATATTATATTTATCTTTTAGAAGGAGATAGGCCTGGTATTTTGCTTTCATGTCGGATTTTTTCTTGATTATTTTTTGGAGTTGCAAATTAACAATTGATAACCATGGGACCACATTGAATATACCTTTCAAACCGTCTATCTGATCTAAGTTAAAGCTTCAGAAATCCTTTCCTTATCGATGCTTAGTTTGAGTATCAAAAAATTGGTACCAAGGTGTGATGTCACTCAGAATAGCAGATCAGATGGTCATTCAACACCAGGGACGGACGTAGGGGGGGGGATGGGGGGATACATCCCTCCCCCACCAGACCAAAATTTATATATTTTTACATGTTAATTTTATCAGCGCGCAGTCGCGTCATGTCGCGAATAATGCATTCTGCGACGCGATAGCTCGATAGACCCCCCCACCGGAATTTTCTGGATCCCCCCCTGTTCAACACCACAATACTTGGAATATGTTCTACATATTTCGAAGAAGTTCGACCAATTGAAAAGTTCTGGTTAAATTTTTTCATATAAATTGTACACTTATTCATTACCAATTTGGTTAATTAAATGTTGCATTTGATGTTGCACTTTTAGTTCCAGATCATCAATTCCAGAACAGAGAGTGACAATGGAGGGGCTCAGCTGATGCTGGAGAAACTGCAAAAGGAGCAGACCAGAGTGGAAGCCATGGCTGCTGTGGCTGAGAGGTGCGTTACAGTTCAGTGAATGATCAGAATTTTTTTGATCAGGGATAATATTATGGTCGTTGGGCTATGTTTGCTTGTACTACAGCTTCAAAGGTGGCTTTATATGTCTATAATATGTATTTAGAAAAAATACGTAATCAAATCTAATCAAGACAAGGCACTTCTGAAATAGCCCATCTGAATTGTGTACTTGACATTGACCAAGACAGCAAGAACCATTTTTCATAATATTCTAAATTTTTTAGCTCTGGAATATGAAGACTATTTGCATTTGAAGTTTTATTTGCCTTGCTCTCATCAACTGTTTGCCAAGATGCTGGTCAGCTGGTGGCTTTCAGTGAAACTTCATTCTTAGCAATGCATCATGAAGTCAGAAAATATTGTGGTTTCTTCGTCATAACTGACATAAGCTAGTAATAGTACTAAGGATTCGCTGGAGAAATACAGTAGTGCCACCCTGATCCAATGCAAAAACAAGAGTTATGAGGAATTCATTATTGATTACCCAAACGGTCACAGTCACTTGATCACATGCCTTGGAGTACATAGCTTGCAATTATCTCTTTTATTGCCTGTGGCGGAAAAGCATGAATCAAAAGAAGTACTATGTCCAAGACACTGACCAGGCCTGCAGCTAATCCTTTGTGGTCAGTGCGAGGGCCCAGGCCAAATGGGAAGTCCTGTGTACTCAAGATGTTGGCAAAAAGTTACCTTAGAGTGAAAGCTACTTGAGGATTTCTCAGTCACAAAAAATGAACGCAAAGCAAGTGCTTGAAGATTTCTTGTTGTTTTTCAGGCTGAAAGAAGACCACAAATGGGTCAGGGAGGAAACTGCAGGGGTCATCATGGAGGAGCAGAAGTTCTCTCAGGAGCTGCAGAAGCTCGAACAGGAGGCTGATGACCTTAAAAAGGTACGGTTTAATTCTTATTTACTTATTGATGCAACTGTTTAGAAACCCAACCAATTATCTGATTCATTCCGCTGTCACACATTCATGTTGGTGCCGACCGATATAACTGTTGATTTACTACCTGGAACTTCGCTTTTCTTGTTTGATTTTGTCTAACTGAAACTGAAACAGGAAACCAAAGGCCAATACATTTTTTGGGGCTGCCCAAAAGATGATGACCAAATTGCCCCAAAAAGGCAACATATCACCTATTTTGACCTTTCGACAATTTGCTGTTTATCTCATTGAATAATACACGGTTAATATTCAGGGAGCCAATCTTCCATTTATGATACAATAGTAATTCTTCAATATCTTTGCCTGTGATTAATATCTTACACGTCTCTTTTCCTTTTTTTCAGCAACAAGAAAAGAACACAGTCATCAAAGACCTTGACCCTTTCCACCAGCTTTATGAGCAGAGGAAAGGTAAAGCATTTCTTAACCTCAATATTTGAATATTTGTTTTATAGTGAAGTCACCATGTATTATATGTGCAAAGCACTTCAAAAATCTTTAATTTTTTAGCACTCCTTAAATCTTGCTGCCGTTACATAGTGTTATGATATCGTACATTTTGTCAGATAACCCAAAGAGGATGAAATATGTTGTAATTTTTCAGCTTCATTTTTAAAGTTTGTTTGAATTGTTCACTGTTCAGTGTCTAATGCATTATTATTTTTGCTGCAGAGGAGAAGCAAACGGGTCAGCGTTTACCGAGCAAGGATTACGAGATTCACATTCCCCAGCAGTTCGATCCGTTCGATGCTGATAACCTCCAGGTGGCCCCTCAGTCGGGGGAGAACATTTTCTTGGAGTCCACACTAAACGAAGAGGACATTTGGGCCGGAGCTAAACTAAACAATTTAGACGCCCTTACATGTAAATTTGATGATGACTTTGTGACTATTTGGAATCGTATGGATTTAGAGGATAATGCAAAATCAAATAGTAATCTGAGCAAAGGACTTTCGCGGACAGAAAGTGGAGGAAGTCTGGACAGTCTCTTCGAGGGCTTTGACCCCGTCTTCAAAACTGTGGCTGGTGAGTTTTCCTTTTTATTTAAGAAATTGATCAGTTTTATTACCTTGGCAGGTCTGTCATCAATGTGTGTGTAAGCGGGTAGGATATAGAATAATTTTAGAAGTCCCCGCCTTGGTTTTTAACAAATCATTTTCTGATTTGCGACACTCAGTTCCTAATATGATAATGATAAATATATATAATATTTTCCTAATATTATATATTTATAATCTTTTCAGTGTTAGCCAATAGCCAGTCATTCAACATAACCAGTTTAGCATAAAACTACACCAAAGGCATACATGTGCAACACAAAAATAACTAATAAAAATTATGCAAGGCGGACTTACGTCCAATGACTGGCTGATGCTGAAAACTGAAATGAGCTTCCTGGTCATATGATTGAGCTATGTACAATATTTATTCTATTGTGTAATACTATACATGTGTACCTGTGAGTTTAATATGTAATGGTTATTGCATGGGGTGTTTAAATATAGAATACTGTGAAGTCAGACTGTTCCTGCTCGATTTCATCTCTTCACAGCTCTTCACCTATATGTTAAATGAGATAAAAGTCTGCACATGGCTTTATTAGACTTCAATTTCACAACTGCTTGGTCATGCAGTTCAGCTTTACCTGTGAAGGTCAAATTAGGTGCACCAAGTGCTTTCTATTATTGAGTGCATTCAAGTAGAAAGAGAATTACTTCCCCCTTTGGATGTTATCATATAATTTCCCATGTTTGATTTAGCTTAGTGCTTTTCTATGGAAAGCATGGTCTCATACCTTTACAACTTCTTACAATACAGATTGTACTTTCCAACTACATTGTAGCATAGTTCAGGTATTCTGGTTATATTGTTGGTTATGGCATAGTGCAGGTATTCTTGTTATATTGTTGGTAATTATTTTCACAATTGCCCCAAAAATGATCCATACCTAGAATAACACAGAAAGTACAACAATAGTATTGTACTAAAATGTTTAATCTTTCCAGATTTATTGCAGTACATTTCTTTCATTTAATAGGCCCATGACGTCTATTCATAGGAATGCAAATGTCTTGGGCAGTTGTGCAAGAATTACATGTAATTATCAATACTTTCATGTTGTTTTAATAAGATCATGGCCCAGTGAGAAGAAAAAGGTTCATGCCAAATTGTATTCACAAATCCCTTATTGCGCATTTAGTGTGTCAAGTGCTTGGACTGTTTGCATACTATGCCATTATAAGTTTCAAGTTGAGTAGCATTCCAGTTGATTGTTATTTGGTCGGAATAATCCTCATGTGAATTGCAAGGGCACTGGCCATGACATCATTTTGCGGACAGACTAATCTCTAAGTCTTTAATGTGACCACGACCGAGATTGTTATCTCTTCACTCAGCTCCCAAAGTGTTTGCTCAGAGGCTGCTCAGAGGCTGGAGTTGTTACAAACAGTCAAAGACACAGCAGGGGCAGTTTGGATGGGATAACTCATGCAGCATTGAGACCCTGGAATATTCTGTACTGATTTGATATCATCTTATTTCGACTGATTTGGTTATTAAAGCAGCATGAGTGATCCACCAAGCCAGCATGGTTTGTCTTCTTTTTTCCTATCTATTGTGATTCTTGAAAATGTGATAAACCTCGTTGTTCCACCCTTGATGGTACTGAATGGAAATGGTGATTTGTGGTTTGAGTTGTGACCCGAAATGTCTTTGCATCATAATGGGTTCCAGTGTTTGGCTATATATAAGATGACTCCCAGGGAATCAAGTTTGGGCACTCTAAGAAAGCACTGTTGCTCCTTGGTTTTGTTATTCCATGTGGGAAGTTAAGAATGTTTTGCTTGAAGCCTTTAACAGAGCAAACCGGATGGGCTGTGATGCCCTCTTGAATGTAATAAATTAACTGTGATGAGATGCACATTTTCTCAATGTTGAGTCCATTGTACCTTGCAGGCTCACAAGTACATAAAATTGACACTTCTCATGTTCGGTCCAACAAAAATATGAAAAAGATGAAAGCAGAAAACCCCGTTTTCTTCAACTTTGACCTTCTACCCCTCAGGTGCATTGGTTGTCAGTCAGGGTGACATCTTTCACATTGTCCGAAGTGCCTTTTTCCTATTTTGGAATTTTAAGCTTAAAAGTCTTATTTTCCTTTTTCAGTGCCACAGGAAGAGGATGACTTGTGGTGCCACCTTCCGGCTGAGGAGTTGGAGGAGGTCAATGAGACTGTGCAGCGTCTGGTCAACAAACTGACCTTGACAAACGAACAGGTCGATGCCCTCAGACATGAAGGCCCTCAGCTCATCTTTGTGAGTATCTAAACGACTTTCCACTTCTTTTCAAAATCTCACTCAAGTGTCACAATTTCAAAACTTCACCTCAAGCATTTGGCCCCAAATGACCTCTAAATAGTATTTAGGACCCTACAGCTATTTATCATCACCATCAAAACATATTGGAAATTTGAGACTTATATTCCCCTGGGCTTGATGATCTCTACACAATTTATTGCAGGCTACAACCATGAAGACTATTGTGAAATTTGGTGCAATGTTACATGACTATTTTATTCACAAAATGTATTCAATAGCACATTTCAGCGATTTAACCATCACCTGATGTATTTACTGCATCTATACTTTGAGTTAACTATTAATCATTGTTAGCAGAAGGTCAGCTGTCACATATATCAATATCTGGCCTTCTTTGGCACCTGTAATGACATACCAGCTTAAATTGAGTGGTGGAGTTGTTTATGTATGTCCACTTCGGATACATTCATCAATCAAGACATTTCTTATCCCAGAGTAACAGAGCTAATCTTAGTAAACAAGAATGTTGTGACTAATGCATGTCTAAATGTGTCCTTTTTGGAATCACAGTTCTTTTCCTGATCTGCATTATACGGTGTAATTGCTTGGACTTTTTATTGGAGATCGTGGTCATTTTTGTCGCATAGTTTCATTTGAGATTCCAGCAGTGTTTTTAAAATGTTTAATTTGGGGTGGCTGCACAGTTTCGTTTGGGGTGATAACTTTAATTTGGTATGGTAACATATTTTCAATTTGGTATTTCACCAGTTCACTTGGGTTGGTAGCACTGTTTCATCAGGGAATCAAGCAGTATATCATGTTGGATGGTAGCTGAGTTGAATTTAGGATGGTAGCAAGGTTTAATTTGGGATAATGACGGTTTCATTTGAGATGATAGCAATATAGCCTTATGGATGGCAACACAGTGTTGCGGTTCTTTTGGGACAGTTGTACTGTTTCATCAGGGATTCAAGCAGTGTTTCACTTGGGATTATAATGCCATTTCATGTTGGGATGATAGCACCATTTCATGTTGGGATTCTAGCAGTGCATCATATTGGATGGTAGCACAGTTTCATTTGGGGTGGTAGCACAGTTTCAACCGGGATATGAACACCATTTCGTCTGGGGTGGTAGCACAGTTTAATTTAGAATGTCGCCTTAGTTTCATTTGGGAAGAGTAGTGTTGTTTCATTTTAGGATTGTAGGCTTGTAGCACTGTGTCTTCTTCGATGGTAGCACATTGTCGTTTTGTGATATGCTCATAGTTTTATTTGGAATTTTAGCACCATTAATGTATGTACGCTGTTCTTCTATGGATAGTACAATTTCGCTTTTAGTTGTAGCACAGTTTTATTTTGGATGTCAACGTTGATTTGGGATAGTAGCTACATTTAAGGTCCCGTGTGCACTGTTTCATTTGGAAAGGTAGCACAGTTTGATTTTGATTATAGCACAGTTTAAGGTGGTTTTCCAGCAGTGATTCATCTTGGGTAATAGCACAGATAAAATTTTGATGTTAGCACTTTTTTTATTGGAATGATAGTTTCACACAATTATTCCATGAATAGCACAATTTCATTTGGATTCTAGCATCATTTCATTCCAGACAGTAGCACTGTTTCATTTCAGAAGATTCTGCGCTGTTGCATTTGGGATGGTTGCGCTGTTGCTTCTGAGATGGTGGCAATGTTTCATCTGCAATTCGAATAGTGACGACGAATAACTTTTAAGAATTTCAGCATGCAGAATTTCTTTTCTAATGGTAACACAGTTTCAGTTTGGACTCTAGCATCATATCATTTGGGATGGCATCGCTGCATGTTTTATTATGAGTGATAGCTCAGCAGTTTACAGGATTGTGCATATTTTCATGTGGCATTTCAAAGTTTCATTCTGGATGATAACAGAAGTTCATTTGGGTTACAGAACAGTTTGAGATTTAGTAGGCATACATTACATTTGGGGATGAATGAAGCACTATCTGTTAAAAAGAGAGCAGTGTTTCATTTGGGGTGGTAGTGCAGTTTCATTTGGGGTGGTAGTGCATTTGGGGTGGTAGTGCAGTTTCATTTGGGATGGTAGTGCAGTTTCATTTGGGGTGGTAGTGCAGTTTCATTTGGGGTGGTAGTGCAGTTTCATTTGGGGTGGTAGTGCAGTTTCATTTAGGATGGTAGTGCAGTTTCATTTGGGGTGGTAGTGCAGTTTCATTTAGGATGGTAGTGCAGTTTCATTTGGGGTGGTAGTGCAGTTTCATTTAGGATGGTAGTGCAGTTTCATTTGGGGTGGTAGTGCAGTTTCGTTAGGGTGGTAGTGCAGTTTCATTTGGGGTGGTAGTGCAGTTTCATTTGGGGTGGTAGTGCAGTTTCATTTGGGGTGGTAGCACAGTTTCATTTGGGGTGGTAGTGCAGTTTCATTAGGGGTGGTAGTGCAGTTTCATTTGGGGTGGTAGTGCAGTTTCATTTGGGGTGGTAGTGCAGTTTCATTTGGGGTGGTAGTGCAGTTTCATTTGGGGTGGTAGTGCAGTTTCATTTAGGATGGTCTTGAAGTAACTAGCACAGGAGGCGCAAGCAATAGTTTTATGATGTTCCATGTTCGTCACTATGAGGTCCTAATGACCACATGACCCACCCATTCTCTCTCATCTTTCCCTTTGTTCTTCTCAAGAATTTTACCCCTATTAAGAAAAGTGTCCATGAAATTCATATCTGAGAGGAGTTTTAATTTCAACTTTTATGCTAATTTAAAGCATAAGTTTTACTTTTGAAGACAATATTGTACAATGTATACTTATAACACCTTAAAATGATCCCATTCACAAATTTTCGTGGTGCTGATATGATTCTAAATGAAGTTTTTATGGGACTTAATCAGGACGAAATTTGCGCCAAAATAGCAAGTTTTTAACTGGATTTTTAGGTCTTTGGAACATTTTGGAACAAAATAAAATTTAGGGTATGTTTAAGATGACATTGAGACCAGATAGTATGCCAAGTGTCATAACTGCCAAATGTGGGGAAATTGGTCAAATTTGATGATTAAGATGTCATGTTTTTTCATTTTTAAAATATAAGTGTTGATGTAACTTTTTGAAAAATGGTCATATTTTACTGGAAAAAAGACAGTATTGGTTTATATTTTAAAATACACAAAGTAATGGTAAAAATTTTGATCAAAATTTGTGCCTCAAAAAGTTAGATCCTCATGTGGGTTGGGGGTTTCCAGAGATCAGCAATTAGAGGGGTGCAGCTTAATGAGGGCTAGAGCGACATACATGGTACATCAAAGAGGAGCTGCTCTCCAGGGGTCCTGGGCTAAATATGATACCATTTTCAGCTATTAAGTCATAAAAATTAGTGGTGTCATATCTCAGTTAATGATGTTTCTTCTCCTGTGCTAGTTACTTCAAGGGATGGTAGTGCAGTTTCATTTGGGGTGGTAGTGCAGTTTCATTTGGGGTGGTAGTGCAGTTTCATTTGGGGTGGTAGTGCAGTTTCATTTGGGGTGGTAGTGTAGTTTCATTTGGGTTGATAGTGCAGTTTCATTTAGGGTGGTAGTGCAGTTTCATTTTGGGGTGGTAGTGCAGTTTCATTTGGGGTGGTAGTGCAGTTTCATTTGGGGTGGTAGTGCAGTTTCATTTGGGATGGTAGTGCAGTTTCATTTGGGGTGGTAGTGCAGTTTCATTTGGGGTGGTAGTGCAGTTTCATTTGGGGTGGTAGTGCAGTTTCATTTTGGGTGGAAGTGCAGTTTCATTTGGGGTGGTAGTGCAGTTTCTTTTGGGGTGGTACTGCAGTTTCATTTAGGATGGAAGTGTAGTTTCATTTGGGGTGCTAGTGCAGTTTCATTTTGGGTGGTAGTGCAGTTTCATTTGGGGTGGTAGTGCAGTTTCATTTGGGGTGGTAATGCAGTTTCATTTGGGGTGGTAGTGCAGTTTCATTTGGGATGGTAGTGCAGTTTCATTTGGGGTGGTAGTGCAGTTTCATTTGGGGTGGTAGTGCAGTTTCATTTGGGGTGGTAGTGCAGTTTCATTTAGGGTGGTAGTGTAGTTTCATTTGGGGTGCTAGTGCAGTTTCATTTGGGGTGGTAGTTTCATTTGGGGTGGTAGTGCTGTTTCATTTGGGGTGGTACTGCAGTTTCATTTAGGATGGTAGTGATGTTTCATTTGGGATGGTGGTGATGTTCATTCAGTAGAGCAGTTTTTTTTCACGAAAGGTCACATGCAGTGGCTGTTTATTTCGAGACACAAACATTGGCTCATGATAATTTCTCTTTAACTTTTGGGACGTTGAACTCTGTCAATTCATGGTTGTTGTGAAAGACTGTCATTATGCAGTTCACACAAGGTGGCCTGCAATGTGCCTGTGCCATTTGACAACGTCCCCTAGTGGAAATAGTTTCCTGGCCTCTGCTTTTCATGAGCTTTAATGATCACTTGTGGGGATTACCACTAACTTTCCGACCATTAAATCTAGACATTATGTACATATATAATTTGTTTCAATTAAATGCTTCTATGCGAATTATTGATTTGTCTGGTCAGCTACCATAACATTTTAGTTGCATTAATATGACTTTTGTAAGTTGAAATAGTTTCTCTGACCTCCAGTGTAATTTTACTTTTTGTATTTCACACTGCTCGACCATCCCTGGTAGCTGGTTTTGTTGTGACCTGCTGCAGGTGTTGGTAATATGTTTGGTCATTTACTTTTCTTTGTGTGCATAAATTGACAAATTATGCAACCATTTCAACACTGCTGAAAACAGTGTTTGTTGCACAGTTTTTGTAATTAGAAGGGCATGATTGTATTGTAAAGAATTTTAGTGCAACATAACATACTGTTATTAGTGTGTTGGGAGTGAAATATACCTAATTGTGCTTTACTGTGTTAAAGCGGTGTCACTGGTGGCGTGCATTAGGCCTATCTCATATTGTACTGGATGGAAGTTTATGGACCCGTGCATTTGTGGAGCTTGACTCCTTATATACATGTAATGTAATGGAGATTGGCGTCGAAGTGGCAGTTGTAACTGACATTTTGGGCACTAAATTTGTTTGTATCTGGGGCATAGTAGTGGGCATCGATGCTTAACTGGTAACTGCAGGTATTTGGTCTGATTGTAACTGTAACATGGCCAAGTAATTGAGATTGTAAGCACTGCGGACTAATTGCCTGCACATATCATATCCGGCTGCAGCTTTTGCAATGAATTTCTGCTGTTCAGCTCCTTGTTTCGGTGTTATTGGGGATTCTGGTCCTAGCACTCCAGGTATAAGTCCTATATTTGGCCTACAGTTAACCCATAGACTTGAGGCATTGGCCTACTGCAGGTATAGACTAGGTGCAGGTCGCCTGCCATGTCTCCTGCCATGTCGCCTGCAGAGACCCAATGAGTGATCAAGGGGCATGAAGAGATGCGAGAGGCAAGTGGAGCGTGAATGGTCGTTCCGGCTGAGTGCACGTGGAAGTGGCCCTGCTGCTCAGAATGCAGGTCTCAGGTGCAAGGCAACCGACCTGCTCCACTGGAAGGGATCATGCTGGCTAGATCTCTGTCTATCGACCTCCACACAACTGACTCAACTGACTTACACCAGCAAATCTTTGCCAATCTACACACCATTCACTAAATCATTGGAATTTACCTGGATCAGTGGACTCCATTGAAAGCCCTGCCTTATGCTTCTTGGCTCACAATGTGATCTGGTGCCATGCTGACCTGGGAACTGCAGTTCTGTAAGTAGCTCGAGTAGCTCGATTACCTCTGTTGCATTTGTTACAATTTTTGGCGTTTTATAAACATTTACAACGCAAAGAGTGCTATATTATGTGCCAGTCATGCTGGTGGTATATGCTCTTTTGTGACTGTGCTTTGGTTGCTTCAGTGTGAAGCTAAAAAGTCAGTCACCTGAGTCAATTAGCATTTCCATGAAGCTTTCAAAGTCTTCTTAAGCCAGTTAAGGTGCAAAAAGTGGACAATCTGCTTAAACTCGTGAAATCTGACACTTTGTGCTTTTAAGGTGACTTACAGAAAGCACGTGGATGTTTTAATTAGACTATAAATAAACAATTGGTATGTTGTGTGTGAGATAAGCTTCATCTCCTTCTGACTTAGGGTCTGCCTTTTCCATCCACCATATTCTTCTAAGGTTTTGAATATTTCATAAAATGCAGATGCACGTTTCGTGTTGTGCTGGGGACTTTGCATTTTCTTGGAACAATCAGAATGTGTGTGAACTTTTTTTTAAACTGAAATCTTTTTTCAACTCCACCCTTGTAATGTGTGATGCACCTGTGTGTATTGTGATGAAAGCATGACGTGACTAACTATAATAATGCTTCACAATACCATGAGACCATGCTTGGACATAATGCTCGACAAATGTAAACAATTGTTGGGCACTGTGCCTTGGTAATGACTTTTAAACTACTTTTGACAATATAGAACTGACACAAGTCTGCCCCTGTTGAACATGGTGCTACAACTGAAGTTCTATGCTATGAGAAGAAACTATTTATATGGAAATTTTACTTAATTGCTAGTGAGTTCTAATTATGATATGTCACACTATTAGCTACATTCCCAGAGTGGAGTATTTTTTGCATGTGACATGCTGAGCATGTAAGAGAATGTTTACTTTCACAGTTTGTTAATGTAAACAGCATTATGATCGTGTAGGGGAAATGAAAATTACACACGTGAGTGAAGTTCATTAGTATTCAAATGGAAGAAAGGGTGGTGGCAGCATGTAAGTAGGGAAATTAGCATGTCGTGTGAATGGTTTTAATTAATTATTCACTAATTGAATCTTCGGAGTATTAGGAGTAGTCTTGTGTGTGCTTCTCTGCGGTTTGTGTGGGACGAAGGTCAGACCAAGTTGGATTTCAAAGAAAGGAATACCTGAAACAGTGGGATCAAAGGAGGAAGATCTGTAGCTGCAACCACCCCATCAGGTCGTCATTATTAAGTTTGCGAAATGATCTTCAGATGCAGAGGCTGTGTTTGCTGGTTGCCTTGGCGACCACATTTTGCAGCTGAGCAATAGTCCTCGGTTCAGCTGTTGCCAGTGAATTTGCCCAGGCATCGATCTGGCTGCTGGGAACACCATGCATGTCCTACTTGGGATTTTGAAGTACGTGAACCAAGTTTGTTTACTTTATGATGGGACAAAGAACATTTGAAGCAGCTCTCTAACTTCAGGTAAGGATCTGTGTTTTGGCTGAGGGATCGCATTGTAATCATGTATTGGTTTCATTCCATTGAAACTGCAGCTCCACCAACCACTACACTCGTTATACCACAGTGTAGTTACAGCTAGATTATCGGAGGTCATGATAACGCAGACCATGTGTGTTTTTACTCACAGTTGTTTAGACCAAATGCAGAAAGAGATTGCCTGCTTTTGTCTTGATTGTCACTTCACTTTCTACTGAGTTACCATCAGGCCATGTAGGTGAGTTGTCTTTCTTCGTGGTGATTTAGAAGCTGTTCGTCTTATTGTGATGTACATATATTTTAAATCAGTTTGATAGCTCCATAAACTTTACAATCTCCCGATTGATTTATGACACAACTTGCTGTGTGCTTTGTGAGAGCACTCTATGCTGCAGGAGTGGACTAAAACAGTCTAGACACAAAAGATGAATTCGTTTTGTGAACATTTGTTGCTGCATAAGCAATAGCCAAAGGATGGTAGTCAAATATAGGAGTAGAAAGTTGTTGTTAGACCAAAGCACACTTGCTGGGTGGTCTTCTCCTCATCTGCAAATGTTGTTGTTTGGTGTAAATGACTTTTGTTATTGGTTTGCACACAATGTTGTGTTTTGTAAACAGAAGGTTGTGGGTCTATTAGTGACACGAGGATTCATCAAAGAGTCACATGTCCCCCTCAAGTTGGCTCAACCTGTTGATGCAATATATCAAGAAGCAGAATTCAAAGGATTTTTGGGGTACGACTTTCATGAACCCATATATTTCTCCTGAGGGGGCGATTCAAGATCTTAGATATAGAGATAGATGCAACTGTAGAATTAAGAGAATGTGAGCTCTCCTTCTGCTCCAGTTGTTGAAGAGGCCAACCTGAGTCCCCCTGAGTCAAGGAGAGTCAATTGGAAATGCAGAGGAGCATGACCTTTTCTTTGGGCTGGCCATGAAACTTCATCTGTTTGTTTCCTTTAACTATAAAGAAGCCCACCACCCCATATTCATACAGGAGACACAGTTCTGGCTTTGTTGCTTTCCAGACTGAGACACATGTAACTTTATTCTTCTTTTCTCTCATTGAAACTCAAATGCCAAAAACACAAGAGTGGTCAGCCTAGACTGCTTAGAAAAAATATGTCGGAATGCAGCTTGGCTCAGACTTAAGGGTCATCTTTTTCAGTTTTAAGTTGGCACTGCCAGTGTGTGTTATGATTCATTCTCTTTAGAAAAGTGTTTATGACAACCCCAGGAATGCACCACATTGCAATACTCTTTGCTATTAACAAGGGGCGTCATATTGCACAGAATGAGGGCAATGCATGCATTGTGAGCAAAGCCCAAAATTATCTTAAATTAGTTGAAAAAGGTTTTAAAACTCACGCATAACCTTGTTATTGAGACCCCACAAATACCTAAAAGGCCTTCATGGCGTTCGTCCCACTTGCTTGCCAAAAGACCAAGTCTGCAAATTTTTTCAATTTTGTATTGAACATGAGACCATATCCTGTATCTTTTTATGAGGCATTCAGACACTACAAAACATTAATATCAACCTAATGTACCAATGTACAAGTGCACTAAATTAGCATGGGGTATATACCTGTATCTAGTTGTATATTGATTTGATAGTTTTATGAGTTCAATTAGTATAATCATGCTAGTCAATGGAGTTTTGCAGCAATACATTATTTTAATATGTAATGGGCAATTAGAATCAATAGGAAAGCAGTGTGTAACAGCATCGATTGGCCCATCACTCAGCCCCAGAGGTTGCCATGGTATTCAGTAATGTTTGCCTCAGTTTTTTTCATGGCTTGAAGGTGTGTACTGCTGGGGAGGATGAAAGGAAATCTTGTCAAGTTAGATTTACTAGTGCCTTGAACAGGATAGTTGTAACCTCGCATTACTGTGTAAAAAAAACATAGAAAGAAGAAAAATACCAACGTACATGCTTTAGGTGACTACTTCTGACACCATGGATACTATCATGTATGTCATTATTGTCATTATATCAATTGGGATGTTGGCAAACAAAGAGAGTTAGAAGATACTGGAGGGGAAATTGACTCCATAGAGCAAGGGTGACACTTCATGGCCATAGAGTTGCTTGAAATTGCAGCCAAGTATCGGTGGGTGAGATTTCTCTGTGGGTTGTTGGTCTTCAGGATCACAAGTGGCCTGCAACCCATGCATAACATTTTACAACAGACTAGGGTGGTATGAAATATTACATGACAGCGAAGGTTGAACTTGAAACTTGTGGCAATTACTGGGTATTTAGAGCATGATGGGCATGGTGACACATCACAAGGGAGCCCTGCAAGGTCCTCAGGTTTGGCGTGAAGAAGAATTCGGCATTAGTTTCAAACTTTGGATGTTTGTGCTTTTCTTGCAAAAACTATGTCACCTTCTTTTTTTTCAAAGATGTTGTGTGCATTGCGTGAAAGTAAATTGACTTTCTTTTGAACGTGATAGAGTATATCCCACTCCTATCCCTCATAGACCGCATCATAGTACATGTTCATGCCAAGTTCATAATTTAAGTGAGGATAACACAGATTTACCAGTCTGCACCAGGTCATGTATTTACCTTTTCAGTCCTGAAACCTAATCATTTTCTGAGTAGCTCTTTTGAAATTTAATTGCCCTTCGTGTAATTACCTGGTGTTGGTTATAAGTCTTCTGCAGCACATTCAGATGACCTGTGCCAAAAAATAATGAGGGAGAAAAATGTATTTGATGACCTCATTAGACTGTGATCACAGAAACGCAATGTGTGCAGCAGCACCTAGGAAACTTTATATGCTATTGTTTTACTGCTGGTGTTTTTCGTAATGATCAGGAGTTAATAGCTGTGCAAAAGAGTCGTGATTTCCTGGCTGCTGGCAGTGGTGATGTTCAGGTCATTAATTGGTGGGTGATCAGGCAAAATGCTTGCTCCCAATGTGCCATAAATTGTTGTCTGACACTCTGGATCACTTTTATGGCTCTCTGATCAACCGAGGGAGGCTGGAATGCTACATGTGGCAGCAGACAATTAAAAGTTGCTAGGAATTGATGATGTTAGCATGGCTCATTACAGCACAATGGGATTAGCGTGACGAATCGGTGACATTGTTAATTAATCGTAAGAGGGCGGGGTAGCATGGATATCCTACACTGTGTCCCTTTTGTGCAGTTTGGATATGTGCTTTTACTTAAGAGGGTGAGTTGAGAGTTCATTTGATTGGTTGATCCTGATTTGGGAGCACCTGCCTGGCATCCAACAGTCTCAACATGGTGCACACCAAAGTACTCTCATGGCTTTCTAACTTGGTAATCTCTTTGGATTTGAGTTTATCACCTACTTTTCATATGGAGCCTTTTTGCTACTACTCTTTCCGGTTAGATGTAATAATGCATTATGCACATTGTCATTCTGTTGGAACCTAGCTTGAACATGTATACCCCTGGAATTTGATTTGAAGGTGTTGCAACAAAAACGTTCTAGTGGATATACTTGGGATATAATTATTGTATATCTGTTTGCTGGAATACAGTTGTATAGTTACTTTGTTATTTTCCTTTTTTGACACATGTTGAGTATTTGAAGGCCTCTTCTCCTCGTTAGATGAAGAAGAGACAAGGAGACTCTCATATGTTCATATAAACAGTTTGTGCATATAACATGTGACCAGATATGATGTATCACAATATTACAAAATCAACTCTCTTTTTTACCTTTCACAAACTGCCGCGGGTTGTGATGATCATTTTCCAATATGTTTTCCGAATTTGCATATTCAGGTCACTTGGTATTGACATTTTTTGAGGTAATACACAGAATACAGCCAGCACTGACAAAGCTCAAGTGAGCAGTTGTAATGGTGTTTTCAATTCTAATCCTGTGATACAAACCACAAAACACAGCTTTGGTGTGAATGCTTGTGTAACCGTTTTTGGGTAAAGCATTGCTCAGATTGAAGGTGTTTCTCAAATTAGATACTTCTCATTTGGGCTTCTGAGGTTTGACAATTGAAAAGACTTTTCTACATGTATAGTTCTCTACTTATCCAAACCTTAGTTCTGGATTATACTTTATGACTGGTTTGTATGTATATTTGATGCTTGACATGTTTATCACTCAGGCCAAGCATATATACAAATGGGTGTATTTTTGAAACGAAATTAATGGAGCTCTTTAATGATCATCTGTTTCAATATTTGCACAGTTAATACAACAGTTAATACGACAGATGCACCTTGCTCTGATATGAATATTTCTATGGAAATGAAAAAGCGTCAATAATTTAAGTATAAAACTGCATTTTAGCCATTTTCATGTATTCTTGGTAATTTGTGTTGATCTTGAACGTAATTAATATACGGTAATTTTCAAGTGGTTTGTGATGCAGAATATTTGTGTATCTCCAAAACATTACAGACTATTTTTGTATATCCAAAACATTACAGAATATTTTTGTATCTCCAAAACATTACAGACTATTTTTGTATCTCCAAAACATAACTGAATATTTTTGTGTCCTCTCAACCTTAATAAGTTTTGTTTTGCCAACTTTTCTGACATTTTGTGTTGTCTTTCCAGAGAGAAGAGGGTGATGATTCCGTAGACCCTACCTTGTGTTCCGTTGTCTCCTCTGAGCGCCATCTTGTGTCTCCTCCTACGTTAGAGATCATCCAAGAGAAGGTCACAGGTCAAGGTCAGTCACGTGACCTTGGCATCTCAGAGGTCAAGTACTCAACTAGTGAAGCATCTTCTCCGCGAAGCACTCGTAGCACGACTTGCACAAGCGAAGCCAAAGATCCCGACTCCAGCAGCACAGACGGATACAACACTGACTCGCTCAAAAGGAACGACTCTTCGCCAAATCAAAAGTTACCCAAGAAAGACTCAATATGTGATGAAATCACTGCTGATAGTATCAAAAACTCTTTTTCCAAAGAATCTCACAGTGTCAAATCAAAGAGAGGAAACTCAGCTCAGAGACCTGGATTAACCAGAGCGGCAAATGTTTTCTCTGACGATGAACTCGAAGGTCAGCCGGTCGCTCCTCCTCGAAGGAAGTCTTCTCGGTCAAAAGGTGAGGAAAGTTACGAGATATTTCTCTTGTAAATGCTGACTTTTATTAGAAGTCCTTGTAAAAATGATGTGCAATTTATCCAAGAAGTATGTGTCAATGCTCTCGTACATTTTGCTATTCAGAACAATGGTATGAGCAGTAACTTTATTTAGATATGTTATAGAGTGGTACCTGGCTCATAAGAGACCTAAAAGTTATTATAAAATTTCATGAATATGAAAATTGTTTGCAGGATCGTTAGACTCAACACCAGTTTCTTCACCTTATGCCACTCCCTCTGGCTCGCCTACCAAAGGCCATCGTACTCCTGTTACTTCTCCCATAACTTCACCCTCAAGAACTCCAGTATCATCTCCGACACGGAGGAGCACCAAGCGTTCGCCTGCTCCTCCGCCTCCTTCTGGAGTTTCCCCTCGACGACCTGTCTCATTGCCCCCTGAATCTCTCCTTCCCTCGGCGACATCGCCCAGCCCCGTTGCACCCCCACGACGCAAACACTCGCGACAGCAGAGTTTCGAATCTCAAGAAAAACAGCTCGAAGAAAACTCCGAAATGGATGCCGAGTCACGGAGAGATGAACTGGAACGATTGCGTGCCAGGTTCTTCGGTAAAGGCAGTGGAGATCGCAGGCCTGCTCCTCCGCCCCCTGGCAGTCCACCCCAGGCTAGCACTGTGGTGCCTATCACAGCCAAAGACAATCAGCCTGAAGCAGGCATTCACATATCTAGTGTCAGAATAGGCGATGATCCAGAACCTGAAATTAGGTCTGAAATCAGACCGTCTAAAGTGGAGCCTATTCATGTTCACACTGACTTTGCCTCAGACTTTAAGATGGCTTCCCAAGCAAACAGAGAGGCATTTTCATCCTCTCTATCATCTCCCATAGCCTCTGTTCCTCTTTCGTCCCCCTCTACATCCTCATCCAAAAATCTTCGTGATACCATGCGATCGCAGGAACCCGGCAGTCCTGAAAAGAGCAGTCCGAGGAAAGCCATTGCTCCCAGAGCCCCCAGACCATCTCGCCTTAATACAGGGGCAAACAGTGGAGGTTCGCACGACTCAGTAAGTTCACCAGAGACTCTCAGTCCACAGGAACCTCTAAGCCCTCGATCGCAGATCAAACCAAGAGCTCCACGGAGCAAACAAAAGTTGAATTCAAAGCCACCAGATGGGAACAGCCCTTATAGTTCTCCTGGACTTATGAGTCCAACAGACTCTCTCAGCCCAACTGGACCTCTTAGTCCAACCAGACCTCTGAGTCCTGAGGCTGGTTCACAAAAAGATGTCCTATCTGCAACCAGGATGAACAGAAGTATAGTTGACCTTGACAGACGCATTGAGAAACTAGTGATGAATAAGTCATTACACAGAGGTCCTGCAAGTCCAACCTCTCCTCAGCCAAGGGAGGGGGAACCCAGTGACGAACCTCAACTCAACTCCCATTCAGCTATCATTGATACCTCAACTGGACTGCCAGTGCATCCAAAAGCCAAATCTACTCCTCTGCCAACCCAGGGTGAGTGGGACTTCTCAGATTTTAATTGAATTCTTCATAATTGTTTCATCTCTCCATTTTACAGTACACAACTTCAATTTAACTTGATTTCTCTTGCAGCCTCTGCAACTGCTCCATCCAGGGTAGTTCTGGACCTCGACTCTCACCAGTTTGTGCCTAACATCCACAGCCACAATGTGGATTCCCAGCCGAAGATGACAGCTGAGGAAGAGTACATCGTCTCCAGGAGAGATACAGGTAAGAGCTTCTCCAGATTAAGGACACTGCATGCTGTAGTTTTTGATTGTATAATAGTGCTGTAAGTTGGGCATGGCCTCTCTTTTAAGTTCTGTGCTAGTCTGTAGTTATAAGAATAAGTTAAGTTTGAAATCAGCTTGCCCCTGCACTGCGTAATGATTAAGTGTTGATTTAAGTTGCTGCTTTTGATGCCTCTTCAGCTGGAAGCTATGTGACTCACCTCAAGTCCAATGTAACGAGTGGAAGTGACAGTGAGATGTTCTCCATCGATGGAAGTATCTCCAACTACGACGAGACAGACATGGCGGGCATGCCGCGGTCAGAACTGGAAGGTCTCACTGACGACTCGGATTTGTCCGATACCGAAGGAGCTTTCCGGGCAACGTTCTGGCCAAGAAGAAGTGACGATGCTGATGATGAGGATTCAGGAATCAACATGTCATCACACGGAGTTAAGAGTCCGGATTGGAGGGATGAGGACACCCCTTCATCATCACGCAGGGGTTCAGACAGCGACCGATCTCCCCGTTCCACGACAGAAGTCAATCTCAAAATGACAAGGTCGTACTCTCCTGAGATCAAACCTCTTGCAAGGGAGGGTCTCGTACAAGTTTCTCAAGTGCGAAAACTCGAGGCTCACAATTCTACACATTCTATAAATGCTTTCGCTACTCAACCTGGTCAAGGAGTGCATGCCAACACTCATCACATTGCGACTGAGAAACCTCAATCTGATAACAGAGATAGCACGGCCAGTGGTTCAAGAGCGCATCTCCCTGACGCAAGCGGTCAAATGGAACCCAACACTGGACCCATGGATCCTGTGACAGGACTTCGCAAGACGGGGCTCATCACCCCCATGGACAAGGCTTTCAAGTTCATGGAGTCGCCCGAGAAGAAATTCAAAGTGAAGAAAAAGGCCGAGACTGATGAGGATAAGGAGGCTGAGAGGCAGACTCTCATTGACTCCATGAAGATCAGACGGCCCAAAATGGATTCCTGGATGTCGGATAATCCGGTCCCGGTGATTCCTACTGGCAGCAAGACAGAGAGCGAAATCAAGTATGAGGAACGGAAGAAGACCTATCCCTCTCCTGCTCCAAAACCAGTCGATGTTGTTGAGGTCCCACCCAAAGTCATCAAGCCAGTGAAGCCTGGTAAGTTGCTTTCCTTTATTCAGTCCGGCTACCAATGACTTATTATCACAACAATATGAAAATGTCATAATATATTGTTGCTACACAAAACTGTGATCACTTCACAAAATGATATGTCCTAATTTTAAACAATGATACTTTTCAATTCACTAACAAATTTCCTGTTGACCCCTTTTGCTAAGATATATAGATATGTTGTAACTCGAAAATACTCCAATGTTGACGTATTTGAGATTCTTGACCTTTGTAAACATAACCCTACTTCTTCTGTTATCTGTTATCACAGCCAAGTTCTCTGATTTACGTGATATGTATAAATTTATATTTTGTGGTTGTAAATCTGCTTGTCGTCTGATTGTGTGTGAACCTAAGCCAAATCAGATGTTACAAATCAGTGAAATCACTAGTGCTTGTGTGGTTTATATCTTACTCAGAAGGTTTTGGTGATTCTAGCACTCATTCCAACTGTGAAATTTCGCAAATTCTTATAAATTCTTAGAATTGTAGAAAATGTGAATCAGTTTTGCCTGAAATGTTCAGTTTTAGCAAAATTTGTGCAGGCTTGGCGTGGCAGACCACCAATGTCTACCATGATGCCATCTACAGTAACTCTGATCCTGATTTATCAATTTGTCTCTGGAAGCAACTCAAAAGAAGAGACCAGTGACTCGCAACTTACCATGATCGTACTTGTAAATTAATGTAATACCATATCATACACCCATTGGATCTAGAGATGACATATATATGTGTGTATATAGAAATGCAGCCACTGAACACGAGAGGGCGTCCTTTAGTTGTTATTTGCTCACTCACTCTGTTGGATATCTCAATTCACTTGGGAGGACAAGTGGGCACAGGTATTCATTGTGAAGTCAAGTTTGAAATAGTTCACTGAGCACATGACCAAAATTAGCTTAGTTTTCGGCAGTTTTTGCCAGCAAAAAAATCAGGTTTCACCTTATTGGGTTATTTTTCACCTGCCTGAGTTTTGATTGAAGGATTTTGAAGCTGTCCAAGTTTGAAATTGATTAGGTTGATTTGTCGATTGGGTTATTTTGGGATCCATTCTCACAATTTTTGCTGAAAAAGATGTTCGCTGCATGGCAATTGACTCTGTTTTCGTGGACAGAATTTTCATTAGCACGATTGGGGCGCACCTCTGCTTGCTGACATATTGAGTTAATGGAGACTAATGTTTTTCTTCTGAGGTACCCCTACAATACCAACTTTTGACTCAGTAGAGCCATACCTGCGGTTGTGTTATTGCTTTACTATTGTTCAGACAGTTGTCTCGTCCTGGCAAACATTTTCGTCTGACATCCTTTAATTTCATGAGTGAAAGTCAATACAACTTCAACAGATGCTTTGCATTTTAAAAACTTCAAATTGCTCAGATTGTTAAAAGGTCTGAACTATCGATTTTGATTTAACCTGGATTTCATCATCAATTGAGAAAACCCAAGTATGAATTTTAATGGATCAACCTCCATTAGAATAAATATTAAGCAATATTGCTTTATATGAAAGTGGTTAATAATCAATAATGTGTCTCTGGAGCTCACATCTGCACTGTGTGTGCATTTTATAAACAAATACTATCACATTTGATAGGGAGCCATCTCGTTATCATTGGTATCGATTTGATAGGTCAACAATATTTGTGATATTCTGTATATTGAAAGACATTCGATCAGCTTTGTCCTAATTGCTTTTTGCCTGCGTAAGCCACATATATTATATCAAGATTATATATCAAGATTAGTGCTTAGATTAGAGCAGACCTTGGATTTCCATATATTGAGAATGTAGTCCATGTACACCATTCATGGTGTTCTTGTGTCTGGACTTCCAGGCCTTGTCCCTTATCAATGACTTTGCATTATAAATTTTTCTGGGCTCTCCTAATCATTCAATGGCTGTGTTCTGGCAACTGTGGTCAATAATCTGTCTCTGTTCAGTTTATCTCATTGTGTGATATTTTCGTCTGTCTACTTCTTTCTGGAGTGGCTCATGGCTGTCTTTCTATATATATGTCTAATCAAAACATATCTTAACAAAATTTCATATACTAGAATTGATTGTCATCCAAGTTCTATAAAGCAAATAATGTGCTCCAACAATTGAGATAACAGCATTCATAAGACATTCTTGTCATAAACTACCACTTGAATAGAACTGTGTTTAGGCTATGAATGATTTAATTTGGTTGCATAAATCAAGTTGTAAGTGTCTTGCTGCACAGCTTGCTAATGGTACAGAAATATGCACGATGTTGCAATTACATTTTCTGTCACAATAACACAACTTAACTTTCCTTTCAAATGTGTCAGTGAGGTGACAATCAGTGTTATGCTTTACCATTGAATGGATGACTGAATTGGGTTTTCCTCCATGTTTTCTGCACATGTTTAGGTCAAGATTGTAAACAGACCAAGTTCAAAAATAACGTGCAAGCACTTTAACAGCTGCTTGTAGATAGACTTAGTATCTATCTATCTATCTATCTATCTATCTATCTATCTATCTATCTATCTATCTATCTATCTGTCTATCTGTCTACATGTATATATCCTCCCTCCCTCCCCCATCCCTTGTTTCCTTCCCATATTTTCCTTCCTATACTTTCCTTCCTATACTTTCTTTCCTTTTTTCTTCCTTTTTTCCTTCCTTTTTTCTTTCCTTTTTTCCTTCCTTCATTCTCTCTTTGAATCTGCAAAGACTGGATCTGGCTGCTGCTGTTGCTGCTGGTTTCACTGCAGCTGATCATTTGAAACTCCCGCCAAAAACGAACATTTTAGTTTCGTAAATAAAAATTTTAATGTCACAGAAGTTTACCAAAAGTTGATGGAAGCAAGATAAAATTATATTGAGACTGTATGCTAAGTTTCAAGGCGATGGGTGAAATAGTGCGACTGCCTATATGGTCAGAGTCTTAATGAAAATTCCTCCTGTAATACAGGCTGCAAGCAGCTGTAAAAATGATGAACAGAAAAGCAAAACAAGAGAAGTTACAAGCCAAGTGTTTTTGTTGGAAAACTTGCATCATCTGGAGTTCACACTTAGATCGGATTGTGTATTGAAATGTCTGATTTTCTTTGAAGGTTTACTTAGGGATGGGTTCATTGCATTATTACTATCTGCGACATCTGTGTTCAAAAAGTCTTGAAACTTTTTGAGATCACTATTTCTATCTGACTTCGCTCCAAAAACAATTCCTCTTCCAGTTTTCACTCTACTTTTTTTGCTCCACATTGCCTTTTCCAGTCCCGCAGCTCCCATGCCAAGTGCCTGCTGTTCTGTATCAACTTGAATGTGTGCTAGGATGCCATTCAGCCAGCTCCCCCAAGTCCCAAGTGGACACAGTGGAATTAAGGCATTGTTTTGAGTATTGGGTTTGTGTGTGGTGTACTAGTGTACATGTGGTTATTGGATTAGTTACCACAGTCAGGGCAACTCAAATAAGCCACAGACAAAGTCCAATATCGTTCTCATGCAATGGGGAGATTATTCATAGTCCTGATCCAAAAAAGGCAAAAATGTGAGACAAGAGAGAGTAGCAATTGAGTGATGCAGCACATTTGTGGTTGTTTTCATCTGTTCGGCGATTACTACTTGCTTGGTGTGTGATCAGTCTTTGGTCAACCACTGTGGTAGTTGATCTGCAGAGCAACGCGAAACCGTCAGTTTACTCGGGACTTCTCAAAAGTTCTTATATCCACTTCTCAATAGATATCGTATCAGCAGGATTCCGAAAAAGCAGTTTTCCTCTCCCAGCTTGTTGAATCTTATTTTATCCAAGGTTGTCCTTACCACCCCTCAATTTCTCATTTTAACCATCATCAATTCCCACCTCAGGCCTTGAGATTCTGAAATGTTTGATTCAGCCTTTCTAAGCCCTTCTTTAATAGGGATTTTCATCTTTGATGCAAGGAGCACAACTTTGAAGGTCTTTCGATACTCCCAGCAATAAAGCCTGCGAGATATACCAATGGACCTATGGGTTGTATTACTGCGCAGTAACCTGGTTTCCCGGCATCTGTCAGCTTCTTTTTCCAGCTTCATCTTTTCTTTTTCAACTCCACAAGGCTCCGAATTTCCTGCTTGTTGCCTCGAACAACACAGCCGATGCATACATACATACAATTACCAAGGGTGAAGTTTCCTTTTTCAACTTGCTTTCCTAATAGAATTCATAGGCTTCACTGTTGAAATGTCTCAATGGCAGCCATTACAGCTTTTCTATTGCCCAAACTTGGAGAGTTGGCAGCAGCCGCAAGAGATAGCAGTTGGTCCTTGATGGAGGCCAGGGATAGATCTAAATACCTCCCAATGTGTAATTAGATTGCATATTAATTGCCTATTGTGGCCCAGGATACACTCTGCTATCTGGCTCCTCTCTTTTTGGCATTTTGCGCCAGAATTTATGGCATAATATATTGCCAGTCAATAGAAATATTGCTCAGTGTGGCCACAATAATTGCAGCTGGGGTGGTGTGGTAAGGAGACCCACGATTCTGGTGTTCATTGATTTTCTTGGCTTGTCACTCATTCCCTGGAAGACAGAGTGCCATGGTGGGGAGGTCTCTGCCTGGGAGGCTTCATTCTGCTGGCTGTAGCTTGTCCTTTCCCTGCTTGAGTCTTTTTTGGTGCTATGGTGAACCTCGGGGAGAAAAATAGAAATCTATGGAATAAAAACATAGTCTCCTTTGATGTGTATGTGAGTCTCTAAGGGTTAATGGATTCCGTGTGCTCTACTGTACTTGTTTTTTTCCCTCTGAAGCAGCCACAATGATAAGATCTATTGGCTGCTGTGTTTTGTCTCTTGAAATATTTACAAACAAGTATACAAAAGATATGGCGTGTCCCTGAGTTGATGCTGTTTTGCTTCAGTACTGGTCATCCCCTGTGTTATATGATATGCGTGTTGCTCTCCATTGATGATCCAGTAATATTTCTATTGCTGTAACTAATCCCACCAAGGCCTAATGGATAAAGCTGGACCTTGGAGACCGGGGGATCCGCCCATGGCATGATGCTGCAGCCAGCAAGCCTTGTGCATCCACCATGGATCTGCAGTAGATGCTCAGCCTGGATGGGAGAGTGAGATGCTCGGGTCTTCTCACAGTTTCCAGTTAGACCATCTTTAGGTTTATCCATCTCAAACGGTGGTCGTCATCTGATGGTCCGTTCGAAATCAATACAGCGAGCTGACAACACTCCTTCGGATACTTATACTTATCACATTATGTGTTGTTCAACGTTGGACGTCAGAAGTTGCTAACCACAAGCCTTGTGACTGGCTATAGTGACTGTGTAGTGACTATGTACATGTGTGTGTTATGTATATATATGCTACACGACTGACTCTGTTCATATATTGAGCAAAATGCATTTTATCGATGCTCCTCATCTGACTATTGGCCGCATCAGTTGCTGCTGAGCCTGGGATGCCAGTTCTCCTGAGTTGAAAAGACCTTAGCTGCTGATGGCATGATGCTGGACTTGATGCTGTGGGATAGATGCCCTGCTCAGTGCTCACTCCGTATTTCGTGGATATTGTAGCCTATTGATGGCAGAAGTACTTAATCAACAACATGCTGTTTACGTTTATACAGTTATGTATGTACGTATCTATGGTGAGAATAAGGCATCAATATTTCAACCATAATAGTTCATTCACTGCTATCCGGTGACATCTATACATGCTCTATTATAAATACAATTGATGTCAGTCATGGATTAGTTTCATTTGAACATTATTCATCAACATGGATGGTCCTGTGGTCAGCCTTGGAATATGCAATTGAGGAATAGACTCATTTCTGTGAGTCCTGAGCACAGAAGCCTCAGCCCAGAAACCTCAGCCAGGGTGTTTCTGCAGAACCTAATGGAATTAGCCTTGGCAGGTTGAGAATTGAGTTACAAGAATTACAAGAGAAGTCTGGAGCCTGGACAATTTTGTGGAATTAACTTGTTGTGTACATTGTAACTGCAGTTGCCTCCCATTTACTTATTGCTCTTTGCAAGACTCCAGTTTTTAATGGTGGTGTTGAACATGGACTGAGGTATTTGGATTGCATGCATTGTTGGACTGTGAAAGAGTATCCCAGCAATATGTTCAACATGCAGCAAATTGAGCCGGGGAAGTTCACTGGGGTGTGACTTGTTTAAGAATAGCCCCACGTGTAGCCTGTCCACCTGGCTGGCTAGTGCATTTAAATGCTATTCTGAGTTCTAACTGTTGTTGGAATCACAGGTCTCTATTTAACCCTCGCTGGAGTAACCCTTGTCTTCTTGGTCTTCTTCTGTTTTGAGCTCTCAGGGTTAGAGCATTAAACGTGACATCTGCAGCAAGGTTCAGCCTAGAGACCACAGGAGACACCAACATCAGGCTAATACAATACTGCAGTATTTACAGTGTGCTGGAGATGAGTGCAATTTGAATTGTCATGGACATGATGGTATGCTCGTGCACTAAACAATGACTCCAACAGCAAATTGATGGATATCTGAATTCTGCAGCACAACTCATTGGATTACCATTAGATCCTCAATGACACTTGCAAATCTGGCATCCCCACTACCACAATTCCACCAACCATGGACCACGATTCCATAATGGCCAAACTGCAGGACAACAAGACAACTGAAAAGATGGAACCCAAACCCAACAGCAGCTCGAAGCAGACCCTGAGCTACCAGGTGTCTCCTGGCTGGGCTGAAGGGGCTGTTGTCATGACTGGGACTTCTGTGGAAATCAGCATCAACCAGTTGAAGGAGCTCTACTTCAAATCTAAGAGCAGAGGGCCCATGCCTGTCATGTTGGGAGATGGGAAGACAGCAGACATCGAGTTCAACCACAGGACTGAGGCTGTCACCATCACCCTTCATCCCCAGCTGGGTATGCCCCATTTACTATCTTCTGTCTTTGTTTGTTTTGTCACCTGTTTGTCAACAAATCATGTTTTTATGATGTTGTTGGTTTTGTTTTCCTTTTGGCTAAACTGTGTTGTCATATCTTAATTTGTTATTATCAGTATTGCCATCAAATTAGGGAGTCTGAAGGAGTCATTGCCTGAACGTTGATTTACTGCTTGCATTTAACAGGTCGTCTAATTCAAGGTTTACCAGTACAGAAGAAAATGTACACTTCTTAAATCAGGATAGATTGTTTTGACGAATCAAGCAAAATTCCAGTATTGGTTGGAAATAAGAATGATATGGGTTGGCTATGTTGAGACATGTTATGGTAAATAGTTTTTCTTCTCCAAAGAGACAATTAGGATGCTCCTGTGTTTTATCTGTTCACTGATTTTCTGATATAAGTTAGAGTGCTCTTTGAGATATGCGAAATACAGATGGATGAAAAAGAGAAATAGAAACAGCAAGATGGCATTTGATAAAAATGAGTGGTTTTACTTTTTGCTGCTATTTATAAACTGTTTAGAATTGAGTGTATTTGCATTTAGACCTGTCAAGTTAACTTTGAAAACATATCATAATATTGTCTATATGTGAACTTTGGCTGAATTCCACCTGAAAGGTTTTGCAGCAAAGCAGATTATGAAAATGAGTTATGATGAGAGGTGGTGAGAGGATGTAAAATGAAATATTGCCATGTTTAGATTGAACTGGTCCTCTCTCCTGCTTCTAGTCTTTTTGTTTTTTTATCACAATAGATGCTGAGAGGAGAATTTAAATTGGTCAATTATGATGTGTTCTCATTTGCCATCTTTAAAGTGGGCAAAGAATTTTTAAGAATACAAAAAAAAAACTGGCAAAGCCTATAATCATCTTGTGAATCACTCAAATAGACATGTTCTCCAGTATTATTGCATCAAATTAAAGGGGTTATTAATATCATGCAATAACTACTATATAATTTCATGTAAATGCTACCCAATGTTGTAAATGAAACCAATTATGCCTTGTTAATGTTTTAATTACTCTATAACAAAGTAATGTCATATTTTACATATGTCCATTGTGTTGTACACCTGGTATACTCCAGGATATCCATGTATTTTTGTCAGTTTCGAAATGTCCATGAAATAATTACAACTATGCAGAATGGCCACTTGAAAGGTCTAAATTTGTTAATGAAATTAAACACGATAAATGTACAATTTAATGTATGTCGATTGTGAATGCATATATTGTAAATTTGCAAAGAGGCCCATTCACATTGCATAAAAGCTCTCTTCTATGCTATTTCTATACCTTGTACATACCAGGGCTGTTAAAATCGATGTATGAAACCAGTGAAATATTTGGTATTGATGAGATCTGTGAACTAGGAATTGAAAACCACACTTCTGGGTTTTGTGATGACTCAATAGCTCCCTATGTCCAAATTGGTCATTGAGTCAGGTATTGACCAGACAGCCCAGTGCCATTCTTGAGCAACCTAGAAAGTAAACTGTACGTTTTGGTCATTTGTGGTTGTGGTCAATGGCATTGGCCATATTTACTCTGGGCCAACCTTGCTTTGTGGTGGGAGGTGGCATGCATAATACTGCCTATTCTAGGCTACAATACCTCAACTTGGATCTTTGGGTTGGTACATGCTTTGGTTTTACAATGCATTTGCTCTGTTTGGTCTTCTTGAGTCTCCGTTCTTCTAGTTTGTATATAAGTGTATCAATATGCCTTCTCACATTGTCATACAATTGCTTTGTTCTCATTTTCCCGAAGCTCCTGCTCTTGTCATGCAACCTTTGAACAGTACTTGTTTGGTGGTATTTTGGCACTTCCAGACGCGGTATGATTTAGTATGTACATTAAGAATGGCCGCACATCAAGCATCATTGGAATGCCTGGTATCCCTTATCTTCGCTTATCTATTTTTGTCTGGAGACTTTGTCCATCTTCGCTGTGTGATCCTATTGATCAGTGACAGGTAGTAAATTACATATACAGTCGATTGCAGTATAGTCTTGCTTATTATCTCAGGTTTAGACGCCTGTTTGGGTCAAGTGCTGAAATGACAAGACTCGCAAGAGGAGATAAGAGATACTTAGTTAGAAAACATCTTGTGAGCAGCACTTTGCAGGAACCATGATTCGCAAGGGATACGCCTCCAGGCCTGATGGACTGCACAGGGTTTTCTCTGCAGAATTCGACAGTGGTATTGTGCTATCATTATGATTCCTTGTGAAGTCCATTGATTGTAATGATGTAATTTGATCATTGCTGCAGCAGTGTTGTTTGTTATCTGCCAATTAGTACTTATAGGGTGTGGCTACAAGATTAGGATCAGGTCAGATTTGATCATTTTGATGTAACTGATAATTTCGATCTGCCCTCAACTCTGATGGTCCACTTGCAGACAGCGATGCAATTCCTGTATTCAATTGTACTTGTCAATCATTTCCTGTGTACTTCGAATAAGTTAGGGACAATAATTATATTAGCATAAGTTAGGAACAATATATTAACTTGAGGCTAGTCAGCTCATTGCCTTTTACATTTTGTTTAAAATGGGTCTGTCTTCCGTTATTGCAAATGATCAAAACGTCTCAACCTTTCTTTTGAGATATTGATTGCTTTTGCATTCCACAAGACTCTCTTCAAAAGGCTTCAAATTGGTACTGCTTTTGAAATGCTAATAAGCTTACAAAGCAAACATTCGATCCAGCAGTCCCAAAAACTGCAAATTGTGTCCTTGTTACATTCTTTGCCATTCGTAAGGAATTTCAAATATATCCCGGCAGATAAATTGGGACATTTTTAGTTTTGTATGACCATGTTTTTACCATATTGATCAACGTATGAGCATGGAAGTGTACTATTTGATATTTGTCACTTTATCAAGCTGTGATTTGAGCTAAGATAACACCATAAACTGAAAGTATAGCCAGGCCATAAAATGAAAGTATGAACTTAATAATCAAGCAAGATCATAAAAGTTTTCTTTTTCTGATTTTTGTTAATTTTTATTATTTTGTTCTTGAAAGGCAAAAATAAGTTGTGTGAAGCACCATGTATCCTGGTGTGTAATTTGTAGGAGTGAATAAAACGCCCTCTTCTGGTAGAAAGTTCACTCATGCTGAATTCAACAAGTCACTGAAGTCAGCCTTAATTAAGAATTTAAATGTAAATTGTTAGAATCAGTTTTGTGTCATGTAAGCCCTCAGGCTTGAGTGATTTGGGTCAGGTTCAACAAATGTCATGTATGGATTTATATGTAATCTAGGGACATGTGTTTTGCATTGTGACAAACCAAAAATCAATCAGAGAATGGGAGAATTGAGTCATTTGTCAGCCTGCAGATTGGATAATGCAATTTAGCCCATATGTTTACGATATACTATGATGTATGTTGGACAAAATCTGGTTAGATGGATCTCCAGTATTGATTGACTGCAGTCCTGCTCCCTTGGCCTATACCATGGGTAGATTGAAGCAGATGTTTGCGAACTCGCTCTAGATAAATATATCGGGCCCATGAATTAACATGAGTGTAACATATTGACTAGTTTAGGTGACATAACTAGGCAACTGCATTTGCAGTTAAAACTCTAGGGAGACTAACATATTTCAGGTAGGTCACTTTGATAACATTTGTTGTTTTGGTTAGGTTGCCATGGATTCACATGTCTTGTGAGAAGTGGAGTCTCTTGTTTCAAGGGAACGTCAATTTCATTGGAAGTTGAGAAAACTGTCAATGTGGCAAATATGCATCCCAATTAGTCATGGGTATCAGTTATCATGAGAGAGATGCGAAATGTGATGGTTTATATTTAGGCAGTCCAGCTAGTTATCTGTATCCCGATGCAACCCAATCATCAAATTACTTGGGCCTTCCTGTTTGAAAGAGGAAGTGCAGGGAATATAATTGCAGATAAAGTATATATATGTCGATAAACTGAATTATAGCATACTATCCATACCATAATGAAGATAAACAAGACAATCTGCCATCTCTTTTATATTGGACTAACCTTATCTATACTCAAGATAATGACCCTCTCACATTTTGAATGTCAAATGGGACATCACATCTGATGTGGTGTATGATTTTATCAACGTGAGAAAATGTCTGTTTATGATAATATACATATTTACAAGTTGCTGAGTTATTAAACTATGTTTGAGTTAGTAAAGTATATTTGCTTTACAGCAGCCTTTCTATGTGATACATACATGTGTGTTTTTTCAATAAGCTTTATTGCTTGACGGATGGTAGCTAATCCTCAGTTGTATGGTGCAGAGGGATATAGAGAAAATATAGATGTGGTGTTTACATGCTCTGAAGGGGTTGGTATGTGTTTGTACTTTTAATATCAGTTTTTGTTTTGTGTTGGTTTATTCTGCCATGTAATGAGATGCATTTCTATAATTACATTCAGGTAATTTATACTAATATCCTGTACTGTATTGTCAAGTGGCATTCAAGAAAGTATGCGATTCTCTCAGAAGTTTTCTTGAGGTTCAAACTTTTCGGTACATTGTATGGTAAATTACTTGTGCACCAAGGCATGGAACATTGTGGGTTATGTTTGATCAGCAGTGAAGTATCCAGTATGAATATTTCAAGGGGTACTGATCTGATTGCCATGTGCAGTGAGCACTTTAGCATGGTGTGCGATTGAATGGTTTTATTGGAAGCCAGTGGCCTGGTTCGGTTGGGGGGGGGGGGTGTTAGTATTAGTCACTGAAGAACCCCCTTGGTTGTTGTGGTAACCCGATTTCCAGGGATCAATATTCAATAAGCACCATTCACTTTTTGTGCACAGCATCACTATTTTATGAGTTGCAAGTTTGCAGGTGAATCTTTGTTCACCTGCTGCAGCTTCTGATGCTGATGCTGCAAAGGCAAGTGATGCTGATTGGGATGCTTCGGGGAAAACCAGCATTGTGTGGGACACCTCACTGGTGTGGACAGGTCAAGGCTGTTGCGTCTTGTGGGAGTAATGCCATTATGGCATCGTGGTATTGTTATAGCAGAACTTCACTAATTGGATAATTCCATGTGGATAGCACCTTTAGAAGCAGATGGATTTGGAAAATTGCCTCACTAGATCACAATGGGACACACCTCCATATGGCTCACCTGCCAGGGATTAGCAGCAAATTAGCAATCACCATTGAATGAGGCATTCATGGAGCACTGGTGCTGTTGCATCACTGTACCATGGACCACAATACCAGAGATGGATGGCAGGTCTTGATGGAGGATTTGGTTTCACGGAAACGGATATTACCAATGAAAAAGACAGGTGGACTCCTGCTTAAAATTCTGGTATTGGATATAAGTAGACAGCGTTGCCATGGCAATTGAAGTACACAGAACAATAGTCCCGGATTCATAAACAATGCTGTCTGGCATTAACACTGACACTCAGCCACACTCGAAGATATGCATGGCTTGATGTCCAGTGGCATTGGCAGCGTATGCTATGCATGAAGTGCATGTATGAAAGGCATGTATAAAATGCGCCTATGAAATGCATGTATGATGCATGTTGCACATCAAAGAGGATTGATTGAAGTGAAGTGCCATGGAAATTTCACCTGGAGGAAGAGAGTGTGATGTCAGTGGAGTGCATGTCACGCTTGAATAGCTGGGTGGGTGGCAGGGCAATTCTGGGCCCAACTCAGTCGTGAGATAGACTGTGTTGACACATCCTGGTGAATAAGCAACGTCTAATAGCCCTTGGCCAGGAGGCTGTCTTGTTTGGCCCTGGGCCCTTCAGTTTGGATTCTGTGGAATGAACTGCTCACTTCATACTCAGCAGCACAGTGACAGGAGTGCCAGAGTGCATGAGAGAGTGCATGCCAGTGCCAGCAGATGCTTCATTTTGGCATTATGAGTCCATGGAAGCTTTCTTTTGATTGGTGTATTTGGCACCAGCCAGAATTCAAACCACTTGCGCCTTTGGAAAGTTGTGGAATAACCTGGAATATTCATGGATTGTTTGGAACTGACATGTAAAGCAGATAGGATACCACTGAAAAGTTCAAAATATTGGTTCAACTCAGTTTTGTTTTGAACTGCTCATCACCTGGGAATACAATGTACCTCTATGCTTCTGCTGACCGATTCAAACATTACCTTCACACACCTCAGGGTGCACGTCTAACATCAACTGCTTGACAGGGTGGGCTGTGGTCATTGGCCTGTTACAGCTGCTGGACATCGCTGGTAATGACCGTTTTCTAGGCCAATGGTCATCGGTCAGCTATAGCTCTTTCACATGGACTTCTGCTTTGTAACAATTGCTTCATAATGAACTCTGGGACACAATGTGCTGGATAACTGTGTTGAAACAATACGGGAAGTGACAACAAACTAACAAGATTAAGGATTGTTTGAAATGCCATACATTATACTTAATGTAGTGTACACTGAATAACATTGCATTAGCACTGTCGGACTGCCTGCTGAGACATTCAACTTTTACCTGACTTAATTACATGCAACTTACAATCGGATCTAAGTTATGCAAAAACCGTCAGTGGTCTTAAACTGCTCGTTCCTTCTGTCTAACTTTTGATGTCGACAGAATCGACAAGAAAGTGAAAGAAACCATGGATTCAAACGGACTTCTGGACCACAGCAATGGCTTTGTGGAAATAGTCATTAATGGCAAGCGACCACCACTGTTGTACATGACTGACAATTCTGTGGATTTTGAAGATTGTGAGTATTGGGGGGAAATACCTGAAGATCGAATCTATATTGATCTCAACCTTATTATAGACTCATTGTCAACACAGGAGTGTGTCCAGGTCACCTTTTCTTTATCTAGCACACTGATGAGTCAACTTGAGATTGTAAAAGTGTAGTGCCAGTACAAAGTCTGAGTGGGAATGAGACCTAATTGATATATTGATAGGGGCTGCTGGTTGTCTTTGGAGACAGTCATAAAGTCATTACCGATTGTCTTGTGTGGAAGGTGCTGGTGACGTCCTACCACGGTTCCACTCCCTGCATCTGCTTGTGACAATACAGGGTAGGTCTGAAACTAAGTTGTGGTTTTAAGAATTGTGATAGCACTCGTGTGTTTGAGAAGTTTATGACTTTTAAACAAGTTGTTAGCAAATCAGATTTAATTACTGTCCATTTCGTCTAATGCTATTGGTGGAAACCTCCATAGATAGTGACCTTGGTTGCAAGTAAAATTTTGTATTTATCAATTTCGGATGATGGCTTAAGGTGGCAAAATATCAGTTGTAATGTGGTTTTTGGTGCATTGGATTCCAGTTTATTGTTTTTTCTTAGAAAGTTTTGTCACCTGTCTCTGTAAAGTTGAAGAGGAAGATACTGGATGACACTGCACAGATGATCCCATGAGAAGAATGGCTGTCGCAAGGACCAGTACTTCATTAATGGCCTGCGCAGACTGACATTCATGTCATTTTATGTATACTTTCGATATATTCAAATCACAGGTTACAGAATTGCCCGTGCCACTGAACACATCATGATGACAAAAATATGCCTTTGTACTTTTGGAAACCTCTACTGATTTTTCTAGTAAGAGAGTTATGCAGCTCCTTAGCAACTCAAGGGGCATATTGGAATTTATTTATCTGTCACTCATGACGCAGATTAATACATGTGTCTAATCATTTTGATAAGACGATTTATACTTGTTACAAAGTGGGCGTCTAAGAAATGTCACAAATTTAATCAGGAAAGCTTGTAAGACGCCTAACTGTATTTAGGGGGAGTTATACACTGGATTATATACACAAAGTGTAAATATATACATTTTTGTGTATCTTTAGTTTTATAAATAGTGTATTTGGTTAGCAAGATCGTGATACTATTCTGCTTATCCTGTTGCCTGTGAATTTTTACGGAGGTGGACAGGCAAATTTTATATTTATGGCTTTTTCTTCTTTTTGTTATAGCAGAGGATGTGTTATTAGCTCTTCAAAACTCGTGTTCTTGCAAAACTTGTAATCTGATATTATCAGTAAACTCGAATAACCCTTTTAAAAAGGCCTTTGGGAATACCAAATGTTGTTTTATAGTTTGAATGCTGTAGGATCCTGTACTTGTCTGTGACATGGTAATTGTTCAGATAGTCTTTGGTGATTTCAACTGTTCTGTTGATTCTCTTTTAAGTTTAGGAAATGCCATGTCCTGACATTTCACCTGGGCCAATTCGTGTGTCAAACTTGGTTGTTGGAAAGTGAGTTATAGACTCCACTAGACCTGGGACGCAATTCGAACTGTTGCTTTTGACAGACACGGTTTTAACATTTGCTGGCTCATTGTGTCTAAAATCAACTCTGTCAGCATCATTGTCAGGTGTCCATAGAACTGATAGAAGTTCAGAAATTTCTGAAATATTGTTTGCCCTTCCATTAGCCTGTGTATGGCTGGGTCAGGTAGTTGCCCAGAAAGTAGCCCCAGTCACTTTGTTGACAGCCGTCAATGGGATCAATGCAATTACAGTCCACACCTTGTCTGATGATTGATTGCTGGGTCAGTTGTTTTTCATCGTTTTGCCATTATTGATTAAGCCAGTGTTTCATCACTGAATGACTTGGCATGCCTCTTGCATACTACATGGCCATTGGATGCTCATTTTGCCCTGAGCAATGCTGCAGGCCCATGTCCCCACATACCCTCCAGTGCAGGAGCCTTTTGGCTGACATGTCATGTCACTTGCAATAATGTCACATTTAACCTGCCAGAGGTATTCTGCTGGAAATAACTATTCCTAAAATGACTGTGTGTGGGTGACTCATGCATGTATATCACCTTTTCAAGTTTTTGTTTCAACTGACATTTGCAGTTGAATGCACTTATTGTTAATCGACTAAAATTACAACCTTTTTCGAAAAATAAATCCTATTAGTCAAATAGGTGTGCTGTGTATTTTGACTTATACATATTTTTGTACCCTATGCCTTTGTCAGTAGATTTCCCTGGAGCTGAGGTCAATATTGGAGTAGCAGGAGAACATTGTAAAAGCAGTGGTCGTAAAGTATACAATTATTGCATTGAACAATATGCAAGTGTGGTTGTCTTTTAGGATTGTACCTTGGTGGTGGACATTGATGTTGTGATTAATCGCTGAAAGGACTTCACTGCATCAGTCCTGAAGTAGCCTGTTCCACTGGCTCGTGTATGCTGGATTGTGGAACAGGCAAACAGTGAATAAATTTATCCAATCCAATCCAGTAGAGTCTTACCACTTTGATTGCATCAGTGCTGGGGAGATTAGTTGCTTGAGAGGCATCAGTGTCAATGAGAAAAACATTTTGGTGATAGAGTCATAATGAAGTAGTTTTACAGGATGCTGTTTATTTGACGCAGCCACTTCAGTGATATCAATCCATAGGCCAATATAAAGATGCATCCTGCCTATTCCTGGTATTTACCTTGTGTCTTTCGGATGGTTTGTTTTGATGAATGTTCTGTTTTCTTTCTGTTGGTTTGCTACCAAAATCAATATTGAGGTTGAGTGATCGTACGACATTGTTTGAACAAGTGTTCCTTCTTTTTTGCAGATGACGTTGACTTGAGATCCATCAGCGACCAGTTGAAGACGAAGGAACACTGGGAGGCGCAGATCGCGACGGGGGAAGTGAGCATCTTCCCAAAACAACCAGAAGTGCCCAAGTCGAAGACGCTCAATGACCTGACTGATTTCAAGAGCGAAGTAGAGACAGAAAGTATCGCGGATCTGGCCAAAACGAAGCAGAGATGGGAACGCCTTAGTGTTAGCGATGAAAACATCCTCCAATCCTCTTCGCCTAAGGTCAAGTTAATCAGCAACTCTCCCCGTTCAGTCGGCTTGCCAAATTATTCAAACGGTCCACATTCGGTGTCCAAATCGACGACCGAGTCTTCCTACCAGTCGTTTAAGACGTCCCTTCCGACCACCAACGGTACTGATGAAGATGTATTCCTGAGTGCCAACAGCTATGATGAGAAGACTGTGAAGTCATCCGGAACTGCCAAAAAAGACGAAACACAAGAAAAGGACACAATGCCAATCACCAAAGTGCCTCCGCCCTCCAAGGCCAACTTCCGGCCGACCCCCAATGTCCGAGTGCCTCCTTCGGCCACCGCCCCCATCGTCAATGCTAGTTCGCAGAATTCCAGACCAGAATTCAGACAGAGTGAGTCTATAATAGACAGAGAGATCAGGGAACAGCAAGAGAGGGAGCAGGAGATAAGGATCCGTCTGGCCAACAGCTCGGATAAGGTGAACAATTTCTTTAGTTTTCATGATAACTGCTGAAAAAGTAATTGTATAGACTATAGAAATGGTAAATGTAGGCCTACACTGCAATATTTTCTATCTGTTTCTTTCTTCTTTGTCCTTTCATTTTTCAGATTAAAAGTTTTGTTGAAGTGATATTTTCTTTGTAACATAAGGGCCATCATGCATGTTGAAATGTACTTATACCATTCGACACCTCTGTCAGCCAATCACATGCCAGTATTTCAGGGAAATAATTCTCATATATTCTTTGTTGTCCAGTTATCCTCTCATGTTTGACTGTTTGAGTGTTTGTCTCAAGGTATAAGCCAGTTATTCACCATGGGATCAGGAATATGTGTTTATCACACCTCGGACTAAAGCCCTCGGGTGATAAATCACATATTCCCTCTCCCGTGGTGAATAACCTATACTCATTCTCTAGGAATATCCACACACACCCAATCGTATTTTTCATGTTGTTATTAGTGGCATGTATGTATTTATCCTTTATAGCATTTAATGGTGTGTATTAAAAATCGGCTGATAAGCCTGATATTACGCTGAACACTACTGGACAGCTGCTTTTCTGCAAAACTGCAGCTGACAGTGAACTGCAGCACCTTTTGCTGAAACACAAAATACGCTAGGTGGCAGCAGCAGGCAGTCATCCGCAGTGGTATGCTAAGAGGTGTCTGGATTTTTTGGGCGAACTGTGCTCCAAGGATGAGCAAGGTGACGCCGCTGCATTGTTAATTGGCTGGTGCTGCAATCAAGCTGCCGTTTAGGGATTCAGCAACTGCTGCTCCTCAAGATTGGACATTGCATTTTTGGTGTCAATTGTGGATTTTTGCACACTGCTCGTCTTCAACTGCAAAGCATCGGCTGCAGTGTAGTGTATTGACAGTGGCTGTGTGCTCCAATAGCCTCTGGGAGCTGCCTCCTGCCTACCACTGCTGCAGGGTCCTGGTATCTCTGCTTCTCTTTGCATCTCTGCTGCGGTTCTGCTGCTGATGATGATGACCACCGCTGCTAACCACTGCTGCTGAACTCTGCTGCTGAACATTGCTGCTGAACACTGAGCACGGCTGATGACACCTAAGCACCCATCCAATCACAGGCCTACTGAGTATTGACATAGCAGATTAAGTGCCTCAGAGATTATGAACATGGATCAGAAGCATAATACTTCGGTCTTCCACCTGGACACGTCCTTCTGCGTGGGTGATCTGATTAGACTGGCTCTGGTCATCAACATGGACCTGGAATTCATGGACAGGGTCTACACTGCCCTTGTACTCACTGCTGTCATCGGCTACTTCTCTTACGTGCTCTACAAGTATGGCAGCGACTTCTTCAGCTTCCTTCATGCTTACTGGACCAAAGCTCCAGATAAGGTGAGAAGTGATCTGGCAAAGAAAAAATAATCAGATCTGAACTTAGCTATCATTTTCTCTCTGATAAGAAGTATTGCATGCTGATAAGATAACTTGGACAGTTCGATGTCTAGTCAATGACACCTCTGAGTCAACCGAAAAAGTGATTATATAATGTATATTTATGGAATATGTCCTTCATTTCTAGTTGTTCAAATGCAATTGTTTCAGTGTTGAGAACTGTCCAGTGATTATCTTTATGAAAACATAGGGCCAAACATCTAAAAGTTGGATTATGTTTTTGGACATTTAGTTTTTTCGTATTAGAAAAGTTGTGAAATTACTTGCTGGTTTGCTCTTTGCTGAACATGGAGTCAGTTTACTAAGGGACATTTTAAGTGGCATTGGTGCCTGGACCATTGTCTGTTTGGCTACAGTGGTCATTACTAAACAATTTCTCCTCCTATTTTAGTTGACACCTTGAAACGTTCTGCCCACCTATGGGTGGATGCCAAGTGACAAGCACTTGATTCAATACAGAGGAATGTGCACATTTGATATTACACTAGAAATGTTTGTAATTCTAGCTTTATTGTGTCCTTTTATCCATTCAGTGCCTGTCAACTGACCAGTTCAGTGTTCTGTTGGTCATTTCAAATGTCATTGTCTGCAGTTCACCATATAAAATATCCTGTGTTTATCCTCATGTGACTGGCAGGCCGCATTACATGGTAGAATATATAGCATGTTTTGGTTTTTACCAAAGTTAAGTGTTAGAGAAGGCCTATTAATAAACTCGTACATCTGGGACAAAAACTGACTGCACTTTCCCTGCTTGTACTGATTGTCCTAGAATTGGTAGTCCCACCCAATATTGCATTGCTCTGAACTACCGTTCTAAAGGGTACACTGCTGCAGTTTTGCTGCTGCTGTTTTGCTGCTGCTGTTGTGAAACCCAAGTTGCATATCTGCGTGCTGCTAATCAATTCTGGCATTCTCATTGTGGGGGTGATTGTTTCATGAGTTCATGTACATAAATGTATGACAGGTCATCTTGAGGATTTCTGCTATAAAGATATGATTGTGTACAGTGGATGGGGGGGGGGGGGGGGGTGATCTTCATAGTCCATGCTACATGTTCTGCTCATCAAATACTTAGGCCTATCTATCTCTATGTAGGTTAAATGTATTGAGTTTCGTAACTAAGTCTTGGCTTGATAGCCATTGTAGTTTTCAAAAGTATTTCACGACCAACCGCAATGGAACTGCTTCTGTAGCTGGAGTGTGTAACAAGTAACAAAATGGTTTTCCACAAGGTGGCTCTGGCAACATTGAAGTCGATAGTGTATCCCCCTACCTTGTATCTCTGCAGTAAGGTACTACAAGTACTCCTTGCCTCTAAATAGCCCACACTAGGGCTGATGGAGCATAAAACACAAACTCACTCACTCACTCACTCACTGCAAGTACTCCAATCCCCCGTACACTGACATGTAGTCAGATGTTATCATATTTTCATATCCTTTTGAAGTTGTCTATCATCTGAGGGAAAAACAATCGCCTTAGGCACGCAGCTCATTTGAAGACTACTAATTAGACCCAATGTGTTTAAAAAGTGTGCCAATAAAGGATTCTTTAATTGAGGTTTCTTTAATTGGAGTTCTTGAATGTTGTTAGTTTGTGACATCTTAGCAATTATTTGGGGTTCCTATCGCCAATGTGAACATATATATTTGGGCTACTTGCCCCACGAATATTCCAATTTTTTTTCTGGAAATGACCCTAGTTCCATTTTTTCAGGAAACTGTGGCTCAGGTGCAACTTGACTTTTCTTTATGACTTGCATCGTAAATCCCAAGTAATCTCGACTAACACTAGAAGATCTTGAGTTTATTGGAAGGAGAGAGTCCCCTGCTGAGCATTGATCTGGTCCTTGTGGGTGACTTGCTTTCTCCATTAACAGCACGGGTTCTGCAGGTTTTGACAGTTGCCATGTGACTGAGCTTTATGGGGTAGTGTTCGAGGATTGGAACAACCATACTTAAGAACCACATGACTCCCTTTGCCTCCCAGCCTCGATGGATCTGCTCCTCCCAGATGTGGTGCAAAAGAATTCATGTTTGTGTGACTTCATTGAACATTTCGCTCGAACATTTCTTGGGAGTACTTCGTGGGATCTATATCTGACTACTGTACTCTGTCGTTCTACGAAACTGTTGCAGATCTAGACTTTGTAATCTTGTTATGTCTCTTCTTTAAAGTTGATTACTGAGGGTTACCTGACCTCTTGGAAGCACACTTTAAGACACTTCTAAGAAGATTTAATACTTCTTGGAATCGATGTCTTTGTACTTCTTGCCCTGTAACATATGTATTTACACTGAGATGCTGAATCTGCAGAACCTGGGTGTTTCCAGTCATTGTCCTGAACGCGAGGCAGCCCATAAGGACACCTAAGGTCACCTGGAGGTCGGAGTAAAAGTCACGAAAGGTCATGGAAAGGTCACTTGTCGCGTGCTGAAGGTCATGGATCTGCCTGGTCTCAAGCCATGTGTCTACCCTTGGAGTGTTGTGGCATTTAATGGACATTGACAAGTTGGTCTTGAGACATTTAATCCGAGGAAGTCAGGATCTGCTTAAGGTGAATTAGACCCTGGAAGCTGTGCAAGTGGTCTGTGGTGTTTACATTGGAGGACCAATCAGGAAATCTGGAGCAGAAGTTGAGGGGAAACTATCCACTTTGAGACACTGCACTTTCACTGCGGATGGTTGTCTGAAGAACCAATGTATTTACTGCACATCTGACTCCGGATATACACCACTAAACTGAAATGCCCAATCATTAAGGTGGCATAGTATCACTCTATAATTCTTCCAGAATGTGCCATCTTCCTTGACTGGCACTTGACCATCTTATGAGTGAACTTTTTGTCGGCCATTGCCACCTGTTGGGCTGTGGGTGCAAGTGCCCATGCCAAGGGGACTGTGGATGCTGACCAGTGCATCGACAGTGCATTGATCTGATAGTACACTGCAGAGTGTGAAGTTTCATGACTGTTATTGAGAGTGGATAGTGTATGTCCACTGTGTGTCCACTGGGATCGTCCACTGGGTTGGCTGACCGACCGGACCACAGAGAGGGACCAGAGGGGGACACCTGTCGCCGATGACCATGGCCAGGGAGCAAGGGTGGCCTTTCCTTTCCTTTCCTTGACAGCACTGCGATGATTTTTGCCTCCAGCTGCAAGATAGGGAGCAGGTTATGAGCTTCTTGTTATGAGCATGTTATGAGACAGGAGACTGCTGTCTTTTACAAGGAGGCAAGCAAGATGTGGCCTGGTCTGCCTGTGTGGTATGAGCACCAGCATTCGGCCAGCATGCCCAACAAACGTCGGCTGCCCAGGGCCCGAAGGTTCTACACGATCCACCCCCCTGGAGGCATCTACGGCATCATCAAGCAGGTCAGCTGTCTCCTGGTTTTAAGCACCCCCCCCCCCCTCATAATCTTCATAATCACACCTTCTCATCATTATTCCCAATTACATGCTCATGGAGCTCTTCATTGCATAATTACTCCTATTATCCCTTCAAGTCTGTGGGATTTGGGTGGTCCAATTAAGGTCATTACACATCCATAGTGTCTGTTAATTGTTCGAATGACTTTGTCTGGGTTTAACTTATGGTATGATACATGTATGATACAATGTGAGTCAGAACCACCAGACATTGTGCTGTCTTATGGTTTTATTTGTTATGATTATTTACCTTCTTCTTACTGTCATTCGATATGATAATGGTGAAATTAGGTCTGTCTATTGATACCAATTCAGCCCACACTCTCTCAAATTATATGTCTGGAGGCAAAGTTAATTTCTTATCTCATTCTCAATATCTTTTTTCCCATTTGCATATATCTGGATCATATCTGGAAAGTATTATCTATTTCATTATCTACATGTATGATATTATATTAATGAAAAATGTTGGACATATGAGAGGCTCATTGAGAGCTGAGGGGGCGTCCAGGTGAGTGATCTCCAGCATTAATAAGTGCAAATGTCAGACATGTTATTTGCAGGCGAATCGTCTCAGGTGTCCAATGTTTTAATGCTTTAAAAATCAAGAAAATTAAGGAAGAAAGAGGTCGAATAAAACGCTGTTGAGTGGTTTGTATTGGTTTGTAATGGGCTTAAATTGAATGCATTGGGAACCTGGAGAAATGAGGATTCGGAAGGACATTAATAAGGGAAGGGCCCGCGTGACATGCTGTGGGTGTGGAATTCTCCTTGTGGACCTTTTTGTCAGAATTCGTGCAGAAGGTCCTTCCAGGTCCTAGCCCATTGCATGGGAAGGGCCCTTCCGACACCTGTGACAGTTATTGGGGGGGGGGAGGACAAACATTTGCCCTTCTCCTTCTTCTCTTTCTCCCTCTATCTTTGGCCCACTGAGTCTGGACCACTTGGTTCAAAGGTCCTGATCATAATCACAAATATGAAAAAAGGATAAGAAAGTCTAAGGTGGTTGTTGATATAAGAGCCTGCTAATCAGTAGGAAGAATTTGCATGAAGATAAGTTCATTGAAACCTGTGTTGCATGGTAGGTGGTTTGGAGCATTTTCACTTAGAAATATTATGTGAGGTTCTTAGATTTCTTTGTATTGGCATCAGTGTCTTTATGTGGTGTCATGTTGTCAGAGTTTGTCAGGATTAAGTTAAGATTCAAGGAATAATGCCTTTCATGTAGATATTTCTATTTTGGGAAATTGTCGAACACAGATTTCATGAGTCGAATCATAGTTGAATGCTAATCAGCATGGCGTGTTATTCGTGTTCTGACCACCTGACACTCTCCCACTTAGGCTCATGGACTATATTAGAATTTAGAAGAAGAAGACTCATTTATAAATGCATGTTTTATTTAGGCTTTTTCACCCAGCGGTATGGTAATAATATTACCGTCTAGTGCTTGATAACTTAGAATGCAAGACAATTTAGGATACTCCGGCAGTTTCGTTCTTCAGGAGAACCAAATGATAAAAATATGATTTATTGTCGATCAATATCAATGTAGCGTTTGATATTTTACAAGTAAACTAAAGTCCTTTGATTTAGCCGTCCGTTTATGGGCGTTTTATAGAACATACTACTTCATATCGGTAAAAGTGAAATAAAAAAATATTGGAATATTTTTATAAGTTGAGTATTCACGTTATCTGCTTTGTGCCAGGGAGACTTATATCCTTTCAATGTACATTCTTAGGTAATATAGTCTCCCCCCTCCCTGGAGATACTGCTTGCCCGAATCGAACATGGACCATAGGAGTTCTGCTTGTTCCGAAGGTTGTGACTTGTGACACTGACTGGGCTGCATATATTCTTCAGTTTTTATCAATTTAATATATTTAGCATATACATTGCAAAACTAGATGGGAACAATTTGATCACTTGTATTATTCATTACATGTTCTGTCAGAAAAAAAATATCATTTCAAACACGAGTGATTCATTCATCCAAATTGTGTTATTCTGACTCATATATATTGTAATTTTTTTTATCATCACACGTCAATTGTGACATGAATTGGTGACATGGATTAAAGGGTCTTGTGGTGAGGGGGTGGCAGACATGTCACTCGTGTGGCTATTGTCCAGGGAGATGTTAAGCTGAGGGCAATCCTTGTGTCACAGGCCCCTGGCTCACAGACCCCCCTGGCTCTCAGGCCCCTGGCTGCTGTCCACCAGCTGTTACATAATGTTATGCAACTGCCCATCGGATCTATAGTCTGGGATCAAAACCATCCGATCACTTGTCACTCTCTCTTCCAACACATTTTGATCACAATTTGATCACAGGTAATTCTGTCATTTTGTTAATGACTGTCAGGATCGAATGACTCCCAATTAAAAGTGGATTTACAACTTGGAGTGATGCCACTCCGACATCTGAGTCTCCCCAATTCAACCAATTGAGGCCGCTAAACTTGTATCTGTCTATCCTTAGGCAATATCTTTTTTCCTCAAGTCAGTCTATCTCAATCCATCGCGGCCAGTTATAAAGTTAGGTCAGTTGGTAGCACAATGGGGTTCCAATCGCCAGGTCCTGGGTTCGGTTCCAGCTCTGGATAGGCGTTTCAATCATCCTGCCTTCTCCTGTTTTTATTAGCCTGCTGAATACAGGATGCAAAGCCACAATTGCCCGTCATCTTTCAGTTGATATTTCTGTCTGTTATTCCCAGTTGTACGCAAATTGTAACAACGTCACTGGTAACAATGAATGAAAAATGACATAATATCAACACAAGCCATGCACCTGGGAGTTTACCAAGTGGGTGGATGAAAGAGTCACCTGGATATAGTTTAGATGTCATGCCCTGAAGTAGATTAGAATGCTCTATTGGTAGCCACGTAGCTCGGCCATCTGTTGTCTTCGTAATGTTTGCAAATTCGTCAAAATTTTAAATCGTAAACAAATGTTGAAATGTCAATACATAAAGCGGAGGTCAATAAATGGAAATCAATCGGTTTAAAAGTTGCCCAATGCACAATGTGCATGACATGCTTGGCGAAATGTATGCTCAAGTGTGTGACAAACTCTTTGGTGTGTGACGACACTTATTGAAGGTGACGATTGAGGTCCACTCAGGAGTTGACTTTTAAATCGAGTCTTTCTGTTTGCCACATCAAAGGCCATTGAGGTGTTTATTGTCCGGGGATGTGGCCCAAGAGGTCAGGTGCAGGCCCTTTGATGTCGTAAGAACACCTGTGGGTTGTTGGTTGTGCAGTCATTTGTTGCTATGGACTCGAGGTGTCCCAGGTCAGAAGTATGTGCTCCTCCTAGATGGATTACCTCTCTGATTGTATAGTTGCAAGTATGTATATGTATTTCTGTTTAATCTGGTGTTTTATCACTTTTTAAGATGTTTAAAACTTCTGATACTCGGAAGGTTGGGTGAAGCATAAGTTGTGACTCCTGTCAGCTTTTGTTTGTCATGGCAACATCCATCCAAAGATGAAAGTTTGAGCTCGTATCCAATGCCCTCTTGTATTTCCAAAAGTGCAACGTTACACCCACCAAGTATGTTTCATATAACAAGTCCACACTTGGAAGTAAGGGGCAATTAATATTTTTGTTCCTGTAATAATTACCATATGGCAGATTTCCTTCTCTTATTGTTTGTGGTTATATACATGGGTGCACACGGAGGCTCGATGGCAGTTATGATAGAGTGTAAATGAGCCAGTTAGTTTTTGTTTTATAAATGTAAAAATTAATTGAGCGAAGCATGCGTGTCTGGACTAAGGGCCAATCAATATTGATTGGATGGATTGGGGGCCATTCACTCAACTATTGATTGGCAGTTTGCTGATGACTTGGTCCACGGTGAATATTATCTTCTCATTGTTCAGCTGCAAACTGCATTTTCACTTACTTCCTGGGTTGACAGCGAGAAAGGTAGATGCTTCACTCTCCATTTTCATGCTTCACAATGCTATCATATGATCCATGGGTTGCACTAAATATTACTGTGTGGTCTGCTTCTGTGCTGCTCATGTATCCATGGCTTCAATCACTCCCTGATGTTGGTTGCTCAGGGTTAATTGTGAGTCACTCAGGTGATGCTGGGAAAAGCAAGGCTTAAGCATAAGAGGTTGGTGGTCAGAAGTCTGATACTCTGAACTGACAAGGAGATTTATGCTGTCGCATATAGAGCATGGTCGTTTCAGTTAGTTTGTTTATTGCAAACAATCGAGGTATGTTCTGCTTAATTTACTGCATACTAGTGGCTGTGGGTATGGTTTATTTAGGTGTTATTGTTGAATTGCATGACTCCTCCAAAGCAAAGCAGCACATGAGGTGTCATACTGAGCCTCCAGAGGTTGACTGCTGGGTCTGATGGGAGTTCCATGTCCCCCAAACACCCCCACCGAGTGACAACAGGGGGCTCAATTTAGTTTTAGAGACTGCTTGAGTAAGCTCCTATTCTAAGCTGAAATGCCATCAGCATTGTAGTAGTTGGGAAGAATTCTGCTCAGCCTTCATTTTATTGACTGACAGGCATGGGTGAACTCTACCACCAAGGACTAGAAAGTCAAATATCAACCACCAATGGAAGTTCTAAATTGATAATGGAAGAATAAGTAAACAGAATGGATGTGTATGAGGATATAGAAACTTCTCCCAATTGGTTGGTGGAACAGTGGTTGTTAAGGAACTCTGTGAGCACTCCTTCCAACCCTTCGATTCCTTCGGATGACTTTTACGAAAGCGCGAAATTCCAATCGAGCGAAAAGGATTCTGCTTACGAAGAATTAGACTTTCGACAACAGCGAAACATATATGGCGCTGGCCGGAGAAGTAATGATTTTGGCAATGTTGGGAATAGAAGTGGAGGATATGGATATCAGGGCTACAAGGTTCCCCGGAATAGAGTTCTTCCAAGAGGCAGTGTCCCTCACCTCGGACAAACGTTGCCTGCCCAGCCCACAAGGAGGCCTCCCTCCAAAAGGGCCTCCTCGGAGTATGCAGTGGTCCACAGGGACAAAGGACCTGGCAAGAGTCCATTTGCTGCTTACAGTGAGGTCCTAGACGAGATCAAGGGCCTCTCTCTGTCGAGGTCAAAGAAGACCCAGTCCTGTTACGATGACCTCGACAGCTACGAGGCTGACCTGGAGGAGAGCAAGGACAATTTCGCTCAAGTAATTCGGGTATTGTATTTAGATGGTTTTATTGGTAGATTATGTGATGAGACATTGAATCTGTCTTGTATAGTGATATACTGTAGCTGCTCACATATGCACGTCTAATGACAAATGTAACCATCTAAATTGTGTGCACATCTTCATATTTCTGTGAGCTCCCGTTTCTCTCTTTTTCCCAATTGACTTATTGGTCTGTATGCCTGAGGCTTATATAAAGTTATAATTCTGCGATGTTTGTGCTGATCATCCACAACCTTTCTGAGCCAATATATAGAAGGAGAAGTCTTTGAGTCCTAATATTTACTGCAGTCCACGTGTATTTGGCTATGGTCTTTTCAATCAGGGATAAATTGGAAGATGGGCGCTGCAGCTGAGACCTGATGAGGTAAACAGTGGCAATAAAAGAATCGCAGACTTACATTTGTAGGCAGTGTACTGAGGGCAGGTCAACAAATCATAGGGAGAGGGACAGGTTGGGATATGGGCCAATGGCTATAGCATGCTAAGTGACCAGGACATCTGGTGCAGCTGATTTATCACTGGTTGGCAGGTGGAGCACTTCTTCAACACACACATGTTGTATTTTACTCAGTCTTGGTCTTACTCTAATGTCTCGTCTTTTCTCCTTCTTGCGGTCAACGTTGAATACCTTTGATTCTGGGACTGGCTGTTTACTTTCGTGGACTATTGGACCTTTTTACAAGAGGATATCTCTGGAAATATGTTGCCACGGTAACTGTTGAGTGATGTGATCCCAGGGCAGTGGTTGTCAATGTTGTCTGTCTGCTCCTCTGCCTGGCCCTCTGCCTGTCTGTCGCGTCCTGTGATCTGACACCACAAGTCATTAGGTTTCTGCCCAAGTGCCAAGCCATCATGTTAGGGCAAGTGGCACCCTGCTTGATTGGAGAGAAGTGATCGAGGGCAGTGCTAGGAATGGCTGGTTTATGTGATCGGATGTCTGGCGGTGGCTGCCTCTGCCAAATCCTCTCCCCTTCCATGTAACAGAGACTCAACAAACCTCAGCTCAGTGACAGGGAATCAGTATCACTTGTTTATTTTGGAGAGATACCATAGTTACAGTTTCCACCCAAACATGGAATACGAATACAAGTCTGTGTTAAGAGTACAGCTGCAAGGGGCTTCCCAGGTTACTGCCCAGGAAACTGGACCAGTGAGTTGCCCAGTAGAATGAGCTGCTGGTCACTTGTGTGTGGATGTTCTTAGAGAAACTTATCAAAATGTCTGACGAATTTAAACTGCCTTATGGAGTGTTTGACCTTCATTTGTATTCGATTATGTTGCAGGAGCTGCAGCAGAGTGAGTTGGAACGACGTGAAAAGGAACAGGAACGACTAGCAGCTCATGAGAGTATCATCGACCGAGAGATCCGGCTGCAGAGAGAACGCGAAGAGGAACTGCAGAAGGAAAAGCAACGCAAGTTAGCTCTGGGCAATCAAAGAGGTGGCATCCAGGATACTGAGCAGTCGCAAGTGAAACCCCTCTTGTCGCCGCCAGTCAAGGAGTCTGCTGGTCAAATGAGTGTGAGCCCAGCTTTCCCCAACGCCCAAAGTTCCAGCGCGACATTCTCAAGCATCCAGAGTTCCAACGCGGCGTTCCCGAACGTCCAAAGTTCAAGCATGCAGGAAACGACAACAAACATCGGCTATGAGGAAGCCATCTCCACCTTCGCTCACCAGGGGGAATCTATAATTGCCAAAGAACTTCGGGAGCAGAAGGAGAGAGAGATGGAATTGAGAAAGAGATGGAAGGAGATGGGAATGGAATCCCCTCTGGACAACAGTGTGCCAGACACTCCTTACAACAGACCTGATCCTCCCCAACCGAGACACACTCTGCCGCGCCAGAATAAAAACAAGAAGGAAGCCCCCACTTCTTATTCGGACTTGCCAAACATGAAGAACGTTGGTCAGCGTTCTGTTAGTGTCAAGACTTCGGAAACCCCACGCGCTCACGTGTCTCCCCTGATGAGTGACATGGACGAGTCAGACCAGACGGACGCCTCGAGCGAGACCCCCATTGAACGAGAGATTCGCCTCTCTCAGGAGAGAGAGAGTGAGCTGAGACGCCTCAAGGGAATCATCACTGAAAAGGTGGCTGAAACTGTCAGGTTGGAGTATTCTCCTGAGTCCGAGAACTCCTTCAGAAAGCCCTTTACCAGTGACACTGAACGCGGAACCATCAAACGTCTTGCGGCCAACCGCCTCCACCATGAGATTCAAATGGAGCAACAGCGGGAGAATGAAATGAAACGCCAAACTAACGTTGCGGACAGTTCCAAGGTCAGATCGGGCTCTGTTACTAACGGCAAGTCCCCACAAGTAGCTTCACAGGCCACTTCACAAGCCACTTCGCAAGCAGCTCCACAGGCATCAATGCAAACTTCATCCATTTCATCATTGAGATACCAAGGAGATGTGGTGAGAGGAGAGGACCTGGCCAAGTCCAGGAAGATGGAGGCTGAGGCCAGAATCCAACAGGAGCTGAGGGAGATGAGGGACAGGGAGGAGGAGCTCAGGTAGGTTGCTTTATCCCTCAACCTTATGCTGTACTTAATATCTATGTTTTTGCAATATATACATGTACAATCAAGAAAGAAATTATCAAATGTCACTTCTTACACTTGCAACTGTTATTTAGTGTACAACTGCATGTCAAACAAAACGGTTGATTTCATTTCAGGAGAAAAAAAGATGGAACATACCTTACATACTTTTAGGTTCTTGGATTATTGATTGCAAACTTTCTTTTAACAATTTTAACTTTCTTTGACTGGTGGTAAAGGAATGTCCGAGCAGACTCTATTGTACAGAGAACTAATTTAGAAGTCTCTAAGTCCAAAGAAGATTAATACTTGTTGGGTCGTTTGTTTGAATTAATACTTTCTTTTCAGGATTCTTAATTTTAATTTTAATGTACAGCTTTGCTTTAACATCTGCTTTCTCTTTATCTTAATAATAATAATACAGAAGTAGTGTATTTGAGGTTTTTAGCAATACTAAGACTATGTAGAAATGACGAGAAATAGTTGCACTTCATCTCAGCTAAGAAAGATATAACAAATGGTCATTCTTGTCTTAGACAGTATAGCTCCTCTTGACTATTTGAATACAATTAATTTTAAGATTTTAATAGGTTTCGTACTTGTACAGGCTTTTTGCACTAACTTCAACAAAGCTGACATGCGGCTGAATTTCCATGAGTCTTTCTTTGCCATAGTACTTGACTGTTATAGTGTTAAGATGAACTCTGTTATGGTTATGTATTTAAGTGATATTAGTAGCTGTGCTATTATATTTCAAGTCTGCTTATCATTTACATTTGCCTGTTCAACTAATAAATTGTGTAATTTTTCAGAAAACTTCATGGCGGTGCACCATCCAGTTCGTCCAGCCAAGACAATGGTCACCTGAACAACAACTACGAGATGACGACCAACGGCACCATGCCAATGTCCAAGTCCATGTCCAGTCTGAGCCTCGGCGGAGGAGACAAGGCCAGTCGAAGGAAATCCACTCTCGCCGAAGAATGGGAGCGACGCGTGGCAAACGGCAATTACAATGACATTGACTCGTGAATTTTACATCATCGGAATGTGTCATAAACTAGAATGTGGGGCGTTATTAAGAATGCGTCTTTTCAGGATACTTTATTCAAGAATATGTTATCTAAGTGTTGCCATATTCATTTGATAGCATGGCAAATATACTGTCCTGGTGCCACAAGAATTATGAACTAATTGCATCGTTTCCCATTTACCTGGTAATTTGTGTTTCAAGTAAACTCAATGGCGCGTTCATAACATACATGTGTTGTTATTAAATAAGAACATATTTGTAAGCAATTACACTAATTGAGGATAATTGTATGTTATCTATGGTGATCTAAGTTTAATAACATAATTTGCACTAAGAATTTCTACTATGTCCTCTTGTTCATGCCAATTTAACGAAATGAACAGTCTTGAGGTAACCATGGTTAAGATTACTGAAGAACTAACAAAATACTATTTGTATGCCCACTGACCAGCACTAGTTGTCAGTCTCCCTGGTGGAGTACTTCTTAAAATTGGAAATTTGTCAATTTTTGACAACTTAAAGTACAACTGGCTGCCAGTTGCCTCATAATTCTTTATCTAGCACTCAAGTTCATTGAAATTAACGATAACCGTATAAGCATTGTCAAAATACTAAGTGTCAGAAATTTAGATTGGTGCTGATGGTGAAATCTAATATTATAGCATTGCTTTAATGTTGATTGTACATAATCATGGTTTCAAGGTTTTTTTGTCTTCCACAAGGATTGAGGAAGGAGATAAACCCTAGAATTACAATAGGGTGGTCAAAGACTGTTGTTAATGAATTAAGTAACCTTGCCATGTTGCATGAAAATTTGATATAACAAGGAACGAGTGTGCCTGAATGAGATTGTTGTTGCTCGGACTGATGGTTCTGTCTTCAAGTCCATTTTTCGGGGTGCGTTTAACCCATGAATATTCCGAGAATTCAAACATCTTTTACCACAAAGAAAATTAGTGAAGTTGAAAACTTTTGGATGTTTAAAAAGCGTAACACGCTCCGATTTTTGAAATACGTTTTGTTATACAGATTTGTTGAATACTGTTATTATGTTTGTGAAAATGAATTTACATTTATAATTCGTCCACGTATTGTTACAGAAAGTTAATCCGGCCGAAATCGAAGTTTGTACTTATGGGATGAATCGTGCTAAAATAAAGCCTCAAAATTTTTTGCAGCTGTCCCAAAAGATATTATAAAATGAATCGATACAGGTTTCAAGGACCTGTATTGAATGACACAAATCAAGGTGTTCCTGAACATTCCTATTTGAAGTATTAAATGATGTTTAATGTGCTATTAGCATATTGCTGTACATATCTGCTTTAATGATTGTTGCTATTTATAATACCACATTGAAGCTGTTGATCGCTGATAACTTGAACGAAATGTGCAATAAGTGAGAGATGGCGAACCCTATAAACTCCTGTGTTGCAAGAAAGGCTGTATAAGTTATCTGCTTTGTGATATTGATTGGATACCTTGTGAATATTAACTTATTGATCAAGCATTGCAAGAACTGTGAGAAAATAAGATTGTATGTCTGTTGCATTCCATTGTAATGAATGATATAACTTGTCAAATGTACATTATTAAGTATGTTTACTATTAACTCTTCCGTACAATGCTTCTTTCACTACTCTAGGCATACATAGAGAATTAATTTAAGATTCGCACAGTTTTTCTATCATATTAATTGTACCTCCCATGACTACTGGATTTTCGTTGTTCACCAGTTGATTTGTACATTAAATTTGTTGATCAATGTAGCTATTCAACTAATAAAACTGGTTCAAAACTCCAAATCTGGTTTAAATTTCATCAATACACATTTCATCAATACACATCCTCTCCGCCAACACTTATACTCCAATGGAGGCCTGTTGGCTCAACATCCAGATCCAGATCCAGAAACAATGTCTTGAAACTTTGGTTTCTACATTGCATATATACAGGGTGGTCACAAAAAAACTTTAAAGTAACTTTATATTTCATTTTCTGGGCTGCCATGATTGAGTCGGTGCCTGCGCATTTATTGTGTATACAAGCCAAGTATGTTAGATCTTTGGAAAGTTGGTTAATAATTAAAATTGGTCATTACTTTTTTGATAGTAGACAAAATGGAAGCCAGGAATGCAAGTTTTTACTACTCGGGGTTGATCATGGGCCATCAGCAATATTGAAGCAACTTAAAAATAAATACAACATAAAATGAAATTGAGAAGACAGAGGCACAATTCAGCGTAAACCAGAAGGTGCTGGAGCAAGTTAAGCCTGCACTATGGCCATTGTAAGATTTAAAAACAAAGCCATCTGAACGTTGATGATCAGGGTGTTGACATCACAGAAGTACATATTAACATCTTAAAGAGCATCTGAAGCCCTGGTTGATAAGACATACAGTGCAACGGCCAATTTGATCTTCAAACAAGATGGGGCACCAGCCACACTCCCATGAAAAGCCCAGAACTGGATCAAGATTCGCTGTCAAGTTTCTCGGTGGGACAATATGGCCCCTATTATTACAAGATCTCAATCAATGTGATTATTCTGGCTGGGCAAACTTAGAGGCAGATCCCTGCAAATCACCACAGACCTTAGTTGCCCAATGAAGGCTTCCATTAAGTTGGTATGGGAAAACCGGACACAATGTTACATTTTTGAGACCTCTTGCTTCATTTAGGCCCACTGCAGAAAAGGACCTCCGATTGAATAAATTATCTGGAAAGGTTATTCGTTGCTATACAAGTTGTTTTTGTATTGAAAAATAAGTAACTGTTCCGATGAGCGTTATCCAAAAAAATATTCTTAAGTGTAATGTTTTTTGTGACCATACTGTATGTATGGGTTTTATCTTTCTGAAAATTAACATTAGTTTGAGAGCTGTACATCAAGAATTTTTTTTTAATATTGGCTAAAGAACAGGATACTTCATAGCAAGCAAGGTGGATATGTGTTGACAAGTTGCCACATGAAAGGAGGCCTAGTCCTGACTTGTTCAGTTTCTTCAAAGTCAGAACTGTTGAACCACCACTTTTTGGCCGAAGTATACTTAATTGTTTCTGAATAAAAAGAATTATAATTTTTCTCCTGACATTTTCCACGAAGGTGTGACCACTACTTGCCCCACCACTTTAAAATGAAACTGACGCCCCTGGCTGAATTGGTAGTATTTAGGCCCAGTAACGTCCTTCTGCAATTTCAGAAATATGGTAATACTTTAGGACTTTTGGGTGATTAACTTTAATATCGCCCTGAACAACTTTTGAAGAACACGACAGAGGGCATGCACCCAGAGTTTAAGAGAATTTTAGAAAAACCAACCTAAACCAGGATCCATATTACACGCTAAACTTGGATCAGACCTGAGAATGTGACCATCTTCTTTTGGACACTTAATTTAGACAACCAATTTTTTACATAGACCCAGTTGAGAAACCAGTCTTGAAGCTGCTGACGAAACAGCAGCAGAAGAACGATTTAAGGTTGCTGTCTTGCAGCCTATGACTGCCTATCTCAAAACCTGGATGAATTAATGTCATTGATAAGTATCTCAAAAGTACTGCATTTTTTCTGAGCCAAATATTTTAGTTTCCTTTAATTAGTTTTTTATGACTTTGTATACAATTTCATTTTCATTTCTGAACTTGAAAAAAACTTGTATTTTAGAAATGAAGGTTTTATTCATTGAATAACATTCACAACAACATTTTTTAAAAATTGAATCAACATCACATGTGAACTAACAAATACACTGAAAGACAAAAGTTATGCATATGTTGTGCATTCAAGAACCTCATCTGTGTGCTCAACATAAGGCTCTACCAAATACATGCTTTACATAAAATAAACCATAAAGTCTAAAGATAATGGTCTTGGGGTTCATTCCAAGGTTGAGATGTCCTCTCATCTGTAGCATCCCTTACAACATCCAGAAACATGCCTTCATTACAATGGAGGGTATCTTGAGTTCCGGTTGTTTTTCTGGGTCCAACACCTCTTTGTTTATTCCTCGTCTACCCTACCTCACTGTAACAGGCAGCTTTCTTTGATACACTTGACAGATGAACATCATACACTCTACTACATTAAGCTAGGTTTTCACAACTGCACCATTCCAATAGTTTCATCCCCGTCATATTCTGTAATTGGGGACACAATGAATTCTGTGATAAAAGAATTGTGTGCTTGAATGTTTAAGGATTCATTTAAGCTCACATGAAACCGCATACCTGCAAATGGTATGGGTCAATAGCAAAGTCTGTTTTCTGAAAACTCCGCTTTGTCAGCCATTTTTAAATGTTTCCCGGTTCAGTGATTTATTGTTTGTGACCCTGTTTTCGGGTGTCTTACACCATGTAACCATCATATTGACATACCCCTCGAACATCTTGCACTCCCAACATATGCATAACTTTTGTCTTTCAGTGTATATAATAACTTTAAATTTGCTTGAGAAGCTTCAAGAATGAGACACCAGTCGCCAAGATGGAGAGCATCATCGCAACAGCCGCCAGATGGAACGAGTGACTCTTTCGCGCAGTGTCTTCAAAGTCTGCATTGTCAAACCACAAGGAAAAAAGTATTAGACCAGCAATTTTAGAACCACTTATCAGGAGCCTGACAATTGCTAATATCCAGTTGAATGCAGTTTTCATTCCACACTTCCTTACCAATTTCGTTGTACATAAGACCATCAGGACAATTAAGAAAGTGTATAGAATGATTACAGCATAGACCTCAGTGGCCAAGATAGCCAAGTTCCATATATTTCCAGCATTATTTTCTCCCAAAGTTACAACCATGAGCATCCCTTGGTCCGAATCTTCTCTCTTCACCCACCACGGGGTCAGGATGGCACAGACATGTAAGATCAAGGCTGATGCTGTGCTGATGTCTCGCAACATTGTCACCGCGTGTCTCCATACGCTCGGGTTCGCCTGGTCGTCATTTTCATCTTTCGGATCGTTCTTTTTCTCGTTCCTGTCCTCTCCCTTATCAATTTTTGCTTCTTCTTCCTGAACTTTTCCCGTAGAGTTTTTGCCACTATCTGTGGTACAGCTTTCCCGGGATGGAGTACTTTCTGACGGCAACACCAACTCCTCTGTTAGGTCAACATAGTCCATAGGAGCCGTACTTTCCATTGTAGAATTTGGTTGGTCAACCTAAGGAAAGTTCCTCGTCGGCCTATAGTTTTTAGCAGAACCTGCAAATAAGTTATAAGAGTATTGATATGCGCGCTTTGCACAGTAAAAATTGTCAAAGTAAAATATCTTCATGTACAAGCATGTGTCCGAGGAATTACTATTTCTCAAATGACATAATTATCCATCCAATGACTATGTATCCTTCCATTTTTTTTCCTCAGACCGACAGCATAATGTCATGCTGGTACAGGATGGCTATTGGCCTGGCAGCTCTGTGTGATGTGCAGCTGAAGAGCTTGACATCATGCTGACAAGCGAATCAAATTGGCTGGTATAATTAGCACCAACAAACAGTTTTAAAAACAAATCCTTAACAGTTCCATGTCAATGGAATTTTGTTGGTTTTTGTTATTCATTGCACCTGAGTATCCAAACAGTTGGTCAAGTTTCAGTTATAGATTTGGTTCCTGGTGATTGAGCATGGTGAAATAATGCATTGACAGTCAAGGTGGGATTCAACCAGCTGTGAGATTTAGTGGAAGTCTTGTTTGTGTTTTACAGCTATTCACTAAGCTCCTCCCCCAGCTTAGTGACATGCATTCAGTTGATGCACATTGAGAACAGATATTGGGATCAGATGTTCTCTATTACAAATTATAAAACCTTGCCTTTCCGCATCTTCTTCCAATAAGATTTCAAATCATGCCTCCCTGGCATCACATGGCATGCTTTGAGTATCCATGTATGCCATTGACTAAGTGATGATAATAACACTGGAGCCTTTACAATGTTAATTTAGTATAATTTAAGAGCAACTGAAGAGCAACTGCTTGATGTCATGCAGCTGACTCTCTCGACCAATGAGAATGTACATATAGCTTGACATCACCAAAAAAGCCTTGCATGACATATAGCTTTGCTGCTCACACCTCCACTGACCAATAGCCACCCAGTCTCAGCATGACATCAAGCTTTCAGTCTATGAAAAAAATTGAAGGATACATAGTTATTGGATGGATAATAATAAGTGAGACAATTTTAATACTTTGGACGCAGTAAATGTTGTTGCCCTCTTCGGTCCAGAACTGCCCACTCCAGGGGTGAGACAGTCCGGTATACCAGAACATACAGGTTTTCTGATTTATGTCGGATTTTTGCGAAAAATTATCGGAAATGGTCACAAAATGAAAGTGAAAAATTAGGAACTTTTTTCTCCTATCTTTTGCATTTTAACCAATTTTTGCAGTACACCTCTGGACTGGTTTTCAAACTGACTAACTGAGGGAGGTTCGCTACTGGACCGCACCGGTCCAAAGCAGTTCGGTTGGCTACACTAGTGACACCAACTCAATGTCAATGATTTCTATAAATGTTGAATTTAAAAAATTTATGAGGCAAAATTTTTAAAAAAAGTTGGCAAACAATTAAGGCAGCTTAGGCCTACTTAATATTGATTGACATTAAAATTTCATTTAACATTTTTATTATATAAAAAAACTGGTGATGAAATCAAAATAGAGAACCACAAGAACCAGAAGAGGGCTCATTTGCACTCATGACCCGCAAACCAGCGCCTTTCAATCTTTGCCAATTCAGAGTTTGAGATCACTTTTGTTCAGAGAACTGTGGTAGTCAAGAAACAAAAAATGTAAAAATCTGTAATTTTACCTGCACAAAAATAAAGGCAAATCACAGTAAACGAAGCTACAAACAGAAAACAAAATGCTTTTAAATTTAAATCTAAATGAACAAAATCCATTAAGAGTCCCTGGGTTAACTCTGATTCACCTTGGGCTTCTGAGACTGAGAAGAAGACAGTAAATCATAACATCATTATTATAGGAGCAAACATGTTGACAGACTTGACATCAGGAGGTTATGACTGCTATGATGATACACTGGTTTGCAGAAGCCCTTGTCCCTTGTGGCTATCTGTTGGGATGATCGACGTCAATAATGGATCGAATAGTTATGAATATGAAAATTGGTATTTGCAACCTCACAATATTGCATTTTCTTTGATGGAATTGGAGCACATGTTTCCATAATATCACTGCAAGGCATGCACCGCAAGCTCATCCCTCTGTAATGGGACATCATCTTCCCACTTCATAAATTGCTTATCGATCAAACAGAAACTCAACTGGTTGCACCATACTTGCGTTTGGATTAAAACTAGGAAAGAAGACAGGTATCTCACCCCTGAGCCATTTTAATGTGCAATTGAAACTTTTGAAACCGAGGCGTTTCACCAGGCCACTGTACATTAACATGTTACTTTTTTGCTATCAAAAGCAATTTTTAGTCAACAACTTCACTTGTACAAGAGATTTAACCAATTAATATAACACATATGTACAAAGAAAATGACACACTCAATTCCACCTGTTGTTGATGGGCAAATCCTGCCCATCTTATTCTGATGTTAACAAGCATACAAACATTGAATATGCCTTTATATTAAGGTGAATCAAACGTGGTACACTGCACATACTTCTGAGCAGCCTGGTTGCCTAGCAACAACTGCGGCAGGCCCTGAAAAAAAGTTGTGACATTACCATTTTCTGCTCTCTTTTTTTAACAGCATGGCAGCCAGTAATTTGCTATTTAAATGAGATCTAATGCAGCTAGAAGCATAATTATTTTTTTATTGAATGCAGTAACACCTACTCTATGCTAGTTCAAAGTTTCAGCTTCTCATCTTTATTCAAAAAATTTTCTCTGTCAATTTCAGTCAACTCTGTCTAAAATTGTCTTTATTTCTTTAAATTGACATTGGCACAGTAATGGTACTGCAGCAAAAAAATGACTCGGTGAATTTTTTTATTTTTTGCCATTTGTTTGACAATAACTTGTTTATGATATATGCAAATTTTAAAAAAAATCTGTATGATCGTTTTTCTAAAATTTGATAACTGCCAAAATTGATGTATGCAAAATCTGCAATTAATTAGTGTGATGGTGCCCTTTGAGTTCTTACAGAAAAAAGTATTTCAACCTTTTTCTTCACATTTGTGGCAAATGTATTAGTGTACATCAATGGGAAGACATTTCTGACATTTTTGTGTCACAAATGCATGGAATGCTTTATTCTGTGTTACATAACCAAAAACTCAATTTATATATATCATTTATTCGTCCATTGAACACAAGTATGCAATATAGCAAATGTAAGTAATTTTTAAATAATTACGTAAATTAAGTAAATAAATAGAAGTTTAGATAAGTCAATTAATTGAAAATTTTAAGATAGTGTCTTTGATCTCAGCAAGTGTCCATTGGTCGAGATGGTAGACACCCTGGGCAGCAAGTGAGAGTTCCCTGATGGCCTCTCCCGTTGTCTTTGAACAGCTGTCTTCGTGGCGGATAGGGAATTTCAGTTGATGGCCAGTTGTTAAAGGGACTTGGGCTGCGCCATAAATCTTATTCAGGTTCCTGGCAGTGATGCTTCTGACATTGGACCGGACTGTCCGTATAATTTGTGAGATGGTGCGGTTTTCGCCTCCGGTTATGCTGTTGATCATCTGCACAAACCTGCATCCAATGGCATCGTCCAGAGCTTTACTGTGAGCAATATATGGGAGCAAACAGCGGTGTGTTTGCCGGTCTAGATTCCAGACTTTTCTCATGCATACATTCTATGCAGTTTGGTACTTGGTTATATTGCTATCATCAAGTACCCAGGAAGCAGCACCATACATGTGAACACACACCGAGTCAAAGATTTTTGTTTTTACATCACTGCTGACCCCACCATATTTGGACATGGCATAATGAAAACGTCTGATCAAGTCCGAGCATTTGCTTTCCATTTCTTTACCTTCACTTAGATTAAAACTGATAATCTGGCCTAAATGCTTTATACTGTCCTGACATTTTAAACCAGAGCCATTCATGAAAATCTTAAAATCCTTGTAATACTTTGAGAAGCACATTAAAATTGACTTAGCAGGATTAAACTGGATACTGTACTCAATTCCATAGGCTGTGCATATATCCACCATTTTCTGTAATCCATTACGACTCGGGCATAGTAAAGTGATATCATCAGCATAGGAGACTACTCCCACGTAGGTGCCCCCTATGTGACAACCAATTCCACTCTCCTTCAGTTCATTAATAAGCTCATCCAGATATAATGTAAATAAAATAGGCGACAGCACTCCCCCTTGCTTGACACCATTAGAGCAGCTAAAATACGCAGTACTCACACCATTCCAGGTTGTTCTCAATTGCTGTTTTTCGTATATATCGAGTAAAAGTCTTAAAACTGTAAATGGTAGTTCCCTCTTCATCAGGACATGAAATAATTTTCCATGGTGTACTCTGTCGAAAGCTTTGCTTGCGTCAAGCCTACATGTAAATACTTCCGAACCCCTGTTCATGTAGTATGTAGCAACTTCTTTTACAACAAAGGAGCACATTGATGTGGAGTGTTTTTGCTTAAAAGCAAATTGTAAGTCTGATGATGCTAACTGAGGAGAAAATTTCTTAATAACAATCCAGTCAATAATCTTTGTGATACAGCTTGCAAGCGATATTCCTCTATAATTGTTCATATCACTCAAACTTGCATTTGTGTCTTTTGGCAGCGATATGAGTGATGCTGTGAGAAATTCTTCACTTTTAAGCAGTCATCAGGCCAAAAATGCTGTTACCATGGCAACAAAACGAGTCGCTGAAATTTTTTTGTTTTTCATTTTTGGAATTTATGGGTCCCACAGAGTACCTGTGCAAAATTTTAGAAAAATCTGTATGATCAAACTACCATACATGAGTCACCTTAAGTTGCTCTGTTCTGCTACTCAAATATCAATTGATGGTGATTATGATACAATTGAGTGGCATTTGAGAATTTTGTTTAGAAAAATGGTGTGTTGAATAGGCCTATATGTAAAATACATCCTTGTTTAATCCCCAAACAAAGTGACTGAATGATTCTTAAACAATGATTATAATCCTTTAGAACCAGTAGTTAACTGAAGAATAAAATTTGCTTCAGAAGCAACAATTTTCCTGTCATCTGTTACCAAGCTTCAAGGGAGCCAGATTTGGTCAACTCTTTTTAAAAGTAAAACGGAGTGACTCACAAAGCATATCTTGTGTTTATTTGTTTTCAACATGAGAATTTATTTGTTATCAACATGAAAATCAGAGGGGACTGAGTTGCCCCTTTGACAAGTGTCGTACATGCCAAGAGCACTAGAAAAAATATGAGGGTGTCATTTTGAAAAAAAAGGCATTATATTGATTAGTGAAATCTCTTGTACATGTTAAGTCGTTGAATAAACGTTGCTATTGAAGGCAATAAGTAATGTGTTCATATAGGCCTAATACAGAATGTTCCTGTAAAACACCTCAGTTTCGAAATGTTTCCGTTGCACATTGAAATTGCTTTGTGATGAGATGTCTGACTTCTTTCCCAGTTTTAGTCCACACAGAACTTACTTACAACCTGATGCTCTAATCTCAGTGTTTCAATAACCTCTAGACACAGTAGCACTACTCCACATGAGAAATATTTAAATATTGTTAATTATATTTTGGGCCGTAAGGGAACTTGTTCTCCTCAAGGCGGCGGAATTGCCTTGGAGGCAGACTTTTCCCCACCTTACCCAATGTACCTGTTTATTTAAGAGAAATGTCCTCTTTTTATCTACACATTTTCATTAATTTTATTAAATAGATCAATTTTTGTATCGATGTCTTAACCTATAAAAAAAAAACTTACATGTAAGTATTCTTTACAGTACATCGATTCTGATTCATCAAGGTAAGGGAAATCTACAGGCGATATTTTTTCCGTGTAAAACGTCATAAAAAATTGTGTACAATTTCAAGAGGGGGCTCAATGCAAAACTTGGCCTAAAATCCTTAATAAACGTCCGATTTTCAAAATTTAAAAACCTGCATATATCAAGTAAACTGCTCCGAATTCAATGCACTTATTTATTTTGCTCTATTTGCAATATTAACTTCGCAAAAACCTTTTCGGCGCATTACGCTGCAATGATGCAAAGTTCCAGTGACCACAGCAAACCAGTGGCAGATTCCTGATTTTTTTTTGTGGGGGGGGGGTATCTTTCAGGCCTGATATCACACACTCTTAAATAGTACTGTACTGAATAACATGTACACTGTGCATGTAGCAATTAACAAACTAACAGCTAAACAGGTGGTGCTTGGCTATGTAATATTTTCAAGAAACAAGGGGAGGGGCTTTGGAATTTTTCTAAAGGTATCTATTTCATAGAAATGCCTACTTTAAGATATTTTAAAACCTTTTATTGCATGCCACATACCCTCAGGCTCATGGTAAGATCGATACAGTACCCTTTTTTAAGGGTACTTTTCTTGTTTATATCTGCTCCAGGTTAGATAATAATCATCCAAATGTAATCTTTTGAGAATTTACGTTTTCATATTTATATACTTTGCTTTTCAGTAATTTTTCATACCAAAGAAGTCTTCAACTATGATGGTTTTCGGTTAGTGGATTCAAATTGTGATCGTTGTTGACAAATAAATTCCAGCAATCTGTGTCTACCCTCAGACCAATATCTCATTTTCGCAAAAATAATGCCATGAAAAAGAGAATGCTTTACACAGACACAAAAAGATGAATATTTATGAAAATGCTTTACCTGACTGTCATGCAGAGCCTTGCCACAGAATATTCAATCGTCCACTGTCAGTGCTCAGCCATTTCACTCCACCTGCATTCCAACTGATGAGTGGTAATCTATCCTATAGTTTGTATATTCTGCTAACAATGACATGGAAGCTTAAGGGATTTAAAAATGTTTATTTTCACTAACTGGTCAACACTCAACTTTCACTCAGTGAATGTTTTTACAAACACAGATAAGGGAACGACCACTAGATATTCAGAAGGGGGGGGTCTTGGAGTTTTCCTCAACGGTAAGAGGCCGACCAGACGATAGTTGGGGGGGGGCTATGGACTTTACCCCCGGGACGAACTTTTTTTTTCGTTTGCGACACGTCGACGAACAATTTTTTTCACATGCGCACTCACGACAAACTTTTTTATCAGAATTTTAACATTACGGTACCCTAGCTACAGGTGGAAACAAACTTTTATTTTTATTTCCATGTGCTGAACAAACTTTTTTTTTTCAGTGTCAAGCGGGGAGCGATCTTTTTTTTTCACCAAATATCCATAGCCCCCCCCCCCAGAGATCATCTGGTCGGCCCCTAAATAATTTTATAGGCCTATTTCATGGTAACAATGCGCTTAATTCTTTATTTTGAGTCACCGAGTGTGCAACATCCTAAAATATTCAGTTCTAAGTCAAACAACATCATATTGAGAAAAGCTCCACCAGAAAAAATTACAAAACTTCCATAAAAGAACTAGAAAAGGAAAACATCAATTCTACAATGTTTTCATTGGATTTTATGCATTAATAGTTGTTTCAAAAAAAGATGTGTAAGTTGTCTGTAACTATATTATACAGTTATCGCATAGCACTGAGTGCAATATTAGTTTTTGTGGCACCGAGGTGACTAATTTTGCACGAGGGCGCAGCCTGAGGTTCCATAAAAACTGATATTGCACGAGGTGCTGTGCAATAACTGTTATATCATATGGTTTTTTGAGGCAAATTCAAAGAAAAGGATTGGAATTCCTTGTCCAAACTCGTTTTGTGTTTCTTTTGACCTGCCTGTTTCAAATGTATCGCGTCAAAAATCAATGACCATTTCACTCACAAAAATTTTTTTCACACTATCGGAATCCACAAATGGTATACTTGATCATGGATTTTTTTCAGATTTTTTTGTTAAACTTTATAGCAGACTTTAGACCTTTAAACACAACAAAGTCACTGAAAAATCGGCAAAAAAGCCGTTTTTCGGCCACTTAATGCCTTATTCTGATGCCACAAATAAAATAACCAACACAAAAAGTTGATATCCACCTGGCCCGTAAATATGCGCTTCTTTTGCCACCATCCCCATCTTTCTATCTGCCTCCGTTGCTGTGCAGTTCCTTTTTTAGTAAAACCAACAAACACAACGTTCTTGTTTGCTTGTGGCTGCAGCAGCATCAAAATATGGTGCTTCCTCTCAGGTCCGTCCAATCTTTTATGTGTTAAAATGACCGTGCAATAACATGCGTGCAATATCGTAGAATATTGCACGGCTGTCAGCCAATGAGCAGCGAGTATTTCCGCTAGACATATGATATAATTATATATAGTCTTTAAAGTTTGAAACATGCATTTCACATCACTTTTTCTCAATTATTTTCATAATAATGTTTTGGAGTCAGGAGTTGCCAGATTAATTACCGACTCCTCCACCTGAACACCAAATTTGACTCCGACTCCACCCAAAAATGTCAGACTCCAGACTCCGACACCAAACCCAATAACAAGTTTTTGGGCAGTACCTGGGGCTGGCTGTTTTTTTGTTAGCTTTTTGTGAAATACTAGACACCAGAGGGCAACCCATTACCTGGTGGCACAAAAAGGAAGTTCACTATCTCTGTTTACATTGAAAATAGGTCAGACAGCTGACTTTTTTGTTGCCATGTAATATTATGATTGTGCAATCCAGATTCATTCAGCTAACATTCAAGCCAACAAGGTAAACCACTGTAAATGTAATATTTCACACATTGTCAGCATACTCCTGGGATACTATCTGAGATCTCAACAGAAGCAGAGGCTGTGTTGTCTTTTCCCCTCAAATTGATAAATATTTAATTTTTGGATGGAGCATGTTGCACTGTTGGGCAAAAAAGGCCATGAGAATTTCTCTTGAGCTGCAGTACATTTTGTATAATAGCGATTTCAGAATAACCACTAGTCTATTTTAGTAATGCGCTTTCTTAGTACACAAAATCAAAAACTACACTCCTTAAAAGAAAGCTTAATATTATTTACATCATTTCTACTTAAAATTATTTGTTTAAGTATTGCCATATACACATAATTCGTTTCTTATTGAAGTAATTGTTCATGATGCAAGATAGTTTATTCCTACGACATAAAACTTTTAAAAAACATAATTCAGAGCCATTTCTAAAAATGGAAATTATTCATTGCCAAACTGACTGTCACATGCTATTATCAGATTTATAAGAAGAATGTGACTAATATGATAAGCCACAATTGTTTTGCCACTCCTTCTGGCTAGTAAGTCTGAGCCATATCTCTTTATTCAGGCCTATGTACATTTTGAAAATTAAAGGACTGTACATCGTTTACTATTTATTTATTATTTTTACTTTATGAACTTCCTTATAAGGTCAGTTGCAATTTGTAATTGTTTGCCAGGTACTAGATAGTGCGACGCATGCAACAATGGGAAAATTTCTCTCGCATCAAAGTGGTGTTGTTTGCGACGCTTCCCTCTTTCAAGTTGTAGCCTTGTTTCTGAAGACGGAAATATAAGTTGAACAGTTATACACTAAGATGGCTTCATACGTTGATCAGGATTTCCCAGCGATAATCATTGACAGTGGCTCTGCCGTAATGAAAGCTGGATTCGCCACAGATGACTCGCCGAGAGTTGTGTTCCCAACAGTTACAGGGCGTCGACTTTTTAGTATTGGTATGGTTGGAATGGGGGAAAAAGATTGTTATATAGGACATGAGGCACTCACATTAAGGAAACAAAAAGCCTTGACTCTTAGTTACCCAATTGACAACGGAATAGTGACAAACTGGGATGATGTTGAAAGGATATGGATGGATATATATAGTCATGAACTGAAAGTTGACCCTGAGGACCATCCTCTTCTCCTTACCGAGTCGCCTTTAAATACTAAATACAACAGAGAGAGATCCATCCAGATTGGTTTTGAGACATTTGAAGCACCTGCAGTCTTCCTCAGCCAGCAGGCGGCGCTTTCCCTGTATAGGTCGGGAAGTACAACAGGGGTGGTTCTGGACTCTGGAGAAGGGATGACCCATGCTGTTCCTGTGTATGAAGGTCATGCCCTGCTACATGCTGTGGAGAGCCTGAACCTGGCTGGTGGAAGCATTTCATCTATCCTGTCTCGGACCTTGAGTGAAAAAGGATATGAATTTATTGATTTACAATTAATGGAAATTATCAATGACATGAAGAAGAAGCTGTACTCGGTATCCCTGAACTTTGAGCAAGAGTCAAGAGACAAGTCTTCAAGCTTCGAGAAAGCCTTCCAACTTCCCGATGGCCAGACAATAATGATTGGAACTGAAAGAATTCGAACACCTGAGATTCTCTTCCAACCTAAAATCAATGGCTTAGAAGATGTTGGCATCCATGAGAAACTGTATAGCTCAGTCATGAAGTGTAATGTTGACATCCAAAATGAACTATTCAGCAACATCTGTCTGTCTGGTGGGACCACAATGTTTCCTGGTAAGTGCATATTTGTTTGTGGAGCGTTATTTTGTGTTTATTTCTTCAAAGTACCCAATCATCATCAAAATTTTATATACACCCAGCAATGAATTCCAAATTTCTAGAAAGGTATTCAAAATAGTAACTGATCTGTTCAGGCTGTAGGCAGTATTACTTCTAGATCTGACAAATTATTCTTTAATCTACCATCCACAATCAAGTTAGCAGATCTATCAGAGATAATTTCTGCCACCCTGTCAATTTAATTGAATATTTTATTTACAGGCTTTGCAGATCGTTTAAGAAAAGAGGTCACTGACCTTATTCCATCTTCCACCAACATCAATGTCTTTGCTCCTCCAGAGAGGGATCTTTCTGCCTGGATAGGAGGATCCATTTTTGCATCTCATTCCAGTTTCCAGAAAATGTGCATCACCAAGAAGGACTTTGATGAGGCAGGGCCGAGCCTGGTTCACAGACTTTGCTTTTGAACGTTGAACTGATACAAAAAAAAACTCAAGAATTGAATAAGTTGAAACAAACTATAAAGCTACTTCTTCGTAGCATTATGATTTTGCCACTTACAATATAAAATGCCTGTTCACTGTTCATATTTACTGAAATATTACGTTTGCAAAGTGGCTGAGTGCTTCTATAGTTTCAGCTTGTCATTGTGCCCCACGGTTCATCTCAAGGAAAAATGAATAATATTATGTTTAGACTAATTCCGTTGATTTATCAATAGGTCTGTCTCCAAATGGGGATTACAACAGGTATTATTGGTAGGTGGCACTACGATAAGGGGGTAGGGCTGTGTTTGTCTTTCGGTAAGCCCACCAAATGATATCATCTGGTTTGTTTGCAAGTTGAATGAAATCCTGTGACTAACTGTTAATAATAATCTGGTTGTTAACACATTATAATCCCCCAATCTGTATGGTAACAACATTCGTTTCTGTTGAACTGCTGTTTTGAGAACATAATCAATACAGTATAGCTGACCCAAACAATCAAACATTCTACAAACACACTCATTAAGTCAGACTCCTTGGCTTGGTCAACAACACCAGTCACCTTGTTGAAAGGCAAAGGGGATTCCATTAGAGCTCCTATTGCTTGGAGACACCACCTGTACATAAATTCAGAACTGCATATGGAGACAGACCTATTGGCAACACAGACAGGAGAAAGGCATCGCAACTACTGTAACTGAAAAAGTTGGCATGTACAATCTAGATAAGGAGAGACACAACTTAGGGCCATATTTTCTCTTTCGATGCATTCGTGAATATATACAGCACTAATTGTGAATTACAGGGGAAATACTAACTTATGGATTCATTGTTTTTCCTTTACCTGCCCACCATAGTGTGGCATGTGACAGTATGAATAGATGAATTACAAGATTTCCTCATTAATGAGTAAGCATGTTCATTGTTTATCTTTTATTCATCAATCATCAGTGTCAGAATGACTTAAATACATTTCTAGCTGATACACTATAAGATGTTAATTTTTATGAAATTGTTACAGATGGCTACACCTAGTGACAGTGATTTTCCTGCAATTGTCATGGACTGTGGCTCTGAAATGGTGAAGGCTGGATTGGCGAGTAATTCTATTCCTGATGTTGTGTTCCAAACTGTTTTGGCATTTGATCACCAATTCTGTGCTCCTCTTGGAAAACAATATGCTACTTTGGTTGGAAATCAGGTTATCCATTCAATACTTCGTGAAAATTATTTGGTGAAGAAGTACCCTGTTGAAAATGGTATTGTCATAAGTCATGATTATATGGAACATATCTGGCGCCACATATTTTTCAATGAACTAAAAGTAGACCCTGAAGATCACCCAATCCTCTTGACAGAGGCCCCTTTAAATCCTAAATACAACAGAGAAAAGTCTGTCCAGGTTTTCTTTGAGTATTTGGAAGTGCCTTCCATCTGCCTGAGCCAGCAACCTGTACTTTCCCTGTACAGATCAGGAAGGACAACAGGAGTGGTTCTGGACTCAGGGGAAGGGCTGACCCATGCTGTTCCTGTGTATGAAGGACATGCCTTGCCCTATGCTATGGAGAGCCTGGATCTGGCTGGTGGAGGTGTTTCGTCTTTTCTGTCTAAAACTTTAACTGAGAAAGGCGTTGAATATATACCAGAATTAAAATTAAAAGAGGGCATCAGGGAAATTAAGAAGAAATTTTGCTATGTTGCTCAAGACTATGAACGAGAGTTAACAACGGCTGCTATGTCTTCAAGCTTAGAGGAAATGTACAAGCTTCCAGATGACCAAACAGTTACAATAGGATTGGAAAGATTCCGTGCCCCTGAGATCCTCTTCCAACCGACAATTAATGGTGTGGATGATGTTGGCATCCATGAAAAACTTTACAACTCAATCATGAATTGTAATGCTGACCTTCAAAATGATCTCTTCAGGAACATTAACCTGTCAGGTGGGACATCCATGTTCCCTGGTAAGTGTTAACTTATTTTAGAAATAAGTGATGATACAATTATTATTTAAAATATATCATGGTTTGCAGTCGTTGTTTCCAATATTATGCGATTTGAATGTTTTGTCATCTTTCTGTCAAATTTGAACAAATTTAATTAATTACGATATTGGATCTGTTTACTTTCACAGGCTTTGAAAATCGTCTGACGAAAAAGGTCATGGAGCTTGCATCCCATTCGACTGAGGTCAATGTGTTCGCTCCTCCAGAAAGGAGTTATTCTGCCTGGATCGGAGGATCCATTTTTGCATCTCATTCAAGTTTCCAGAAGATGAGCATTTCCAAGAAGGAGTATGATGAGGCAGGATCAAGCCTGGTTCACAGATATTGCTTTTGAACTGATCAAAAATATTATCTATATATGCTTAGCCTGTTCTGAGCTAAAAACAAAACTATTCTTTTCATAATTCATAATGAACCCCAAAAGATGATACTTGCACAAGTATGAACGATATCTTTCACATAGCGTTTTTGCTTGAATTAATTGTTGGAAAGACATATCTGACAAGCTGTCTGGGGCCCCCAAATCCAAAAAGAGCCTGGATGGATAGCATGAGAGAGCGTAATACAAGTGTCATTGCCTGGGGTGTTTTTCTAACTATGTTGCTTGGTCTTCCAAATTGACACTAAGTATCATGAATCAGTCAAACTTCAGAAAATCCATAGGGGTCATATTGCCGTGTACTGATGATCGAATAGCCTTATCATGTAGTTCCACAGGACAGTTGTCAAAAACCGATAAGAATTTGGAAACTGCTATTATTTTGAGCAGCTATTTCAATGTTCATTATCCCTTTTTGGCCTATATGATATATTGTCAAAAATAGCAAGTTTTTCATATTGTTTATTAGGTTTTCATTGAAAAAAAAGTTCCTAATGTATTTGAGTAGTTATGCATGTTGTACACAGGAGTGATACAGGTAGAGCATGCTGAGTTCAGTCATTTCTGTGTCTGTGCTTTTGACTTCAAATTTGCTTTGCCTGATCAGTACATGCCTCAATCAGATTTAATGAGGCAAGCTCAAAATAGGCTCATAGAATCCTGTACTTCAAACTATTGTTACAATACAGTGCTGCCTGTAAGTTAGTGAAATGGTGCAATTTTTCATTGCCGCAATGCTGAACATTCTTCAGTTTGATGGAGGATGTTTAGCATTGCGGCAATGGTAAAATATCACCTGTTTCACTAACAAATGTAAATATCTATGTTCTTTGTAGGCGATGTAAATTTAAGTGTTATTTTTTTTAAAGATCCCGCTTTCCAAGGCATAGTAAACATTGCATTGAACTTTTCTTTTAGTGATCGATGTAGAATATGGTGGCAAACATTCGGCCAGAGAAATCGATACCCAATTGGTTATGTGGTGTGTGATGACCAGTGAGTCCAAGGTCCTGTGACCCAATCAATGTATGGCTATCTCCTGTCACCTAAAATGCCACACAAGGACCCTTGCAGATTCTGTATGGGATGGAGGCTGGTCCTTGATGTCACTTTCACAAGGCTAATCTGGACCGAGTGAATTGCAAAGTCCTGTAATCTTGATGATGGGCATGTGGGGCAAAAGAAAATGAATGGTGCAGTAGAATATGTAGACGTTTCCACTCTCCAAAACCATGCATATATTCTTCAAAGTAACTTACTATTAAAGCAGTATCCCTGTCACAAGACATTCAAAACAGCAGCGGCTTACACAAGCTAGGAGTGTCTCTGCACAAGACTGGCCAATAAATTAAATTGCTCACTAGCTGAAAAATTACAAGATGTTCGAATTAACAAATAATATTCATTAATCAATATTTAAGACAAAATTGGCGCAACATTTTCCTGTAATGAAGATGTAATGGTAATGTCCCTCAAGAGACAGGAAATAAATTAACTTTCCTGAAGTACTGAATTTGAAAAGATGCTGTTTGACAAGTTATTAGAGAATTACGCCTCCAACTCAGACAGTGTGGCATCTATTTTTCATGGTCCATTTTCATTAAGATCTTTTTATTTGTCAAGTCACGTCTTCCTGATGTGTGTTTCTGTTTCTCAGGGTAAACATGGCAATGTTATTATTAAAATATTGCAGGTTAGATAATAACGATTTTATTACAGTCTGTCACTTTTATATAGAAAAAGAGCGGACTGTTGCACTGTGAAAATGGCACTTCGTGTGTCATCATGCTGATGATTTTTCATGATCATAACCAATACTTTCGATGTTAATTTGATTTATGAGACTTATCCCGCTTGTTGGAGACAGCCAAACAAAAGGTTTGTGAATGTGCCATGAAATGAGAACTATTTCTTTAGAACTGCAATGCCGAAACATACAAAACTAACTTTGTGCCCAGAGGCAGCAGCATTCAGTTCTCATTTCACCAGAATGGCTGCATAGAGTGTGACGCAAGTATGAATGACTGTGTTGTTTCTCGCACAATGTTGTTTGGTCTTTTAAATTGCAAACCAAGTATCGGCAGAAAACATTGCCTTGTGCTGAAGAGTAAATATCTTTAACTTAATTTAATGATTATTTCTCCAGAACGGTGTTACTGACATGCAAAAAAGAAAAGGGAAATTGCTATTATGTTGCATAGCTTTCCCCAGCAAGCAGTTTTTAACATTTAAAAACAATCTTTATAACATTGATTCAAAGTTTTTTAAATTGAGATGTTCAATGGGTCAGTGGGTCATGAGGATTTTGATCAGTAATCACTTTTTTTAATGCATGCACTGCTATTTTGTTGCATAGAACATGGCTGAAATAAAAACCTGTCTGTCTGTCAGACTGAGAATTTACCAGGCAGAAAGTAACATATTCACAAGATCAGCTGGTAAACACCCAATGTACATTTGCTACCAATATTGCCACCAGGTAGAAGATTGTGACACTGACTCCCTTAATATAACTCGCAACGGACACAAACTTTTTTCAGCCTCTAAAAGCAACAGGAGACATCGCTAATCCCCTTAAAAAGGGACAAGTGACACTTTGCTTTGATTAAATACCGACATGCGACAAATCAAAACAACACAGGCTTGAAATTAATGGTGAGGGAAGGATCACTTCGATTTAAAGAATTGTTGTAGTGTAAGTCCAAGCGGTACAAGGTATTTCAGTTTACTTTCCTAGTGATATTCACCGAGGCCGAAGGTGAATATCATTAGGTCGGGTCGGTAAAACCTGATATTGGCCTCAACCGAAGTCCATAATTCTTTTGTTCCATGACTTAACATATACATGTGTACAAAACTGGTGAAAACAGCATGAATTGGGCATGTATTCAGAAGCTTGAGGTTGATTTGTGGGTATGGTGAACAACAAGCTTTAATTGCATCTTGTCATAAATAAGTAACTACTGGACTCTTATAAGAATGTTTTACATTTTTGGAATCTAGAAGTGATGACCTTGATGATGACTACATAAAAGAATTTTTTTGAAAACTTTTATAGCAGACTTTTCATCTCTTAATACAGCAATATCACCGAAAAAATGTAAATATTTTGGGCTTTTTGTCACTTGGTTTAAACATATTTATTACCTTTGCTAACGAGCCGTAGGCTCAATTACAAGCTCAGGTGTTAGTAGTAAAACATGAAAACAAAACACACAGCTATCGGCTAAGGTCATCACCCACACAAGCATAAGCATAAGCATAATAATTCACTAAATTGTTACACACATGCAATGGTGCGGCCATACCACAGCACCGTTAGCCGCTCTTGCTGCCTACAGTGCCATGGGTAGCCACACCACGCATTGAATGGTACCAGATCACGATAATTAGAGTCAAATGATTAGAATCTGCTTGAAGCGGTAATAAAACTAGCAGTGCACTTAATAATGCTAAGGGAGACATCCAGTTGCAGAGACTTGTCTCCAAATAGGAGTAAATTCACAGTTGGTTCCAAGGAAGTTAAGTTGTTAATATCATTTATTAATTTTTGCCTTGGAGCAATATAAAGAGGGCACTCGAGCAGATAGTGGTGGGAGGTCTCAGAGTCATGTTGACAGCTACATCGCGGAGAGTCAATGCAACCTTTGTTAAACAAATGAGCACAGAGATCACCAAATTGTAACCTCAATTGACTGATAACAACTTCCTCTTTGCGCGACAGTTCGACAGGCAACAGTGATGGGCCATTCAGATTTTGCACGGAGGTGGCAATCTTCTTAAAGGAAGCGAGACTACTGGATGCCCTTGTTTGGACCTGTAGGGAATTCCACAGTGATATGCTACTTGGAATAAAAGATTTACGATATATTTCTTTGCGCATAATTGGAAAATTCACCTGAAGGTGATATGGCCCTCTAGTGCTATAATTGTGAGCAGGTTTCAGGTTGTCTAAGATAGATGTCAAGTAATGTGGGCAGTGATTGTAAAACATCTGGTACATTTTGAAAAGTTTCCGTCCCTGCCTTCTTGAGGATAAGGGAGCCCAGCCTAACTCCCGATAAAGCCCATCATGAGAAGTATATCTTTTCGCACCAGTTGCAATTCTGGCTGCCTCAAGTTACACCCCCTCAAGTTGGTCAGATTGTTCATTGGTGCAGCTATCAAAGAATATGTCACCATATTCAAGGATGGGCCTAATGAACGACAAATAACAACGTGCAAGAGACTTCCTAGAAGCACGGTACTTGAAACGTTTAAGAAGACCAAGGCGTTTGTTTGCTTTAGCCACGATACTAGAGATGTGCTTGCTCCAAGAAAGGTCACTTTGCAAAGTCAATCCCAGATGTGAATGAGAATGAACCTGCTTTAAGTGATAGTCACCAAATTTAACACAAGGGGTCACTTGGGTGTTAGTAGAACAGCTAAAGACCATGAACACTGTCTTCTCTGCATTGACTGTAACTAGCCATTTGTCTGCCCATAGCTTAATGTTATAGAGATCCCTGTTAATAACTTCAAGAGCTGATGGCTCAGTGGCAGAGCATGTTGTGAAGCCAATAATGATTTTATCTTATTTTAATTTCAAATTTGTAACTTTTGACACTAGCTGCAAGTTTTCTTTTTTAAGTACTTTTTGAGATAATTTTTGTTTTTACAAACATCAAAAACACTAATTTGTGCTATTGCTGTAATTCAAAATTCAGAAGTAAAATTTAACAATGAAGTGATATATTACTATTTGAATCATATATAAATTAACAGTAGAGACTTATTATTTAAATACAATTTGCAATATTATGACTTCTAGGTTTCTGCCATGTCAAGTAATGCATCTATCTGTTGGGAGTCACCCCCACCAAAGGTGTTATCACATGATCAGTGAATAACACATGTGTTATTGACCTTCCTGTCACACACCAATGCACCAGGTGAACATCACATTATGCAGGTTGGTTGTATCAGGGGGCTTGCTACATAGGGGTAATGGAACAAATATCATTATATCATTACTAAATACATTGTACACTGCATAATACAGGATGTAAGCATCACTCATGATTTCTCAATTGGAAGTAAACATTATTATTCTGCTAATAATGGGTTCTAGTAATGGGTTCTAGGTTCAATTCTTGACATGATTATTGAATATTGATTACTGCTGTGATAGACTGCTATAGTGCACCATGCATAAATACAGGATGTAAAGTCAAACTCAGTTGGTAGTGCAGTGCACATTGCAGGACAATAAGCTCTGGGTTCACTTACTGTGTTACACTAGTATGCAGTTTATAAATGTGAGATGTAAAGTCCCATCCATATGTATCAATTACTAAATTATGATGTATTGTAAGTTTAAACTGCACAAATTGCAGTGGTCCCTGCCTGTCTTACTTGTATAGTCACAGGATGTAAGTTTAATATCCTTTTTGACCTCAAACGAAGTTGCTCCTATATGTACACAACATGGTCAAAAGGCCTGCAGGTGTAATTGAGGGGTACAAGAGAACTTATTCATTCCTTGATCAGCTCTGGTGAACACAGTGTTAAACCTTTAAATGAATTTCCACGAAAAATTGGAAATTTTAGGAATATGACCTTTCTTTATACAAAGTGACCTAGCAACCACAATTTTCAATATATTTACATAAAAAAAAGGTTTTAATCTTGATAAGTTTGGCAATCTCTCACTTTAATTCATTTTTAGAATTTAATGCTTGTCAGATTGTTATCTTTAAGATATTGATGGAAATTGTTGTTTTTTTCCGGGTTGTCATTGCTGAAAAAATGCTAAAAATGGAAAAAAGGGTCTTTTTTGGAGGTCTACTTATAAATGAAAAACTGTATGTGTACTGCTGTACTAGGGATGTTCCATCTATCAGATGTTATTACTTTTCAAATTTACAATTTTTAAAGAATTTTTGCAATTTCCCAGTTTTTCATTCCCCACTGCCAATATAATTAAATGCTATGTCTGATTGAAGTCAAGTGATTCCGTATTGCGTAACAGTACTTATGCTGCCACAAAGGATATATCCTTGCTTTGACAACCAATATTTATATGAATTTAGTTAGCCTGGAAGTACATGCTTTGAAAAAAAATATATTAAAAGTATCTTTCTTGGAGAATTTGCCTGCAATGAGCATGACAAATTTAGTCCAAAAAATCACTTCCATTTAGAATTGTGATTCGGTAACAGTGAATGCAGGGCAACGGTAACCAGCAGAACAGTATCTCAATGGTGCGGAACATCCTAGACCCTGGCCAAACATTCTCTCTCCACATCTGAAAATTTTAATTCCATGATATATGCTACATGTGGCTTTGACATCAGAAATAAATACTAAAAAAAGTGAATTTCGTTGCGGAATCACACGGAATTCAAGAATTTAATAAAAAGATATAGGCCTAATATAATTATATTATATATATATATATATATTATATATATATTGTGCATCTAAGATGCTTCGTTGGAAGTTCACTGCTGGATACTAGTTCACTGTAGTAGTTCAGTCCATGCCAAAGTGGACAACCCCAGTGGTCTCTGCACATACTGTTTCCATCTTAGTATTTTTCTTCTCCAATTGAGTTTATTGCTAAACTTTCATTTAAAGGCACACACTCGTCAAAATCATACTTTTAATGAACTTATGTTCCCATGAAAGAATCAGGTGTTGTGGGTGCATTTAGCTAACATTTTCCAAAATCGTATTTCACCATAGTTTAGGAAAAAATTATGAAATTGGCATTTCAGCTAAATTTTGTGGACCTTCAGTCAGGTGCCTCAGTTGATATGCAGTGACGTAAGGCAGGGTAGCCCCCCTCTCTCACTCCTCCAGCCCAGTCAGTGTCTGCTAGGTGCCAGTGACCACTGACCAGTCATGCATGTCAATCATGCCTGTGTCAATTGATAGCTGATGGTTATGGACTGTAGACTGCTGCCATCTCTTGTATAATATTACCCAGCCTGACGTGGCAGCTTGCCAATAGCTCACAAGGGGTCGCTTTTAATTGTGCCATTTCTCAGGCCAAAAATCGAGAATTAAAATTGGTTTTATTGCACTTTGTTTTGCACAAATATATGAGTGACTGTGTCAATGCTTTTAAAAAAGTATGTTTGATAAATTTATCAAATAAAAAAAGTGCATTACAGTTGTCCTTTAAAGGAATGTGTAAAATAGCATCTATCTATCTATCTATCTATCTATCTATCTATCTATCTATCTATCTATCTATCTATCTATCTATCTATCTATCTTTCTATCTATCTATCTATCTATCTATCTATCTTTCTATCTATCTATCTATCTATCTATCTATCTATCTATCTATCTATCTATCTATCTATCTATCTATCTATCTGTCTATCTATCTATTTATCTATCTATTTCTATATATTTCTATATATTTCTATTTCTATATATTTCTATCTATTTCTATATAGTTCTATCTAGTTCTATATATCTATCTATTTCTATCTATTTCTATGTATCTATCTATCTATTATTAGTTGTTAACATAATTTATACCATTCGACACCTCTGTCAGCCAATCAAATCCCAGTATCACAGGGAAATAATTCCTATATTCTTTGCTGTCCAGTTATACTCTCATGTTTGAGTGTTTGTCTCACAGTATAAGCCAGTTATTCGCCATGGGATCAGGAATATGTGTTTATCACACCTCGGGCTAAAGCCCTCAGGTGATTAATCACATATTCCCTCTCCTGTGGTGAATAACCTATACTAACATTACTATGATTTCTTCCACTGGGCACTGGCTATGTGCACTCTGTACTCACTGGTGCATAGCAGGTTTCGTTGTGGATTCATTTCCTTGAAATCCCCCAAGGACAGGGGTATAAATTGCGTAAACTTGACCGACGTCCAGGGGTGCATAAAGCCATAAAAGCATGTGCTATCTATCAGCACAATCATTCAACTCTTGTTGACTGACTCTAATAGCAAAGGATCTGCTCTCACAAGGTAAACTTTTAATTTCTAACTACCATGGATTGCGATAAGTTATTATCGTTTTCATAGATACGTGTTTTTCCAGATTGCACTTTGCTTTATCTCAAAACTGTGATGTCACAGATTTAATTACATAACTGTATATTGCAAGCACATATTTCAAGAAACTGACCAAATGCATTCACACATGGATTATATATGTTTAGCTTTAATACCTACATAGGTTGATAGATACTTTAATGAAATGAAACTGAACTAAACAGACCACTTGTCCTCAAAGGAGAGTTACACTGCTGGGCAAAAGTTTGGAAAAAACAATAAGCTGCCTAATTAGTGTTTCAAAATGGTATCTGGTTGTTCGGAACTTCAGATTCTTATACTTGATCAAGCCAAAATAGTGGATTATTAAAAATAAATTTGTAAAAATAGCATTAAATCTCAAAGGTTGCTCTCAAAAACGGGGATGGATGATTGATGGATGATTTAGGCTTTATGTCCTGTATTTATGCACTTGGTAGGATTTGGACAGGAGGAGGAAACGACAATGAGGCAAATGATGATTGAAACAGCCGTCCAACTTTTGGCCTGCCGTGTACAATGACTAAAAAAAATGCAACAAAGTGATTTGAAACTGTGAAGGCGAGTGTCTTGTGAATAACAATAAGACAGGCTTTGTTTTTTTAAACATTGAAACAGAGACTCTTCTGTCAAGGTGTGATAATCAGCTTGGACAGAAGTTGTTTGTTGTGGTTGTACAAAAAAACTAACATTGCCTGGCAGTTTTAATTTCCTTTGTAATAAACTGTGATGTCAAACTCAGAACTGATATGTCACAGATTGAAGGTTAGACCAATCACATTCACAGATACCCTGATGATGTCACGGTTTAACTACAAAACGAAGTTTTCAAAAAACACGTAGCTATGAAAACGATAATAATTACTTCTTTCACAAATGTTGATGAAGTATTAGAATTTGCTGCTGTGAATGGGATATTGAATGATAGAATTGTTGTTACAGCCGATAGTTCTACTTGCCCGATATGCTAATTGGGCTGCTTTTTGCATGCCAGACACTAAAATAGGCATTTGTCATAATATCTACTCCCCTCACCATGCTTTGCCAATATCCCTCACAAAATATCAAAAAAAAGCAACCAAGCCACATTTTCTACTGACCTTTTCCATAAGTTCTACTGTGCTATGTTAGAAACTTTGTCGTACTTTTTTTGACATCCATCTCTTCTACATCAAATAGTGTCAAAATGGTGTTTCGAGGTTAGGACCTATTTGGACACTATTTCATCTGAACTCTGGGTAGTCCTTGACTGCCATATCTCCTACAGCACAAGAGGGCGCTCCACGTATATTGTAGAGCAGCACCAGAACAGCTATCAGCAGAGAACAACTGTCACAACAGTTGATGGTGAGAGAAAAGTGAGTGAAAAGACAATTTATTTAACTGAATAGTGAATATAACAGTACGTCAACCCAGCAGTGCTTGGAGCCTGTGCAGGGCCGTAGCCTGCTTTGGGGTGGGGGGGGGGCAGCTACCCCCCCCCCCTGGAATTTAGCAGCAATTTTTTTTTTAAATACAAAAATTTCAAATATCTACAGTTTTCGGGGTTGCATATGTATTACTCTGGATCAGACTCTGCCCCCCCCCCACTAGGATTCAGCCCAGGCTGTGGCCCTGCTACCCTGGAGGGGGGGGGGGTACTCACTATTAAAGGGTGTATATAGAGGCTCCGCTGGATGGTTTAGGTTTTTGGGCCTTCTAGGATTAAAATGGTTGTGGTTTTTATGAATTAAGATTAATTTGGTTGCCCTTTTTTCACCCCCAACATGTTTGGTACCCTTAGAATCGGCTTCAAAAGATGATTATTATAGCATAATATTTATAACGATTAAATTGGTTTTGAATATTCTTACTAAAAGATTTAAAATGGTTTGTGGTTTTGGCGTTTGTCTCGGATTAAAATGGTTTTGGTGGCACATCCCTATGCAAAAGTCCGCGAAGTACACCCGCCCCCCCCCCCCGGGCCCTGCTCTGTGACTTATCCATGCTGCATTTCCATTGTGTGGAAATGGATGTTAATTTTAAAGTTACAGATTTTAAACTTGGCACGAAGACAGATGGAATATGGTGCGATATAAAACGGCAATAACAGTAGATTTAAATGAAATAAATTCAGTAACGTCGTCTTTTAAAGTGCGTCGATCGATCGTATGGCGAAAATCCAGCTGTCAGACAGGGGCATATCTAGAAATGCCTTCAGGGGAGGGGGGCATTTTCTGTCTCTTCCATGTTAGTTTTGGGCCTGAGTGGGGCCATGGTCCAATGCCCCCCCCCCTAAATACGCCACTGCTGTCAGAAGCTGGAGTGACAAATCTAACACTAGCTATATGTTGGGAGTTGTGGAGTCGGAGGTTTTTGGGTGCGGAGTCCTGACTCCCGAATTAATGTAATTTCCAAAAACACAGCTACAAAAAATGTGAAATTTATCGCAAATTTTACACAAAACTTCCTGCACAAGTATTCCTTACAGAATCTTATGAATTAAGATGTCTTTGGGGGGGGGGGGGGCTTTCGACCCTCTGTGAAAAAAAAACAACTTTGTTCAGCACATTGAAAATAAGCCCAAAAAAAAGTTTGTTTCCACCTGTAGCTATATAGGGTACCGTTATGTTAAAAATCAGATCCAAAAGTTTGTCACAAGTCACTTAATTATAATACTCAAAATGATGATAAACTTGTGTGTTTCTTCTTTTCAGTGACCTGGAAAATGTGGACTATTTTGCACTTTCGCCATTCTTCAAATTTACGGTAAGTTTATCAGCAACACTTGCTTGTCTGCCTGCAAAGACCTAATGAAACTGTGCTAATATACACTTAACTGATGAAATATTCCAAATACTGTAGCCGTAATAGCAGGGGTCAACAACTTATTTAATTATCAATATTTTAAAATAGACAGCAGGCAATATGATTTCCTCCAGAACCATCACAGGACTTTGAAACTTATGAAAGATTTTTCTAAAGACGACCCGTGACCCACAAGTTTGTTACCATAATTAAGCAAATGAGTAATGACAGTTATTCTGTTTGAAAGTCATTGCCTTCAGCTTTAAAAATTGTAAAATTATTTTCCTACACTCTTTTTCAGGTACTGGCTAGATGAATTGTGAAAATACAGAAGTTGGGAGCAAAAAGAACGACAAAAATGTCTCATTTGGGAAATTGGCTCCAGGACAGACTTCAGCCCACCATGTTTGGGAAAATAAAAGGAGTTTAATCCTGAAAAGTAGCCAATGCGTTCATCGCAGCCCGAGGAGTGATGTTCTGGTCCTAGTAATTATCAAATGGTAATTTTTGTCGTCTTCTTCGAATTAAATTGTTGTCTCAGTATAGTTAATACCAGCCATTTTGATTAATTGATATGTTATATATATACTGTCCGTCAAAGTTTATTTTTAAGTTGCCAGGCCTGCCTAATTTCATCTTAAAAAAACATTTGTTGACCTAAATATTTTCCCATTTTTAATTGAAATTTAGAGGTTTTCAAATTGTGTTTCTTTTACATAATTTTCCAAAATGTTCCTTCTGCGGAGTGGGGGGAGGGTTGGTCTAGTGGTAGCATGCTGGACTGCCAATCGCTGGGTCCAGGTTTCAAATCCAGCTCTTGCCGGGTCACCTGGGCCTATGTTGGATGGCTGTTTCAATCATCCTTCGCCTCATTGCCATGTCCTCCTCCAGTCCTAATTAGCCTACCAAATGCATAAATACAGGACGTAAAGCCTTAAACATCCATTCATCCTTCTGCGGAGCAGCGGAGCATTGAGTTTCATTGTCATTACATTGTATTGTTGTTAGTTGAATTTAATGCGCTTGGATTTATATCACATTATTTCTAATTGTATATTTTCAGAGCTGCAACAATAGATGGCATGACTGCAAATTTGACTCATGGAAAATTGACCGATGACATACTTTGGCAAATGGAACCTTCACAAATGTAGATTTCGAACAGAAGCTGTTAATGGCATGAATTCTTAGTCTCCTGTATAACTGCTCTTTAAATAAAGTTTTCACTTACATTTTATATTAAAATACATGCTCAGGCCTTTACATTTTTGGTTAAAATTTATGAACTGAAAACCAAGTGACCTATATCATTAAAAAAATGCTGAATATTTAAAAGCATGTGAATTTCATTTTTGCTGGATTGCAAGCACTGCAGGTTGAAAGTGTTATGGTGTAAAAACTCTGGTGTTTTAACGTTTGGCGCAACTGCACTGCGCTTTTTTGTATTTATAGAATAATTGAGCGGTGATTTTCATTTGTATGAGGAGCCTGCTCTGGTTGATTAATGCACTTTTCCGCTTTTTTGGACAGCACTGAAATGCCCTCAAATGAGGCTCATTTAAAGGCACTTGTGCAGTTTTACTCCAAATTTTCGGCACCAGTAGTCTAAGAAAAATTGGGGGGGGGAGTCACTGTATCTTTTAATAGAAAAAATGCTATTTTCAGCTTAAAATCTAATAAAAACACTAAAATAGAGGCTGAGGGATGAATTTTAACAGTAAGAATGCAAATAAGGTGTCAAATGAAAGCAGAGAAGTAGCTCTATATGATGCTGGAGGCGCTTTTTTGAATTTTTGCATGTGTACTTTTTGTTTGCCTATTAAAAATGCCAATAATGGCTCAGTTTCAACTAAAACGCCATGGAACAGGCATTAAAATCAAAAATTTAAAAAAGAAACGCCTCCACCATCTTGCAGCACTGCTTCTCTGCTTTCATTTGACACCTGATTTGCATTTCTACCATTAAAACTCATCCCTCTGCCATATTTTTTGAAGTTTTTTTTCACATTTTAACCTAACAATAGCATTTTTCACCATTAAAAAATACAGTGACTCTTCTGAAAAAATTTTTTGGTCTTTGACCTATCATATTCGATGACTGATGTCGAAAATTTTAATGAAATATGTGAAACTGCCCTTAATACAGCAGCATTTAACGAAATGGCAGTGTACAGCTATGTAGCTCAAAAAGCTCAAAAGTGCATTAACAAACCTGAGTGTTACGTAAGTGTCTTATATCATAAATAATTCTGAATATTTAAATTCATGTCTTTATTGAATTTCTTTATATCATGGAAGCACACAAGACATTTGAATCACTATATGAATTAACAATTGCCAACAACATCATAGTATTTCACCAATTGTAGAATATACATACTATTACATACTATGCAAACAAAAACATAACTAACACAGCATTAACTGACATGAATAGACCTAAATAGAAATATTTTCACAATGGCGAAATGCATAAAATGAATAATTTTATGTCAATGGGATTTATTTTGTAAATGACTCTGTAATGTAGGCCTATCTATAGCCGAGGCTAACTATCTCTTAACTAAACATTTGATGTCAAGCAATCATATCTGGTGCTAAGGAATTTGATTCACACACAAGGAAAACTTTTGATACTGGACAAGAAATAATCTAAATACAGATTTTTTAATGAACTGTCTCTGAGAATATCAGGCATGTCCTGTTCGCATGACCACCTCAGAATTTCACTAAATATTGCAGAGTCACACATTAACTTCCTAAACCTTGAAAAATGTCAAAAAATTTCTTTGGCGCCAATACTTTTTTACTGTGGCCATTAAAAGTTAAAAGGTTTTCAGTCAACTTTTGGCTGATATTTGAAGTTCTCGGCAGCAAGAAATACCCCAAAATGACGCTTTCATTACTGTGACTTAGACTTGTCTTGCACATACAAAATTGATTTGATATTATGCCTAATAATGTTCTCAATATTCAAATATTTTTAAAAATTGATTTCATCTAAATTCTGGCATCTGGGGTAAAATTGAAAATGACCAATTTTTGCCTTTTTTGTCATTTTCAAAAATCATACCAATTCCAAAAGTCAATATTTTCTATAGTGGACCTAAAGACTCGATCATTTTCACTCACAGCTTGGGAAAACATCTGAAATTTGGTTACTTATTAAAATTTCTGGGAAATTCGTATCTTTTTATATACAGCAGGAGTAATTATCCTATTTTTCGTATATTTTTCTGATAATTCTGAGATAATATTGACAATATATATTGTGCCTGCACCCTGCAGTTAGTTCTCTCATAGAAGTTTTTTTTCTCACTATAATAGTAGATTTTAAGTTTGTTTAGCATGAATGTTAAAATAAGAGCATTGGACCTAGTTTTGGGGTCAATTAAGGTCAAATGTCTCTGAATTTAGTTAAATTTCAAGAAAATTCTGCAATTTTCCACACATTCATTAGATATCTCTGACTGGTAACAGTCTTCTGTACAAGCAGGCAAGCGAACGAGGCTGCAGACTGACAAAATTCGAGTGGAATTGGGCATCGAATTGGAATCTAGGCCAGTGGAACTGCTGCCTTTCAGGTCCGTGCTGTTGCCAATCAGGTCCGCGCTCAGCAGAACTCAGCAGGACTGAGCCAGAAATGCTCAGAAATACATGTGAGTGAGGACCTGATTGGCAGCACCTCCAGCGAAATGTTGTAGCCTGCTTGCTCACGCTCGCAACTTGAGCAGGCTATTGTAGCCTGTAGATACCTTCTAATAGAACATACAATTTATCAAGATTTTTTTCTTGTAAATTATAGCTCAATAGCATGAGTAAAATTTATTACGGAATTGTGGTTGGTATGGAAACACAGCATCCATCAAGGCGACACGATGACATTTCGCCTTGTAGCTCAGCTCCTATTGCACTTGGAGCTTTGGTTGATGGCTTGTCTGATACCCCTATTACCTGGCCTCATCCCCATTTATTTAAAATGTTACTCATGCTATAGAGCTATAGTTTAGACATCTGGTAACTGTCGTGGTCTAGAAATATAAATATTGTGATAAATTGTATATTTCTATTTGAAAGATCTCTTAAAATGATGAATTTTTTTTTTTAATAGCCAAAAAATTCACAAAATTCTGAGTTTTGTTGACCTAATTTGACTTCAAAATAAGGTTAAATGCTCTCGCTTTAAAATTTGTACAAAGGAGAGTTGAAATTTGATGAATATAAATTAGTTCTGATGTCATTGTGGCCGAAATTCCTGACGACATTTGGGCAGGAAGCTGAAATATCAATACTGTTCAGAAAGATTCTTGATGGATGCTTTGTTTCCATGCCAACCACAATTTTGTAACAGATTTTACTTATGTTTTTGAGCTATGATTTACAAGCAAAAATATATTAATAAATTATAAATTTCTATTAGAAGATATCTCATGAATGTGTGGAAAATTAGAGAATTTTCTTGAAATTTAACTAAATTCACAGATATTTGACCTTAATGACTCCAAAACTAGGTCAAATGCACTTATTTTGACATTCCTGCTAAAGGAACTTAAAATATACTATTATAGTGAGAAACAAACTTCTATGAGAGAACTATATGCAGGGTTCTGGCACAATATAATTATATTGTCAATAGTATCTTAGATTTATCAGAAAAATTCCGAAAAATAGCATAATTACTCCTATCGTATTTAAAAAAATACCAATATCCTCACGGAAATTTCAATAATTAAACAAATTTCCAATCGTTTTTCCAAGCTGTGTGTGAAAATGATAGAGTTTTAAAGTACGCTATAGAAAATATTGACTTTTAAACTGGGCATGATTTTTGAAAATGACAATAAGGCAAAAAGCGAGCATTTTCAATTTTACCCCGGACACCAGGATTTAGATGAAATCAATTTTTTTTAAATATTTGCATGTTGAGAACATTATTAGGCACAAAATAAACCAATTTTGTATGTGCCAGGCAAGTCTAAGTCTCAGTAAGGCCACACATAATTGATCTTTAACTTCTCGGATCCTCTCGAGGCACTTTTTCTAGGGTCAGTCCGGACGACAAAAAAAAAGGTGAAAAATTTTTTTAAAATAATTTCAAACAATTTTTTTTTCCATCGGCAGGAAATCTATTGTGTCGGCGTGTCCGCAAAGCAAAGAATCAATTTTGTGTGGCCTAATGAAAGCGTCAATTTGGGGTATTTCTTGCTTCTGAGAACTTCACATATCGGACAAAAGTTGGCTGAAAACCTTTTAACTTTGAATGGCCACAGTAAAAAAAAATAATTTGCACCAATGAAATTTTTTTCACATTTTTCTTGGTTCAGGAGGTTATCGTGTGACTTTGCAAAATTTTGTGAAATTCTGAGATGGTCATCCGAACAGCTTGTCCCATATCATTTGACTCTTTCAGAGACACTTCATTAAATAAAATAAAAGGTACCCTAGCCATTGAAATCTGGAAAGAAATGATTGTTTTTTTCCAATATCACATAAAAGTACACACCTTTGGCAAGAGAGTTATTAGAGGAAAAATCAGACTAGCACTACACAGTTAATTTATAATAGTTTAACCATTCAACAATATTCAAACGGCAGTATCACAACGAGGACGACGCCGATCGAGTGACGACAATAGCTCTTCGTTTTCAACGAAAACAGACGAGCTAAAAATCCATCTTGAGTCCTTCATATTTAAAATTACATTTCAATGATAAATTATATCATAAATTACGAAGATCCGTAACACTCAATCCACTTTTCTACCTCAAGGTGGCCGACAGAGATGTTCGCAAGCGCATCAACCATGTCTTGGTGTGTCACAGGCATCTCTTGGTCGATTCTCATATTTTCAATATTTTCGGATGAGAATTCCTCTATCTTCCTTGGTAATGGCATCATTGCAGCATCACTGCAATAAAAGATATAACAATTATAAATTGGATGTCATGATCTCAAAAAGTTCTACATGATTTTAGGGCAGAAAATCTATAACGTCTATCTTACAGTTTATTCTCACAACATGCGAACTGGTTGCTCTTCATCTATAGGTCACACAGCAGAAATACACCCACTCACAGGTAGATTAGCAAATATCTAATTTTTCCTGTCACATTTTTGTGATGTTTTGCTGCTGTTTTTGTCAGATTTTTGACCATGGAATTTCATTCCAAGATAAATGAGAGAGCATGGAAGGATCACCATATCCACTTTGCCAAGAAGTGCCAAGTGGATTTTTCACATTTTGTTTCAATATTGTGACTACAATATTGGGCTTTTTAACATTGATTTGTAAACCAGTAAGACACACATTTTCTTTTACAGGTCTAGTTTGAAGGTGTTGTAATCACTTTAGCTACAATGAATTGTTTTCATCTGGTTGGCATGATTCTGAAGTACAGAAATCCCCCAAATCGAGAAGATACAAATTAGCTTTCTTAGACATGTTCTCAATGTGAGACGGCAGACACCAACACTAGCTGTGTATGCAGAAACAGGAAGATTTCCTCTAAAGTTAAGGCAACAAATAATTGGAGTAAGCTATTGGGCTAAAGTTAAAAATCTACCAAGTGATGATATCTTGCATAAATGCCTAAATATACAGAAAAATAATCACAATGCTGGTCAGAACAACTGGTACAGCAAGATAGCAAAAATAATGACAAATGCTAACATCGCCTGGCTAACCAAAGAGCCTTGCAAGATTATAAAGGAAATCAAACTTAAACTATATTCAGAGGAACAGTCCAGAATTTTGAATGAAATTAATAACTCAGATAAATTTCCCAAACTGCGCACATATAAAATTTTCAAGACAAGTTACTGTCTAGAACCATATCTAAATCTAAACCTCTCAAAGAAAACATACAGCAACATTGCCAGATTCAGAATAAGCTCCCATAATCTAAAAATACCGTGCAAAGCACATTAAACCTCGGCGCAAGGCAGAGCAATCAGCTGATTTGAAGGTGCAACTTGAGAAAATCCATGTACAACTGGGCTGTTCAAACAATACAATCTCCAAGGACGATTGTGACATCATCAGCGGTGCACGGTCAACTAGGCGACAAACCAACTAGGCGACACCCATCAGTACCAACTAGGTGACAAGAAACTTGGAAATTTCATACCAGTGCAAACTAGGTGACAAACAGTTCCAACTAGGTGACACAAATTTACACAGCACTTCCAACTAGGTGACACAAGTTCACAAAACACATCCAACTAGGTGACAATACATTTCGTAATTGACCACCATTGCAGGTGTCAATAAAATATATGTCACCTGGATGGTATCTGGGGGGTATCTGCTGTCACCTAGTTGTCTAAAAAGTGTAGCCTAGTTGGTAGTGGTATGTCACCTAGTTGGTTGTCGCCTAGTTGGTAGTGCTGTAGCCTAGTTGTCTGTCGCTTAGTTGACCGGCAATCGTCATCAGCATGTACCCGAGGGACATAAATGGTCCCTCAGGCAGCCAGCTATGGATGCCATAAATGTCCTTTCAGTCCAGTAAGGGTTAAGAAAATAACCCAAGGTCCCCCGCCCGACATTAAATGGTGGCCCCTTATACAAAAATATTTATCAATCTGTATCTAGTCATGTGCTTGAGGAGATGGCTCAGATGAACCAACTTGAGTTTAAACACTCAATTATCGCTCATCTGCTTGCCTGCTCAAAAATTATGGAAACTGGCCAAGCAAAAATCGATTTCTGTTTGAAAACCTCATGTTTAAATGGGGGAAAATACTAAAGTACACAGTAAAACTCTTAAAGTTGCATTGGTAATTAAACATGATCACAAAGAAATTGTATTAAAAAAAGAAAGCATGAAGGAAAATATATTTTCAACCGCAACAGTCTGCAGATTAGGTTTTGAGATTTTTTTGCCGAATTTTACGCCAGGGGCGCCACCCGTACCATGTAAATTCGGCGCGCCATCTGTCGCATTTGTGTTTCCTGTACTAATTTATGCACGCTTTCCACATCCGGAAGTTGTAATCATGGCGAAAATGATGCGAGGGTGAGCTGTGGAAATATGCGCTCGGCTGTCAGTTGTGCAATAAAGTGTTCCGGACATGTTTGAGGTGTGTAATTGTACGGCTTTCACAAGCTTAGGGCCCGTAATGATGACGGACGAAGTTTGGAAGGGCAGATTTGTATTTAGCCGGCGTTTTCAGACGGCAAAGGTGGCGTCTTCAGGCGTCTTCAGCCGTCCGATCGACACTGGCTGCAATACACGAGGCCAGGCCTCGGTAAAAATAGAAACGTACCCAAAATTCCGATAGAACAGAGAAAGTGTGACCAGGGTTGGCAAAAAGGCAGCCGTAAACTGTTTTAGGCACGGCATCTGCAGTAAACAGCCTTAAAGTGGTAAAAACCGCCTTTTACTGCGTCAAATGCCTTTTACTCTAAATCGGCCTCAATTTGGTCAGTCCAAACAAAAAGCCCAAAAATAGGAAAATATGCCTTGTAATGCTTGAAATGCAGATTATTCGTCAATTGAAATATTATCAATCAATGCTACATGTAAGTTCTGCAACAATTAAGAAATAGGAATATCTTAAATTTTTTGTTATGATCTGCACAATATCAAGCAATTGGGATTTTGAGCTAAATTTGGGGTTTAAGGCAGTTTACGGCAGAAAATTGCCTAAAACTAGTTCTCGGCAAGGCTGTTTTTACCGGTAAAAACCGCCCGGTAAAAACCACCTTGCCATAAACTTGCCAACCCTGAGTGTGACAAATGTAATACTGACAGTATAGAAGACAAGATTCACTGTCTCTTAATTTGTACTTATAACAATATCCCAAGAGTAGAGCTTCTTGACAGCGTTAGTTGTAGTCTCGATAAAAGTGAACAATTTATTGCACTGATGTCAGATAAAAGACCAGAGATAATAAAGGCTGTAGGTCATTACCTTAATAGAGTAATGTAAGTGTAGCTAAGAAATTATTGATTCAAAATTTAAAGAGTATATTTTACATGTTTTAGGTGTGTTGCTTTGCCTCCCTACATGTTGAGTAGAAATTTCCGAACCTTGACTTTGGACAATTTGCTAAAGAGAATTTGTCAAATGAACTTGTGAAGTAACTCTATAAATGCCTTTTATTATCTTATATTATAACTGTCTGAATGCTACATATGTGTATGTAGGGCATGTTTTCAGAATACATTAAATTGTTTGTAGCATTTGTATTTTATTTTTATGTATGACTATAAATGATACTAATTAGATGTAGATTTATTTTGAAATATCTTCAAGACTTACTTTTGTGTTACAGGGCCTCATAGCAGTTGCTGTTGGTTCATGTGACATATTATCACATTAAATTAAGTAAATGTTTAATGACTGAAATGACATCTGTAATTTGATATTGACACTCTGAATTGGGACTCTTTTTAAAGTATCAGAAATTTACCATTTTATTTTATGTATTCTAGATGTAACCACTAGAACCGGGACCAGTATTGTAAAATTTTATATACTTAATTGCATTTTAACTCTCTGTAGATTAGTGTAGACATTGATTCTGCTGTGTTTTTCTATGATTTTGATGACATATGTATCTCTTTTGATATCCAGTTTGTCAAATAAAAGTTGATATATTTATAAATGGAAACTTTCCAACAATTCCTTGTGGTAGCTTCTTTTTCGAAAATGTATTTCTCCACTTGATAGGCTAATTAGGACAGGAGGAGGACATGGCAATGAGGTGAAGGAGATTGAAACGGCATTTCAACATAGGTTCAGGGGACAGCTGGATTCGAACCCTGGACCAAGCAATTGACAGTCACGCATTCTACAACTAGACAAACCCTCCTCCTATGTGCAAGAGAAACTGGTCACACAAAATTATTACAAATACTTACCAACGCACATTTGTGATGTCTAATGCCGAATAACCCTCCATTGCCAAAGAAAGTTGTTCAGAATCCAGGTCTTCATCAACCATAATGTCTCGAAAATTCTTTATTATAAGGCTTTGGCGAGAAGTTTCTGCAAAACAGAAAGTGACTATGAAATAAAGTACCTACTACCTGGCAATGTAAGCTTTTCCCTTAATTCAATTTGATTCATACAGAATATTTGGTCCAACACACAACAGAAAATTAAATCATTCATATAAATTAGGTCATACACACAAAATAATCCATGCCAGGATGATTATGTATAGTCAAATGGGTGCAGCACCAGTGCACATTTTGGGGACGGCCAAGTAATATTTCAGCTTGCATGCACGCATGAATGTCAATATCCATATTTCATGATTCCAAATAGCATATGATTTAGTGGGGCAGGTATGTAAAAAAATTGTGTATTTATACATAGAAGCATGAAACTTGGTGCACACTTAAAAAACATCTATACAAACATATTTGGATAGGGAGCCACTTCAGATTTAGCTTAGGTGGCTAATGGCAGCCATTTTCCAAAATGGCGGTCAATTCTTCCATTTTGCTGCTTTCTGTGTAGTTCCTACAAAAGGAATACACGTAAATATTGTTTTTTATTGCTTCTCTAGGTATTCAGTACATTACTATAACATTTTTTGGTAGCCTTGGTCTATTTTCAGGCTTGTTGGAATCCTTTTTGTTAGAAATATTGAGTCAAACACTGGATTTCGCGGTTATGGATGGTTACACCAATTCTCTATAAATCTCAAAATTAGTTACATATTTGAATTCCTTGTAAGAAGAGCTTTCAAATGAGTACCCGCATCAATGGGTTTCGTAAACTTGGTACGAAAACAGAAAAAATGAAAATAAAATGATTTTTGAAGATTTTGTTTTTTCTTTAATTTTGACAAAAAACTCACGGAAACTATTGATGCGACCATTCATTTGAAAGCTCTTCTTACAAGGAATTCAAATATGTGGTCAGTTTTAAAATCAATTGAGATTCCATGAAACTATGGGAAACCGCGAAAATGATACATTTTCTTCAACAGTTCTAACAAAAAGGACCCTGACTACCCTAAAATTCCTCAGATCAATCTAGAAATCAATTGATAATGTTTCTTAGATCAGTAGAAGGAATAATGAGCACTGTTTTCATACTTTCAAACTATAGGCACTTCACAGAAAGCAGGATAATGAGATAATTAGCCGCCATTTTGGAAAATGGCTGCCATGGGTCAACCAGGTCAAATCTGAAGTGGCTCCCTATCTAAATATTTTCTTTAAGACGTTTTTGAAATGTGTGCCAAGTTTCATGCTTCTATATGTAAATGCACTATCACTCCCCTATTCATGACTAATCTGCCCCGCTAATTGGAAGTACTGATAATTTGAAACATGCAAAGAGCAATTTCAGAATTTCCCACCAAAATTTCCACTCTTGCAACGACAACATAAATGGAGATGTGTGTACACACTGTGGTGACAATTAATCCGTCAATCGTTAATCCATTAACAAAGATGCTAACAAATTGAGTAACTATTAGCTAAGTTAACATATTTTTTCTCATCAACGAAAGTAAGTTCCCTTAGTTAATTGTGAGTTGATTAATAAAGTCTGTATAGTTCATTAATTTTAGTAAAAAAGGTGCAACAAGACACATTTTTACATGAAAAAGACTTGAGTTGACAAAAGATAACTAAACACTAAATAGTGAAAATCAGACAGACTTTTCTGTCTATTTTTAATCTATAAAAAAAAAAAGTTTAACTTCAGTAAACTTAGCCACAATTTTAAGTTATTAACTATAACTCAGCTAATGATTTGATTAACTTATTAACTGTTGACTTAGTTAACATTTTTTGTAAACTTGCCCACCACTGGACTACACACCTCCAATTAAAATCAAGTAATTCTTCTATGTGGGCATACCTGATTACTTCATCAGTGAACTCTGCCCAATTGTCACTTTGGATTTGCTGAGGGCTTGGCTCAAGGTAACGAAAATGTCTAATCAATATTTTGGCAACATTTTGTCCTGTGCCAATTTCTCCAGGTGCATCGCATGCCTTCCACGCCCATCCTAAAAAAATAAAAATTTAATCATTTATTCCATACACAAATACTACAATTTGGTGTACAGGTACAAAAATAAAATAGATCAGATAAAAACTTAGTGTGTACAACCAAAAATAAAAACAAAATAGTTGGTACACAGACAGTTAAAAATGGTATAAAGTTCATCATTGTTAAAACTAGGTATCGTTAAACATCTCAACTCTAAAATCTGACTAGCGCATTGTTTATCACATTCATTAAACTTGGAGTAGTACATTCTATTAGTATTATTAGTATTGAGCAAATCATCTTCCAAATATGAAAATACCTTATTTTTCCAGGTAACTTCTTTTTAAACACTTACATCATAATATTATTGTTAATCTATAATGTCAATGTCAGATATATAAACAAACATTTCATTACAAAAATAAATCGAAATAATACTTACAGCAGGTTGACATGAGCAGGAAAGAGATCTTTACATTGCGCTGCCTGCAAAACAAATGATAATAGACTACACACCTTGAAAAATAGTCAATGACTATCAGGAGCCATAAGGATCGTTGTGGATCAACTTCAGGGAACCTTTCATCCACAAATCTGGTATGATCTATTCCAATGCGCTTTAAGACCTGATATACTTGAATTGGGTGGTTGTGAGGAATATTTCGATTGGTGTTTGCCTGAAATAAATATAAGCAGTTTGAGACAATCAATATAATAAAACAAATTTAGTGACCACAATATTGTAAACCTACAATACTGGAAACAATTTAGCTTGGTTGTCGCTTAATAGCAACTGCTTATAAATATATTTTCAAATGGACAACATTATTTCAAAAACTGCATCTAAAAAACCATGTCCTTTCGGTTCAGGAAGCAAGGTAGGGTATGTGCCTGACAATCCCTGAAATAGGAAATTCCTAGGAAATGATCAGAAATTTGGTAGAATCGTGAAATGCAAACCAGGACTGAATGAAGTTTTTTTAAAATTACGGCCAAAACACATCCTCTTTTCGAGGAAAATAATTGGATCATTGGTAAATTTGTGTTCGAAAACTGACTGAAAATTATAACAGTGCAGAGGGCTGGGGACGCGCTGCTGTCTCATTTTTGGAATTGTTTCCGGATAAAGCTTGTCAAAACCAATTGGTCTCCTAGCTAAGTATACAGACCACACACATTTCAAATTTTAGCAAATCCATTGATGTCTGGACTCCCCCTTCCCCCACTTATTTACATCATATAGGGAAATATTAGATGAAAATGAAAGCAGTACTTAGTAGACACCTCACTGCATCTTTTAAACATACCCTTAATAGATCTATACTGCATGTTTCTCCATTTGAATTCCAGCTTTTTCTGTGAAACAAACTTGCATGCTTAAAACACCCCATATTATACTAAACATGTGAGATATTTAAAGAACTTTTATATTTTTATGAACTAGAGTTATCAATCTTTTGTTTACCACCCATAACTCAATTTTCATAATTTCACCCCTAAGGTCCCTTTTCATGTGGCCTGTCACATATATATATTATATATTCATATTCATTTATCTATACTTCCATAGAATACAATATAGACAAATACTGACAAACAGTCAAATGCATAATGAAAAGACTATGCTCATAATGTGACAATGGTCATTCTACCTCCTAAGTGGGTGCATAATTTTAAACAGCTATTTTTATTAATGCTGGCATTCATCATCACAATGAAAGGGTTTATGTTAATTGATAATCAGTTAAGATACCCCAATATGCAGTCTGGGAAATTGCCATCACATGATGACAATTGCAATTGCCACAAAGTCCTGGCCCTGACAGGATGATTGAGTGTGTGGGGTTGATCAGTTGGGTATCAAAAGGAAGTCTGATCTCTTTGCACCCATCCTCATTACACAGCAGCATGACAGAAGCGGGACACATTCTATCCGATTTTGAGAAATGCTACAAAGTCATCAGCAGCTGATGACAGTTTCCTAATTTCTCTGGAGCCTACAGGTTCTTTTCCTCGTTACGTAATGGATAAACCTGCCAAAATTTATAGAGTTAGTTGATACTGTGATACAACTTTATACCAAGTTTGGAAGTGATAGTAGCAGCAGTTATTTCTAAATAGCCTGTCAAAGATGATTTTGAGCACTGCTTAATTCATGGCTGGGCCATGACACTTTTAGAAGGTCATGGGAGGGTGATGACAGTGCTAGGGTGAGTGTCATGTGGGGTTGAAGACATTGATTGTCATGAGCATATGGTAATTTCCTTGACTGATAAGTGAAGGTGAGCTATGACTGTCACACACATTACTTTGGATTGTATACATTTTTCTTCCGTATGCTGGGGCAGCCAGAGAATCTGTGTGCTCAGCCCTTTCATCCCATTAAACACACAGTACTCATTAGAACTGCATACTTCTTTATTTTCCCTGAGCTTCCTTGACAGTGCAGTCAGAGTGGAGTTAACACAGTACTACCGTGTAACTTTGAAGTTACTTTAGTACTGTTGTAAGGAAATAAGTAGAAATTATTTTATGAGCCCTTTGTGTACAAGTCTCTCAGACAGATTCAATGTACTCAGTGATTATTGTCAATTTGTAGTACCAATTAATTCTACTCACATGGTAGTTAATACAATATTATGAAAATATTGATAATCAAATTTTGTAGTTTTTATAATTTTTTTATTGTCGCCTGACCAACTGCTCCGAGATGGAAATATGAAATAAAATTAAATCTGATGTCTTGTTTTTTTTTCTATTTGCCAACCGACAGACTGGTCCATATGCTTCCGAGAAATTTCCGAGTAACAAGGAATAAAAAACATAGGCTGCGCGGCAGCATACCCTCGGCTAATCATTGGGTATTCTGGAGGCAGTGAAATCAAGTGGCCCTCAGGAGGCGCAAGCTTTGAGGAGGGGAGGTCCCCAAAAACTTTAAATTGATGTCCATTTCAACCAGGTCACAGCAAGTGCCATAATGAAAATATGTAAAAATTTAAGCGAGAATCAAGGCCAAAATTTGTTTTGGCAATTTGTTGAATTTCCATCACCACAATGTTTTTCATGAGTTTCCCTGACTTTCCGTAACTGCAGAGCAGACACTTAAATTTATACAGTTCAAAAAAACTTAAGCAATAATTGATTTGTAAACAAAGACAGGGTTTTGAGGGGGGAGGGTTGGGCTAGTGGTAGCGTGCTGGGCTGCCAATCGCAGGGTCCAGGGTTCGAATCCAGCTCTTGCTGGGTCACCGGGGCCTATGTTGGATGGCTGTTTCAATCATCCTTGCCTCATTGCCATGCCCTCTTCCTGTCAAAATTATTGAGCCTACCAAGTGCGTAAATACAGGATGTAAAGCCCCAAACATCCATCCATCTTAAGAAATACTGTTCTTTTATTGCATACAGAAGTTAATTTTTAAAATTTTATTAACTTTAAAATTAGAATTTATTGGATATGACTGAAATTTGTCTACACCCATTCTATGAAATCTACAGATCTAATAGTAATATACAAATACTGTATGTCATTAATGCAATATTAAAATCCAGTTGCACAAGGAAATTAATCAGTTGATCAGTCAGTCAAACAATTTAAAATTAAGCAATCACTCAATCAGCAGATGAGTCAATCAAACCACCCTGGTTTTATACCAGGTAAAAACCAGAAATTTGGTTGAATCTGTGATAAGTGATAACACATGGAAAGAGACCTTTTTTTATTAAAAAATATCTATCTATCTATCTATCCATCTATGTATACATGCATCTATCTATCTATTTATCTACATGTGTCTATCTATCTATCTATCTATCTATCTATCTATCTATCTATCTATCTATCTATCTATCTATCTATCTATCTAGTCTATCTAGTCTTAGCTATTCTTATCATAAATTATAAATATGGAATATGGGTCTAAAAACATAAATCATAGAAAAGATGTCTCCAACCAAAACCATTGTAAATAGTAAGACTAAAACAAGGTTTATGCCAGTATATATATATATATATCTTCTAAGACTAAGCAAGTTGCTAGTTAATACAAAGTTTAAATGCTGGTCAAACTTTGAAGAATAACAATAGCTGTACCTAAAGAAAAACAAAACAAAAGAAACATGTCCCAACTCTGTGTACAGTCTGCATGGGCTACAAAAAGTAATATCTCAGCTTCTACTTGGCCTAAATTTTTTATTCAAATTGGAAATTTCTTTATTTGTTCAATATAAAACTACAAAGTTGGTGTCAATGCAGTTTGGACATATTTCTAGGAAAAAAGAAAATTTGTTAAAAAGTTGAGGGTGCTGTGCACTGCTTTTGTGCTCCTTTGTTCCTAGCTTTGGTCACTGGAGAGGATTAGTGACACAATGTTACATAACATGAATGGCTGGAGGGGAGGGGTACAATGAAGCACAGACATAGTGTCCAGGCCCATTCAACAAAAACTGGACCCCTTCCAATGATGACACTTTTACCCCATAAACAATATTTCTTTAAAATGCTAAAAATACACTTGGTGTGAGTTTTAAAATGAATTAAAAGGCAAGATTTATTCAATAATGTCTTAAAATGTAAAATTACACACTGAAATTTGCAGAAATGGGTTTGCACACCAAGTAATTTTCTTTAATAACCCTCTATATATACATAGTGGTCTCATTGCCAGTCTGTCTTATATGTTCATATTTAATTTTCATTAAGGACCAAAATAAGAGTAAGCTGACAGTACTCCATATGTTAAAATGTACATTACTGAGGTTAGATTTAAACCATTAAGTTAGAATTGAGAGTTTTAGATTTCTTGTCAAAGGATTGGCAGGGAAGGCAATTACCCTGTGACATAACATTACATAATCAAGACTTCTCCAGTGCTCCATTCAACAAAAGCCAATCTGTCTGATTCATTCACATTTAATTTTCATGCAAACAACTAAATAAAAGGGGCTGACATTAATTTATCTTCTAAAATTTACATCACTGAGTTTAGATATTAACCATAAAGTTATAATAATTGGGAGTTAAAGATTTAGTGTCAACATTTTAAAATATTAACACACAAATGCATGTTTTTGAATATACTTAATTAATGCTTTGAAAGTCCACATAATTATATATAAAATTTATATACTTCCTATTGATAATATTTCATGAGGAGAGGTAGAAAAAATCCAAATTTTGACGTTATTGTGGCAAATTTGATTGACCAGGGCCAATATTTACTGATATATGATTATCTGAAAATCCTTAATATTTATCTCATTTTGTTAATATTGACCTCTGCTGCGAATAAAAATTTCATATTGTTCAAAATCAGCATGATGATGATATGAAACATATCAGGTTTATTTTGACAAACAAAGGTCAACGACTGGCATGACATCAGAAGGAAATGGAGGGTAAATCGACATTTTAATGATTTTTTACATTTTTTTCAATCATACATTTCAACGGAAAAAATTGCAACAACTCATGCAATGGCTGTGAATATTAGTCAATAGTGTGTCTAACTACAATAAGACCTACAGTTAACTAACTTACCCATTACCATTTGGCTTTTCACACAGAAATGTTGGAAAATTGGGATTTTTTCGAATTTTTGGGTTTTTATAAAAATTCATTGGACCAACATTCCAACTGATTAGAGATGTTTAAAGAGGCATAAGTTAGACACCTACTTGAAAAATTTCATTGATTTAACTTCAAAATTGACTGAATCATACTAGTTTAAAATAATAGTATTTTTTCATATTTTTGGTAAATTGTCGTCCGTTCAACTTTCTCAGAGCATTTAGAACCACAAAAAACACATCTTGGGTATTTAATACATACAATATGCAAATTTCAGTGTCAAAAGTACTGCAGTTTTTTACTTCTGTCCCGTAAACAAAAAAAAACAATTTTTCACTTTTTTCAATAATTGTGAGAAAAGTATTAATGTCATGGGGATTAGACCTATGAAAGGCTCAACTGGGATAAAAGATACCATATTTACCCAAAAATGATGAATATGCATGCCATAGTTTTGGCTTGACACCCAATACACAAAATAATATTTTTTCACATTTTTCAATAATTGTGAGAAAAGTATTAATCTCATGTGGATTAAACCCCTAAAAGGCACAACTAGGATAAAAGATATAATAATGTCCCAAAAATAAAAAGTATACATTCCATAGTTTTGGCATTACTCCCAATACACAAGTGGGACGCCCGTTATCCGGACGCCCGCCCGCCCGTCCGCCCGCCCGCCCGCCCGCCCGCCCGCCCGCGGACGGACAAATTTTCCCAAAGTAACTACAATACCCGTCGGCAATGTATACATTGCCGAGGGTAAAAAAACCATGGCCTTATTTCTAGAAAATTGTATGCCCGAATCAAATCCTAGCTGGAACAATAAAACGACATATTTACTGTACTTCAAAACGGTGAAAATAGCTCCAAAATAAAACTGGGGGGGGGGGGGGTTAAAAACCCATGGATTTTGCTGAAATTTGAACTGTGTGGTCAGCTCACATATGAGATTAACTGGTTTAAAGACTAGCTTGATTGGAAAAAGTCCAAAATATAGTCTGGCCTGTGGGCCTTCATAAAATATACATGTACAGTACAGAACATAGTTTTGAGCTAAGCGTGCAATTTTCCGCACCACTGTGTCCCCAAATTTCCATGGAAATTTACTGTTAAAACATGTCTGCTGTCTTCTGGCACCGATTTTCAGCACGCATAAATTAATATAGATTCTCCATAAAATGTGATTGACACAAAATTGATTACTTTTCTGGTGACAATCTCAAACTTTGACATTCAGATTGATGAAAATTATGGAAAACTATGTCTGAAAGTAATTTGGAGACAACATTGTCTGCCGAAAGGAATCAACATTTCAATTAACAGTAGTGGAAAGTGTACAGAAAAGATACAGAATACTGCCATAAGATTTCCAAATTTTTCAAAGCAATTTCTGCATTCAAAGGTCTTCATTGAGAAAAATACCGCAATTTCTTTCATAACATACCTTTGTAACAATGCAAAATTGGCACCATGCCAAACACCCTTCCACTTCAATGCTCGATATGCCTGTGTACCTTTTCCGTAGCTTGAAATAGAGAAGGACCAATAAATTACAGGTAGTTATAATGTAGGCGTCCAGATATTGGTAGAAGCATTTTTCTGCGATAGAAATATATATATATAATATTATATATTCACCGAGCATCATTTAAAAAAACATCATTAAACAATTAAAAATTTAAAGTTCTAATTGTTCAATAAACATAAAATTTGGCGTAGACCTTAGATAAAGTCTTAAAATTCATATTGGTAACTTTTGGCAACACAGCGTTAATTTTAGTGAGTTCTGTTTGAAACTTCAGTTCACACACGGCACTTTAATGGAAAAGGCACCAACGAAAATATTGGTTTTGTGGCATATTGGATGGGATAAATCTTATGAAATTATCACATAACAGCCGCAGGACTTACAAATGCTGTCCTACAAAGGTTTAAAAATATATATAAAGGATAAAGCAGATTTAGAATGAAAAACTAAATTTAAGAATAACCAACTGGAATTGAAACAAGAACCCAGGGGTTCAAAATGGAGGTGTTGTAGTGTCCTAAGTTGAAGTTCAATATCCCCTGAAAATTACTATTTCCCCGAGTGCCCAGTGCCAGGTGCTGTTAATATATTGTGTGCTAAATTTCAGAATTTACAAATAATCCATTTCCAAGCCACAAAATGACCATGTGGCAGATGTGATATAGAAATAGAATACATTTCATAGAAGAACTTGGAAAGAGCTTTAACATGATGCATGGAAAATGTGTTTGATCTGCCAGGTAAAACCTCCTTTTTGTGGAAGGAGCTGCACATTCATTTATTATTATACAGCATTTTGGTGAATATCATATGATAAACAGTGAGAAAGACTGGGAATGTTAGAGTAAGACATACTCTATCCACTAATAGAATTAACTGTCTCAGTATGGAAAACTGGATATAACAGTTACTGACATCCATTAAAATCCAGTGGGCTCTGACACTGGGCTTTGACAAAACTGAGTTCCAACACAAAATAAATATAAACTAAAGTATATATGTATTAGTAACTTTTATAGCCATATATGGCTATAAAAGTTACTAATATGTTTTTAAAAAACTAAAATATTTTTTGAAGTTCACCAATTTATTCATTACCATTAATTTGCGAGAAACCAAAATTTGAGAAAAATATCAGAAATCCTAATATTTTTTCCAGTTTTTTGGTTTTTATGAAAACTTCAAAGGATTGCCCCTCCAAATGAGTTTAGTCATTTAAAGAGGTATAATTTAGACATCTAACTGCAAAATTTCAGAGGTCTTAACTCCAAAATTGACAGAATCATGGAACATTAAAAAAATGACATATTTTCACATTTTTGCTGAATTTGCTCTTACTAATTTTTGGAAGAGCATTGAGACCTCGAAAAGGCCAATTTAGAGTATTTAACGCATATTATGGCAGATTTTCATGTTCACAGGTACAACTGTTTTGGAGTTCTGCTCCGGAAAGGAAAAAAAATAATTATTTTTAATTTCCAATATTTTACAAAAACTGTACCGATTGCTTAAATATGAACACCAAAAGACACATATATTCTACAAGACCCATTCATGTGCCAAATATCATATATACAAGTGCAATAGTTAAGGCACAGTGGCCAATACACAATGTGTGATGCTGCCCATAGTGGATTCAAGCAATATAAAAACGAAATCACGTCCAAATAACAATATGCTGGCTACTCATTCCCATGTCAGATGCTTGCTCTATTATCAAGCTAAGGTGCATTCTTGATTCCAAACTTCTCCAAACAAAATTGCCGAGTCAGGGCCCAAAAGACATTCTGAAAATGCTCAAATTTCAAATTTCCCGCCAAAACTTCCCATTTTGTCACTGTGACTGCATAAATGGAGATGTGTACACACACCTCCATTAAAAAGTGAACCAAATCTACAGAACAATTGGGTTTTTATGCATACCCAGGAAAGAAAAATTCACATAGACAATCATTAAATATCAATACTCTAAATAAATCTGAATTTTATATAAAGCATTTTTTGGAAGATTTGACAAAAATCTGTGGGTGGCAGGACAGCATTTACACTTAAATTATATTTTAAAATTTGATCATCTTTAATGTGGTTTGGTCAAAAATCCTTTTTTTGCCATCCTATCTACCAGGTAAAATAATAAACTTTCCAGATATTGCGGAGAAGAACAGCGAAGTTTCTGAAATTAATGATCATAGGATCTTGAAATTTTGTGACTTGCATCTACGACAGTAGCGAAGACCATTAAATTTCACAAAAAAGTATCACATTTAGAGATATGAAAATTGTTAAGAATATATAACTGATGGCAACTTCTAGGTGTGTGCAAACTTTCGTTTCAAATTAAAAATTTTAATGAAAATTCCATTTTTTATGATGCTCAGTGTATGTATAATCCAGTTTCACACACTATTTAATACTTACTTCTGTGCACAAACGCCGGGAACCTAAATGGGCCCATGAAGAATGCCAATCCGTAATCGCATTTCTTGCCTTATCCGTAGTTATAACCTTTTTGTTGTCAAGGAAAAGTTCTTCGTCTATCAAGGCGTGCGATTGAACCGTTGTCAGAAGGTTTACAATGTCGCCTGTTTCTTTTATGCCCTTTTGAGGCCCCATCATCATCACTTACGTTGACAAATCCATACGCATCGACAAAAGTTTCAAGAGTATATTCCATATGTCTTTCTTCACAGTAGTTGATTAAGCAGCCATCAGAGAGATTACGTTAGGCAGAAATTATGGTCTGGAATTTCGCCGGGCTGTATATTGCCGCCATTCCTCAGGCTATACTTGACATCTGCAACAGAAAGAACCAGACTTGTTATGATACTTGCTTTGAGCAAAATAAAGAATCATGGCATATCTATCGACTCTACCCATATTCAATCTTTAGAAATGTTGCCTGTTCAAACGGATGTTTCCAGAATTATCCTGCACTTGTTTGAACAGTCTGGCAAGTTAAGTCAGCTTACTAAAAGTAGGCCTACCTGATAAAAAATCAGAAAATATCAGAAGAATTTATAAATGATGGTATCTGGGACAACACAAATCATTATCACAGTCATACTTTCACATTCATGATAGTTTTTTCCAAAACTTAGATAATTCGGGGAAACTGCCATTTTTTTTAGAAATTAAATAACAACATTCCCATCTACAAGATTAAAAAAAAAAATTCCTTGGAATCCCTAGATTAACTACACTTTCATTCATACTTCATAGCCATCTTGACTATTCAATTTTTCCTACATGAACAAGGCAAATAAATTATAAGCAATACAGCTCATTGATTATATAAAAGTTATGAATATCTATCATATTGCAAATATTGCCATTGACGGGTAATGAAATTCCAAGATGATACTGGCCTACAGAAGAATCACAATTCTGAACTTAGAAACACACCAGTACAAAGAAACATGCACATTCCAACTGACCTGAACTCTGGTGGATAGTTGAACGCTGATCTGCGTCTACGACAGTGAATCACAGCGTCAAATTACAGCTGAAAACAAAAAGGATTTGGATTAACACACTTTATGGCGAGGAGACCATTCCAGTTCACAATTTTAGACTTTAGACAGTCACTCTGGATTGTATGCGTTGACTTTTTCATTCTATAAACTATTAACTTGCCTCAAATAAAATCCATCAAACATGATTTTCATATTACTAAAAACTTAATAGAAAATGTTTGCACCAAATAGGAATGATATATCTGTGATATTGTAACAAATTTGATTTCACGCACGACACGACTAGTAATATGAAAGTGACTTGACTGCTCAACGGTGTCTGTCTAAGTGACTTTCCTCATGAGGTGCTCAATTTAGAGGTGCCGTGGCCTAGTGCATAAGGTGTTCGCCTGGCAACTGAGACGTTGCGGGTTCGACTCCCACCCATGGCACGGAGGAACTGAGCAGATCCTCCATAACTCTTTGCTTCACTTCACCCAGGTGTAAATGGGTACTTGGCTATAGGCAGTGACGGCGATTGTAGAGTGACTTAGCATTGTGTGCACTGGAAACGGCTGCCTGGCTGTATACTCCCCGGGGAGTGGAGAAAGGCTCATGCTTGAACAGGCCTGCCAAGGGTGTAACTGTAAAGTCTGTTGAGACCGACTTCGTCGGTGTAATGGACTATAAAAAAGTCTACATTTATATGTACCACCTGACTGGCATCAAGTATGACACAAGTGGAGACACTCGGTGACAAAAAATGTTCGCCGGTGGAGCTTTTAGCTGGTGCAGCAGTGGCGTAGGCCTACCCTTCAAAATATTTAACCCGGAAAAGATTCTGCCACCAGACCATTACTTTGGATAAAAATAAAATTTAATTGCTCCATAAACAAGATTTTTTTGTATTATATAGTAAAGTGATTCAAATATTCGCAAAAATTTCTAACTAATACTCTCAAGCCTGGTTCTCTCATAAATATTTAGTGCAATTTGATGATGGAAAAACATATACTGAAATTTTCAGTATTCATAAATACCCTTTATAGACATCCAGAATAAATTATTTTGTACAGCCATGGCATTTTCCGCAACAAATCAATTGTTAAAAGACTTGAATCGGAGCACAAATTCTGATGGGCTGAAGAGGACATTTTTTGACATCGAGGATTTTAATTTCTGTTTAAAATCTGTGTTCATTGCCTGGATATTTTCTTAACTTGTATTTGTCATATTCATGTAGAGGCACATAACTGAGCAACGAAAAAATAAATTTAATATTTGCCTAAATATGAAAAATCAGCCGAGTGCAAATACCGTAAAACCGCCAACAGGGCCCAAACTTGGCGCAAAATATAGGAAATTAAATTTCCTAAACATTGGTAATTAGAAGGTGCTGCGCCCTGTATGAAGTAATTCTCATACATCTAACACACAAACTGCAGTGCCACTGCTCCTTCAATGCAAATGCAAGACAAACTTCATTATTCTCAGGGTTGGAAATTCACTAAATATCTAACCGGTCCCCTGAAAATTCCTAACCGGTCCTCTGGAAAATCTGACCGGTCCAAAAGTGAATTAGCGGGTCCTCATTGATAAATTCCAAATGTAAATAAATATGAATGCCTGTAAAAAATATATAATATTTATATATATTTATAATTCATAATATTATTATTAGTTATATCGTATACATGTATAGATAGAAAGGAAGAAAAAGAGATAATCACGTTCTTAGGTACAAAATGTAGCAGTGAAAATTAAAGGTCAATTATAGTTTGGATAGACAGTTAAACAGATGGATAGATCGATAGATAGATTCAAATAGATAACAGAAAAAAAGAAATTCGGATTTCCAGTATTGTGCTGGATGTCACATTCAGCAATGCGCTGGATGACACATTCCAGCTTAGACCTTCGTAAATTCACCCTGTGTCAAGCTGGACTATGCCACCCAGTGCACCCAATAGCAGTGGCCAGTGGTCGAAATAGGCTGTGTTATTTGAGCGGGTCTCTCTGTTGCAAGGCCCAAAGGGTTACAGAGCGTCTAGCCGGGAGTCTGCGGGCGCAAGCGGTTCACTGTAAGCGCCCTGAAGCCAAAGAGTTTCAGATGGTCTAAAAATTAATTCTGAGCATTTTAAAGGCATATTTTATCTCAGAAAATTTGCTAATGTATATGACACGTACAGGAGGTTGTTATTTTGGTGCTTCATGCTTATTCTTCTACACATTCAGTATTTGGGGGGGTTTTTTCAGGACCCCCTCTGGGTCCTTCTAAAAAATGTATTTGAGGGGGTCACACGAGTATTTGGGAGGGGGGTCAAAACCCCACTTGACCCCCCCCCTTATTTCAAAAACTGCCAAATAGGTCACATGGCTATGCAAATAATGAAACCATCTGATCATATCTACATCTATCAATCTCTCGATCTATCCATCTGAATCTCAGTTGCTTCAGTATTGGAAAGGCATTTGTGCTAATTAAGCATAGTTGTTTTGTGCGAGTGATACAGTGTATAGCATATCCTGGAGAAAGGTGCGCTTGAATTATATCAGCAGAGCAGAGCTCAGTATGAATACAAGTTAAGTCGTAGACACACCAAGTCGTAGACATATTTTAGAGCTATCCCACAAGTCGTAGACATAGCATTTTTCATAAAAAAAGACTTAACCAAGTCGTAGACAAGCAATAAAATTTACTAACCAAGTCGTAGACACAGCATCATCAAACTCGTAGACAACATTAATTTGGAATCTACCAACTCGTAGACAGCACAATACCAAGATTTTCCAACTCGTAGACATCCAAAAATCATAACAATCTTAGTGGAAGAGACATCAAATGCTAATGACAACAAATATTCAAAGTTGCTAATTGGCATCAGGCCATTCAGGGTTCAATAAGCTTAGATTACAGAATTGGAGCTGCTATTATTTTGAATTTGAATTTGACTTTATTACTTTTTTTTTTTTTTTTTTTTTTTTTGAACTTTGAACTTTATTTGTACCAAAATGAATACATAGATATAATATAATCATAAGGCACAGCAGGGCCAATAGTTTTGACAAAAACTGCGAGTGACTCCTGCTTAGTACTACAAAACAGCATCTAATTAACCTTTTAGATAATTACAATCTTATAACACTGATTACATTCTCTGATTACATGACCATACATTTAAAACACTAGAAAAAAAAAAAAAATAGAAATTTTATCTATCATAAATCTAAAAATAGAAAAAGACAATTTACGTGGATATACAATCTTGTGACAAGGATTACATTTTCTGAGTACATGACCATACAATTAATACATTAGATAAGAATTAAAATTTTATCTATCATAAATCTAAAAATAGAAGTAGACAATTTGCGTAGAATGCTGATGGAGGTAATACAGTCAGTTATGGCATAAATCGATTGCAAATGTAACAGTTCCTTATGGTACATGGCAAGGAATATTTATTGATGAAAAAGGTTTTTAATTTAGACGTAAAGATATGAATAGAGGCTGTACGATGAGATTTAATGTCCTCAGGTAAGCTGTTCCAGGATTGAGCAATTTTGTAGTTAAGGCATTGTTTACCAATTTGGGATTGAACTGAGTTTATGTGGATGTTTGCTCTTCCACGGGTGGAATGATAATGAGTTGTTTCGTTTGCTTTCAAAGTATCTTTAAAATATGATGGTAAGTAATTGTTCAGGGCTCTGTAATATAAAAGACAAGATCTGAACTGGTATAAGTCGGCTAGTTTTAAGCTTTTGTATTTATGAAATGCATGAGTGGTGTGAGAATTGTATCTCTTTTTGTCAATGATTCTCATGACCTTTCTTTGTAAAACTTGGATTCTATTAATTGTTGAGTTAGGTGAATTTCCCCAAGCTATTAAGCTGTAGTTTAAATACGGTACCACCAGTGAGTTGTAAATAGTGAATAATATATTGGAAGGAAGTTCATGTTTAAGTTTATTCATAATGCCAGCTATCCGAGAAATTTTATTGGCTGTTCCATCAATATGGTTTTTCCAGTTTAGCGTGTCAGTAAGAATAACACCAAGAAATTTAATTTTGTGAACTCTTTCAATTTGAGATCCATTTAGGTAAAAGTCTAAATTAGCCTCATTTACTGAGCTCCTTGTTGGATGAAAGATCATGAATTTAGTTTTCGAGACATTGATAGATAATTTGTTTGCGGAGAACCAGTCACTTATTTCTTTAAGTTGGTCATTGATATTATGGTTTATGGAGGGAGTTATGGATTTTTCGAAGGGAAATATAATGTTCGTATCATCTGCAAATATTATAAATTGCGCATTGGATGCTGTTTGAGCGATATCATTGATATATAATATAAACAATAGCGGTCCCAGTATGGAGCCCTGCGGTACTCCAGTGGAAATGTGTAGTGTATCAGATCTAATCTGTTTAAAATAAGTGAATTGTTTCCTGTCATATAAGTAACTTGAAAACCATTTGTGGGCTATTCCACGAATTCCATAGTGATATAACTTGTCTAGAAGTGTATGGTGATTTAACGTGTCAAACGCCTTACTTAGATCAAGAAAGAGTCCTAGGGCTTTATGTTTTTTGTTTAAAGTCCTTGAAATCAGATCTTGTAATTTTAATATGGCTAAGTCCGTGGATAAATTTTCCCTGAAGCCGAATTGACAGGGAGTTAATAGATCATTTGTTTTTAGATAATTTTGTAATCTATTGTAGACTAGTCGTTCCAGTATCTTAGAGAACGTAGGCAAGAGAGAAACAGGTCTATAATTTGTAAAAGAACTTTTTGGTCCATTTTTATGTATTGGGATAACTTTAGCCAGTTTCATTTGGTCTGGGAAAATTCCATTCCTAAGACTAAGGTTACATATATGAGTCAACGGTCTCAGAATTGGCTGAAAAGTTGATTTTAAATAACATTTTTGGACTAATCTCATCATATCCGTAAGAAGATTTTGATTTGAATTTTTGAATAATTTTTGCAATTTCTTCAGCCGAAGTTGGCCTAAGAAAGAGAGAACCCACTAGATTTAAATTGGGTAGAAAAGTACTCGGCTGCCTAGAGCATGGGGTTATTTTGTTTGATAAATTTGGTCCAACATTTGTGAAATATTCATTGAAAGAGTTAGCTATTTCATTTGCATTTGTTAGTGTCACATTATCATTTGTAATAAAATGATTAGTCACATTAAGCCTCCAATGGAGAGAAACATATATATTCATTATACAATTATAAAAACACATATTGCAATTCGATTAAAAACAACAAATTATAAAAATATTTTTTAAAAGCACAATAGGTACATATCACAGTCAGTAGCAGCACAAAAGGTTATTTAACATCACATTATCTGTTGGACTAGAAAAAAGGCAGTATCTCACACTATCAGCTATGCCACATTCAGGTCTCATTTTCATTAAAGTTTTACATTTTGATTTATAAGTTTTATCACAGAGTAATTTGACTAGAGACACATCATATTTTTGACAAATTTTTAAAACAGATGATGTTAAATTAAACTGACTTGGTAGCCTGCCTTGTAAGGCACGAGTTAAAAACATCTTATACAGAGTTCTGGTGCGAGACGAAGACGTAAATATGTTTTTAAACAGAGACAACTTTTGAATTTCAACGTATGTCGATAAATCACAAATCTTAAGTGCATGTAACAAAGGAGAAGACCTGCTTCTTGACTTCACACCAATGGCTGCTTTCAAAAACTTACTCTGCACTTTTTCAAGATCTTTCATTACAGTTTTACATAAATTAACACATTCTAAACCATACGTTAGGACGGGTCGGACAGCTGTGGTGTATCTTTACACCCCAAAGGAGGAGTGACACAATTAATTGCAATTTTGTGTTGTCACATTTTCCCTGACACATGGATTGCAATCAGCTCGTGTTCCCTGTCAAAGTTGGTCTGTCTACGGGTTGGTAATCTTATGAAATTTGGTGTCTACCAGTTGGCAAACAGAAAAATTGCTGTGTCTACGACTTGGTAATATCAAATTGACCAAAAAGTCTGTGTCTACCACTTGGTGAACCCTGCCAATTTGTTGTCTACGGGTTGGTAGTACCTGACGTCTACGAGTTGGTTGTCTACTAGTTTTCCCTACCAGTTGGTTTGTCTACGAGTTGGCGTGTCTACGAATAGGTAACAGTGCAGACCTAGTCTACGAAGTGTCTTGATACCCTTAGTATCCATCCAACTATGCAACCTTTTCTCCTGGGGGGGGGTTCTCACTATATGTTGGTCTACACCTATGCTCGGCTGAAAAGGGCTCTTCAAGGGCTAATTTTCCCTAGCTAAGGGTCCTTAAATGAGGTCTGAATATTCCTAGACATGGTCCAACATTTCCAGCACTCCGAATTTCGCGTAAAAATCACCTTCCAAAGGACATCCGTGGTGGCAAAAAAGAAATTATTTGTGACAAATAATTAAAATAATACAGCCGACCGGAAAAAAAAGCCTCTTTGAGGGCAAATTTTCCCTAGTCCAGGGACCTATTTTTGGGTTCCCGGCACTCCGTTACTGGGTCTGGGTTCGAGACGCTCAGCTGAGCACCCCCGTCATATTTCGGGGCAAGAACCCCCCCCCAGGCCTTTTCTTGTGCAATTCAATGACGCAGCACGCTGTCACGTCCTTAATACTGGGCGTAGCACCTTGTAACTGGTACCAATATTTAGGAAATTTAATTTCCTGCATTTTGAGCTAAGTCTCGTCTCTGTACGACCATTCTTTCTATGTCAAAAGTGCGTCCGAGGCACTCGAGGTTGATATCCGAAGTTTTGTTTACATGTTATGTTTCCTGTCATTTCTAAATAAATCGGCCTAATACGAATATTTCAAGTAACCAACGTGTTTTCTTTATCCCAATGAAAGATGGCAATGGCCCAGACCTGAGTATCCAGACCTACGCTGGAATACACATTCCAGCTTGCGCTGGAATGCACATTCCAGCGTGCACTGGAATGCACATTCCAGCGCTGGTCGGTCTCTGGGACTGACCAGCTGCCAGCCTGCACAGCCTGCCAGCCTGCAGGCAGCTCTGATCGGTCCTAGAGCTTTCTAACAGTTTTGTTCGAAGTTATTATTTTCTTTCACCCACCTGCATTCCAGTAGTGTCCCGTTCTCTGCTGATAGCCTTTTCTCTGTTGTGCTTTGATATTTACAAGTGCGCCATCTCACGGACTTTTTGGAACCAAAGATATTGCTTTGTTAACCGGAGAATTTATGGCAGGTTGACAGAAGTCGTCAAAGCTTCATACGGGCTGACTATGATCCATACGGTCAGACAAAGCTTAAGACGGAATATCACCTAACGAAATAGTGTCCGTCGAAATAGTGCAATAGCATCTTGGGGGATATTTGACCTTTTTCAAATATCCACATAGAGCCTATTTGGAATATCCAAAGTGTTTTGAAAGGCAATTTTTTTTGTAGATACTATGGCCGTAGAGACATTGTCACAAGCAATTGTTCAAAAGATACCGAAAGAACAACCAATTCAAGTAACTATACATTTAGTTGCACATTCAGTGCCAGTTGTTACACATCCTACTGGCTACTGTTGCACATCCAGTTGTTACAAATCCAGTTGTTGCAAATCCAGTTGCACATCCGGTTTTTGCACATCCAGTTGTTGCACATCCGGTTGATTGTCACTTCTCATGGTTGGTTCTGAACTGTATCATTTCCTTTAAAGCTGTACAATTAGTACTGGAACATTTAATCTTGATTGTGGAATTGAGAAATCAGACTTTTCAGTATAAATTCCTCTTTCTCTTCCCTTTGGGCAGTTAAATGGTTGATAGAGAATAGCCTGTGGCCATCTAATGTGTCTGAAAGGTTAAACTGCGAAATATGAGCTTGGTGATTAAAGCAGGTTTAAAGGTGACCCTATGGTGTTGCCAGGCACCAGACGTGAAAGTGTCTCCTCTGCAGGTTCTTGTGCTCACATGTCTCACTTGGCAGCCTAATGTATTGCAAAACAAAAGCCTTGAAAAAGTGCTTCTTTCCTTCATATCTGGAGAATTAAATAATTTTTCTTGTTTTTTTTTCAAATTTCAATAATCATATGAAAGAATTTAAAAAAAAAAAGTTCATGTAACATTCATTCAACAGTCTGGAGGCAGTGGTCGAAATAGGCTCTGTTATTTAAGGGGGTCCCTCAGTTGCAAGGACAAAGGATTGAAGACCTTTTAGCCAGACAAAAACGCGGACGGCAAGATGCGCTCTGAAGCCGAAGAGTTTTCGAGGCTTTAAAATCATCTTGCTGATGCATATAAATCACAAGAGGTTGTTGTTTGCTGATTATAGTCTTTACTTGCTGCTTCATGCTTATGCCTCCACATGCATTTAGTATTTGGGGGGGTTTTTTCAGGATTCTGGGTCCCTCTGAAAAATGTATTTGAGGGGGTCACAGGAGCATTTGAGGGGGTCAACCCACTTTATCTAAGGCAATGGTGGAATGTATGAAAAGTATGGTTATCCTTTTTCCTTCTAGATTTGGTTTCTCCTTATCATCCTCTTTCTTTTCCCCTTTTGCATTCTTCCAATGTCACTCCCATCTCCGGACAGACGTCACAAGAACTTCCCTTCTTAAAAAAATTATCTGCCATGCTGAAAGATAAGATCTGCCAAGCACTTCTGATAAATCTTCCGTTTATGTTATGTTAAAACAAAAAATGTGCGCCAGAATATTTTTATCCCATCCAAAAATAGCATTGAAGTGTCCTACACAGGATTCTGATTCAATTAAACTCTCCCATACATGGAGACTTGACTGTCAGTCTTTTAAAATCTGGTCACCAATAGCTGAAATAATATTCAGTATAAGACCAGGAGGTTGTTGTGTTGATGTCTCCAATATTGCGTCATTAGCATCACGCCAGATTTGTTTCTTAATAAAAATTAAAGGGACACACATTCTGTGAGAAAACCTTGTGTCTGATGTTGTCTGAGAACCCAAGAAAATAACTGAACTATCTGTAGCTCTGTATCATTTATGTAAACCAACATATTGGAGTATATCTGTTGGCATGTCAGTTGTCCTATCTCAATTTGTCATTAGCAAACGCCTTGCTACTCTATTTTGACTACATATTTCTGGACCAAAATCACTGTGAACATGTGTCTGGTGTTCTAAGGTCATTGCATGCACATATTGCCAGAGTACCTGTTTTCCACTGGTCCCTGCAAAGATTTTTACTGTAATTATCATTCGCATCACGCTGTCATTAGCATCATGTCAAAAATGGTTTATTGCCTTTACCTCACTAAAATTTGGTGCAGGTGACTGGAGTAGAAATCAGTTGAATATATATTATCAATAAATGTTTCAACAGACTATTACATAACATTTTTGCATTTTCCTTGCATCTGACATGCTTAGAATGAAGTTTGATGCTTCTCTGGAACTACTAACCAAATATGGGGTGCCAGTAACATTTTACCATTGTCTAGCATCTGAAATATGGTTTAGTAAAGACACTGGGCACTGGAGGAAGTAGTGGAGATCATCTTTATTATTCAGAGTCCAAACTATTTATGAAAAAAGTATTTTTGTTTGTTTTTGTAAATTTCTGGTTCACGGACATGTTCTATCTCAATGACTATTGGTCATAGAGACCTGAAATATAGCTCAATGTGTGCAGAAAGGCCAATTTCCTATTTGTTGGTAATACATTATTCAGCTCTAAGTGGTATGGATTTCAAGTTATAGGCATGATGCTAATGACACACATATTTGGTATTTTAATTGATAAAATGCAGTTTCTCAAAAATAATTGGCACTAGAGACCTGGAACTTGGCCCAAAATGTGCAAGCAACTTGCCTAATCATTGGCAAAAGATTGTTTAGCCTTAAGTGGTCAGGATTTTTTAGTTATAAGTGTGATTTTAATGACAGTCAAAAACATTACAGCTGTGTTTATGACCTCACCACAGATCAGCGGGGCATTGGGACCCTTGGACATGAAAGTGCAGTGATAGCCGATGGCTTGACCCAACCAACGCAAACTTTAAAAGGCATTTCTGGAACGAAAAATTTTCACAATTTTTTCAGCTGAAATTTCAAGGTTTTCAAATTTTGACCCATTAATTCTAAGATTGATGACTTTTCCAGGACTTTGGTCCTAACAACAGCCAACACATTGAAGTTGCAGCATTAGCCATTAAATATGGATCACTTTCCGGGTCAATAAATTTCCATCAGTAAACTTTGTTCTTTCTCAACGAAGGTATCCAGCAACTTAATCCAACAAGGCCCTTTCCGTAAACCAGAATGAATGGAGACTGCCTTTTATTGTCAGTAATTTCTTTTGTAATAAGTTGCTGCAAATTGCTAATATCTGTTGTTTCTTCCGGAAGATGCCTTGTTTTAGGTATTGTGTGCATTAATGAGGTCTGCCTAACAAATGTGCATGTAAAACTATTAGATAAAACAATCATGGACATATTGATATGATCATTCTCACCAGCGTTCTTTGATGGGATGGAAAAAAAATTCTCAGAAGTCAAGTTGATGGCATTGTTGCAAATGAAAAAGGGGCTTCAGACTGACACACTATTTTTTCCATATATCATTCAATAATATACTTTTAAACTTTTGAGATACATATTACTTGATTAATTTCCAAAAAGATTGATTGATGGATTTCAATAAATCATTAGATTAGCTTATTCATTTTCTTTCATCGGAATATCTGCAGATAAATCTGTTTTATGAGAGGCTAAACCAATCTTGGTGGCATCAGATTGTTCTCTTGCACTGAGAATGGTCATCAGAGAATTTGTTCACAATATCTGCAACATTAATTATATACTCACTAAATCTCTCACCTGATCTCCTTACACCCTTAGATTTTCTGTCACATGAATCTTGGACCTAATTAATTCGGCGATGGCAACAAGAGACTCTCCCAGGCACTTCCCAGCCAAAGAGTCATCTGACGACACCAGACCGGCATGAAGTCTTCACTCTTTCTCATCAACCATCGACATCTTTGATTATTGATCGTTATATTCTTTTTCACCATCAGCATTTCATTCCTGTGTGCATTATTGTAGATATATGTACGTGTATTATTATATACACTTCTTTCTTGGGATGTGCTGACATCTTGCTTCGAATTATTTGTACTTTTGTGCTCTGTCATTTATTTCAAATTTTCAGATGAGTACAAGCTGTTTTCTGGCTATTGTTGTGATGTCTGAAATCGGCATTACCTGCATTGATCATTGTGTTATAGTCGTTTTTGCTTCGACGTAATTACCAGTTTGTGGTCAAATTGGAAGTTGACAAGTGCTATACTTGATTCAATTTCTTTCCTATACTCTGAGACAATTTCAATTTAAGTATTCTCCTATATAAAGTGAAAGTCCTGCAGTTCAGGAGAAGGTAATGCCAATTTCTAATATGAAACACAAATGCATAATTGATTTTATTAGATTCATGAATATTTCTTTTTAATGGACAATACCACATTGAAATATATCCTTCTCTTTTAATTTCTAAACAAATACACCGTACTATAAATTATCATAGAAGAGAGAAAGCAGTAAAATCCTGCCTATCTCTCATCAAACTCTTAGATGATGGATGATATAAAATATTTAAAAGTAATTCTAAGTATATTTCAATGTTAACCCCACGTGATTACTTTGATTATGTTGCGTCATTTTGCCCTACCTCATCCCACAACATCGAAGAAACTGAAGATATTCTGTACATACGGTATGATAGTACTGTTCGATATCCAATGTGGTGTCATATTCTTATTCAATTTAGTCCATATCACTCTTGATTGGAATTCCATGAAGCCCTGCATACAGAGCTTAGTATGAAGCTATCCTTACATGCAGGCACATATGAAAGAATTTCCTGTGACTTTATCGGTGTATTTAAGTTGAGAGGATTTCTGAACAGGTCAAAGATGAATTTGTGTAACAATGAATATCGAGGACTGTAACCTGTCAGCCTTGTGCATAATGAGTGCTATATGATACAATAATAATTGATTGCCCTCGTTACATAATAATATATACCACAATATTGTGTTCAGGGTGGTGAGTTTAAAAATGTGTAAATTCTATAGTCTATACCTAATTATTGTACAGCTAAAGTTTTGAAGGCGTAAATGATTTAAGTGTGAATTTTTTTTATTGTGCGATGCATTGGTCTCCCAGTTGTAGAAATATTAAGGAATACTCCGGTTGTGCAGGTAATCGTCTACCTGATGGCAATAATTGACAGCAACTGCACAGAGAGTGGGCATTGACAATGCTTGTTGCTTTCTGCCTGGTTAATAATTATTATATAATTCCTGTAATATGGTTGCATGCTTTTTTAATCATGTTTGGTAAATTATTTAAACTATCAAATTTCTAAATATCTCATTGCAAGCTTGGTGGCTGAATCCATGGTTACAGTAAAATTTCTCAAGATTTGAAGTCCAATTCCCGTATTTCCTAAATTTATTTTTACCTCAAAGTTGTAGGATCAATTCTCAGACACTTTACGTATCTGGGCTGTGAAGTCAGGAATTCGCGACCAAGCATAATTTACCTTCCTCTCCCTTTCAGGCAGTTAAATTGTTGTTAGAGGAAAGTCTGTGGCCATCTAATGTGTCTGAAAGGTTAAGGCTGTTGAAATATGAGCTTGGTGATTAAAGCAGGTTTAAAGGTGACCCTAGGATGTTGCCAGGCACCAGACGTGAAAGTGTCTCCTTTTCAGACCCTTGCATTCGCCTGGCAACCCTGTTTGTGATGTATTGCAAATCAAGAGCCTTGAGAAGGTCAGCTGATTCATTTAAGGGAGATAGTGATTCAATATTTCTCGTCTCCTCTTCAATATAATAACATTGCTTCATTTTAAAAATTCAATTACGATAATGACTTAACTTCAAATTTTAAATTCTGAATTAAAAACATCAAAAAGGAAGTTTATTTTACTGTCAGCTGGTTGCATAATATTATATGAATGTGAATAAAATGTCTGGATCTGAATCTGAATCTGAATAAACTTTTATGTTAGGGCCCCAATGCAAGACGGTCCTGTATAGGAAAGGGCCCTTCCACCCTCACTTAAATGGATTATTACAGAAAAGTGGAATTTGGGTGCCCATCAATTTATTTTACCGCGGGGTCCGAGATACCGCCAGTCCGCCCCTGCATATCCTGGTGTCCCAATCAACTACTAGGGAAAGATGCTTGAAATTCCATAAAGGTGATACAATATTTTTAATCTGATGTAATTTACTTAATAACAGACTTGAATAGCTCTTGACACGATGAACTAGAAAAGCTTAGAAAATATGTAAATACCAACAAGTAGACACCTCAGTTTGCAACCTCCCCATACATGACAATTGTATTGCCAGCTGTGTTTGTTTCTGACTACAGCCACACTGCATGCTGATACATTAAATGATTTTTCCAGGACTTTGGTCCTAACAACAACCAACACATTAAAGTTGCAGCATTTGCCATTAAATATGGATCACTTCCCTGGTCCATCAATTACCATCAAGTAAACTTTGTTCTTTCTCAACCAAAGCATCTGACAAATTAACCTGACAAGGCCCTTTTCATCCACCTGAATGAAAGGGCAGCGCCTTCTGCTTTCTGAGGGCAGTGTTCACTTTAGTACTAATTTGCTTGCCTACTTTGTATCAACTAAATAATTTATCATTGAATAGAATGTTTGAGCTGGACCTTTTTTATATGACTTGAGATAGAAATGATAAAATAATCATAACCTTCAGTCTAGATGAAGGACGAGTGTCGTGAATGGCATCATAGACTTTTGCACAGTATCTGCCACATCAATTACATACATAAATCTCTCTCTTGGTCATCTTAAGGCCCTTTTTCACATTTCCGGTTTTGGCGAGACTTTGCCGGTTTTGTCGTGACTGTCGGTAGCTTGAATGTCACAATACGCCACCTTCTGCTGACAATCCAATGCTTTCCACCTACAACTTGTCCGCATTTTTTGCTACCATGCACCTCATGTCATTTAATTTGTCCATTGCATAAATATATGACTTGAAGTTTTGGTTTTGTAGACGTTAGGCTTCTGCTAGGTCTAGAAATGTATCTCCATATGACTATAAACAAAACACATGTTGCTCTAAATTCTGGGTAAACACCAATAATAACCTTGCACTGACAGTATTGCAGGAAAATATGGAAATTCATACGCTGTACCATTCTGGTTTGTCAAACATTTCCAGATGATATAAAATGTTGACCACTTAGCCTGGCATGGAGCCTATACATGTAGCTTGTTGATAAAGTATATATTACTTTGTTTAAACCACATGCAATGTTGACCAGTAGACTTATTCCAGAGGAACTGACAAGTACAGGCATTACATAAATGTTTCACCATAGGCAAATTGAATGTCTTCTTTGTTTTCTTAATTGTAGCATGTGTGGAATTTGGGCAATCTTTGGTGGTGATGATGATGATATTGGACAGGTGGAATGGAATGCGTTCAGTAAGATCGCACACCGAGGTCCTGACCAGTTTAGGATAGAGAGCATCAATCACCTCAAGAATTGCGTGATGGGATTTCACCGGTTAGCCATCATGGATGATTTGCATGGAATGCAACCTCTGCGTCTTAACTCCATGGACAATCTGACACTCTGCTACAATGGGGAGATCTACAATGCGACCATGGTAAAATTTCTTGAAATTATGCAAAGATCCGCTTTTGCCCTTATATCATTCATGACTTCATGTCCACCTTAACGCTTCCTAGTCCTCCAAAAGTATAAGTATTAGTTAGTCACTTCATTGTTGGGTTCTAACATGCATTTTTTTTCAATTAGATCCCCACCGCATGTTAGAACCTCACAATGAGGTGTCTAACTGACTTATGGTAGGCATCATATGCTTCATCAATTACACCTTTTAACTTAAAGTTTGGAAAATACTTTATCCAATAAGCACACATTTTTTGGTTAAGTAGGATATACATTTCAATCACCATTCCTTACACATGATGGTGTTTCTTCTTCAGGTTGGAAAGGCTAACAACTTCCAGTATGAGACCAAGTGTGATGGTGAAGCCATTATGCATCTGTACAACAAGGGCGGCATGGACTTCATGGTCCGGTCTTTAGATGGAGTGTTTGCTCTTTGCCTTCTGGACACTGAAAGAAGAAGAGTGTACATCGCAAGAGATCTCTTTGGAGTGAAGCCCCTCTTCAGGGTTTTCACTAAAGATGGAGTTCTAGCCTTTTCTTCCGAAGCTAAAGGTTGGTCAAGGTGCATTGTGACATGAGAAGGAGGCACTCGTTTGAGTGCCCTTGCCTGTCACCCGGACATACATATCACACAGGGGCATTCTAGAAAAAAAAAACTATCCTTTCTATAAATGGTGTTAAATTTTAAAAAAGCATTTTAGCATCACTGAAAAAAAAACAACAACAACAAACAAACAGTAGTCCAGTCACCTAAAAGGGGGCAATTCTGCAGAAGGACCCATCAACTGACTCAGAAAGTTTAGGAAGTTTCAACTCTGTTCTTTCCTATTAGCTTAATCAAATCGTTTGATATATATTTTAGAAGTTACAATTCCTCTTGCCTCATCCCATATGTGTGGAAAGTTTGAATTTATCTTCTCTCATACTGATATTGAGTTGTTCCAATTTTTAAAGTGTCCCAAACTGCTCACTGGCTGATTTTTTTTTTCTAAGTTTGAAAAGTCTTAATTTTGGCTCTAAATGTTCCAAATATGGCGATCCCAAGGCATATTATGAGTTGGGTTGGTATGAGGAAATGGTAGTGTTTGCAAGGCAAGTACTTTTTGACATATCTCTTTAGACAAAAAATGAATTGTTACCTTGTGGTGAACACTTGACACGTCAGAATAATTGTAATTATTTAAACCCCAAAATTATCATTTTAATTGATGGTGAATTCTCTTCCAGGGCTGATGGAAATCAAAATGAAAGGTGGAGGTAAAATCGACACATTGCCACCTGGACATTACGAGGAGTATGAGTTGGACGCACAGGGGAAGGCCTCGCTGTTAAGATGTGTTCAGTATCGATGCACTGGAGACATTCAGGACTTCATCACTGTTAGTGCAACACCCACGGGTAATAAAGAACTAGAAGGGAAAACACCATATGTTTTGTCTATTTCTGTATATACATTATAGAAAATGTTTTTCGCTACACAGTTTATTGCATGCATATAATGACATTAGAAATCAAAATGAGTAAAACTTATCCAAATAATTGAATTCCAATTATAAAGTTTAAAAAATTACATATGTTTCATGGATTGCAATGCAACATTATTCATTATGAACTACATTTTTTAAATTTGTATCTTTTTCCATTTGACGAAGTTTAAGCAACAACATATTGGTCTTGAATGCTATTTAGGAACCGCCTTGCATAATAATAATTTTCTGCAGAATGTGACTGGACAGTGGACATCATTATAAGAATCATTCTGCTGTTATTATATTGCAGATGGTGACATGTTTGCGGGGATCAGAGACTACTTAAGGGCAGCAGTTAGAAAGAGGATGTTATCCGAGAGGAGGATCGGATGTGCATTGTCCGGGGGCCTTGATTCGAGTTTGACTGCTGCACTTGTCGTGGAGTGTGCGAAGGAGGAGAGACTGCACTACCCCATCCAGACATTTTCCATCGGCATGGAAGGAAGCCCAGACATAGAGGCTGCCAGGAAGGTAGAATAATATTTTGGCCTATAATGAGATTGGTAAATTTGCACTGAAGCCATTTGCTAGCCCTGATACCTTTTGTCCCTCAATGATTAGTATGGCCGCCCACGGTTTTATCCCCTACAGACTTACGATCCTACATTTTCTTATTTTTCCAAAAAAATGCTTAATTTTTTTCAGTAATATCTTCCATAAATTTTTCTGAATCACCAACCAAGCAAATAATTCTGTTAGCTCTTTTTGTAAACATTTCTTAACGTTTTCAGCATTTTCAGCATATTGTTCAGCCATTTTCAGCATATTATTCAGATACATATATACTGAATCACTATTAATAATTTAGACAACAACAACAACAGTAATGAGGTTCTGAAAGAATTTTTGAAAATTTTGATACAGTGCGCGTCACGTGACCACGCTTTCGGAAGCGAAAACAATTTTGGGGAAATGCCTTGGTGGTTTTCACCCCCTGGAGAAAATCCTGGATACCCACTGCATTCTAACAGTGGTTTGAGTTGCCTTTATCTCTGATGATATTTTCAAAATGTCATTAGAATATCCTTTGCCACTTTTAATATCTCTATCATATTCTGCAGGTTGCCGATCATATTGGCTCTGAGCATCATGAAATAACTTTCACTGCTATGGAGGGATTTGAGATCCTGGAAAAGATGATCTATCACCTGGAAACTTATGACATCATCACAGTCAGATCTAGTGTTGGTAAGGGGTTTTTTACAATTAAAGACAATGTAATGAAATATGAACACAACAGTGGGTCACTTGCAATTGTTTTCAGGGTTACAATGATGTTAGTGAAGGTGTTGCTACCATTGTTGGCTCTTTAAGTGACTCAGTGGCATATTTAGGGGGGGGGGCATCGGGCCTTAACCCCCCCCCCATCTGAAATTAACATTTCTATCTGTCAACAGTTTTAAAGTGAGCTTTCAAATTGATAATGCCTGTTTTGCATAAGATCAGAAATAATTTTTCTGTTCCTGGCTGTAACACTTTGACGACGAAGTTTTGCTTGGGGCAGTCCATTCCTTATAATTCCTTGAAAGTACAATGTACTGTTTCTGACTAACATTTTGGTGTTGGTTGGCTCGAAAACAAAAATATTCCAAACTTTTGAAATTCTCATATTTTGTATTTTAAAACTCCAGTAAGGAATTTTCTTTATCTCAGGCATGTACCTGATCAGCAAGTACATCAGCCAGCAGACTGACAGTGTGGTGATATTCTCAGGAGAGGGGGCAGATGAAGTTGCTCAGGGATACATCTATTTTCACAAAGCCCCTTCCGCCAAAGATGGTGATGAGGACAGTCGTCGGTTGCTCAATGACCTTCACATGTTTGACGTACTAAGAGTTGATAGGGCCACTGCTGCGCATGGGTAAGCGGAATGTCTCTGTTTTTAAGGGAATATCATATTCAAATTACTGACATGTACACGTATGTTTGTTGGTCCTTTATTGTTCTGGCCACTTCGTTAAGTTAACAAAGTGCACCACAAAAAATCGACAATGAGTGGTCATAAAGCAATAATTTTTTGCCATATGACAAAAACATTACCTCCTCCGGCGTGACAAACCTACCTCATGGTTAGAGAGAAATTGAAGGACTCTTTGAAAATTTAATTGATGTCTGTTTGTAGTTTCAAACATTATTTAAATTATGCCTGTATGACGCCGAAAAAAGAGTTGTTTTAAAAAAGAATAGAATACTTCAGCATTTCATAACGCTTGTCAGCAGGGTGAGTGCACAGGTGACCGATTCCAATGGGTTGGGGTCACACCTATGCAATTATAACACCAAGATTCTGACTGACCCATCATTTAAATCAACAAGGGACGCTTCTGAGTCTTCCCATGCCACTATTATGCAGAGAACAGAGTTAACCTGGCTTGCATAAGTTTCTAACAATATTTGACAATGTTTGTTATGTATGTATACCTGCACATATAACATCTAGGCATCTTGTAATTCCTGTTTAAAGACGCTTACTGAGAAATTCAGCAGCCCAGAATGACCTTCACATGCTCCAGTTAATAAGTCAGTTGACCTGGAGGTAGACGAACCCTGCAATGGTAAGATGAAAGTCACAGTCTAAACAGGGCTGAAATCAGACTTGCTGTCACAAGTCTTCACAAGTGACCACCGTCGAAAACCAAAATCAATGCAGTTACATTGTATACATCAACAGAAGTGGCGTTTTTTGTGGTGCACTTTGTAGAAAAAAATCATTATACCAAGAATAATTAATTGATTTTGTCGCATAAACCTACTTTTATTCATCCTCCTTGATATTAAGCAAAATATAATTATAACCTGCTTGCACTTCGCATCATGTGACCTTATATTCGTTCATAGTTTACTATTATTTCAAGGCTTGAGATAAGGGTTCCGTTTCTTGACCAAGCTTTTGTGGCTTATTATTTGGGTCTCCCGGCAGAGGAAAGACAACCTAAAAATGGATATGAGAAATATTTGATCAGGAAGGCATTCGATGGCCATGGCTTGATTCCAGATGAGATTCTTTGGCGTCACAAAGAAGGATTAAGTGATGGATTATGTTCCCAGAAGAAATCTTGGTTTGAACATCTCCAAGAGCATGCTGAGCAGTTGGTAACTACCTTTTTAAAGAACTTTTGAGTTTTTTAAAGATTGATTAAACACCCACCATTTGTGAAAAATATCAAATTCAAAGAGCTCCTGGCCTTGAGAAATGAGAAAGTTTTTATTAAAATCTTGATAATTCTACTACTTATTTCCACTGTAGTGCCATGCCTTAGCAGCAAATTGCCAAAGTATAGAAAATGTACAGCTTGTCTTTGCATCTAAAATAGTAAAAACAACAAAAATACAAGCAAAGAAATTGTCTCCACTTGCAGGTCGATGATGAGGCCTTGGTTGATGCTGCCAAGAAGTTTCCACACAACACACCCACCACAAAAGAGGCCTATATGTACCGACAAATCTTTGAGAAGTTTTATCCAGACCATGCGGATTGGACCAAATATCTTTGGATGCCTCAGTGGGTTGACACTGTATCTGATCCTTCTGCCAGAGTTCTTAAACATTACCAATCCTGAGGACTTCATAATTATTGAATTTTGCAGCTTACAAGACAAATGAAATACAGGCCATTATTATCTACCTCGTGTTTAATTTGAATTGGCTTGCAAGAGTAATACATATACTGATACAATGAAAACATTTTTTTTTTCAATTAGGCCATAATACACTGCTGGCTGAAAGTTTGGAGACATATTATGTTGTTTCACCTTTGATTTTGTGTTAATATTTCTTGGCAAAACTGCTTCTGAATTAGTTTAGGGAGGTTCATTAGAGGTAAGTTTGTTTAAATAGTATCAATTTTCTTTGGGGTCTCTCTAAATGCAGATATAATATCTCAGAAATCCAATGCCACTTCAACTGAGATAGACCTTTCTGTGTTTTCAAGACCAGTATTGGAAATTGAGTGCTATTTGTATCAAATTTACCTCTGATGTCCCTCTTCTCACGATGATGTATTTTCTGCTGATCAGATACGAATTCATCAAACCACAAGCAGATTTGCACAATACGATTAGATAAACAATAATTCAATGACAGATCCTCGGCGCAATTCCAAGCTTTCAGCATGCAATGTAATTACTTGTTGGTCTCATATCATTTTGACTTCGTGTTCTTTGTTTGTTTATGCATACTGTCACCATGATAGATGATGTGTGGAAAAATGAAATATGAAATCTGTGAATAAACTTTTAAATTGTGATATGTCTTAATTTTTGTTCGTTTTTTTTTTCAAATGTATACTTTTGTTGAACATGGATTTCTGTGGATATCATTATAAATAAAATAAAATTAGACTTTGCATAACTAAGTTATCACATAAATCAGATATCATTATTTCAACAAAATAGAAGAAGAGGTTCTCCAAATCTGCGACGATATAGCTGTTGTCATTAAGACATATTGATTAAAATGGTAAACATTGAATTGTTTGAGTTCAGTTAAAATCTTATCATATTCCTGCAAGTTTTACACACTGTTTTGAGGTTTTAAGTTTTCTTTTTAACCTTTTGACCTTATAGTCAACTCCAAGTTCTCAATATCCAAAGAAATGGATTCCCACAACAAATTTTGGCAAAAGATGGGAATTACATTGATTTCTAGTTTAAATACTTAAAACAGAAAAAAGTTGGTATGCACCAGATATTTTTTATAGAGGCTAAAGACATGGATTCCATTGGAAAAAAACTCAAATCGTTCATTGCAAGATTCTGCCAGACTCCTTCTCCTGGGTCAGTGTTCAGGATGTGGTACCTGTATGTTAAGATCATTGACTTTGAAGAATATTGTTGCCCGGACTAGGGGATGAATAAATGAAAACTATAACAGAATTACTGTTCCTGTATCCTTCATATTCTGCCACATGTCAAACAATGAAGGCAAAATGAAAGAATTGGAAAACACATTGATAACTTCATCCCTTCCTATACATGTACATGTAACTCGTACACAAAGGAACCTCTGCTATGGGGGACCAAAGTTATTCATACACATTGGCCCTTTGTCCAAGAGTACAATTTCCACATAGAGTATGTCGGGGCAAGAAGCCCGGGTTAGGTGAGAGGCCCCCCCAGGGTTATATCTAAATTTACATTTTTGGTGCGTTTTCTTATTGATTGGATTGAAACTAGAGGCTTCCTAGGTAATGTCACTAATTTTCAGGGGAAACGGTACCAAACCATAGTGGAAATTAAAGAAACAAAAAATTTGCATGGTTTTTGTAACTTCGAGTAATTTTTTGAAAGGAGTTGCCACAAATAACTTTGGAAATATTTGAAAGAATAATGGATATCTGCATTGCTTCACTTTATGACCATGATATAAATATGATTTGGATCATGTTTTTTGCATTTTAGTTCAAAATATAGAGGTCAAATTAAAATATGTGTGTTCGGGACGAGAGGCCCCACAATGGTATGGGGCATGAGGCCCCCTTCACTGGGGCCTCAAAGCTGCTTCAGAAACCATTTAATAATGTGTACTTTACCTTAAATCTTGATAGAATAGCTAATTAAAATAGAAAAAATTTGGCTGAAATTGAAAAAGGGCAAAAAATATTAAAAAATAAACGTATGAACAGAAAAATTCAGAAAAAGTAAATAGAATGCCTTAAAAGTGATAGAACAACCCCAAGAAATAACTTTCAAGCTGAATGCGTTCGCAAAAAAAATTGCCATAGGATTATAATAGGGGGGCTACTTGCCCGATGGGTGGGGTAAGAAGGCCATTTGCAGTTTTTTACAAAAATGGTGGTAGCTCCTTTATTAAAATTTATGGACATTTGTTTCACTAGTTATAAGTAGAGTCAAGTGATTCCTTCCTGACAGCATGAGCATTCAAATAATCGACCATAAAAAGTAGGTCAAATAACACCTCGAAGTTAAGGGGGGTTGCATGCCCCGCGCTACTCTATATGCTTACATGGCTTTCCAGCAGTCTCGCTGAGCAGGTACCGAGAAATGCTGTTAAAAGAAAACATCATTTCACTGAATGAAAAAATATGAGATATTTATGTTGCCATGACAACCATAATGGAAATACCAAAAACTACCGCCCACATGTATATGTCAATAAGATAAACAGTTTTGCAGCTGTGGCCAAATTAGCAGATTTTCATATATTTGCATTGTTATCATAGCAACCATTTGTACATTAACACATAATAGGTAACCATTGCAATCTGTAAGCTTAAAGGACAAACATATTAAACTTTTAGACACCTTTACATTTTGTAATTTTAAAACAGTGAACTCCTACAAACTAATGAAAGACCAGAATTTTCATAGAATGCCAAAATCAAGAGATAGTTAATTTAGTTATGTAGTCATGCAACCATAATTGAAGAAAACAATTTAGTCGCAACCTCTTAAAACACCTGCTGTCATGCATTTCCACGCAAAAATTGCATTGATTTAACAAACCGTTTTCGAGCTGTGGTCAGAATAAGCAGATATTTATGCATATGTATGGTTACCATAGCAACAGTTTGTGCAATAATAAAGTAGATAAACGTTGTAAAATATAAGCTTAAAGGACCAAAATATTAAACTTTTAGCACCATTACATGTTATAAACAACAGGCAGCTCCCACTAACTAATAAAAACACCAGCATTTTTCATAAAATGTCAAGATAAGGAGATATTTATGTTGCCATGGCAACTGTAATTAACAGAAAAACATTTAGTCAAAAACCCTTAAAAGTACCTAGCCTCATACACTTTTCCTACCAAAAATACATTGATACAAGAAACACTTTTTGACCTATGGCCAGAATTAGTAGATTTTCAAATATTTGCATGGTCACCATATCAACAGTTTGTGCATTAATACACAAAATTGATAACCATAATTGACCTTGGTCTGTCATTGCAGTTTATATAGTAAAAGTCACATGTAATATTTTGGCCCATCCGATAAATACATATCTTTACCAGAATTCACTTGAAGTTTATAGTGTAATTCCCCATTGGCGAACATGCAAATTCTCAAGATATTTAAGAAAAAACAATGAAGAAATCAATATTTTTTTCTCAATCCACAGTTCCTGAGTAAGTTTTGGGAGGTAAATTCAAATCTGGTGCTATTTTTTGAATAACCCCATTTGCCAAGCTGCCAGAAGCTGTAAAATTTGTGAAAATCTGCATAAAATGGCAGAATTTTAGGAAATTCAGGACTTCCTAGCTCATTAGGAAGACCTGCTGTAAAATAGCTGATGCCAGATTTGAGTTGCCCTCCCAAAACTTACTCAGGAACTATGGATTAAGGAAAAAATATTTATTCCTTCATTGATTTTTATAATATCTTCAGGATTTGCAAGTTCATCAATGGGGAATTACATTATAAACTTCAAGTGAATTCTGGTAGAGGTAGGTATTTATAGAATGGGCTAAAATTTTGAGCTACATCAAAATATCAGCGTTTCGGACATACATCGTGTGATGTACGTCCGAAACGCTATATATTTTGATGTAGCTCAGCTCCTGTTGCACTCAGAGCTTTGGTTGGTGGCTTGTCTGATACCCCTATTACCTGGCCTCATCCCTATATAACATATAATGGTAGGGCTACACAAGCTGCTAGAGTGCCAAATCTGTAAATCTGAGTTTACAGAATTGCCCAAATATAATACTGCATTTTCCATTCACCTGATGAAGTCTGCAGGTTTCAGATGAAACATTGTATGTAGGTTGAAAAATCCAGGATTATATTTGTAATTCATATTTATCTTAAAATCTATAAAATTTTGTCACAAATGTGTTTTAGTATATTTTTTTTTTAACATCAACATTCAACTCTGAAGTATATATGTATTGCTTGTTGTTGTTTTGATCACATTCTGTGTCTCGTTGTCGCAAACATGGTTGAATTGCCTATCACCCTTCTTCCTCCCGAATAATTTTGTTCTATGATGATAAATAACAGATGATTTCATAATTGTAGACACTGAGACTGAATGTGAATTTTTACTTGGACATGCGTTCTATTGGGAAAAGTGATATAAAAATACCTGGGATGGTGGACAGACAGACGGACAGACAGCCTGACAGCTAGACGGACAGATGGACAGACAGACGGACGCCGCTGGGCTCTGCAATACCCAGGCCATGTGAACATGGCCGAGGGTAAAAAACGTATGACATCACTTTTCCCTGAGGAATACAGTGTACATGTCCTAGAAAAAAATCACATTCAGTCTCAGTGTCTACAAATAAAATGAACTCATCTGTAAAACATTATTGAATGTCTGGGCTGGACCTTTGCCCTTTTTACATGACCAGAGATAGCGAAATAATTATTACTTCAGATGAAGGGACAGTGGTCACCAGGATTTTATGCGCAATAATATCTGCTGCATTAATTATAATATGATACCCACTAAATCTTTCACCTGATCTCCTTACACCCTTAGATTTTCTGTCACGTGAGTCTTGGACCTGATTATTTTGGAGAAGGCGGCAAGAGACTCGATCTCCCAGGCACTTCCCAGCCATAATAACATCATCTGATGACACCTGACTCATACAAAAGTCTTTGTGGTCAGATTATTGATTTGTTTTTCTTTTCTTCCATATGTTTTATTTTGTATAGTTATAAATATTTATATATCAACTGAACAGCAAAGAAAGTTATCTATTTTGATAAGCCATTCTTGAGAATCTAGACACGTACCATTCAAACCTTGCAAGAGATTGAAATTGAATGCTGTACTGTAGGACTGCATCTGTGGGCTGCTGCAGAGCATGTGCAGGAGGAGCCAGACTGCTGTCCGGATGCGGACCACTATTGATATAAGCGGCTTGCACATAGTAAAATAGTACGTAAGAAAAAAAAAGATTGCGCGTCTTCTGATTGTCTTTACAGGCAGCCAATGAACTGGAAACAGTATTTAGGCTACTGAATTAATAATTTCAGATTGCCTGGACTTGATTAAGACCACAATTTAGCCATTATCTTGAGGTTTGGTGAGGGACTATTTTTTTTAAATCTGGGGAGGGTGTGAGCTGGTTACTCTAGGATTCTTGGCAAAACAGGGAGGTTTCAGTTTCGGAGGCGCATAGCAAAAAATCTAGATGGCTAACAATATATACCCTGCATGCCTACATGTTTGTAAGAGATGATACTTTCATGGAAAAATAGGCCTATATTTTTCAGTAAATTAGGGGAGGAGCAAATGACCGATGTGTTACATTAAAAATGTACAGTAAATAAATAGTGGTCCGCTTCCTCCAGGCTAACGGGAATCACTCACATTATTGAGGAACGCATTCCAGGGACTTGAGCCATTTTGTTCTCTGATATTGTCCACTCTTAATTGTTGTTTGTTTGCTCTTTGTGTTTAACTGTGACTTTCAGTTCTGCACCTAGTCATCAGATTTGGTTTATTTTTGCATTAATACTACAGAAACCTGTTCTAAGCTGTGCTTTAGTTGTTCACTAAACACTGCGGAACCATACAAATACATCATTGTTTTTTGCTTGTGGTCTGGGAGGCCCCAGGACTCCATGAACGTTTTAATAACTTCCTTATACTGTTCGGTTTACTTGCTTATTTCTTGGTTGGCATTGACATCCTTGGATTGAGTCCTTTGTCTCTGTGTGTAATCTGCTTTTTTTTTAAATAACTTCAAGTAGAAATAGTAATTTTTGTTATGGAGAATATTATTGATGGTGTATCTTTAATAAATGATTAATAATAATAATTATACAATGCCATATCTTGGTGTTCCAATCAATTAACATGTGAAGGTGCTTAAAATTCCACAAAACGATAAAATATTTCCTTAACTGATGTAACTTACTTGAGTGGCTGTTGGCACAATAAACTAGAAACCTGAGATATACCCACAAATAGATGCTTCAGTTTGCAACCTCCCCATATTGCTACCTGTGTTTCTTTCTAACTACAGCCTGACTGCAGTTATATTAATTCTAAAATTGATGACTTTTCCAGGACTTTGGTCCTAACAACAGCCAACACATTAAAGTTGCAGCATTTGCCATTAAATATGGATCACTTCCCTGCTTCCCTGGTGCATCAATTACCATCAAGTAAACTTTGTTCTTTCTCAACCAAAGTATCTAACAAGTTAACCTGACAAGGCCCTTTTCATCCAATTGAATGAAAGGGCAGCCAGTGGCGTAACTGGGGAGGGGGGTCTCAAGTGGGGGCACAGAATTCTCTGGAGGGGCACCTGATATAATATTTGCATATTTTAGCCAGATTTGGAAAGTTCATATGGGGGGCACCTGGGGGGCACAAAGGTCCAAATTAATGTGGGGGGGGGGCACGTACATGCCCCCTTGTGTCCCCCATAGGGACGCCACTGAGGGAAGCTCCTTCTGCTTTTGGTAGTCAGTGTTTACTTAAGTACTAATTTTCTTATCTACTTTCTTTCTCCTCAATGATTTGTCTTTCAAGACACAAGCAAGCAAAGAAGAAACAATTTGTATAAAAGCTAAAAAAGAAGCAACTAAACCATCGCTAAATTAAAGGAATATGGAATTGAGTTATTCACTTTTTACCTAAAACTACTTGTGTTGTAAGTTGAACATTACAAAATGGAATGAATTTTAGCATTTCACACCTGTGGTATACAAGCACAACATTAGTCAAGTCATGTAAATCCAACAGTGGTGTAACTGTCTCGAGCGGGGGGGGGGGGGGGCACCTGGGGGGCACGCGATTCTCTGAGGGGGGGGGCACCCGTAATACTAAATGTATATTTTAGCCAAGGTTGAAAAGTTCATATGGGGGGCACCTGGGGGGCACAGGTCTAATATGGGGGGCACGTGCCCCCCTGTGCCCCCCCATAGGGACGCCACTGAAATCCAACTCCGTCTTGGAAACATTAGATACTTCATTAGCTCTGAGAAGGGTCACCAGAGACTTGGTACACAATGTCTGCCACATTAATTATATACTCGCTAAATCTCTCTCCATATCTCCTTGCACCCTTAGATTTTCTGTCACATGAGTCTTGGACCTAATTATTTTGGAGATGGCAACACACAAAACTCTCCCAGGCACTTCCCAGCCAGAACGTCATTTGATGACACTAATCTAGCATGAGCCTTTGTCATCAGTCATTGACTTCTCAAATCACTGATGATTGGTCACTTTGCTCAGTGCTTCATTTGTTTAATTAATATCAATATATATATATATTTATGTAATTTTCTTTAAATATTATTAAAGTTTGTGCCAAGAAACTCTCTGGAAGGTGACATACTTGGTCAGCTTACTAATCTTTCTATGCTCAAGACAAGGGATCCCTTCCTTGACCTTTGTAGTTTATTTTTCCAGCAGGAGAAAGACAACATAAAATTAGATATGAGAAATATTTAATCAGAATGTCATTCAATAGCTTGATTCATAAAAATAATTAAACAATTCATGTTCGCAGAAGAAATCTTGGTTTCAACTTCTCCTTGAGCGTGCTGATCAGATCGTAATTACTTTTAAAAAAAAAAAAATATATATATATATATATTTTTTTTTTTTTAAAGACTGATTTAACCACCGTAATTTGTGAAAAAAATTCAAATTCAAAGGGCTCTTGGGCTTCATAATCATAATGCCTTACCAGCAAATTTCTAACAACAAAGTTGGAAAAGCACACGGATATGCCAATCGGTGAAGTCTTTCAAGCCTCACAGTGTGAGGTTGGAAATTGAATAGAAATCTAATATAACAGGTTTGAACGTTGAGAACATTATCATTTGCTAAAAGCCTGTAAAGCCCCCGCGGGGGGGGGGGGGTATATTTCAAGGCCTTTACTTGGTCAATACTGCCAGTTTGGTTGTGTCTGGTCATCATGACCCAAGAAGGCTTTTCCCACTGGCTTTTGGGGGTTATGATAAATGGACCTGTGACTAAATCAAATTGCAATTTCTTTAGTCTCTGAGAAACAGTGTAGAGTAGGTCGGGGCATGCAGCCCCCCTTAACTTCGAGGTGCGATTTGACCTACTTTTTATGGTCGATTCTTTGAATGCTTAAATAAAAGTAAAAGTATAGATTTGCTTTTGCTGTCAGGGAGGGATCACTTTACTCTATTTATAACTAGTGAAACAAATGTCTACCAATTTTAATAAAGGAGTTACGGGCCATTTTTATAACAAATTGAAAAAGGCCTTCTTACCCCACCCATCGGGCAAGAAGCCCCCCTATTATAATCCTATGGCTTTTTTTGCGAGTGCATTCAGCTTGAAAGTTATTTCTTGGGGTTCTTCTGTCATTTTTAAGGCATTCTATTCACTTTTTCTGAATTTCAGAATTTTTCTGTGCATACATTTATTTTTTAATATTTTTTGCCCTTTTTCAATTTCGGCCAATTTTTTCTATTTTAATTAGCTATTCTATCAAGATTTAAGGTAAAGTACACATTATTAAATGGTTCCTGAAGCAGCTTTGAGGCCCCAGTGTAGGGGGCTTCATGCCCCATGCCATGTGGGGCCTCTCGCCCCAAACCCACATATTTCAATTTGACCTCTATATTTCAAACTAAAATGCAAAAAACATGATCCAAATCATATTTATGTGATGGTCTTAAAGTGAAGCAATGTAGATATCCATTATACTTTTAAAAATTTCCAAAGTTATTTCTGACAACCCTTTTCATAGAATTAGTCAAAGTTACAAAAACCATGCACATTTTTTTGTTTCTTTAATTTCTACTGTGTTTTGGTGCTGTTCGCCTTGAAAATTTGTGACGTCACCTAAAAAGCTTCTAGCTTCAATCCTAACAATAAGAAAACGCACCAAAAATGTAAGTTTAGATATAAACCTGGGGGGGGGGCCTCTCACCTAACCCGGGCTTCTTGCCCCGACCTACTCTAAAGCCTGTAGTCTGCACAGTCAGTGATATCTATCTTCAAGATTGACATATGACTCTAATTATTAAAGTGACTGAAATTGCTGACAATTCACTTGGAATCTGAGTAAGATACAAAGCTGTGGAATGATCCAAACGAAATCCAAGGCACAGCCAATCACCAGCTGATAGAGATCATACCAAAGGTCTTTTCTTATTTATAACATCATTCAACGTTTCCACCTTATTGACCATATAGCCTGTATTAGTCATAATTTGCATCCTTAAATTCATGTCTCAAGCTTAATCTTGGCCGCTATTTCTGAATAAATGTTCAGATGTAATGACTGGCAGATATTTGAACGAAAAATAAAAAATACAGATATCATATGAAATGTGAACCATCAATTCAGTCTCTCATTCAGATTACTGGATGATACATTACATACGGAAGTCTTCACCAGTTCACACTCACATTATTTTCCATTTGGTCACTCCTGGACCCAGGTGCATGAAAATAATTCCATCTATCTGCTGTCAACTTTAGTCGGCTGAGTCACCTGAAATATGAAAGCAAATAGGCACAAAGGATGAGTTACTATAAATTATTTATATTTATATTACATATAAAATTACACGAGAAAAAAATGTGTAATTGCGTATAAATGCGTAAATGCACAATGGTTGTTATTATTATGCCTTTGATATCATCAGTCTGTTATATTTGTATAAATTTGCAGTTCTTTAGTTAACAAAGATGTTTACCACAGATAAATCATGGCCTACTCTTTATACTAAGTGGGCTTCTATGAATAATAGAGCGAAGTATTTGTAGGTAGATACTATGAAACATGAAATGACCTATTCGAAAGAGAAAGCCCCCCGCGCTGAAGTGACCAGAAAAAGTCTGCGGCAAACCCCGTCCGGCTTCAATAGACCTTGGTTTTAAACAAAGTCTCAGCCATAGTATGTCACCTGTTGGCGTACGTCCCATTATTATGTCTTGAGTGGGACAAATTGCAGAATACGCCATGTTTTGTAGTACTTCACAATGGGAATAAATACGTATCACAACACATTCAATAGGAGGTATTAAGCTCTGAAACTTCTCTAGTTAGTACCTAGGATGGTCCTCTTTAAAATGGTGTTTAAAATTGAATATTACAAGACACTTTATTTTCCACCCTGTGGTGGCCAGAATCTGTACGTATTCCATGCCACAAGTCTACTTATAGAATGGAAACATTTGGGCCTATTGTTGTATCCTTTTCAAATAACCACTGGATTAGGCTGTGACATCTTCCATATAACTTTCATCTAATTCCGTCAAAAAAATTGAGTTATATATATAATATTTTCCTAAAAGTGCCTTAGTGTATCTACAATCGGCAACTTAAAACAACACAAATATTCTGATTGAGAGGAAGTAGGCATGTAGATTATCTGGATGGAAAAAGGCTGATCGTTTATGGTTTGAGAACAAATGTGTGTGTAATAGCCAAACAATAGAAGACGAATTCCACTTTCTTTGTAAATGTCCTAATTATGACATTGAAATAAAGAAGCTACACCAAGATAATAAGTTTCCAAAATTTTCAGATCTTGATAACATTATGTAAATTTATGTTTCTTAATAACGATGACTCTCAGTATTACACGGACTATTTACATATCACACCTTTCATCTAAGAAAAAAGTTTCCAAATATCAATTACAACTGAAGATGTAAAATGTCATTGTGCTGCTACCTATTGTATATGCATGTAAAGTACAAGTGTGAAAATAAGCCCATCAGGGCCGGATGAATATTCATATTTAGCTTAAATAACAGCTTGTATATTTTTGTATCACTTTTCACTATGATGGCTTTAAGCTATACATTAAAAATGATCTTATTAATTCATATCAAACAGAATGCACAATTCAAAATTGTTATATTTGCGGTCACTAGTGTCTTTGTGCGGTTCTTCTCCCTTATTCTTAACACCTTCAACTACACTTAATGTCATTTCTTCAAACATATGCTGGTGACTCTCTCAATTGGTCAACTGTATTGTAAAGCTGTTTAGTTTAACGTTATTATTTATTCATTGTTTTTTTTTCTCCCTTTGGCGCGATATTGGCGAATCCTATTTTATATATTCAATTTGGTTGTAACGTGTCTTAGGGTGGCCTCTCTGCAGCGATATTAATCTTTGAGAGGTCTCCTTGGCCCCTATTTCTATAATGATATCAATGTATAATTTCGATATTTATCTTCAAAAGTGGGAAAATAAACGATTTCTGAGTCTGAGTCTGAGTCTGATAAAGAATTTTTTATCCTTATCCTATGTACCTTAACCAGCAGGACGAATGTCTTTCTGAAGCCCAAAGTTATCGCATGTATTTCCTCAACTGCGATGTTTTCAAACCACAGATGCTAAAAAAAATTGATATTCTTAGTCATCTGGCTGCAAAACCAAGGTCAGTTGATATATATTGGGAATAATAAATAAGGCTTAGTCCTGTGGCTTATCAAGAGTAGCTTAAAACTGTATATATATATATATCATCGATGATAGATTCATGTTACTCAATAAAACTAACATTCTTTGTGAACCATTCTAGTTTACCAAACATTTGTGGATAACAGAAAACAATGATCAGTAAATAAATACATTTCAGGTAAAAAAAAAATATATGGATGTTTCAACTATACATGTAGGTAAGTTCAATTTAATGTTTTGTTAATTTCCATTTTTCCTGATTCTAGCATGTGTGGAATTTGGGCCATCTTTGGTGGTGATGAGGATCACATTGGACAGGTGAAGTTTAAGGCGTTCAGTAAGATCGCGCACCGAGGTCCGGACCAGTTTAGGATAGAGAGCATCAATCACCTCAAGAATTGCGTGATGGGATTTCACCGGCTAGCCATCATGGATGATTTGCATGGAATGCAACCTCTGCGTCTTAACTCCATGGACAACCTGACACTCTGCTACAATGGGGAGATCTACAATGCGCCCATGGTAAAATTTATTGAAATTGTACAACAAGGATCCACTATAGCCCCAATATCATTAAATAGTGTGCACCTTATTTCCAAGTCCTCAAAAGGTAAAATTCTATGAAGCACTGTTAAGGTCGCTCTCTTTCATTTATCTCATTCAAACTTACCATACAAACTCAGCAAGTTTTTAATATTCAACCAGTCGCTTTTTATGCCCTTCCGTGATGAAAATGTTGTTAAAGAAAGTAAATAGACTGGCTTTCACGGGTCCAAGGTCAATCATACCTCATTCTGCTCTTTTGTATATCTGTTGGAACAATTATCTGCATTGCTAAAAGTGCTTGCAGGTAATTTTAAATTCTGGATTGACTTTGCCACATAGTTAACAGTGACCTGGTAGTTGTCTGCTTCTCTTTGCATTCGTACATCACTAAAGTTATTAGCTCGTTGACACCTGTGTTGATTGCTACATTGCATGAGACAAATGTAATGCTGACAAAGCCAATTTTTAATTGACTGTAACTGACACTTGTAAACAAGTTGTTAAAAGTTACTGAGTCTACGACATCATAGTTTAGATTTTATGTTCATTTTGGAAATGCAATGAGACGCCATTTTGCAAGGCATATAATGCATTACCACAGAGTTACTGAGAGTTAGGCCTAACTAAAATGCATTGATCACGTTAATACTTGTAGCAAGGGAGAACTGGTTTATCTCATAAGCCACTTGGACCAATAAGCATATATACATGAATTTAGTGTATAAATTACACTCTATACATTTCTTACCCATGATGATGGTTATAGGTTGGAAAGGCTTACAACTTCCAGTATGAGACCCAGTGTGATGGTGAAGCCATTATGCATCTATACAAGAAAGGAGGCATGGACTTCATGGTCCGGTCTTTGGATGGAGTGTTTGCTCTTTGCCTTCTGGACACTGAAAGAAGAAGAGTGTACATCGCAAGAGATCTCTTTGGAGTGAAGCCCCTCTTCAGGGTTTTCACTAAAGATGGCGTTCTTGCCATCTCATCTGAAGCTAAAGGTCGGTTGTCACATCATATATTGGCTTATTAAAAAAGTTTGAAAAATTTCAATTTTGCTTGCCTTTTGGCAGACTCAGCATTAGTTCAAAAGTACATATTTCTCTTTTTGCATTGGTTGGTTTCGAAAGTTTAATACTTTTCCTTCCAGGATTGGTCGAAATCAACATAAAAGGTGAAAGTAAAATCGACCAATTGCCGCCTGGACATTACGAGGAGTATGAGCTTGATGCCCAGGGGAAGGTCTCCCTTTTAAGATGTGTTCAGTATAGATGTATTGGAGACATTCCGGACTTTATGACTGTCAGTGCCACATCCACAGGTGATAAAAGAGTATGACAAAATGTTTCCCTTATACATGTAAAAAAAAACAACGACATTCAGGCTCAGTGTCCAACCGTAAAGCAACACTATTCACAATGCACAAAATTTTATTTGTTTAGAGCTCATTCTATCTTACCAAGTCAAAGCAACTTATTAGTCTTGCTATATGTTCAATTAAGAAACTGCCTTGATTCTTTGACAGTAAGTAAAGTGTAAGCAAATGGACATCGTCATAAAGACGTGTTTGCTGTTTTCATATTGCAGAAGGAGATGTGTTGGCTAGCATCAGAGACCACTTGAAGGCAGCAGTCAAGAAGAGGATGTTATCACAGAGGAGGATCGGATGTGCATTGTCGGGAGGCCTCGATTCTAGTTTGACTGCCGCACTTGTCATGGAGTGTGCGAAAGAGGAGGGACTGGATTACCCCATCCAGACTTTTTCCATCGGCATGGAAGGAAGCCCAGATATAGAGGCTGCCAGAAAGGTCAATAAATCTTTAGACAGTAATTAATGGGCTTAAATTGGTTTGAAGATTTACTTTTTAAAGTCTACACCAATAAGAAACGGATAAGTACCTCAGGTATTTCATCCAAACAGTGTTCTTAGTCACCACGATCTGTGATGACTTTCAAAATATCTATAAATTCAGCTTCAGGGGGCTACCATTTTTAAAATCTCAAGAGAAGGGGGCTTAGAGTTATCATTTTTTAATAAATAAATTCTTGCTCAGTTTTGGTGAAACGTTTTTTGGGTAATCTTATAACGAATAATTTCTAGAGTGGATATCTCTTAATGGGTGTTACTTGATCTATAAAGGAATATTTGAGCATGTCACGTACCAAAAGATAAATAATTACTGTCGCTGTCATCATGAAATAAATAACTTCCTGCCAAGGAAAATTCCAATAGCCCACCCCCCTGAAAATCTAATGGTAACCCTCAATATTTATCATATTTTGCAGGTTGCAGCTCATATTGGATCTGAACATCATGAAATATCTTTCACTGCCATGGAAGGACTTGAGATCCTGGAAAAGACTATCTATCACCTTGAAATTTATGACAGCACCGCAATCAGTTCCTGTTTTGGTAAGGATGTTTCATACTATTAGACAATTGTGGCATGCAATTTAATGAAAACAAGTATTATCACTTGACCACTATGCTAGAGCGATGGTGACTGGCCAAGATGCTGATTGGCCAAGATCAGTCACATGACAACATCATAAAAACTCATATTGCATGGTTTGAGTTCAATATGAGATTTTTTTTCATATATCTTTTTTTTCATATTTTTTCATGTTGCATGGTTAGAGTGCAATATGAGTTTTTATTTTTAAAAAATTATTTTTTTGACTAAATTTTTTTTTTTTTTTCCACAAATTTTTTTCAGATACATTATATTGGAAGCATAGTGATCATGTAATAAAACAAATACAGCATTTATTATGGCAATGTGAAAATGTATTTGCACTGGTAAATTCATATCGCACTCATATCATGCCGTATTTGTATTATATGTGCAAATTAGGGGCCTCTCGACAATTTGAAGACAAAGTCAATAAGGTGCAAACTCTTCCATGGTTCTTTGTATACGTTATTTACAAATAAGGTTTTGATGTTAGTTTGCTCAATGTCAAAGAAATTCATTATCTATAATGGTCAAATAAACTATTCTACACTTTGGAAATATATTATTTTCCATATACACTGTATACCAGGGTAATAACTCTCGTCTACTGGACTTTTACTTATCTCAGGCATGTACCTGCTTTGCAAGTACATCAGGCAGCAGACTGACAGTGTGGTAATATTCTCAGGGGAGGGGGCAGACGAGGTTGCTCAAGGATACAGCTATTTCCACAAAGCCCCTTCTTCCAAAGATGGTGACAAGGAAAGCCGTCGAAGGCTGAATGACATTCACATGTTTGATGTACTCAGGGCTGATAAGGCCACCCCTGCTCATGGGTAAGCTCAATGTCACATTTTCAGAAATAAAAGGAAAGTCTTCTTCTTTTGTTTCTTTGTGCCCCAGGACTACTTTGGATTGTTATGCATAAATATAGAGTCATCATTTACCATGATAGGATGCTTTATTTATCCCCATGCCAAATTAGAATATACAGGGTGGGGAAGCAAAATTTTCACTATTTGAAAGATGAAATTTGGGTGGTACTGGAATACTTAACCAGTTTACGAGAAATATCATATCAACAGGGCTGAGAAACCGCTCAGAAACGAGAATAAAAAAACGTTTTCGTGCATACATTTTATTATCTGGGTCAAAATTAGGTAAGTCTGAAATTCTTGTCTCCGGTGTTTAACAATAATTCATGATGACAGAAAGGCACATGCAGGACCTCTTGATGTCATTTGTCATAGACAAGGATATTAGCAAAACTTCTGACACAAAAAATATGAGGAAGGTTATTTTTATCCCATCCAAAAATAGCACTGAAGTGGCCAACCCCCCTGAAAATGGACTATCTCCACCAACATTTTCTCTGAAAGATTGCATCACAAAAACTTGTACAGGATCCTGATTCAATTAAAGTCTTCCATACAAGGAGACTTGACTATTACTCTTCTAAAATTTAGTTTCCAATTTCTGAAATAATATCCTGTATAAGAGCAGGAGGTTGTGTCTATGTCTCCAGTATTGCATCATTAGCATAGCACCAGATGTACATGTTTCTTAATAAAAATGAAAGGGACGCACATTTTGTGAGAAAACCTTGTGTCTAACGTTGTCTGAGAACCCAAGAAAATAACTGCACTATCTGTAGCTCTGTATCATTTATGTAAACCAAAATATTTGAGTATTTCTGTTGGCATGTTGGTTGTCCTATCTTAATTTGTCATTAGCAAACGCCTTGCTGCTCTATTTTGACTGCATATTTCTGGACCAGAATCAATGCGAACATGCTTCTGGCGTTCATAAGATCATTGCATGCACAAATTGCCAGATTGCCAGTTGTGCACTTGTCCCTATAAAGATTTTTATCTCAATTATCATTAGCATCACGCTGTCATTAGCATCACAACAAAAAACGCTTCTTTCCTTTACCTCACTAAAATTCTGTTGCAGGTGACAGGAGTTGAATTTTGTGTTCAGTATATATTATCAATTAATATTTTAACAAAATATTACAGAGAATCTTTGCATTTTCCTTGCATCTGACATGCTTAGTAATAGTATGAATTTTGACAGTTCTCTGAGATTACTAATCCAATATGGGGTGTCAGTGACATTTTACCATTGTCTAGCACCTGAAATATGGTTCAGCAAAGGCATTGGGAAATGGAGGGGTAGTGGAGATCATCTTTGTTATTCAGAATCCAAACTATTGGTGAAAAGAGTATTTTTGTTTCTGTTTGTAAATTTCTAGTTCAAGAAAATGTTCTATCTTAATAAGTATTGGTCGTAGAGACCTAAAATATAGCTCAATGTTTGCAGAATAGCCACTTTCCCATACGTTGGTAATACATTCTTCAGCTGTATACGTGGTGCGGATTTCAAGTTATAGGCATGATGCCAATGACACACATATTCGGTATTTAATTGACCAAAATGCATTATCTCAAAAATAATTGGTGCTAGAGACCTGGAACTTGGCCTAAAATGTGCAAGCTACCTGCCTAATCATTGGTAATAGATTATTTAACCCTAAGTGGTCAGGATTTTTCAGTTATAAGGGTGATTTTAATGACAGTTGAAAAACATCACAACTGTAAATATCACCTCATTACAGATCAGCAGAGCATTTGGGACCCTTGGACATGACAGTGCAGTGATAGCTGATTGTTTGACCTATCCAATGCCAACTTAAAAAGGCATTTCTGGACTTTAAAAAATTTCAAATTTTTTTCAGCTGAAATTTCAAGGTTTTCAAATTTTGACCCATCTCCCATCTTCAAAGTAACATGACCGCCAAAAATTGAAGACGCTTCAAAAAATAGTTTTGAGGCAATGCTCCATGATGACAGTGCAGATAATGACATCACTTGTTAAATGTTGATGACCTACTTGACAAGCAAGATAATTTTCCATTGTCTTTTATCAAGCCTTGGTGATAGTAAGGAGGCTGCTATTGGTTTACATGTAATTTTCTGTTGGTTTATAGCCGTATAAATGTGCATTCATATAAATGTGCAGGCTATACTGAACTGGTGTGAAAGGAATAATTGTCCTCCAGTAAGCAGTGTCCTGGGACACTTTAAACTAAGGAATAAGTGTCCAGTGGACACACATACACTGTACCTTTGTTTATAATGCCCTATCTGGGTTCAGATGTCCAGGACATTTTTTTGCATGGACCAGTAATAATTGTACAGGACATTTGAAGCCAGGACATAGAAATTATTAGCATTTTTCCGTGGGACATTATCCCTAAATGGGACAACCATCACTAAGGAACCAATGTCCACCGGACAGAATTTTATAGGAAAAACTGTCCAGGGACAATCCTTTCTCGGAAATTGTGTCCAGTGGACAGTCTTCCCTAGGAAAATGTATCCGGTGGACATTGGTTACTTAGTACACCGGTACATGTCCTCTTAGACACAACCCAAACTATGACCTTTCAAAATTTGTTACGGGGGGTGGGGGATTGGGGGGTGTTAGACTAACTGTTAGTTTTGCTTGAGGGGATACAAATTTTTCACGTGTTTCAAGGGAGGGGGCAGTAAATTTATCAATCTTGAGTGGCATTTCATAAAACACTCGTATTATTTAATGGTACCTTTCTTTGACAAACTTTTTTTCCCTTAAGGTTCTTGTATTCTTTTATGACAGAATCAAGAAAATTCAGATTCATATTCTTGTTATGGATTTTAGAAACTTTCAGACCTTGATTCGCACGGTCAAAATCTCTGACCACTGTATTTGCTGCTAATTTATGACAGTTACACACCAAAATCCACATGAACCTGAAAGCTGATAACATTCTTTTGACCATGCCAAGTTCTGCAATTCTCTGACTTGAAAATGTTTTGGCAGTATAAAGTCTGTTTCAAATTAACTCTCTAACTTGCAATAACTTGCTTCCATTTCTGATCTTATTTCCGTCAAAGAAACTTCATGAAAATTCAAATGGTGACATATTGCATGTCCATGTTTGCTATTCTTTCTAGGCTTGAGATTAGGGTTCCCTTCCTTGACCAGGCCTTTGTGGCTTATTATTTGGGACTTCCTGCAGAAGATAGACTACCCAAAGATGGAGTTGAGAAATATTTGATCAGGAAAGCCTTCGAGGGTCACGGTCTGATTCCTGACAAGATTCTTTGGCGTCGTAAAGAGGTATTCAGTGATGGTGTATCTTCACTCAAGAAATCTTGGTGTGATCATCTCCAGGAGCATGCTGCCAAGCTGGTAATTATATTTTTAATGGAATTATGAGTTTTCTGAGATGGATTGAACCTCAACTTTTGAAATGGCCTGAGCAAGATATTTGCAAGCAGACATAGTTGTTTTTATATATACACTGCAGGCCAAATGTTTGCAGACTCTTTGGAGGTGTCTGGTTTTCAACTTTTGAGTGGTTAAATTCAATATTTAGAAGTTAAATAAACTGGAGTGAGAGAACCCTGAAAAGTATAGCATTCTTGGAAAATAGAGTAAAATAGAGTAAGAAATGTATGTCAGATTCAACTCTAAAAATAATTTGAAGATAAAAATAATTTTCCGACGCATATCCAATTTTGAAACCTGCAAACAAGTCAAAGGGCTTATACTGGTCATGAAAACTGGACAACAGATAATTATGTACAAGTGAGTATTGTTAACTTAGAAGTCTGAATTTCAAGTTTTTGTTTTGATGAACCACACGCACAGCAATATGATTTGGAATATATGTAAGAGCAGCTCTTTACTCACTCCGTAAAGCAGGGTCAAGATAGTGTACTGGTTGTCGATTTGGCAGTGTGTTCTCCTTCGATCGGGCCTGGAGTCTATGGAGTCTATGGGTCCTAAATTTGTCATGCAGCAGGAGAGTCATCCAAATCACATATCATGAACCTTTTAGAATATATTTTAGTTTCTGTTGATTTACCATGGTTTTTGGGCCATTTTATTTCATTAAAAAATGGAAAGGATTGGATGTTTGTGACTTGACTGGTGTTTCCAAACTTTTGTTGGCAGTGTATCTTGAAATGTTGTACAAATTTTTACCTACGCTGTATTGACTTACTACAACAAATCATGCATTTCATCATCTGGACAAAGATTTTCTGCATCTAAAATAACAGCAAATACCAAAAAAGAATGTGCTCAACTTGCAGGTCGATGATGAGGCCTTGGTTGATGCTGCCAAGAAGTTTCCACACAACACACCCACCACAAAAGAGGCCTATATGTATCGACAAATCTTTGAGAAGTTTTATCCAGACCATGCAGATTGGACCGACAGTTTCAGGATGCCTCGCTGGAGCGCAGGAACATCTGATCCTTCAACCAGATTTCTGGAACATTGCTGATTCTAAAAACTTCAAAATCATCTAGCAGATCTGAAGAAAAAAAAACAGAGTGTATGTGCAGTGAATCATAGTCAACTGGAATTGATATGCAGAAATGTTCATGAATATAAACAAATTATATATTTATATACTATAAGTTGCTGATTTTGACTTTGCTATTGTAACGATTAGTGGCCCAATAATAATATCGCCTGTCTCCATGAAAATATTTGAATATGCTATCCAGAAACAACTTTCTGCATTCTTGAAGAAAAACTCAATATTCTGTAAAGAAGAGTCTGGATTTAGAGGAAACCATAAGAAGTAGGAACATTAGAAGACCGGTTACAGGTAACTTTCAATGACATGGCGAAGCAAATTGGAAGTCTAAAAGATTTTCAATAAGCTGGTAATCTGAGAAGAGCTATAATACACACATTTATGGGGAATTAAATTTTCTAGAATATAGATCTATGCTTTGAATATAGATTTTCGAGCCTTTTATAGGCCTTAATGTCAATCAGTGACTATTACTTACGCACATTCTCTCAGCTCAGCTGTGCCACTCATGAGTCATGAGTCACGATGGTTGGTTGATGAGCTGTAATATAGACCAAAATTCTGGCTGATGATAAGATAATTACTTTACCTGTTATCACAAAACCGTAGTTGGAAAGCCAATACTCAAACATTTTAATATCCCTTTCGCAATGTTTGGTATTGTTTCCTATTTAAATCAGGCTTTCTCAAAGAAAATTAAAATTATCCAGATGTTACTGAGTGAAACAGAATCATCAGTTAAAGCTTTGTTTCTAGTCTTTGGTCACCATTATCTTCATGGAAAACATGTACGTAACTTCTAAATGAATAGGAAGATAAAACTGATAAAAAATCTGACAATTAATGTAACTAGATATGGATAACTGATATTTAACTCATCATTTATAAAAAAATAGTATACAACCCTATCTATAAATGTTAAATTTTTGTTACCAGAAGTCCAGAATAGCCCAGGTTTAAAATAAGGAGCGAAAAAAAAAAGTGTTTCTTTTCTTCTGAACTGTGAAATTTTTGGCTGATAATTAAAACATACCTGATACTTGTCAAAAATATTTGTCTCCTGTTCCTGACACCTTGACCAAACAGATTCATAAATATTTGGAAGTACTGGCATGTTGTAGCCCTGGTTTTGAGGTAGTCCCATTGGAATAACATTGCTGTCAACACAGCTCAAGAAGCCATTTTCTTCTGATGCTTCTATTGCTGCTGTTGTGGTGTAATCATTGTTTCAGTGATGTCATAGAGCCAATGATAAGAGAAAGAGAAAGCTAGAAATAGCCCTAAATGTTCTGAGGGCAGCAGCGATTTAACATTGTAAGTACCTGTATGATAAAGCTGGGGGATTAGACCACATGAATTTAGTCAAAATCATGCTTGGTTATGGTGTACTCACCCTAATAAAGGGTGCTCAAAAAAAACTTTACGCTAATGAATAATTTTTTGGATAGCGCTCATTGTAACAATTACTTTTTTTTCAATTCAAAAACACCTTGTATGGCAAAGAACTACCTTTCTACAGATAATTTATTCATTCAGAGGTTCTTTTGTACTGGTGACTTTTCCGCAGTGGGCCTAAATGATGCAGAGGTGTCAAAAATGTAACGTTGTGTCCGTTTTTCCCTCACAAACTTAATGGAAGCCTTCATTGGGTAAATAAGGCCTGTGATGCCTTGCAGGGATCTGCATCTAAATTTGCCCACCCAGAATAATCAAACTGATTGAGATCTTGTGATAATACGGGCCATATTTTTCTGCCGAGAAACTTGACAAAGTGAACCTTGATCCAGTTCTAGGCTTTCCGTGGGAGTGTGGCTGGTGCCCCATCTTTTTTTCAGATGTTAATATATACTTTTCCAGTAATTTCAACTCCTTTGATCATCAACCTTCAGACGGCTTTGTTTTTAAATCTTAAAATGGCCATAGTGCAGGCTGAACTTGGTCTAGCATTTTATGTTGTATTTATTTTGTCTTGTGAAGCTCAGTTGCTTCAAAATTGCTGATGGACCATGATCAACCCAGAGTAGTAAAAACGCAGGAGCATCCCTGGCTTCCATTTTGTCCACCATCAAAAAAATAATGACCTATTTTAATCATTAACCAATTTTCCAAAGATCTAACATACTTGGCTTGTATGCACAATAAGGACCAAGGCACTGACTCAATCATGGCAGCCTGGAAAATGACAAATCAACTGTAAAGTGTTTTTTGTGACCACCCTGTAATCCAAAAATTTACCTCAGACTTAATCTGGATTGTTTTATTGGCTTGAATCTTACTGCCAAAATAATATGTTTGGATTTTAGAGAAAGACCTTCTCGAGGTTGATTGGAAGAGGCGTCGAATTGTATAATAATGGTTATGTCTCCCCCTCCCAACATTCCAGAGTTCAATGCAGGCAACAATTAGAATCGCATGACAGAAAATCGCATGACTGGCTTTGTGTACGAGAAATGCACATCGAAGTATATGGCACCCATTGGACAAAGATTCAGTCAATACAAAGAAGATGCTCCACAGTCAAAATGTTCGCTAAGTGGCTTTATCAAAGGATCCCGCTGTTGGTACATGAAACATCCAGGGCACGCCATTGTGGGCTTTCTATGGTGATAGAAACAGAGTTCCGTAAACAAGTTAGATAACACCTATACTGTTTCACCAACTGCACCTGCAGGACTGACCTCCAAAATATCTGAAAAGGAGCCTTTTGAAAAGGGAACTTTCTTGTCTTCTTTGATTCTCTCTTAACACAGGACTTCCCTCTCCAACAAATGTGAGATTTATTTGGTGAAGTTTGCTTCAGTTCTTCGTTCTATTTCAGGATTCAAGGTCAGGGTTTTCTGTTGACGCCATAATAGGTGTATTTCATGGGGGAATACACTGCAACTTAATACTTCTGGATCATTAAGGATTCAATAAATATGAGACTACTATATGATATTAGCAGTTAATTGAAATTTATGATGTTTCCAAAAGTTTAAAAACCCTCGTGAAATATCACATTTTCTCACTAAGGATCAATAACAGCCTGAGGGATTTTCTTCTTCCTCTGCTGTAACTAATTTCATTGTCATCACACACTTACAACTAGATGGATTAAATTTGGAATTTATATGATCCACATCATCCACTCTAAGTAACCAGATGGCTTCACCCAGCAACTGTAAAAGAAATCACTAAGTAACACAACCTTTGTTGTCATGGCCTCATGCCTATCATAAAGCACTCTCATATTAGGCAGGTACATTAGCAAGGAATGAGAATTAGCTTTTTGTGACATAATATTTTGGCTTTGTACTGGGTGTTTTTTCATAAACACAGCACAGATGGATGTGACCAATGACTCACCATACAGGGCATTTGGCAACAGAAAAACGATCAATGCAGCAGAATTATCATACAATAGAATTGCTGATGTAATGTCACAGCAGCATGGACATTAATATTATTCAAGATTAACAAATATCTTAAGTTCTTACCTGAAAGTTTTAATGGGTGTGTGTATGAGGCTGTAAATTGAGACTATTAGCCAAGGGACATCAGGAACCCCATTTCAACCAAATCAGTTGCCTCTTTGTCACTCTCAATATAAAGTTCAAACAGAAAGCTCTGCAAGATATGAAAACAACTAAAATGTATTTAGTAGGCCTCAAGCCACACAGGCTGATCATTGCATACAAAATGGTTTTGCAAATTTAAAGTTGATTGTTTCCAAATCTGTATTGTGGTGCTGGCAGGAGATTAAATAATAATATGGCATAAACTGGTAGTTCAACATTTATGAAATGTGACATTAATTTTCATTTGAAGTGAATATAAAATATTTAATGAGGTCTAAAGAAAACAAGACTTGAAGCTCTAATGCAATCTCTATTTCTAATGTGATGAAAGGCAATCTCAGCCCAGCCCAAGATGTAAAGGGGCATGAGAGAGCGGGGCAGCTCAAAGGCATTCACCATGAGGCAGTGAAGATACGAGCCCTTCAAGCCCTTCCACGGGAGGTTGACACTCCGATACTGTAACGGGTCAGCACATAAAGCAACTTACAACCCCCTTGAAAGAAGAACAAGCAGAAAGAAGGGAAAATGAGGCTCTTGAACACATCCTTAATTCTCGGGTCCTCCAGTGAACCAAAGCATGTCCAGCTTCTCTTCTTAGGTCTGTCCTTCTGGCTCTGTTCTTGCTCCAAGCCATTCAGATGAAAAGTAAAGTCCAGAGCCTTTGAGGACAAAGCTAACTGATCCCTATGGCAGCTGTACATGGCCAATGTATACAACCAAGGGTTGCAATTAAAGAGGCGTGTGTCAGTGGAGGAGATTGTTAGAGGAGGATATGCAGAAGACTATGCCATAAGATGCTGTAGTGAGACAAAAGCAAGACAAACCAATCAGTAAGACAATTATATGGATTTGTATAGACAGACAGATATAAGGTTCTGAAAAGATTTTGAGATATAATTGATAGATCGACAAGTACACAGATAATTTAGAAAAATTGTTTGCATGAGAGTAGACAAAAAAGGGAGATATGTTTAGAGATTCTTTAATTAGCCTGAAGAATCATCTTTATATGTATTTGCAAAATACTTGCCAGACTGAAGACATGTTTATGGGAGGAGAAGCTCCTTATGTGCTGTAAAATAGTGGCCAATTATCAGAGAAAATCATAAAAGTGAACTTAACGACATGTTACTTCAGTCACCTTGGAACTGAGCTCAATTGATAGAAAAAGGTAACTGGTAGTAACATGTTTTCAAAGATCAGAACCTGTCTGAGGTTTTGGAAGCATTCATTTGAAAAATGTATGTAAAAAAAAAAGTTTTTCGAACGGAGGCGATTAATGCATACAGCTTGGCAGAGGCATCCAGTAAGCAAATTTTTCGATATGAATAGTTGCGAAATGATTAGACGCTAATGACTGGAGTGTAGTAATTTGAAAATTTAACATTGTCAATATATGGCATAACTCAACTTTGCTCCAACGGAATTGGATGAAAGTTACATGGAAGATGTGACGTCTCATGTCAAGCCAATGATTATGTGAATAGGATAAGACTTTAGGCCCAAATATTTTCATACCAATAAAAATGACATACTTGAGTAATTTTGTCAGATGCGGTGTATTGCACTCATTTGTGTGTTATGTCACCTTTATATTGGAGGCAATAATATGTTGAAATCATTTGTGTAGACTAACACACCTGTCACTATAGGTCATTAATAAACTGCCAGACTCAACCTCTTGTAGATTGTCCGACATGTCGCTGCTCTGAAATTGTCCTCACACGATTGTTGTAACTGTAAACTTCAAAGAGTACACTTATACGCTTCAGAAGTGACATGACTTTGCTGGCGATTGCCTACAAAAACCCTTTAAAAACTTACTTGGAAAGCCCTTCATAATCCGAAATGCTAAATAATCTTAGCTAATTTGATGCATTGCTAAAATATCAAAGACCATCTTGAATTAGGCTGCCTTTAGTTGCACTTAGCTGTCCTGAATGAGAGAGACCAAACCTATTCAAATAAGAACCAGAAGGGCTATCTCCGACATTGCTTCCTTTACTTGACGATAAACATCTTCCAAATATTTGCCTTTATAACACTGACAAGCCAAGGAAAAAAAAAGATATTATATTTCCAGGGTTTTCCTGCTTTTAACTAATTGTGATGAATACAATGGAGAATTTCTGAGATAGCTATTTTGTGATTATATATCTAGAAGGATTTCTTTTCTAACTTGCAAATCTTGCAAGGGATGTTAATAGGAAAGGAGGCAATGTACAGATAAGGCAGCTCCGTTGTGCGAATACAGCCTATCACTATAATTGCCCACCAGATATAATATGCTTCTTTGCAAAGTACCCTGCTTTTTCAGACATCAAAGGTGTTTGGCATATTGTAATCCTGAACTGTGAGCAGCTATTCCTTTTTAGGAGTTCAACGTCACAGGCTTCAGACACAACTGCAGGGCAAACAGCTGGGAAGTTTAAGCAACACATCCAGAAATGTGGTGATCTTTCGAAAAAACTGCTTATGTCAATATTTTGCTGCTAGTGGCAGTTATTAGTTGCTTGTTTTATGGCAAGTAAGATGAAGCATGAAGGTTTGTGCATGGGTGTAAGGACTAAAAGCTTTGACAAGAGTTACTTGGAATAAAGTGTTCTATAGTTGAAAGACTAAAGTAATACTGTGGCTGCCTGACAAGAATTCTATATTGGAATGATCGTTTGGACATTGTACTGTAGCATCAAAAGAGAAATTGTACAGGATTATTAAACATGCTAACAAACTTGGTGTCGATGTAAGCAAACCTCTGGAATATTTGTATAGATTTTATGCAAACTAAGGTTATAAGATCAGATTTGAACCATCCTTTACACCATATGTATTGCCTCCTAAGATCCGGCATAAGATTAAGAGCAAATCCAACCAGAACTGTTAGATATAATATGTCTTCTGTCCCTGCTAGTATCCAATTGTTCAATAACCAGTAATTATTATTACTACTATTATTATTGCATGAAATTATTTGATTTTTATGTTTTCTTGTATCGTTTGAACATTTACATGTGTAATTGTCAAAACAAGTTTCATGTATTACATGACAATAAATTCGTTTTGTAACGTATGGTATCGTATCTTATGGTAAATCAGATAGTCAGCATCAGCATTGTACTGAGAAAGCAATACAACAACTCAATTCCCATGAAGCAGGAGTGAAAGCTCTATGGTGTCCGACATCACATCATGAAGCTGTGCTCTGAATTTCTCGTACAATTTCTTTAATATCCCAGATTCAGTCAGTATGACTGCAGCGCATTTCATATCCAAGGAACCTATAAGTTACAAATGCTACTTAAATTTACAAATGCTACTTGAAATGGATGAGAAGCAATATTTTTTTACCTTGCTTTGTGAGAAAAGGTTAAAGATCTGAATCAGTTTAAGGACACTGTCAAAGACCTGTGACGATCCTGAGCAAAAGGGAATCACAATCTGCTCCTATATGTATGTCATTCAACAATTGTCAGGAACTTATTTGAAGCCACTGGATGCTGGGCTGCTTCGAGAGGCTTCGTTTTTAGCTTTCCGGTCACAAAATACCTGAAAGGGTGGCAGGGGTGAAGTAGTCAGTACAAGTCCATTGCATTGCGCTGCCAACGTGTAGGCAACTGAGTGCTCCAGAGTGGATACTGAACTAGTCCCTGTTTACAGTTTAATTGCAGCCCCATGATCTTCTTCTGGTTGCACCCGAGCCTTGTCTACATAAAAACATTTCAGCTTTCCAACACCTCTTAAGCTCCCTTTAAACTTTGCATCCTCCCCACGCAAGCCCTGCTAAAATGGCCAGGGCTTTCTGCTATTTCCAATCTCTTCTGTGATTGGCTGCTTATTTAGGTCATAAGCATTTTGCAGGCAGATTTAGTCAGACTATGGACACTTAGAGGATTACTGGCAACTAAGAAAAACAGTGTAAAACAAGCAAACTTTCAAACAGTTTCATTTCAGAACTGTGAAAATACATAATTCAATGGAATTTTCGGAGCTGTGATAGCACCTTTCAACAATGCACAACTTATCCATTTGTAACTGTGTGAAACAGAAGCAACAATTTCAAACTGTGATTAAGTTAATTAAGTATTCATGAATTAGCAAAGGTTATGGGCCATTTTGTCATGGTATGACTTGGGATGATGTAAACTTTGCTGCTGAGGTGTGTGATTACTTTCACAGCAGGTCAGGAAATGAGGCATCTTAAATATAATAAAAGCTGCATGGATTATAAAAAGTAATCTGGTTTCATAAGTCAAAATGTAATATTAATCATTGGGGAGTACTAGGTGTACACAATTTCCTCCACAAAAAATCATACTAGAGTTAAGATTCTTGAGGAATCATAAAATTATACAATATTCACAAGGATCTAAGTAGATTTGGCTGACTTGACCTGGTCCTGTGCTTGGCATAGCAGATTATATTGCTTGCTTGCCACTTTAGGAACTTTAACGGGGCAGGAGATCTTCTCTTGCGCTCAAGTGGCAGAGAATGCCACAGCCCATATACTGGCGGATTATCTGAACATGTTTGACATAATTGGGCCACTAAGTGGATTTTGTTTACTGGCTACGTTGTCCATTCACTGACCAGAACCAATAAAACTGCTACCAGCTGTTCATAAAAGAAGGCTTTCAGTTTTGCATTAGCAGTGCAGGTCACTTATCTGATTGGAAGGTCGCAAAGAGGTACACCATGGATACACCTTGGATCTCAGGGGGATCTAATTGCAACATAGTTTTATCAATGTAAATCTTCACCATGATACTATATCTTGAATCTTTTTCTTCTCTCATGTACAATGGAAATAAGTAGCTATGTAAAATGGCTCTGGGAAAGTGTCCTTTTCAAATAGTGCTTGATAGTACATCAGACAGCAAATCATGTGTCATCTTATAACATTATTTTACAGGATAAATTTCTGTATAAAGAGTACACACTCATAAAACCATGAGATGCCCAATGTAAGGACAGACCTTCAGTTGTTTTCATGTCTGGACAAAGAGTAATGGAAGATTATCATCCCAATTAGATCTTCGCAGGGACTTTGGAGTGCAGACCGATGCCTGTGCACCATGAATTATGTATTCTGGACAGTGCAGTTTGTAACCAAGATCACACACAAAAAACAACATTCCATCTTTCATGCTGCACTGCAACTTTTTCTCAGTTGTAATGTGCCTTTGGCTGCTTTTAGTCATCCTCTATTAGCTAGTTTCTTATCCAGATCTGAAGCTTGAAGCTTTTGGCTCCCTCAATAAATAAAGCGTCACCACCAAGAATAGTTGTCATATTCATGATGACATATACAGTAAAAATTTAAGTTCTGCTTGTTTGGTAAGTAACTTGAACTGAGATACTTGTCATCTGATGATGTATAATAACATGTTGCAGTTCTGACTTGCCAACTGTCACACTGACATGAGGAACTGAAGTTAACAAGGGCTGAATGTATTTCTGACACAATTTGTCATGTGATATTGATTGTAAGAAAAACTCTGTGCATTACACAGATCTGGAAAGACATTAATAACATTGGACTGCGCTGCCCACAGCACCTTGTAACTAATGGATAATAATTGGAGAAGGAGGCATGACATCACAAGGCTATCCACCAAACTTATCCTGACAGGGCATTCCACACATTGTGTTGCTTCTCATTTTACAATGGTCTATCAAGTAAGAGAGACATAGTTATTTATCAATATCTCGAAGGAGCTGCAATGAGCAATGCCTTCCACATCCAACGTACATACTTGGTCATTCCAAACACAAAGAACAAGAAAATGAATGTCAGTACAAAAGAATATCAATATGTATACAAGTACGATCTGGCTGTTCCAAGAGTTTATAAACGAAAAGATCTTTAAATAAAGAATTTTAGTTGGACTTCAATTTTCAAAGCATTCATTGTACATGTATCATTGTATCAATATATTAACATGAAATAGATCTTTGACACTTATATACACTGTTCAAGGAAAAATCTACTAATGTGTCTAATGCTTATTTATAGAGGCCACGCACTTAAAGTTATCCTGAATGATAGGTCAGGCTTCCACCAAGATTGTTCAATTTTCACATTTTCTAGTGCGTCTTGGTGATATTACTTAGCATGTCAAGTTTCTTTGCTGTATATGACTATTCTGTCCACCTCTTATGACTCCCCAAATGCGCTAAATGGCCCCTAGATTTATGTTTGGTACGCAAAGAAAAAAAATCAACAGTCTGCTTGATATCAACTCTATGACATCATCACCACTGTTAGAAATTTGCAATAGTAGGTAGGTTTCAATAGTGCCACCATTTTATGCAATTTTTGCATCCAGAGGGATTATGGTTGAGATAAAAATTGACAAAGAGGAGCTAGCATCTTATCACACAGCCATGCTTACCACATAACCATGCTTACTTTATTTACATCTTAAAAAAGAACAATAAACTGCAGATTAACCAAGAGAAGTGAAACAACTTCAAAGATGGCTGGTTGGCTGCTCCTTTGCTGAAGGGGTGGACGATAAATGATCAATATCAACTGGAGACTAAATAGAGACATTAGCCGGTAACTGGCTTAGCATTGCCCAGTACCTGGCTTACAACTAATAAAATGTTTCATTATGTAGGGCATCCGTTGTCATTAAAAATATCACTGAAATGTAAATGTAAATGTTTATTTTTTTAACAGTTGACCAATCTTGTAAATCATGTAAATTCTATTAGCCAGCGTCACTCTTGAAATGAAGTAATTTGCACAAAATGAGTAGTTGAAGACAACTCGAAATTCACCATGTACCACCCAGGAGTGCACTGAGGAGTAAGAATTATGTGATTATACTATCGCTTGATGGCTAGTATGCTCCGAGCTCAAGAAATGATACAGAAATGCTATATTATACATTACATTCTCTAAACTGCATTGAATGACGGTATAAACTTTCTGAGCAGTTTCTTTTGATTTCTCGATGTGTACCTGTGCCATGCATTTGTTCAATCATACAAAACAGCAGGGTCTTAAATAACTATAAATTTATATATATAATGACATGTTCGAGTAAGAAAGAAAACTTAGAGGAATAGAAAGCAGAAGGAACAGTACAACTAAAATAAAATATTCATTATTTCATAATTGATATTCGTATGAAGGATAATAACTATATAGTATGATATTTGTACTATTACACCTATATAAAATATTATTACATGACCACTATGCTAGAGCGATGCTGATTGGCCTAAATCAGTCACGCGACGACATCATAAAAACTCATATTGCATGGTTTGGGTGCAATATGAGGTTTTTCCAAAAAAAATTTTTTTTACAGTTTTTTTTATTTTTCAGATTTTTTCATATTGCATGGTTAGAGTGTTTATTAAAAAAAGAAAAATTTCCAAAGAATTTTTTTTTTTTCATTTTTGTTTTTTTGACAGAAAAAAAATAAAAAAAATTCCGAAATTTTTTTTTTTTCAGAATGGAACATTATATTGGAAGCATAGTGGTCATGTAATAAAACATATACGGCACTTATTATCGTGCAATATGAAAATTTATTTGCACTTGTAAATTCATATTGAACTCGGGCTGCGCCCTCGTTAAATATGAATTTACTCGTGCAAATAAATTTTCATATTGCACTCATATCATGCCGTATTTGTAGAATACTTTAAGATCTAATCAACATGAAAATTGACATTTAAAAAATGATGAATGCTCACCTGTAATTGCTTGGCTCATTCGAGTGCACCTGGATTTGTGTTATGATTATACGCAGTATGTTGACACGAAAGACTAGATTGAGCTGAAAGGTGTGAAATAAAGGTGAGCCAGTTTCTTATATTCTAAGATATAATTATAAAAAGTCATAACACTTTTTCTTGTTATGATAGCATCATACGTCATAGACTACAATATAAAAAGATTTTTTTGATTTCAGAGCATTTGCAATGTATTTGTGTGATATCTTAAAAAAGATTGGTAATGAGAAAACTCTCTGTATATAATCACTTCTAGCTGATGAGAAACACGGTTTGCGTTACAGCGATGAAATTTACAGACGGGGAAAGATGAGTGATTAAATTTACACGTTTTAGGACAACATTGAAATGTCGTTGATGTCACTTTTGGTTCTATATTTTAAATTGAAATGGGAAGTCCCTTTCACATTGGGAGACACATTTAGGTGATGTTGAATTATTCAGTATTAACAAAAGGACCCCTTTCACCCTTCAATTCTCACACTCACCCCTCATTGCCCTCATTTCCCAGTTCACTTTAATAGTAAGTGGAAACTTAAGCCAAAACTCTGCTTCCGACATAATCAAAAAGGCCGTTTCTATGTAACGTCAAATGCAATTTTGAACGACATAGTTTAATTTGTCTTTTGAAATTATTGTTACTATTTGAACGACGGGTGAGCTGAAGGGAGGGTCAAGGAGGGCGAAGCATAGAAGGGTAGGCATCTGTTTGAAATGTAATCAGTCGTACTTAAACATTTGTCTGAATATTCTTATAATCACTGGTTTTTCCCCGGCTGTATAATTTTCATAATCATCACACACTTACAACTAAGCGGATTAAATTTGGAATTCTGATGAATGTGTATGATCCACTCGAAGACGAAGTAACCCAATGCATCACCTGGCATCTGTAAAAGAAAATCATTAAGTAACACAACTGTCAACTGTTTTTTGTTCCAGGATCATTCATACATTTCTAACGTTTCATAAATTTCTTTCAGCAGTTTGTTTTATCTATTCATTGCTTTTCTATGCTGATGGCCCCTGCGTCAATTCATAGGATATATCCATTCCCTTGCTGAGGCCCTATCATCTTATTATCGAAAGAATCCATCATTGACTGCAGCTAGGATGCTTTCTTATATATGACCAAAAAGGCATAGTGTCTATATAATGTCATTTCAGATGGCCATCTCATATGCCAAGCCACCATCTGCAAACAGTCATTCCTTCTATACAATGACTTGGAGACATTCCCTTGCGCAGTCTGTAGAAGGACATTTTATCCTATCATCTTTATCTCACAATATTCTTAGCATTACTCCACTCAGTTTTGTACTATTGTTGACAATATGTGCATATTTGACTCAAAACACAATTAAGTACACAATTATATTCATTTGAGGTCTCCTCAGGCCGATATTGCCACCAACAATATTATTGCGCCAAATAATTTATCACCTGCTGCCAACAGCCAAAGATATTGCTCTCATTTTTATGTCATACTCATACTGGAGCCAAATTGTGCTGACATCATTTGTGTTAGCTGTAAATCTGTGATCACATCTTTCACTAACACTAAACTTCGGCAGCTTTGTTGCCTTTTGCAGACATAAATCATAGGACTATGTTTCTGTCTATACTAGTTGTTTTCAGCTTATGCCAGAATATGTTGTGACTTCTATTTGTAGATATATTTTTCTCACAACTGTCAGTTTCTCAAAAAAGTAGTATTTTACGCCTGTCAAGATCAAGAGGAGACGGAGGTTGCTATTTCATATATAGTTTCAAGAAATGTTTAAAGGTCTTTTTCACAAACTTTATCTGGTGTCAAATGTTTTTCAAATTCAAATACGTGACAGGACTAATTTGAACGTCATCATCAATAAAAACAAATGTCAAAAATAATTTCAAGGGTGATTTCATGTACATTTGACAAGGTTGCCTTTAAGACCCAACTGCGACTATCTTACTATATATATAATTCATGTTTCTTGACCAATTTCTTTCACCTTTAGGATTGAGGAATCTGGATGGCCCATGACCGTCAAATACGCACAGGGTACTTACATTATCAGGAAGGGGAGACAAAGCTAATTTTGGTAGTTCAAAGGGTCCTAAATTTGTTGTTTCCACACTTTTCCATCAGTTTCAATCATCCAGCAGTCCTGCCTATAGCGAGCGTCATGGAGACGCTCTGTTATGGTTGATGATGTAATGGTCATGTGATCACTGCAGTAGCGTCGTGGCCCCCAAGTGGAGAAAATAATAATAGTGTTTTGGCTAATAAAACCTATTTTAGTTGCAATTTTGTGTCCCAAACTACTATATGTGTAGGAATTACTTATAATACACTGACTTATTCTATTTATATTAATGTGTGAAGGTTTTTTTCTTACTTTCGGTCAAATTCTGTGCTTTTTAATGAATCAACACCAGAGGGAGCAGTTGTGTCGGAAAAGAAATTAACAGAAGCTGTGTGGCAGCATAAGAGTGTATAGATCTTTTTTTGCCTTGTTGGATTAAAATTGTATAGTTCTTTCAGCAATTATAATTATTTGCTTTCCCTTTATGCATCAATGTTTTTGAACTGAATCATTTTCAATATTTTTTGGTTCTGCCCCCTGAGTTTTCATGAACATATATATAGACCTATATAACAGTGCATGTGCCCTGATGGGCTTTTCTAGTATATAATAAGAGGAGACGGAGCCAGCAAGACGGCAGTCCAAATCTGCCCCTCAAGAGTGAACATTTCTCCAATTCTCTCACTTTTTTTCCCAATTTCTCAAGTCATAAAGAAAATTACAAGTATGAATATTATGCGTAGATGGATTATTACAGAAAACGAAAATACATCTTTAACTCAAACAATCGTATAAGTATGAAGTAAGATATTTGATAAATCGTGACAAATATTTTGATTTTCTTGAAAGTTTTTGATAGCTCCTAATGACATCACTGCCATTAGCCTCTATGGCTACTAATTGATCTGAAACTATATGACCAATGACAGCTCTCTCATTTGCATAAAATTTGGAGCCGGCAGTGACCAGTGCTGCAGTAATGAGGAGTCAGTTATTTGTGTAAGCTGAGCCAACATTGATTAATCGGGGAAATTCATGGAGAAGAATTATATTTTAGTGAAAGTTGAATAGATTTTAAATTATTCTAATGTGATACCAGCCTTGATAAGTACATTTAAATAAGTTTGCCAAATTAGTTACCGTTGTTTCCAATTCCAAAGAAAATTGAGATTTTAGAGAGAGAAAGTTATTTCAAGACCCCCTTAAATGATATTTTGTCAGGTGTGGCCAAATGACCATTGTCCATTATGTCCAATCATAATCCAGTAAAAGTTAAATTGCTTGCGGCATAGATTCCCATTGCTCTTGCAGTCTTGCTCTTTAAAATCTCTCATTTGCATGAGTGCATGTACTCAAGCTACTTCATCTGGTGTGAAATGTTGTTCAAACGTATGTGGCAGCTATAATTTGAATGTCGTTGTCAATAAAAAATGTCATTGTACAAGGCCATCTTTAATTCTCTTATTTGAATGAGTGCATGTAGGCTACATAAGATAAAACAACGCACCACACAGTGTGGCTGTACTCTTTTATCTGTGTCTATTGACTTTTTCATTGTCACGACTTGTGAGTGATTCAGGATAACTTGCAATCTTACATTTATTCCTTGGATATAAATAGCAAATTATATCCAAGCCTGGAATCTCTAAAATCTAAAATAGTCCACTTTCTTGCATTTAGTAAGCCACAAGTGCTGACACTCCAGAAGTTCTTTTGCTGGTTACTACAGACAAAAAGCTGCTGTAGGGGAGACTGGGGTACAATTTTATTTTCGAGTGTTTCGAAATGTTGACAGATAAGAGTAAAATGAGTTCAGGTCCACATTATAGATAATTAAGTTGGGTATATTGTCCAGTAGTTTCAGGTTCCCACCTTTTACAGGTTTGGAGAAGCTTTGAGTAACGTAAATTCGTGTCAAGTGTCTCACTGTGCCACATGCATAGGCGTATCGGAGGGGGGCAGGGGGGGGGCGATCGCCCCCCCAAAAGTTTGGGAAACAGTAAGATTCGGGCAAAAAGGCTAAAAAATATGGGCAGATGATTGAATAATCACTATTGAAAATGAATTATTTCCAGACAATTTTATTTGAAATGGTATTAAATCTAGATCTTGAAATTCGGGCAAACGTTGCTCGCCCCCCCAAAAATCGCGCACGTCGTACGCCTATGGCCACATGGCGGGCACAGTGAGACAGCAGACAAGGCAAAGTGAGACAGGGCATCTGCTGCCATAACCACTGATCCTCAGGACCTGTGGGATTGTTCTATAAATTTTTGCTACCAAAACTACTACACTGTAATTTTTGCGCATGTTTGAAAACTTCATTGCACAAGACACATGTACAACTGTTTTATTTAACCTGCCACACCAGTTACAGCCATGGCCGTGAGTTTTCACTCATCTGCTCTGTGGCGCAATTATTGTGACCAATAATAACAAAGCAAACACTTGCTCAATCTTCACTAAATAGTGAGCAATTATAGTTTGTACAGAGTAGAATGTGTTCTGTCAGAAATAATTGCATTAAATGATATTTTTGCAGTAATAGTGAGGCAAGATAATGAATAAGTTGAATTTTGAGCATAAAATCAATTATGATGCTATGTCTTATTCTCATGGTAGTAACAGCCACCACAGTTTGTGGATGTGTTGTGTACACGTAAAATTAAGCATTATTTCATGACAAAATTACTATAAAATACATGGTTGAATTTTTCGTTCATCAGGTTTTACTAGAGCTGGTTTTTTCTTTAAATATTGCAAAATTTTATGTATATGTAGGAAACAACTGTACTTCTTCTTTTGAAAGAAAATTTTATAAAATGCTTTCCATAGATGTGGTATTTTATGAAACAAATTAAATTTCATAATAAGAAAAACAATTTACTACTTTATTCTTGCATCAAAATTTAACAATCTTTCTAATCATAAACACATCAAGTGAAACCCGATCAAGCAACGTTAAAGTCGAGTATTTAATTGTAATTTTGTCATGAATGTTTAATTTGGTGTGTACCCAACACATCCAGACACTTTGATGAATATTACTGTCATGTGAATGACAATATAGGATCAGAACTGATCATATGCTTAAATTTCAACTAATTCAGTGTTTTGCCTCACAGCTATTATGTAACATTATTCCATTCAACATTTTTATCAGAACACCTCCAATTACATACTAACTATAATTCCTGACATTTTGGTGAAGATTGAGAAGTATTTGCTTTGTTATGATTGGTCATAATTATAGCACCATAGTGGAGCATGGCTGCTGAGTGAAAACTCACGGCCATGGCTGTACATACTAGTCAAAATTCTTCTCAGATGCTTCCCTTTGGATATGACTCACTAAAATCAGTATTTTATAGCAGACATTTTATTTTTAAGAGTGAATTGTGAGCAATGCGTTACATTCAGGTTGTTTAGAGTGTGTTTTGTGATGTCTCACTGTGCCCCGCCTAAAAATGTCTCACTGTGCCCCACACAGCTTTCTTTATACAATTTTTGAATCCTGTGGACCGGATGCTTGCATTACGATTCGCAATATCACTAAACTAAGACAAATAAAGAAGGTTTGAATCCCTGGCAATTGATCTGCATTATCTCATTTTTCTTGGGAATTATAACAAAAAAACAAAAAGTCATTTTGCAAAATTATTTACTTTTACTGGCTAAAGACCAAAAATATTGAAATTCCACTCTTGATATACTGTGTACTAGTGTGTAGGCATTAAGGATGCAGGTCAGTCTCTTACTTATTTAATTTTTGTACAGAACAAAAGAGGGTTGATCTGTAAACAGTAGGGGGAATGGGGGCACATTGGGACACTAATTTTTCTGAATGCTGAAAGCACTGAAGAACTCAGAAGTTTGCATGAATATCACCAATACTATTGAGCTTAAATGCAAGGCATAGTAAACTAGACTGCACCTACCCTTTTGCAGCCAGAGAGTCATAAAAGTGACTGTCCCAATGTGCCCCGGCGTGGCACAGCCGGGCACATTGGGACATCAATCAAAAAATCATTTTAACACTCCATGTGCACTACATATCACATATAAGTAGTGCGTAAGACTATATACAGTTCAGAAAAAACCAAGTAGTGCCAATGGTTAATAACTTTAAACAGTTTAAACATTTAACATAAACTGTCTTGGGTGCGGACATCTATGATACAGTGCTTTGCGACAAATTTGTCCACAGAGCATGGTAATCCACTATACCTCTATTCACTGTGGCCTGAACACCTGTTGTGTGCTTTCCCAGGTCATTCAGTTGCCTTGGACACTTAAATTCTGCCATATTAAGTGCGTCCCAATGTGCCCCGAGTTCACTGTGACAATGAGCCCCGATATGACTTTTGCACCAAATGCTAATTTCTCGGACACCAGTGAGTGTGTTTATAACGATAGCAATTCATAACTGTTCATTACGATACATCAAATTTGTACAAGCACTGAGAAAACCTCAGTCGTCATGGTTTGTCCACAGAATAGTTTGAACTGAACCCGTCCATCTTTACTTTAGTAGTAGGGAAACAAACTTTTCCTCGCCATACTTCTGTAGTTCATCCATTCCGTCTTGATGGCAAGATGACTGAACCAAGTTCCATTGGCCAAACACTGTTTGGTAGCCTTGACTGAAAAAAATAAGAAGATGTATTTCAAGGGATAAATCAACTTGGAATGAAAGAGCAACCGAAGCTGAGTAGTGGCAGAGACAGGAAGGACCACTGACTTCTTTCATTCCTCTTTTATCTTCATTCTTGAAAAGCAGTTCAGCCAAGTAATTCAGCAGGTGGACAGCAAACACCCTAGCCTTTCTAACTTAGAGACTTAGTAAGTTGGAAGTTAGGAAATAAAAATAGAGCGAAACTTGAACCAGGCCCGCAGTGTGGTGGTATTTAATGATCAGCATGTTTGGCGTCTGATAGACCCAATGTGCAACTGTATAACATACAAATAGGAACCCAGAGATGTACCTGAACACTACACAAACTGTGTATAAACACTGTTAAATCCATTTGTAATTAAGGATAAATGGACTGCTATCTGTGCAAGGACACCATCAAAGGCCTGTAATCGTCCTGAGCTAAAAGGTGTCATAATCTACACTCATGTGAACATAAACCATTTGGGCAATTGTACTTGAACTTATTGGAGGCCAGACCGCTTCAAGAGGCCTTGTTTAAAATACCTGAAAGAGGTGCCGGGGTAGGACAAATTCCATGCACTGCATTCCTTTGGCACCCGAGTGCTCCAGGGTGGATGCTGAACTAATCCCTATAAGATTATTGTGGGCCTACTGCTTCACATGGCCTGTTTATGGCTTCGTTATAGCCCAATGGCACTCCCTGGGTTGTTGTACCTGAGCCAAGTCCACAAAAAAACATTTTAGCTTTCAGCTACCTCTTACCCTCCCACAAAACATTGCTGCTGATGTGAGGCTTGTGGTTACTTTCAGAGCAGGTCAGGAAATGAGGCATCTTCAAGAAAAAGGATTGTTAAATTCTCCACTATCATTAGTGAGCGATCAAGTTGGTGAATACTTCCATTACATTATTTCCTCTTTACTACTCTTAGAAATCATACTGGTGTCTAGGAATAATGCAATCTTATAATACAGTCTACACAATTGCACATCTGCTGAAATGTTTTTTTTGGTTTGTTTTTCTTATTTTTATAATTGTTTTATACTTTTCTCGTGCATTTTGTGTGAATAAAGATTATTATTACGGATTAAATGTGGTTAACTGGACCCTGCTCTTGGCATTGCAGATTCTATCGCTTGCTTGCCACTTCTGGAATTCTAATGAGGCAGAAGATCTTCTCTTGTTCGCAAGTGGCAGAGAATGCCACAGTGGATATACTGGCTGATAATCTGAACATGCTTGACATAATTGGACCACTAAGTGGATTTTGTTTACTGGCTATGTTGTCCATTCACTGACCAGAACCAATAAAACTGCTACCAGCTGTTCACAAGAGAAGGCTTTCAGTTTTACATTAGGAGTGCAGGTCACTTATCTGATTGGAAGGTCTCAAAGAGGGTGCACCATGGGTACACCAAGGATCTGAGGGGATCTAATTGCTAGTCTTTGTAAGCCTTCACTGAGACACTATCATTTCTTTGAATCTTTTTCTTCACTTTTGATTCAATGGTAATACGTTACAATGTTCAAGAAGTAATCAAATGCCATTTGGACAGCCAACCATATGTCATCTCATTACAGTGCATTGTACATTTCACCATAAATTACTGAATGATGTGTAAACACAAGCAGAATTGTTAGGATGCCAAGAATAAGGCCAGACCTGTTTTCATGTCAGAGACAATGAGGAATGGAAGTTTATCATCCTAATTTGCTCTTTGCAGCAGCTTCTGAGTGCAGACCGATGCCTATACGCTATGAATTATTCTGGGCAACAATGCAGTTCATAACAACAAAGAATGCCCCAAAAAATACTCCCAATCTTCAATGCTGCTAGGTTTTTTTCAGTTGTAATGTGTATCCAACTGCCTTTAGTCATCCTCTTTGTGGCATAAAAGTATTTCTGGTCTGAGGCTTAAAGTTATGGCAGTCTCTATGATATCACTGTGCACTGTCATGATTATTTATGCTGCATGGCATTGAAAATCTATCACTTGCATGCACATTGCACAATGTGTTTTTCGACAGTATTCATCAAATTATAAACTAGCCATCACCTGGAATAGTCACCATGTTCATGACAACATATATATTTAGGATAGTCGACATGTTCATGATGACATATGTATAGTATGATAGTCGACACGTTCATATAGATATACATACAGTAAACACAGAAATTATTTGCACGCTTTGATTTTTCATCATATTTCACAGAAAAATGGTAGTATGATAAAAAGAACTGCCCAATGTTTTAGAGTAGTGTTAGTAGGTTAGGTTCCCATGCATTTATAGTCTAGTCATTATATGAAAATATTGGGTGCAACCCGGAACAAATTGCAACAGAAATGGTTCCAGTGGCATTTGGTCCCTAAATATGTCAAGAAAGACATACTAAAAGTCATGGAGACACCCCCAAATTAGCATAAATCCAAGATGGCCGTCATAAAATAAGGTTTTTTGCAAATAACCCAGAAACTATTAGATATAGACCCATATGTGTATGAAACTTGAATATAAACTTGGCTATTGCGGACATTTTGACATTATTCCCATGTCTCTATCTTTAATAGTTCTCAAGATATAGCATATTCAAATATCTCTGATTTTGGCAAAAAAAGCTGTAAATCGCCAAAAATGTCATTTGTGAGCCTTGATTCTGAATACTTGAAGTATGACTTTTACCTTACCTATTATGGATACAAAAGGAATCAATTTTGTTTAATTTTAAGACCTCAGTCATGTCTCTACCTCTCTTCAATCCCCTACTATGCCATATTTTGCATTTGGAAGTCTTCCCTCGGAATTCCATTTATTTATAAAATTGTAATTTTATATGAAAGAAAGTGCTCATTTTGGGTCTGACGTGTAGGAAATATTATGACTTTGTAATTCAGCCGATTCTGAGTAACGTGTAATGCTAGACATGATTTAACTTAAATTATTCATGATCACCCAGAGAATCTGACCTAGACAACTATTTCCATACCGCATATTTTCATCGATTCACATCAAGAGCGTCAATCAGCGCCCAGGACTTCAAAAGTTTACCGGCAATTTGTGAAACAACTATTTACTTCTCAGGGACATATGGCATATCATTTTAAAGCTCTCAGAGAGATCTCTCATCTATCTATCATGTGAGAATCACACCTGTAACCAGTGATGTAGTCGAGGCCGGGATATCAGAGACTGAGGCATCGGTCTCCAAGGCCGAGATCCAGGCCATCAAAATGTAGGCTCCGGGTGGGCCTCGGAGACCTCCAACACTGGCCCAAAGACACCTGAGACCGAGGCAAGACCAAGGATTTGGAACCGAGACCGAGCCAAGGCTGAGGTCATAAATATGGTTCTGAGACTGGCCACGAGACCTTCAACTTAGCCTCTAACCATAACGGAAGTGTGCAAAATTGCGAAATTGGCCTAAATTACGTGACTTAAGTGACGAAATGTTCTTAAGCTAGCTTTTTATATATAAAATACTTTATTCACACACAATTTACAATTGGTGTACTCATGTAAATAAATAAAATTAACAATAAAAACAGCAGTAAAAACAGTGATGCTACTCAGTACATAAAAAAGATAAAATGCATTGTAGTTCAGTAGCATTAAAACCCGCAATGTTAGCTTTCCCTTCAAGGGAATCTTTAACCTCAACAATTTGGCTAACAACTTGAACAGAACTGTCATACCTTGACATAAACCTATTCTTGAGCTCACTCTTGCTCATCTCTAGCACATGCGTATTATGACATTCAAGATACTTTGCAATAACACGTAAATTAGCACCAGTAACAGAGTTTGCATCATTAATAAATCTCTTTGATATATATTTCACTTTGACATTAGAATTGTTTACCATAATTTTGACTAGACTGACATATCGACAATAAATTTCTTCTAAAGCACTACATGTACCATTAAGAAGAGGTAATAATTTTGTATGTGTTGTATACGGCAAGTTAAACATCCGCCTCACACACCTGTTCCACATAGTTTGAAAATAATTAACATTTTTATCCTCAAAATTCCAACATTGAGCACCATAGAAATGTGAACATTTTGTATTGAATAATTTTGTAACAACATTTCTATTACATTTGCCTAGAGTGGCTAACATATGGTTGACTCTATAAACAAGGTCACTTTTCTTCATCCTTATTTCTGTACTTTCTGACATGTCGCCATCAAGATAATTTCCTAGATGTTTAGTACTGTCAACCCAAGTAAGGGTATTTCCATTGAGTTTAACTTGACTAACATCATATTTTTTCTTACTAAATACCATACAGACTGACTTGGTTGGGTTATACTTAACACCATATTCTTCTGAGAATTCCTCACATATTTTTAACATTTCATTTAAACCTGATACAGTTGGTGATAATAAAGTTAGATCATCAGCATAAGCAATCGCACCATAAAAGTGCTTACCTATACAACATCCAATGCCTTTACGTTCTAGTCTAGTTAACAATTCATCCAAGTACACACAAAATAATATTGGAGATATAACTCCCCCTTGCCTAATACCATTGGATGTTGAGAATAACTCAGAAACATTTCCTTTCCATCTTGTACATAATTGTTGACGTTCATAAAGATCTAACAATGCTCGAAGAACCACTGAAGGTAACCCTCTCTCAATTAACAAATTAAAAAGTTTATCGTACCTGACTCTGTCAAATGCCTTAGTGGCATCAACAAAACACGAAAATACATCAGTTGAATGATTACTATAATATCTGACAACTTCCTTCAAAACCAGTGAACACATAACTGTGCTATGTTTACTTTTAAACGCATATTGCATATCGCTTGTAGCTAACATATTGTTATATCTATTAAGGATAATAATATCAAATACCTTAGAAATTGAATTACACAGTGTTATTCCTCTATAATTACTTGCATCACAGATATTGCCTCTGGCATTTTTTGGAATAGATTCAATAGAACCCTTTAACATGTCAAATGGATGATATCCATGTGTAAGAATAGCAGTTAACAATAGAGATATTTGTTGTAAAAACTCATCACAGGCTAATAATAAATGATTTGACATAAACTGAACATCGCCATCACTTTTATTGGCTTTGATATACTTCAAAGCTGTATTCACCTCAACCATTGTTACAATTCTGTCTTTGTCCTCAAGTGGACTACACTGATTAACATACATATACACATTTTCCATATTTTCTTTACTAGATGGTACACTGTTATATAAGTCTTTATATTTACACGCAAAATGTTCCGCAATATCCTTGGAATTAACTAGGTTGTCTATACTAACATGTGTATTAATCTTCGGCTCATACCTCTTAATTTCTTTAAAGAAATCCCTATCAGCATTTTTAGCAATACAATCAGCCATTCTTTCTTTTCTGAGAATATCTTCTTTACGCTTATTCCTCCTATTGGCATACATGTACTGCCTCTTTGTATACTTTTTTTACATCATACAACACACCACTTTTTGGACATCCTGCTTCTATCCATAACTTATGCCAAAAGACACAATCTTCCCTATAGGGCTTCACATCAATATTCCAGTTTGGCCTCTTACACTTCTTAGCTTTAACTCTCGGCAATACACAATCTGCTTGCAGACAACATTTAATTAAATCTCTACACCAGGAATCTAGTTGGTCCCTGTGGTCCTCACGTCTACAAGTTGCATCTTTACATTGGGAGACATCATAATTTCTCAAATTACAAATAAAATGTTTTTGTTTCATATTATATTCATAAACATCGTCATTTGTTACTTTATGCCATGCAATAGGAACATGATTATTATTAGAGACCTGATCTAACTGTACTCTATCAGTTTGACACGACAATGTTAAACATACAGGTGAATGATATGAAGGATTGAGTGGCTCTTTACATAATTGAGCTGACTCCACTTCCCCAAGCAGTGTATTGCTAACACAAAAGTGATCTATGCAAGTAAAGCAATCATTATGAGGATCATTATAGGTATAGTCTACATTACAATCTGGTAAACCATAAACATGCATACAGTCATTTCTCTCAAGAAAATCTTTAAAACACTTATCATGAGCATTCAAGCGTGAAAAATCAGCATTTACATCACCACTTATAACAACATGCTTTCCTGCACACTGCTGCACAAACAATTCAACAGCATCCAAGGTATCTTGGAACTCATCACTCACTCTTGTTTTACTATTGTTATCAACAGGCATATACACATTAATGAAGACATAGCAATTATCATTACATTTTACCTCCAGAGCACATGCTCGATCAGTTGATGGAATCTTTTTAAAAATAGCATTTTTGCAAAGATTTCTGTTCCATAAAACACCAAGACCGCACCTGGGTCTGCCTATCATTAAATCATTATCAATTAATGCAGGTACTCCATTTGCTAAATAGCATGAGTCAATGCTTCCCAACACATTTAACCTAGAGTCAATTAACCATGTTTCCTGTAACATTAATATATCAGGCTCATATTTACTAAGAACATGTTTAATAAAATCAGTTCTATCAGAAGCCATACCAGTGCTATTGTAAGTCATTATCTTTAATTTGTTTTCCATATTAAAATTAAGTAAAAACAATTATAAAATACACAGAATACTGTCTAATCTTGTTTGCTCCTGGTGGTAAACCACCTCTTAAAATAAATGTCTTTTGGCCAGAAGCCTGGGGCATTCACAGCATCCCGGTGTTCCATCTTGAAGGTTACTACGAAACGCTTGGTGTCAAAGTTTGGCGACGACATATCTTCCACTTTCTCGGCTATAACTGTTTCTTCACCTGCAGATTTGATATAATCTTCAATATCTTGCTCAGTCATTTCATTGTTAACGTTCGTAAGCTGCATCTGGTACAACTTAGGACCGGCACGCAATCTGTTGTTATCGGCAGTTCCACTAACGCGAGCAATCATAGGCTTGTGGTTTCGGTGTCCCTTGTTCATCCCCTTGTTCGGTCTTCTCATCTGAGACTGGAAATTGGCATCCTGGGCATCCTGCGTTACATTTTCCCTCGCATCTGTATTAGCAACAGCAGCACCTGCATTGGCACCACTGTCACTACTGGGACCTGCAACATTGCTGGTCTTTTCTGCAGGCTTCTTTGCAGCTTCATGGTTGGATGGCCCTGCAGTCAGTGTAGGACCATTACTGCTCTTCTTAGCTGGGACAGGAGGCCTCTCTCTCGCTGGCATGGCATCTGCTTTCACAGCCGCATCATTCTTCTTTTCAATGTCCTTTTTGTTCTGCTCAACATCTTTTCGGATGGATGAAACTGCATTCAACAGCTCAGACAGCTGACGTTGCTGACTGGCTACAGTTTCCATGACAGACATGATATCTGCAGCAACCTCAGGAGAGGCTGGGGGGAGATCCTTTACATCTGCAGCAACAAATATAGGTATTTCCACGCCTTCACTCTTGTCAAGAGCCTTATACATGTCAATAACGTCTATCACCATGATCTCCTTGGCAGTTCTATTTACAGAATCAGTACGTTTTGCTCCCAGGCTGGGGAACTGGGGAATAATGTCTTTCACATGCTCTACCATAATGCTCCTAGCATTGGTGATCTGGTCAACAGTGTAATGTTGCAACACTGCTGTCTTCAAATGATATGTAGTGGAATTTTTACGGTAGGTATTCACATATGCAAGCAACTCACATATGACCAGTTTGTTTTGATGAGCCATTTTGACAGGTGCAACAGGTTCAGCTGGTGCACATTCCTTGGAATCACTCAACCGTGGAGAAGATCGTCACGGAAAAAGGTCTTTAAAAGTCTCAAGAAACCTCAAAATGGGCACATACACACCCTTTTCTGACTTGAAACTGTTCTTGGTGCTTGTCCAGACTTCTGACGAATTATACAGCTACAATCTTCAATTTTCTTCAGAGCTTCCAGAGCAACCTCCTTCTTCAATGGCCCCCTGGTGGCAATACTGAGTGAGTCCTGCTCATTCATTGAATTCAGTGTAAATTAAGTTTATTTAAGTTAATATAAGATTAAAAAATTTGAAAGTAATAGTTCCATATATATGTATATATGCAGCTTTCCAAAATAAGATTTCAGGAAAAATCAAATCTTGCACAGAATCACAATGCACAAAGTGAAATTTTGGGACGAAATGACAGACTAGTCTCCTCCTTGACAAATAAATTAATTACAAAAAGTTTAGAAGCCAAGGTAGTGAAGGGACCACATTACAAACTGAAAATGTTTAATACGGTAATAGTCAGAAATAAAGGGTTATCCATAGACTAACAGAACCTCTTGCATAGTTTCAGTAAAAGTGGTATAATTAAGTTGGAACAGCTTCATCAGTAGTTTTTAGACTTTTAGATATGACATAATGTATTTTTTGCCAACAACTCCCCATCTTCATTAGATCCAGAGCAGAATTATCTGCTTAGTAGAAGCTGATTTTTCTCAGGCTGGGCTATATTAGTTCTATGAGTTTCAAGCACAAAGTGAGGTACATCATCAGTTTCTGTGCTAAAATGCTTCTGAATATAGCTTTATGCAAATGGTTTTTATAAGCAGAAAGAATAGGCTGCACAGCAGCAGACCCTCGGCTTTCCGCAGCTTTTCTGCCAAGAAGTCCAAATTTATTGTATATACAAATATTTGTAGTGTTAATATATCTCACTATATTCGATTAATGATATGGTATAAATCTATAATTAAGCAAGCAGCAGGAAAATTATGTCAAACAAAGTCCAAAATTGACTGAAACGTGATTGGAGACTTGTGTTAAGCAGTCGGAAATTACCGTCATATGAGGACAATTACAATTCCAGCCAAGTCCTGGCCCTGACATGATGATTGAGTTTGCGGGGGTTGATCAGTTGGGTATCAGAAGAAAGTCTGATCTCTGTGCAGCCATCCTCATCGCACTGTAGCATGACAGTAGCGGGACTTTTTCTGTCCAATTTCGCGAAATAAAGTCATCAGCTGATGACGTTCCCTAATTTCTCTGGAGCCTTGGGGTTCTTTTCCTCAATATGCGATGGATAGGTTTGCCAAAATTCATAGAGTTAGTTGATACTGTGATACAACGTTGTACTAAGTTTGGAAGTGATAGTTGCGGTAGTTCTTTTTAAATAGCCTGTCAAAGATGACTTTGAGCGCTGCAAAAGTAATGACTGAACCATGACACTTTGAGAGGGTCATGGAAGGGTGATGACAGTGCTAGGGTGAGTGCCATGTCGGGCTGAGTATATTGATAGCCATCATCTGGTGATAATTTCGCAATATTTACCTTTATTTGTTGAAATATCATAAATTTGAACATGGTGATATGACAAATGTATGCAAGGCAATCATATAACACACTCTCATATTAATTTTTGTTCACATTCAATAGCTGAGCATAACATTAGAAGGAAAATGGTGAGGAAATGGGTATTTTCATATTTTGTACATTTTAAACTTGCCATATCAATGCAAAAATTTGCATTCAATATCAGAAAGGTCATAAACGTTGCTTCCTAATATGTTTAATTTTAACAACTGTTTAAGTTTATCATTTAATCATTGCCAAAAATTCCAAAAAAAAATCCAAAATCTGTAATTTTTTTGGTTTTTGTATTTTTCTCAAAATGAGCTAAGTAAATTAAAAAGTTGTAATTTAGATATCTGAATGCAAAATGTATTATTAGGGCCCTACTTCTAATTTTGTCGGCTATATTAACTTAAAAACATACTTAGTTTAAAATATAATTCAGTGATTAAGCCGGACACACTCCAAAAGCTAACCAATGAACACGCTTTCACTCATGTTTTGCAAATTATGTAAATTTCGCCATTTTCACATTTCTGTAAGGGTTAGAGGCTCAGCTGACGGTCTCAAGGCCGACCTCAGAGTCATGTTTTGATGACTTCAGCCTTGGCCCGGTCTCGGTTCCAAATCCTTGGTCTTGCCTCGGTCTCGGGTGTCTCTGGGCCACTGTTTGAGGTCCTCGAGGCCGCCTCGAACAAACATTTTGATGGCCTGGGTCTCAGTCTTGGAGGCTGATGCCTCAGTCTCTCATATCCCGGCCTAGACTACATCACTGGTTACAGATGTGATTCTCACATGATAGATAGATGACATATCTCTCGGAGAGCTTTAAAATGATATGCCCTATGTCTCAGAGAAGTAAATAGTTGTTTCACAAATTTCCGGTAAACTTTTGAAGTCCTGGGCGCTGATTGACATTCTTGATGTGAATCGATGATAATATGCGGTACGGAAATATTTGTCTAGGTCAGATTCTCTGGGTGATCATCAATAATTTACATTAAATCATGTCTAGCATTACACATGTTACTCAGAATCAGCTAAATTCAAAACAAAACATTTCGTACACGTCAGACCCAAAATTTCTTTCATATCAAATTACAATTTTATAAATAAACGGAATTCCGAGGGGAGATTTCCAAATGCAAAATGGCCTAGTAGGGGATTGAAGAGAGGTAGAGACATGACTGAGGTCTTAAATTAAACAAAATTGATTCCTTTTGTATCCATAATAGGTAAGGTAAAAGTCATACTTCAAGTATTCAGAATCAAGGCTCACAAATGACATTTTTGGCGATTTACAGCTTTTTTTGCCAAAATCAGAGATATTTGAATATGCTATATCTTTAGAACTATTAGACATAGAGACATGGGAATAGTGTCAAAATGTCCGCAATACCCAAGTTTATTTTCAAGTTTCATGCACATATGGGGTCTTTATCTAATAGTTTCTGGGTTATTTGCAAAAAACCGGATTTTTATGGCGGCCATCTTGAATTTATGCTAATTTGGGGGTGTTCCACCATTTGGATTTTCCATGACTTTTAGTATGTCTTACTTGACATATTTAGGGACCAAATGCCACTGGAACCATTTCTGTTGCAATTTGTTCTAGGTCATTTCACATATTGACTAGACTATTAACTCTTTACCAAAATTAATTTTCTTGGAAAAAGTGTAAAAACTGAATTTTGAAAACCAAAAAATATTCGCACGCTTCAGCCAACTGCCAGAAACTGGATTTTTAATGATCATATTCAATTTTTTTTTGGAACTACTGTTGTTTATGGTATATTTAGCTCATTTACATCAATCAGACATTATTTGGGGTTCACAGGTGGGATTGCAGGTGTTACCAAAGGCAAGCACTAGATCCCTTTTTTTTTTCTATGTATGGCTATAGAAATATGGCTAGAAACAAGCAACTCACATGAGACTGATTGGTAAACTCCATAATTGTGTCTATTTGTCTAAAAAAGTAATTTGGCAGGTATTGGTAGGTAATTGTGTTCCACATGCAACCACAAAATGCCGGAAAACAGTAATACGAGTAGAATCAAACTGAAAAAATCTTAATTACAGGACTCAATTTTGCCCCTGGGGACTATTTTGACTGTGAACTGTGAACAATAGGTTGTAATAATTTTGGAGAAAGTCAGCTGAGATAATTAAGACAAGTCGTTTTCGAATTTTGCACTATACCATTACCATTATGCAGCCTACAACAAGTGTTGTTTCATAGGGTACCCCCATGGAGGACCTGTATGAGTGAAAATTTCACAATAATGGGTTTCCTTTGTAAAAATAAGCTTTCAACAATGAAACTATTCACTGTCATAATATTTTAGGCCATAATTATTGTATAGACAAGCTTGGGTGCACAGGCATTATAATTTCTTACAAAAAGCTCACTTTGCTGAACAGATCCTTTATACAACACATACAAGGTTGGCAACTCCCTCAAGATTCCTGGTTTGAGAATCCCTGCTGTAATGCTGTCTCAAGCAAGAGCATGAATTCTCAAACCAGGAGTTTCCAACCTTGTAGATAAATTCAATAAGTGATTGCAGTGACAACCTTTTTTCTCAAAATGATTGTAATGCCTGTGCTTGGGTGGATCTTAATAATCGATGCATGACAACGCAATGAATATGCTACACTTACATATATGCTAAAATCGAATAATAACCTAATTTGCTAGCAAATATTAATAAAAACAACTCTAAATATTCTTTCTTAAAACAACTATTGATAAGCCAGTGGTTAAATAACTCGTCAGAGGCAAATCATCACTTGTACCTCAGCACAAAATCACCAAGAGCCTTTTTTTGGACATTTCCTGAAGAGATATTGAACATAGTTCTTCACAAAAACCTGCATAGTTTACCTTTTTCTCACAATTTGACTATTTTAAAGGACTTCACAGACCAATTTCATGACAATTGCTATTTTTAAGTAATTTTTATACCTAAATGTAGGAGAAAAACATGGGAATGGGTGTACTCCTTGAGTAACACCTGTAATCCCACCTGTGAACCCCAAATAATGTCTGATTGATGTAAATGAGCTAAATATACCATAAACAACAGTAGCTCCAAAGAAAAAAATTAGTTTCATAATTAAAAATTCAGTTTCTGGCAGTTTGCTGAAGCGTGCAAATATTTTTTGGTTTTCAAAATTCAGTTTTTTTTCACATTTTCCAAGAAAATTAATTTTGGTAAAAAATTAAATGCATGGGAACCTAACCTACTAACACTACTCTAAAACATAGGGCAGTTATTTTTATCATACTACCATTTTTCTGTGAAATATGACGAAAAATCAAAGCGTGCAAATAATTTCTGTGTTGACTGTATATAACATCATCCCAAGTCATACCATGACAAAATGGCCCATAACCTTTGCTAATTCATGAATACTTAATTAACTGACCCGGTTATGGCTCAGGCAATCAGGGACTGCTACATCACAGTTTGAAATTGTTGCTTCTGTTTCACACAGTTACAAATGGAGAAATTGTGTGTGTGTATTGTTATCACAGTTGCGTCAGCCAATCTCTAAATTGCCAATCTCCGAATATCTCAAATAGTAAAAAAGACTTGATTTAGATATTGGCAAAGAAAAAACCATCTCTGCAATTATCGCTCATTTAATGTCTTTTCGGGCCACTTAGAACATTCACAAATAGTGAATTGACTGTGCCTGATCCTGCAATTATCGCCCATCACTTCTTTTCTGATATGCGGGACCCGTTTGCGGGACGCGGGACACGGGATTTCAATTTTTTCAAAGAAATAAGTGAGTTAGGCTCGGTTTTTTATTTGAAAGACTTCTAATAATGATAGAAGAGTAATTTTTGCACCAGTAGATGCGTCTTGGAGAGACTTATTGATTCAGCGACATTACTAGTTCATAAATTTGAAAATATCCAAAAATTCGTTAAAAGTGAAATTGAAAATTAATTATCTAGCCTTCAATTTCGCATCTATCATTATTAGAAATCTTTAATTCGAATTAAGGACTTCTAATAATGATAGATGCGAAATTTTTACACCAATAGATGCGTCCTGGAGAGACTTGTTCATTCAGCTAGATTAGAAGTTCGTAGCTTGGAAAATGTTCAAATATTCGTTAAAATTGAAAATTAATAATTCTGTGAGATTTGATTAAATCCACTAATATAACTTGAAAAATTCTCGAAAATGTTCTAATCTAGCTACGGCGATGAATCTGACCTCTAAAAATAGCTATTTTCAAGCCGAATTTAATGGTTGTTGTGCCCCGCTTTTTAATATCGAAACTGGGCGATAATTGCAGGAATGGGCACGGTTTAGCTATTTGTTAATGTTCTAAGAGGCCCGAAAAGATATTTAGATATTGGCAAATTTTGCCAATAGTTAGAATAGTGTGCCAATAGTTAGAATAGCAATGTTCTGAGCCCGAAAAGACAATTGTGGAGATTGGCAAAGTTTGCCAATAGTTAGAATAGTTGGCCAAAAGGAGAAATAGGAAATTGTGCCTTTGGGAAAGACGGCAAGATTTTGCCAAAAGGAGAAATAATTTGCCATTAGTCGCAATAATTTGCCAATAGGAGAAATAGTCATGCCCGATTTTAAAATTGGGCACGATTTAGAGATTGTCTGCAGCAACAGTTCCGAAAATTCCATTGAATTATGTATTTTCACAGTTCTGAAATGATACTGTTTGAAAGTTTGCTTGTTTTACACTGTTTTTCTTAGTTGCCAGTAATCCTCTAAGTGTCCATAATCTGACTAAATCTGCCTGCAAAATGCTTATGACCTGAATAAGCAGCCAATCACAGAAGAGGTTGGAAATAGCAGAAAGCCCTGGCCATTTTAGCAGGGCTTGCGTGGGGAGGATGATATATAGTAGAATTTGGTTAAACTGAGATGCATGTCATCTGATGATGCATAAGATATGTTTGAGTTCTGACTTGCCAACTGTCACACTAAACTGGACAAGAGCTAGACATACTCCTGATATAGCTTATCATGTGTTATTAATTGCAAGAAAAACACCACACATTACAGACATCTGGAAAGATATTGTGCTGCCCATACCGCCTTGCAACTATGGATAATAATTGAAGGCAATGTGTCATCACATGGCCATCCATCAAACTTATCCTGGCAGGGCACTCCACACAATGTGTTGCTTCTCACAATACAATGGTCATTGGAGTAGGCAGTTATAACTATAAATCAATATTTCTTAATGGAGTCAGATTGAGTGATGCATGGTGTCCACATCGTACATTCTGAACACACAAAAAGGAAATGAAACTGAACCTGAAAGTAGCCTACATGCGATAATGGCGTGTTGCAAGTAGCCAGGACATCTTGTGAAGACTTTGGAATAAGATACCTTTGATGTGCTAACATTTTTGATGTTGGGAACAGGTACAAGCAGCACATGTCACTTGGTTATAGATGGTAGGAGGGTAGTGTCTGAACCTATTCTACATTGTCCTTCAGAAACTGGGTCAACCTTTTCCTGCAGGTGAACTCTCTGTAACACAATGATAAACTCAATAAGTTTAGTTTTATAAGCACTGACCTGCGGTATACAGCACTATGAAAAAGTATTCCAGCTTCTTACTTTTATGCTATTCTACTGAACAAGTAGCCTATGATATATAGCTGTGGCTGTGTCATGAGACTGCTCCTTCTACAGCCATGAATTGATCTCTCGTGGGGTCTGGCCTCTCATTGGGGTGCAATATGCACTAAAAATACTCTTTAGTGCAGGAGGACGGGGCAACAGTCGGCCTAACAACAGGGGGTCTTATAACGCAGGTACCACTGTACTAAAATAGAAATGTGATACCCATGACACTATTTTTTGTGGAGCTGTCTCTTTCAAAATACTTTCTAGAAACTTTCAGGTAGGCCTACCTTTTGTGGAGAGACAGATAAAATCTTAGTCCCTGATAGGACAGACTGGAGACTTTGTCCAAGAATGGACAAACCTTGGATACAGAAGGAATGGTTTCCCAATTTCCTTTCACTAGATTCCAGGAAGGCTCAGTATTAGGCAAAGAATCTCCTGGCCACAGGGGGTTGTCACAAGATTGCTAACAGACTAGATCAAATTGAATGTAGATTTGTTGCTGTATATATATACATGTAGTTGCGATGTTATAACATAAGACATCCTCTCACCTTATACCAGAATATCATTCCCTTTTGCTGCATGCTGCATTAGGCAAAGCAAAGTCTGATGAAAGGAATGCATATATATCGCAAGATGACAAAAACTTAGTTGTGCATCATTAGCATTGATGGAATATTGATTATGTGTTTAATTTAGGCCTATTCACAAATAATATTAGGGACATCAGGGAACGACACAGTGACCGATGGGATGGCATTGTAACTCCCAATTTGAAACAGAATCTGTTTAGTGGACAAAAATTGATTGAAATGCCAAATGCATTGGTTCAAATTTGGGCTAATCAAATTTTGGACATTACCAATGCTTGGCTGATTATGGTCATAAACTTTTTTGAGAGCATACGGGGACTGATGGGCCACACAACTTAGGAAACAATGGGCCACATAATTAGAAAATAGTCTAAGGAGCTATTCAAGAGCTTAATATACTTTAATGTTCATCTTCCAAGTTTGCTGTCAAACTGCATGACAGGAGGAATTCGACTCATCTACATGGTTTGAAATGTAATGTAGTTTGAATTTGAAATATATCCAGATAATTTCACCAATTTCCCCTGGTTGTTATTTATAAAACTGTATGTACAACAACCCCTCAACAATGCTGTTTTTTTTTGCTTCATAGCTTGACTGAAACTAAAAATTCTGAGTGTAGGCTAAACTTGCTTTTTGTTTTGAGTGCATAGTGATCCGAATACGGACAATAAGTTTTTCTGGTCTTTTTGAATTTATTTGAATCTAATATCATTGTAATGAGAAAATAGAAATATGCACTTGCTGGAGATTTCCCTCTGTAGTCCATCGGTCCCTGATCTCCCTTATTGCCAATAAAGACAATTGGAATGCATTGCTTTATTTTAAGTGAAATTAAGTACACCACAAATGCACAAAACCTGAAACATTTTTCAGGATGGTTCATATTGATCACTTATGTGATTGTTCGTAACATCTTTGAGGGATTACTTGTAGTCCAGTATTCAGCAGATCTCTTAAATGGGCACCTGTGTCAACAGACTCAACAAACTATAAGTTTTCTACAAGAAGCTTCACGTCTTCTTGGCATTTAATTCTTTGGAAACTCTTCCTCAGTGTGATATATATTCTGCAGAACTTGGAGACACTTCAGTGATAAGTAATTAAAGCACTGCAAAGGAGCAACATGCTCAGATGTGTCACCCGAGGTTGTTTCCTCGCTTCACAGACATAGAATTTAATATGCCCAAAGATTGCTCCATGAGCTTTGTTTGTCCCCACTCATCTGTATGAGGATGAAAGAGAGCAGAACAGGTAACAACATCCGCAACATCTCAGCTCTTTATGGTCCTGTCACAACCAGAAGTTTGTTTTTGAAGCTGTGCTCCTTTGCGAAGTTAGGAAAAGTCAGAATAGACAAGAAGGGTCTCTTCAAAGCTGCATAATATGGATATCACCAGGCCAGCCTGGGAGGTGCAGGGGAACGATCATGCTAATTTCATAATGGGCAGGGCTTCTAGCTTGGTACTTTAGCCCATCTTCATGACAAGAGGAAGGGCAATTACAGCAAATGGAGCTTGGCATGAATTATGCGCTTGTAGCACTCCATAAGCGAGATGGGAATTTTTTCTCCAAAGCAAACATGTAGACCTGCTCAGCTCCTGCAACAGAAAATCACAGAGTAAGTTCCTTTTGCTCATTAACCTGGGCTTCCTTGACTGTGCATGTCACTTCCATGCTCCTTTAATGATGGCCGTTATGCAAACTTTGGCTACGTCCATTAGAGCCTATAGCCATATATTATTCATAATACCGTAACATGAGCAGGCGCTCCACTCTTTACTTTGCTTTTGCCTATCGCCATTGTAAAACTGATGAATGGGATTTATATGAGCAAGGTAAAAAATCTGAGTGTAATTGTAAAGGCAGGCAGGTAAAAATACACATTATCACAAAAAAGCAACCGAAAGAATAAAGAGGAAATTTTCTGCGATGTGGGAGTTGAGAGACAGGAGTTCGTGTTAAGAGTTTAATGTCATCAGGAAAATTGGGAAGCCTAATGAAAGTGAGGATTCCAAATATGTGACTTGCAGTAATGAATTTTGACACGCAAATTAACATGACAACATGCTTTCGACACAATCTTTGTTTTCCGGAATTTTCTTAAATTGGCTTCAGATTGTCTATGTTGGAAACATCAGAATTGATTATTTAGGGAAGCAAAGAAAACTGTTTTGTCACAATATCCTGAGACACAATTTTCAACACTATCAATGGCAAAAATGTTCCTCTCAATCACGGTCTCAAAACTGATGGCAGGCGATCAATCAATGTTGAGTCGCTGACTGGTGTTCGACACCGTCTTATTCAATTTTTAACCTAAGGGATGATATTGACCCTTTTTTATAGCGACCACTTTCATTCTTGAGAATCAAACTGATACAATATGATAAATGTATTATGTTTTTTGTTACCTCAATATCACTATGCATGTCGGACTTACATAACAGTATACATGTCATATAAAACTAATGAGTTTACAGAGTCCTGCGGAAAGACAAAACCACCCTCCAAAATTAATTATTAAAATGTTTCTTTATTCTAAAAGAACCACATTTAAACAATACAACATTAGTCTCAATGGTATTGGCTAAGAAGCCATTAATGAAAAATTAGTAATAACACAAAACAATATTGGAAAAATTTAGACCAACAATTTAAATAAAATGCAACTTGACCTTTTCACTCAGGTCTGTTCATATTCGTGGTGTAATAAGACATAAGACATAAGACATAAGAATTTATTTATCCTCATAAACATGAGATTACATAAACATAATAAAAACAGTAAACAAATTATACAAAATAAAAATGAAATAAATGGTAAAATACAATACTAGCACTAAAAAGGTTTTAGCAGGAGCCTCAACATCTCCTTGTTTTCATTTTTCTCATAGTCACTAAGCACCATTTTGCAAGAATCGCTTACACCATCGGAGTCGAGATTTCTAAATTTCTTACAAGCTTTATTACAATATGATTTATCTAGACAAATCTTGATTAAACTTAGGTTTTCACCTTTACATATAGAATTTACTCTATCAGGTAAACTATTAACAAAACCAGTATGGTTATTTTTAAAATAGTTAAGATAAAACATTTTTAATCGGGAAGTTCCTGCCATAACAGAATTAAATAATTTTAGTGACTGACAGTTTATCAGACTATTAATCTTTCTCACACCAAGGGCAGTTAGTAGCGGCGATGATCTCAGGAATTTACTGAGACCAAGGGATGTTTTAATCAATTTTGATTGGATTTTTTCAAGTTCAAAAATATTACCTCGTTTAAGCGAGAAACACTCATCTGCATAGCAGAGAATTGGTTGAAGCGCCACCTGCCAGAGGTGTGAGATTACATTTGGGTTAGCACCATTTATACTGCACATTCCTGCACTCTGTAGGCTGTAATATGCTTGGCGACATTTTCTTATTCTTCTATTAACATGTACATTCAAATTATTACTCATCATAGCTCCTAGATAGTCTATTTCATCTACTTTGTTAATTGAACAATTATTAATTGACCACACAGGGTCAGGTTGCAACGTACATTTACCAAATATAATTGTACTCGACTTTTTTGCATTAAATGACAAACCATGTTCAGTGACATAACTGTTGGCATAATTAATTAACGATTGTAACCCTGTTACAGTGGAACTAGTTAAAAGAAGATCGTCAGCATAACAATAGACATTATACGAATAATTACCTATTTTTAGTCCGCCTTCACATTGCGATAAACCAGTTACCATATCTTGATACATAACATTAAAAAGAAACGGTGAGGTTAGGCCACCTTGTCGAGTACCCTTCATTAATCTGAATTTATCTGACAGAAGGCCATTCCATTTAATCATGGCTGAAAGGCTGGTGTACCAAATATACATTAATCTCCACCAATGATCACTCAGCAGTGTACAACATTTAAATAGAAGTATGACATGTGGTATAGCGTCAAATGCCTTTTCTGCGTCTAATGAACAGGCAAAGACGGGACTGCCTCTACTATTAAAATATCTTATAACCTCATTTGCATTTGAAATTGCCATTTGTGTACCTCTACCTTGTACAAATCCATACTGCATGTCGCTAAACACATGATAAGACACATCATCCAAGATAGCGTATTCTAAAATTTTAGAAATTACAGAGGATAGTATTATGGGTTTAATCCAGGGGAGACATTCACCTTCGGGACATTGTAGTAATAAAAGAATGTGCCCTTTACAACACTTAGATTTTCATGATGATTCTGCATTTTGAAGTCTGTCTGAAGTTATAACAAGAAAATTTTTTCAAAAAAAAATAGAGGCGATCTTTAAAGCAAATTCAGCTTGTCCCACATATTTCACCCCATCTATATTTAATTTCGGCCCGATCCCGCAAAAAGCGTCCTGTTCCGAAAACCCGCGGCCCGCCGTTCCACAAATTAGGCCCGTCCGCATTTTACTACGACGCTGGCCACCCGTTCTGAAGACGAAGTTTCACAGCCTGAAATTCCGAATCTTGGAAAAGCCTCCTGTCGGGAGGCATGTGGCCATCTATACAGAGGTGAGTGGCTCAAAATAGAGTAACTAAGAACATATCAGCGAAGGGCTGATGCACCACCTCTAAAAAAATACATGAGTGCTGTGAAAACATTAAAGAAATCTAAATCTAAATCCAAGTATAAAACATTTTCAAACTGTGTGCACACTTTCCTCTTTGTTCTTTGGTAAACAGCACTTTTGAAACTATCCAGCAATTCAGCCGCGTTTGTGTCTACATTCAGTTCTTTCCGAAGTCGGGTTGCGTACGTCATGATGAATCAAGCCCAAATTTTGTGGTGGGCTCTTTTGGTGGCTTGATTTAGTAAGTGCCCTGAAGGGCCATATCATGTCACCTTGATTCAACCAATCACAGTGCAGCATTTCAGTGGAGATTAGAAAAAAAACATGACTGATAACCGATACCCCAAAATATCTTTAAATAGCAATATACTAGAAAAGAAGTCAGCAATGAAAACATAGGTTTTGCATATGGTTTACCGAGCACTTGAGGAGGGATGTTTGCCAAGGATATAGATGTGATAAGTTTGTCTTTTCTTCAGGACTAAGTGCACAATACCAGAATGTGCTGCTAACAGGGCATGTGTAAATATGCTCAGTGTCTGTACACCCGACAAGAAAAAAAAAAGATTTGAGTGATTGTTTGAATTTTTTTTGTACATATATACAACACTATTACAACTGCATTGGCCAAGGTTTTCATGTGAGATCCATCAGTATTGGTGATCTCTATACGATGATGAGTGGTAGGAATACATGGAATCTAACACCTGCCCTATTTTAGGTCTTCCAGTTGCCCAGCATAGAAAATTAATATATACTGTAATCAATGCATTGTGATATATCATACTGTTATGGATAAGTATGGGGCTAATAAATTCACAATGAGCAGGAGTAGGCCTTTCCTTTATTATATAGACGAGAACTGTTCGTTCAGACACTGTCCTGGCTGACAGATTGAGTTGTTGTCATAAACATTTGTGGGGATTTTATGAAAGCATTGCTGCACCAGACTTGGCCAATGAGTCTGTCACAGATATGAGGTAATGTGGACTTACACTGATTTCTTCTGCATAAAATAACATTCCCAATCATGTACAATGTCCATCAAAGGCCCATGGCAATTTGCCTCCGAATGCTCAACAGAGTAAAAGTTGGAAATTAATTATTTGTTTGCATCTCTTATCAGATCAAATAATTAAAAACAACTATAAAGATTATCATAATTGTGTGCAAAAACATGAGCAGGGTATTATTGTCATGGATCTATAATTTGTGATAAACCCAGGAGTAAGTGTATGTATTATATCCAGAGGGTGTAGTCAAATAAGCATTGGCTTAACACGGGATGAGCTTCCCATTTCCAATGAAGAGAGTCTGATACCAAAACCATGCAGTCAAGTAAGTGTTGGCTCTATTACACAGCCTTCTGCTCAGTGTGCTATTGTGACAATACAATGGACTGAGAGATGGGTTGTAGTCGCAAACACGCTTATGTGGGAGTTTTATGACAACTTTTGGGACTAGTCCATTTACAACCTCGCTGATTTTTGTGAGGCAAAATAACAAGCCCAATATTGTCCAAGACTTCTTCTACAAACTACCAACTACCGACTGCAAAATTATTGGCTGTAAGATAATCATGTTTATTACCCATAGGGTTATGAAATGCCATGGTGATGTAGTTTCTATATTAACACCAACATTTTTTAATTCAATTTGTATGCCATGTGCAACATTCTTTATATATACATGCAATACAGCCATAATGGCGTGTTGTCATCGATTTTCATTCAAAAAAATTAGAATTTTTTATCTAGCTCTACTATCTACTATTCCTCGTGGAATCAGGTAGGCCTATTGTCTCTATGTGAAACAAGCTGGACATTCATCTTGAAGTCAATTTTGTCCATAGAGTGGACTCATAAGTTATGCATCTGCAACGAAAAGTGACTGATTCCAAATCTATCAGAGGTAATTTCTGCCTAGTTGCATTGTTGGTGTTTTTTTAGATATCTGTACAGACTTGTGTCCTGTTCATAATTCCTGACAGGCTGCATGCATGTATGGCTTCCCTGCATGTTAATAATATTATGATGACACGAGATCCATGCACCAAGTAAAGAATCCCTACAAAAATTATTTCTCTAATTTTTTGTGATAGGCAGTAATGAGTTCTGGCATGATAATAGGCATGTGATAATGAATGTGCTGTTGTACTAAACAGACTATGAATGTATTCATATTATTATGACGTTGTGACTGCAATATATTCAAGGGGGGCTTGGAGTTTTCCCCAATGAAAAATTGTTCATCTCGCCGTAATCACTAATTATTCATTTTGAGCAAGTGAGGTCTTCAAATCCTTGTTTCTAAATCAAACAACAACATCGTGTTAAGAAATACCCAACCAAAAACTGTTTATTACAAGTGTGGCAGTGTGGCTGATGCCCCATATTGTTTGAAGATAATATGTCCATAGCACCAACGGTCTTATCTATCCAGGATTTCACACGCTCTTTTCAGATGTTGGTATGCACATCTTCTGTGATTTTAACACCCTGATCATCAACATATTATAATGGTCAATGTTCAGACTGAACTTGGTCTAGCACCTCCACATTTGCATTGAATTTTGCCCCTGTCTTCTCATTGGTTTCGAAATTGCTGGTGGCCATAATCCCCTGGGGGCTGCAAAATCACAGGAGCATGCCTGGCTTCATTGTGTCTTTTATCAAAAAGTGATGACTCATTTAATTCTTTAACCAATTTTTCAAAGATCTAACTTACTTAGTCTCTATGCACATTGCCATAAATACAGAGGCACTAACTTAATCATGGCAATCTATAAAATGCCATATCTACTTTAAAGTTGTTGTTTATTTGGCCACCCGCTACAATGTATCTGGTATTAGAAGCAGATTAACGGAATAAACTCTATTTTCTTTGTAGCTATAGTCACAAAAGACAAACACTGGGTGCACAATTAATTAAAAAGTAGAGTCAAATTAGCCAGCACCGTCTCTTTCAGGGATCACCATGCCTCAATCAAGCTATCAAGAAGATTGCAGTCCATCATCCAAAATTCATAGCAAGACCACTTCCAACTTCGTTAACTTCCTCAGATAAGATTGATTTGATGGTTTTGTTAGTTCCCTACTTGCAATGTACTCTGCACAGAAAATCAGACAGTGACAATGTGTTACATGATGAATAGTTGATTAATTACTCAGATGCAACAAGTATCTTCAACTTATACACAGAACGAATTTTGCCACATACCTTAAGCAATTGACATGGTTGTACATAATTAGGTATTCCCACAAATGTTTGCCTTTGCATGGGGAAACATCCAACTTTCTATTTATCATCCCCTTTTGGACTTGTTCTGGCAGGATTGCTCTTCGGTCCAATTGATTTTTGTTCACCAGAACGAGTGGTAATCATGGTGTTGACAGAAACACCGAAGTCTTTTCTGCTAATTCTTTCCCAGTTTGTGACTAAAAAGTACACACAGCACTGAGAAATGGCCATCATTGAACAGCCCAATATTTCTTTGAGTAATGCTTTTACACAAACATGAAACATCAATCATGAATTACTGTGAAATGCATATCAAATGCAAATAATGATGCTGTTTATTTAAAAAAAAAAAAAGGAATCTGCTATTTCCGGGCCCAGTCCGATCATCACAATGTCTTCTTCATTTGCCACGTCATCAAGGCTTTTTGATAATCTGTAATCAGACAGACAACAGAAGTTCAAATTTTGTGTTTACCGATGTTTGTTTAATTGCAAACAACTGAACTAATCAAATGGCTCTAATGCAGAATTGCAAATATTTTATGAGGAATAAATGGATTGGTATAAATCTTTGAGTGTCTCCCACAAGCTGTTTTTTGAAGCATGCTTGACTTCAGTGTTATTGCCAGAACTTGAAGAAGGGACAGGTGATAAAGTTCTCAGTCGGAAGGTACAGTACCCAGGCTGTGAGTCAAAGTGATATGAGTATGGGCTTTATGATGGATGTTGCCTGAGGCCAGGTGTCTATATTGTGACAGTCTTGATAGCGCTGTTGACATGTGACAGCATAAGACTGTCATGAATATCAGGTGATGTGTACTTTCCCTCATTTCTGTCTCATAAAATAAAATGCATGGCTACATCGCCAATATCCAATGCTTTTACGAATTATCTCTGGTATCATCACCAAACTTGAGTTTACAGTGTAGTAGTTAGAGGTAATCATGGATATATGTTTTATAATGAATATTGAGGTATATTTTTATCCAAATATGACATATCCACGCATGCTCTAGAGCGCATATACACGCTTTTGGGACTCGTGGATGTGCAAGATTTGACACATACACGCGCGTGGATGTGCCACAACGCGCACGCGCGAAAGTTTTGGATTCGTGTACATGCTTTCCAGCGCATGAGTGGACATGCTTTCCAGCGCATGAGTGGACATGCTTTCCAGCACACGAGTGGACATGCTTTCCAGCGCATATGGCCTGATATGAGTAGTTTACAGGGGCGGATCCAGGATTTTTTTAAAGGGGGGGGCGCGGCAATACTTATTACATTAGAGTCTCTAAAACAATTCTTTTTCCAAATAGCTTTGATCCATATTGATTCATATCTCTCTGTTTTTCAGTGAAACCTGCAAGGGCCTTCCCAGGTCCCCCACTTGCAATAGAATATACGCCACTGCCCTGAGAATTCCCTACAATGCATATTTGCATACATGCAATAATGCGCTGGATTGCATGTCCAAGCGTGCGCTGGATTGCATGACCAAGCGTGTGCTGGATTGCATGTCCAAGCGTGAGCTGGATGGCATACCCACGATCGCACATACACGCCTGCGCGTCAATGCAGGTACACGCATGCGCTGGATGACATGTCCACAGGTGATCGTGAACACATATACACGCGTGAGTATGCGCGCAATTTCATGTACACGCGCGTGTATGTGCGCTCACTACCATGCGTGAATGTGCCATATTTGGATAAAAATATATATGGAATATTATACTTTTCATACTGGTGCTGTGGATTTATTAAAGACCACAACGTATAGCACAACCATGCAGGAAAGATTATTCTCCCATATTAAACTTTCTTTTTTCATTCAATACAAAGCAACGTTATTACGACACAGAGTTATAGGATGCCAGAGCTCTTACATTCACAGCAATTGTCTAGAACAATTGGAGGTGAGGGGCAATCATTTAATAATCAGGGGGAGGCCTTGGAGTTTTCCTTGGTGGGAAATGATTTGTTTCACGGTAACAGTGGCATTTATTGATGATTTTTAGCTCGAATATTCCTCCGTAATCAAACAACACCTTCTTAAAATGAACGACATCTCCCTGGGATCACATGCTTACTAAAAAACTGCTGTAAAGTCAAGTGAGGAAAGAGTGATGAACTAATAGGGGAGAATGGGGACCGACGGGCCATGGGGACCGAAGGGCCATCCTCTTAACTCCGTATCAAAAACGTTTTGAAACATCTTATTTGCATTTTTAGTATTGCTTATCACATCTATAAACACCATGTTGATGACTGATTGATAAGTTAAAGCATAAGCGTTTAGTGGGCAAAATGATATTTTCAACATCTAAAGTAATTTTGTACTGATTCAGAAAAAGTGTTATATCTCCAATTTGTGTAGACTCGAGGCAATATATTTTCTATGACGATTTTCCCTATATCTTTGTGGCAATTTACACATTTAATTATAGGAACAAGAACCATATTTCACCAAAAAAGGGGGTTTAACTATTCTGAATGCTTTTGGGGACCGATGGGCCACCCAACATGGGTACCAAAGGCTACTATTTCCTGAAATTTTCTATAGGTGGCGTATTGGCATGGGACTGGATATTAAAGTCTGTTTTGTGTAAAATCTGGGCATATCTATAATTTTTCGATCTCTTATTATCCTATACACTCAGTTGGATCAACAAGAACATCGTGAATCCAAATTTCAAGTTCTTCATCCACCCTTTGGCAAGTTATTAACATGGTCCATCAGACCCCATGGGATGGCCCATCGGTCCCCATGGTTGGGGACCGATGGGCCACCATCTTACTTGACAGAAAATGTGCTTTCTCGTCTTTCTCCCTAGGTTGATCTATGTGAATCTTATATCATTTTATAGAGAATTACATCGGCTAAAAGGGTGCACAGTATGAATTCTGTATCTGAAACAGATTTGCCTCCACGGCCAATAATTTGTCAAGCGGCCCGTCGGTCCCCACTCTCCCCTACTTCCTTTTCTTGAGTGAATGTGTGCACTATGGCATTCACCAAAAAGCTAAATGAATTCCTGCTGGACCAGGCTTCATCAGTCATCAATCACATAAGTTAATATTCAAATCTGACAGCCTTGTTTACCCCTTAGAATTATCAGACTTTATCTCCAACATTCTTCAAAACCAACATTTGGATTTAAGTAGGAAACAACTGCATTGGCACCAAGCAATGTAGAGTGACCTGATTCAGTCCTGCCTTTCTTACAGTAAGAGACACTCAAATCTCCAATTTTGTGCAGTTATGGTGATCACCAGAAGCCATGTTTGGTCATAACATGCAATTACTTACAGGGGATTGGGACTACAAGGAGCAATCAGTCACAAGGCTGAGTCAATGGAGCAGACAAGGTCTCTTTCAGGAATCACCACGCTTCAATCAGGCCACCAAGAAAACAAGAGGCCACCAAGGAAACAATAGGCCTCCAAGAAAACAAGAGTCAATGATCAGTATGGCTACTTCTCAACTTCATTAATTTATTTGGATTCATAAACTTGATTGACAGGTTTGTTGATAGGACTGATTAGGAAATTTTCGACTGATCAATTCAAACCAGAATAATTAATAACAAATTGGAAAGACTAGGGTTTCAGTTACTCTCTATAGTTTATTTCTAGTCAGTTCGTCAATTTCAGAATGTGATTTAGGCTCTGGAAACTGTTTTGTGGTTTTAACTCCTGTGATATTTATTTTCTATTACTATTTATGTTTTTAAGTCATCAAATCGTACCGGTTTTATTCGCCAAATATTAATCATCCATATATATTTTTAATATTATACATATATATATATAGATATTTTTATGTCGCATGTACAAAATTACCCCTGGTGGGACTCAATAAAGTTACATCCTATCCTATCCTACACAAATCATTGTACAATGTATAAAAGCACATCGATTCTGTAGCAGGCACATCAGGTACCTGTTAATTGCTTCCAAACTGCAGCATACTCAGCAGCAGTGTCCAAGTCATTGAGTCTGTGATATATTGCATCAAATCACAAGCTCCAATTTAGTGATATTGTTTGGTGACATTTTGACGTCACAACAATGTCCTTATCTGTGGAGTAGTTTCGTGCAACTTATGACTTTCCCACTGCTCTATTTCAAGGTTTTGCTGATCTTTCTCAAGATCTAGCAATTTTTCAAAAGAAGAAACAAACACCTTAAACTCCGAATAGTCTTGATAAACAGCTAGCTTTTGTAATGTGGCAAGTGTGCTTCTAACACTACATCGAAAATGCCAAGAAAAATTGATTGAATGCAGAAATGCTGAGAAATCTGTGCTGAAATACAATATCTCTCCATCCCATGACAGCCCTGGGCAATATATATACAATACCTTGAAGTGAAAAAAAAAACAATAACTTTCAATTCAAATTTCGATCAGTTGGCATTGGTTTCTTTTCAAAACAGTTACTATGGTTTAGTATTTTTCATATCATAATACTTTGAATAACAATAACAATAACTGAAGAAGTACGACAAGATGTTATTTAGATATAAAGTGTACTAGCACTCAATAGTTCCTTTTTACAACATAATAGATCAGCACACTACAACAGTTCCATGGTCCACAATTCCAATGGTTAGAGATTATCTTACAGCCTTGGTAGACATTTATGAGCAGAAATCAGTTTTTTTACATCGTAGCTTATACTTTCTGAAAGGCTGTTAAGACCAGTCAGGCACTTTCATGAAAATCTCACAAATGTGTGTATGACAAAAGTTCAATCTGTCAAACAGGACTGTCAAAATAGACACACGGCCTCTGGCAGTGTCTTACTTGCTATACCCTTGCTCCTGAGGAAAGGCAAGTTTATTATAATATCACATCTCCCTTCTTGGTAATAACGCCATCCTCAACAGGCTCAAGTGCTTTGTACACCATACGGGCCACATTCAATGATCACCACAGACCTGTAATATTCCTTGCATAATATACATGCATCCCGGTGCATTATGTATTATTCAATATTTAGAGGTTTAAGGGATAGGTAGAGCTTTTTCCATTCAATAAAGTGAATAAATCACTACAGACTACAGACTACAGATGACTGCCACACGACCACAAAATGGGTGGTCTTATTATGAGTGGACATCAGTAATTTGTAGATCAGCATTTCATAATTATATCAATTAATTTCAATTTGTAATAAAAGATAATCAAAGTTGACATAATGGTATATACAAGAAGCACTCATTCATTCAGCGTGCAATTGATAATCCTGTAAGTGAATTACCTTCACCGGATAATGAAATTGACTAATCCTACTCATCAATATTGAGAATAAACAACTTCTTGAAATTTCTTTCATTGGCAATTTCAAAATACAAACAAAGGCCTACTCATCTTAATGCATTGCAATGCAATGTGTGAGCACCTGTGTCATTATTCCTTAAAAAAAATAACAGCTGTGTGCCAAGCAGATTCACAATGAATAGCTAAGGACGGGGATTTTTTAACAAAATAGATCAAAGGAATGGACAAGTTGGTAAAACTGCAGATAAAGAATATGTTACTTACATCCATGGGCGTAATTTGGTGGGGGACGGGGGGACATGTCCCCCCCCCACATTTTTGACCCCGGGGACATAATATGAAATGTCCCCCCCCCCACTTTTTTGTGTAAAAACAAAATGTGTTGTCACTGTTGTGGTAATGGCCTTTGAGCCCAATTTGGGAGGGTCCTGTTCTGGAAGACATGTCCCCCACCTTTCTGCTTCGACAGGTTACCATGTGACATAAAAGTTCGAAATTCAATATTGTAAAAAAAGACTGACTGACTTCGTTATTCGTGGATAAGCCAATTCCGACCACTGACCGCCGTGGACCCCCCCCCCCCACATTTTCCGCGAAAATTACACCCCTGCTTACATCTATTAATTTAAAATATGCCATTCTTTTAGAGACACACTCATTATCTCGGGTGATTCCAGGCATTCTCAGAGTGGCTGTTGAATTTTGTTTTCAGATGACAAAAGCTGTTATTGCAAAGTTCCGTCGATAATTGTTTCAAAGCAAAATAATCTTTGCAAATTGGATCTGACAACCTTGCTGGCTCATTCCTTCTTGGTGCAGTCATTCGATTGTCATTCTGGAGAACAGGCATTTTGAAAAATGAAATTTGCACTTCTACTTCAGTCTCCTGAGATACCTTCCATCTTTCATGGCACATCCAATGTCTCCCTGTCTTCAGAGTGAATGCCCACACATGGCAGGATACATGATGGACAGTCAATAAGTTGGTTCACATTGCACAGCTTTATAGGTTTCATTGATGCTTCGGAAGCCAACACAGCTTTTAAAGGTTGATAAAACTGTCAGAATTGGGGCTCCTTACCAATTTCCAATCTCTAGATATGCTGTTGACCAGGAAGTTGCCAAACACGTTTATCAGTCATGTTTCCAGCATTTTTTCTCACAGTACATTGGAAATATTTTGTAAGAGATAATAATTATACGTTCTCCTAGACTCACGGCGTATGTGCCGGTGACAACCAGCCAAACTTGGTCTTGAAGAGGTGTTATATTTCTAAGAAATTTTCAATGGAATCCTCATAGATATAAACTGCTTGAATAATTATTCTGTCAGTCTTCAACTCTCTTTTCTTGTGTTCTTCCCAATGGCTTTTTACTTTGAATATCCCCGCATCAAATTACTCGGTCTAGGGAGATTTTTGTCCACCGGTGACCAGAAGGATAATTACAGTGGCTGACAGTTAATCAATTGTCGTTTTTCTAATGACATGTTGCTTTTTTCCTGAGGTTGTGCTCACTATAAATATAGTATACTATGTTCAAATTCTAACATGCCTATACCCAACATTACTGTTTCAAGAAATGTGCAAAGAGGCATATAATTGGTATGGAAGTTTAAAATGTCAAAGGCCAAACCTAAAAATTGTCAAGCATACACATCATATTGTCCAGCAGTGAAGGTATTCTTAGCACTGCATTGAAAAAAAAAACATATTTGAAAGAACTTTAAATAAAATGAATAATTGCCTAAATCATGGAATTTTCAATTTTAAATTTGTGCTAAAACCACCATCCACCAAGGAGATATGTATGAATGATTCATTTCGACTGTTTGAGGAAGTCAGCCATTTCACAGTCATCTTATGTCCCACCAGGCTATTACAGACTGATTTGTTGCCTGGCCAAATGTTTCTTCCATAATCTTGTGTGCCAGACAAGTAAGTGTTGTTGTCACAACATCAGCTTGAATCCTGACAAATTGTCCAATTATTGTGTGTGGTTAAACAACACTTGGTATTTTATTTGGACATATATATGTTAGTTCTGAGCATATCCAAATAACATATTCATAAAAATTTAGTACCACGTTCCATGTGTCGCTATGATAATACATGTCTAATTGAATAAACAGTTTGGGAGTTATGTGCATTTCTACTCATTTTGTTCCTGGGTTTCTCACAAATAAAGTACAACCACATGTAATTGTTTGGTATTAAACGTGAAACTCCATGAAATTAGGCAAGTGGATGTCATCAGATCTCAGACTGTTTCACATATATTCAGAATGCTCAAGAAAATAAGATTTTCCATTAAATTTAGATTGAAGATTTGTCTATCTTAGCAAAGTGACATTGTATCACCTTTTTTTTGTCTTCTAGATCTACAGCTACAGTCATTATGGAGTCAATCCATGAATTTCTGAACTTGAAAACCTCCAGATCTTCCTTAAATTTATTGCTATGATAGATTCTGTCTGTGTAAATACGAAAATAAAATCTAAAATGTAGCAGAAAAGTCCACGCAAGCCAAATGATGTAAAGAACAAAGCTGTTTTCCTTGTAAGTATTGTTGTGAAATTAAAATCTCAAAGAAGAATATTCATAGTTCAAACACAATTAGATCAGGTGGCTGTGTTCTTTGCAAGTAAATCAAGGACAGAGTTTTGAAGGAATTGAATAGAAGCAGGATGCAGCCTGACTCGTATTGCAGTCACGGTCAACATGAGTAAAGGCCATCAGTAGACAAGTCTTGGTACAGGGTCCTCCCCAATTAGAGGCGATTCTTCTGCAAATGTCAGGCACCTGATCTGCTTGCTACAGATGTGCTCTGTATTGTTTATAAATATTCATAAACAACAACAAAAAACAATCTGCAAGATATACAGTACAACCATCTTAAAATGGCTCAACATAGTGATCCGTAGTGATCCAGAGCGGTCCGGATAAAGAGTGATCTGTAGTGATCTGAGATGATATAACTCTATCTATAGTGATCTACTAATTCACTTTTAGTGAAAATCAATCATGTCAATTATTTAGGATTATAAGTCAAAGAATAGATAAAATCCATCTAACAATTGAACATATTGATTAAGAAAACACATCCAGAGGTTATTTGGCACAAAAAAGTAAATTCATTAATATGAATTTTGATTAATAGATGCAGATCATATCAGATCACTCCAGATCGATCACTCCATATCAACCAAGATCGCCACGGATCACTATAGATCGATAGATAAGTATCGATCCAAACTGACGAGCCATTTTATGATGGTTGTACTGTAGTTAAACAAAAGGGCAAGCTGACTAACATAATACTAAATAGCAAGTTATGTCCGAATTGTGACTGGTCTAAACCAGGCTTTGGAGTCGGGTAGTAAGTGAACCGGCACCAACTCCCGACTCCTTTGGCTTTCTGAAAAGTGACTCCGACTCAGCTTACCGGCATTATTTCACACAATATCACATGGTTAGCAGGGAAATAAAATTGTTTCTACAACGTTTTCATGGTGTTCTGCACATGAAAACTTGTTTAATAAAAGTTATGCGTAAAATTTGAAATACATTACAATGTTTTGAATCTTTTGATAACTGAGTTTTTGTGAATTATATTAATTATTTTTAGGAGTCAGGAGTCACCCATTTAATTTTTGACTCAGACTCTGACTCTACCTGAAATCGAAGTTCGACTCCGACTCCACCCAAAAACCTCCGACTCTACAACTTCAACTCCTGACTTTGACTCCGACTCCAAAGCCCTGGTCTAATCACACATATGTTTTGACAATAGGAATGAAATAATTAGATATTTTACCAACACAACCAACTGAAAGGCCAAAATTATTGAAAGCATAAATCTCAGATTGAAAATTGCATTATCCTCTACACATCTCAATTGTACAATTTACACTTGTATGATGTATTATATATATACATGCTTAGAAATAGAAAATTTCACACATTTGTGCCATTTTTAACTTATGCAAGTGCTTAAATTGGTATGCCTACTGCAAACAATTTGATATACAGAGAGCCATCTGATCCAAGGATGAAATTATCATGAGATTGTTTCAACTCATCTTTCAAATTTACAAAATATATTAAATATCTTGCATGAAATATTGCTTGAATACAGTGGCCCTGAAAGTGTCATGAATTAAAAATAGTATGTTACAGTAGATGAAAAACGAGTGCTTACAGAATTGCACTGAAATTATCATAGTGAGGTCATCGCCCTATCCATACCATGCAGCCTACATCATAGCCCATAGTACTTACAATGCTATCAAAACGAATGACAAACTGAGTATAAATTAGGTCATAAGTTGCTCAATGACAAGTTGACATCTTATTTCAATGTGTTTGACATAGCCTGTTATGAGACAATTGATGGCCAGCAACAGCATTTCTGTAAGCACTATTTTTTCATCGACTGTAATAAATCTCTCCTTTGTTGTGTACAGCTACTATACACTTATTCGATCCGGTGTTTACATACAGCCCTCTCTAAAATGTCACTGTCATGTAACCATGTATGAGATGGCATTTGGAAAGCTTATTTGACAACTTTCCTGAAGCATGCATGGCAAATTGGTCATAATATGACATATCATACACAATATAGAGAGAGTCTTCGTGCTCTTATGCTCATTATGTGATCTAATCACTATATAGATTCATCATCAAAAATATATATATGGGGAGACAATAGCTTCAGTTGATAATAGCCCTCACTTGGCAGTGATTTGGTTTGAGGACCGGTGACCGTGTCTGACCAGGGTCCACTTTGCTCCCTCTGTTACGTTATGCTAATATTCATAAATTAACAATCATAGCTGAGCAGTAACAAACAACGTAATTGTTAACACAACCGTTTATTCAATATCATATTTCTCTCAGTTACATATTTGATGTTCAATTACATATCAGATGTTATTATGATACATGTTAGATCTTAATTACTTTAGCCCATCTAACCTGAAGCGCAGAGTTAACAAGGAGACACTCACCTGTGGGGAAGCCCAGCCAAGACTGATTTCTGCAGCCAGTGCTGGGGTATTTTAGGGTGCCCACAACCCCATTGCCTCATATCTAAAAATAACTATATAGCACTGCAAGTGACTATATGGTATCATCATTACTTTTAAATTTAATTTGTGACCTATACTCACGGGTGTTGACCTAGTTTTTGCTTGTGTCTCCTGATAGGCCGTCAGCTCTTACTTCCAAGGAATCACCCAACCCCTTAACTTCATGACTTGTCACCACACCGGACCAAGTCAACCCACATGCATTTCAGTCCTGACTGCATCCTTCCTGCCAGACCAAGCCTACTCAGCATCACCCCTTCTTCTTAAAACCCTCCTTGAAGTAGCAGCTGTAGCTTCCAAGATCAACTTCAAAACTAGAACCCATATTTATCTTTAACCAGTTTGGTATACAATGTAACAGCCCAGCTGTCCCACTTATCCTATCACTTAATACCAGGACACTTTGCAATAGCTGCTTTCCACAAGCAATTGCAATCTCCCCCATAGATTGAACAACAACAAAAATGAAAAAATTAACCTGAGATACATCAAATGATAGGGACTTAATGATGCAATAGGTCATGGCACCTGACTGGCAAAGCCAGTGAGCCATCTAGGTGAGTGTCAACCACGTTAACCAATATTATTAATGATAGACAGTAATATAATACAAAATGTATGATGATAAAGTCACAAAAGCACTGTCATAAATAAACAACAGAATGTCTCTTAATTGAGCAGAAAACCACAGAAGCCACACCTACTTCGTTCAGCATAGCCTCGATGGTTACTGCTCAATATAAATAATCCTTGATAATTGTCATTTAAGCGATTAATTGTAGAAAGTCTTCCATGATATCGATTTGAGGATGTTATGACAGCACTGGTCCACATTTTCCATGAAAATTGATGAAATTCTTCCATGGTATTTGATGTACAAGTGATATGACAGCATTGTCCTTTCTTTCTCTTAACGATAATGCTGCAACACAGAAAGCTCACAAAAAGGTTATATCAAGGATGGTACATAGTTGTGTTATTATTTTGATATTAAAAGACAGACATTTGACAAAACAAACATAAAACATAGAGAGTCCCCCACAAATGCCAATCCTGCTAAAACATCCCAGTGCCACTCAGACTCAGTAAAAGCCCAACGCCAATACAATATAATATATGTATTCAACTGATCACCAGTATTTAACAATTTTTGTTCTGAACCTTGGGTGTGCTGTTGCATAGTCATCACACAGACCCACACCTGGCAACCTACTTTGCAACACCCCTCTTCAGAAGCACGTTCATCCAAACATCTAAACATCCATGATCCATCAAACACATGCACATACACGTGTATGTTTATACGACATGTTTCTAGGGCTAACCAGTGTGATCTAATCACTATATAGATTCATCATCAAAAATATATATATGGGGAGACAACAGCTACAGATGATAATAGCCCTCACTTGGCAGTGATGGTATGAGGACCGGTGACCGTGTCTGACCAGGGTCCATTTTGCTCCCTCTGTTACGTTATGCTAATATTCATAAATTAACAATCATAGCTGAGCAGTAACAAACAACGTAATTGTTAACACAACCGTTTATTCAATATCATATTTCTCTCAGTTACATATTTGATGTTCAATTATATATCAGATTGTAAAGTCCAGGAGGCCTTTAAGAGTTTAAATGGATTAAATACTAGTATCTGAATATTTCACAAATATTGTATATTTTTATATTATTTGAATGTTGTCATTTTTATACAGTGCTGGTCTGCACTGCGTCACCCCAGGGCAAGGGGTATTTGGGATGCCAGTTGGGGGCCAACTGAGGAACCCTTATTGTATTGTTGTTTGATTCTATTGTACTGTATTGTGTTCAGTTTGATGTATTGTGTACTGCCAGTCAAGGAGCTTGGGCATGGGGACAATGGGGTATCATGACCACTTCTGTGTAAAGGGGCACTTTCCGTTAAAGTTGAGCTGACAATGAAAAGCTATTAATTAATGACTTGACTCTGGCACCTGGTCTTGGAGGACCCAAGGGGCAATCACATAGCTCTTCAATCAATATCTTGTGAGGCATGATTGCTCTTGGGGAATCAAATTCCAGAACCATGCAAGGGTCAGTCCTGGGAGTAACTGGGAGACTTCAATGAAAACTGTCATGTTGGAATTTGGGCTATTCAGATAAAAGAGCTTGGGTATTATGATAAAGGAGCTTGGGTAAAACAGAAGCGTGGGAAGCAGGTTTGCTTGACTAGGGATGCTCCATGCTTGGGTTCTTGGCTTGGCTGGATTAGGGATCCAATAGGGGTCCAGCTATGTCCACCAGGGATGTGGTGGACCAATAGGAGCCGGTCCAGTAGGGACAGGCTTGGCCTATGTTTTGGGGTGGCCCAATAAGGGACTGCCATTTGGGTTGATTAAGGATGCTAATGAATATGCATGTATTGTCAATAAAAAGGCTGAGGCAGTTGTGCCAAGGCAGATTGTATTTGATTATTTCCACTTTCAAATCTGGAGTTTGTCTTATTGAAGTGTTTATCACACTCTTTGAACTTAGGAATATTGAAATTATGAAATTGAAGTTATGAAGTTAATCTTCATGGATTAATGATCAAAAGGGAATGGATGAGATCCAGTAAATCTTAAATTGGTGACCCTGACGTGATCTGTTACATAATTCAGGGATCGAGACATCAGGAGATTTCACACCTACGACAATGAGACCGTTCTTGGAGATCATTGCGGAACGACTTGAACAGTTCACTCAAGCACAAAGAGACGCCTACGCACTACTCATCACGAAAGAACTGAGGAAACTGGGATTCAACTGTCGGCCACTTGTAAACACCACAGTAAGTGACATTAAACTACTCATCACGTTCTTTGAGTTTTGTGACCAGTTCTAAATGACGAGAGGGGTGAGCGAAGCAGAGATCGAGTAATTGATGTGAGGCAAGTTTAGACGGACGGGTGGATTCGAGAGAATAGCAGACAGACAAGTTAGAAGACAACAGACTAAAAATGGATATCAACAAATTGTTAGCTGATGACCATTCCCTCAGAATAGAACAGGTGGCCCACCTCAAAGCGCAAGCAAAGCAATATGCAGAGGGCTCGGACCGAGGAAAGGCAGAGGCCCAAGCAAAAAGGGTTCGCAACTGCGACGGCTCCTCCACGCAGAGGATAAGGGAATGGTTTAGAGAAATTGAAATGACCATTCCTTATGCAACCAGAACGGTGTACGTAGCTTCCTTGACGGCCGAAGGCCCACTCAGGTTAGAACTTGAGAAATTTCTGACCACTCAGAATGACAGGCATGCAGTAACGTGGGAAACGGTGCGGGCGCACTTGCAGAAAACGTTTTTGTCATTGCATGAGGATGAGAAGCTCAGGGATGAGCTGGAACAGGTCAAAAGAAATGCTTACGAATCCACTGCGTCCTATGGCAGAAGATTTGCTGAATCAGCCGACCTCGCATACCCCTCCAATGCTCGTAATCAAGATCAACAAAGGACCATGCTTCGGTGCTATATGAAAGGCCTAAAGGACGAAAAGTTAGTGCTGCGCTTAGTGCAAGAGAAAGGGCCTAAAGACTACTTAGAAGCTATTGAAGCTGTGGCGAAATACGAGGCAGATAGTTACAGCGTGTATAGAGCACTGAATGGGACAGCTCCCCCAGAACAACGCCAGGAAGAGCCTATGGACATTTCAGCTGTGAGAGAACAAGGGGCTGAGGGAGGTGAGAGCAGGCTAGATACGATTGAACGACAGATCAATGGCCTGTCTAGAGAGTTCACGAAAATGATGGCGATTGAAAGAGGACCAAGAAGAGCCCCAGAACCAGCCAGGCGTGGACGCTCAAACTGGAACCAGAGAAGTAGTCGCCCCCCTGCTCGCCCCATGTTGAAGTTTACGGACGACGGACGTCCCATATGCATTCACTGTGACCGACCTGGGCATATGAGAGCTGAATGTCCCCAAGGACGCAAGGGGGGGTACTAGGCGCCGTGACCACCCAAGCCTTTGTGGAATTGACTGTGCATGGTCTGCGCATGCGCTGCTTAATTGATTCAGGGGCTGCAAGAAGTGCGTTACGGCGCAATGACTTTCTGACAATGTGTAGCATAATGGGTAGACAACCCATTGTTACCAAGACAGCAGGACTCACTGGAGTCACTGGCCATGAACTAAAAGTGTGGGGGGAAACTCAAGTCAATGTAGAGGGCCAGGGGGCAATTAGTGTTGTAGTGATAGATGAGCTGCCTTATCAATTGATACTGGGCAGAGATGTGATGAATAGGGATGGGGTGATAATAGATTACTCCACAGGGAGTCTGACCTGGAATGGCAAGGCATTGCCGCTTGTCCCTGTAAGCGCTGGTGTGGAAATGTGCACGATCCAGGGATCTGGAGATGACATAATGGAATGTGTCCGCAGGAATCAGAGTGTCTTCAGTGCAGCTGGGAAAAAGCTTGGCAGGCATCCAGAAATAGCTGTTAGGATCCACACCACAGGCCCTCCGGTCAAGCAGAGGCCTTACAGGGTGCCATTCATGAAAAGACAGGCATTAGGCCTAAAATTAGATGAAATGTTAGCTGATGGCGTAATAGAACCATCATTTTCCCCTTGGGCTAGCCCAGTGGTTCTCGTACAGAAGAAATGCCCCACGGACCCCCCAAGATTTTGTGTGGATTATACTAAGCTTAACAAGGTCACGATCAAGGACAGTTATCCAGTGCCCTTGATCCAAGAGGTCTTGGATTCCCTCCAAGGGGCCACCATATTTTCCACACTGGATTTGAAAAGCGGTTTTCACCAGCTGCCTTTGGACCCCAGAGACAAACACAAGACTGCTTTTACGTGTTATAGGGGCCTGTTTCATTTCAATACCATGCCCATGGGCATGACCAACGCGACGGCCGAATTCCAAAGGGCCATGGAAAAGGTCCTCCATGGATTAATCGGCGTCAGCGTATTGTGTTACGTGGATGATCTGGTAATCTTCAGCCGGTCGGAAAAGGAGCATGTGACCCACCTGCAGGAAGTTTTTGATAGGATGAAACAGTACAATTTGACCCTAAACTCCAAGAAATGCGTGTTTGGTCAGAAGGAGGTCAAACTCCTAGGATTCGTAGTGGGCGCCCGAGGGCATAGAGCGGACCCAGACAAAGTGACGGCCATCAAAGACATGCCGCCCCCCACGACTGTTAAGGGCATTCGTAGGTTCCTTGGGATGACGTCATATTATCGCTCATGCATGCAAAACTACGCCCAATTATCTGAGCCATTAGTGAGACTGACCCGAAAGCATGCCCGCTATGAGTGGACCGCAGAAATGCAGGACAGCTTCCAAAAGCTAAAAGACTTGCTGTGCAGTGACCGTGTAATGGCCCACCCTAGGACTGACCAACCTTACATAATTTACACAGACGCTAGTGACGTAGCCTGTGGCGCCATATTAGTACAAAAGGAAGAGGGAACGGGCATTGAAAGGCCAATTTGTTATTTGTCAAAATTGCTCTCAAGTACCCAGAGACGATGGGCTGCAATCGAACGCGAGGGCTTTGGTTTGATCACAGCACTCAAAGCTTTCCGTCCGTACCTGTACGGCGCAGAATTCACTGTGTACACGGATCATAAGCCGTTATGTTCCTTGTTTACAAAGGAATTACATAACACCAAGATCCAGAGGTGGGCCATACTACTCGCAGAATATGGATGCAAGGTCAGCTACAGAAAAGGGAAAAACAATGTCCGGGCTGACATGCTTTCCCGCATTGAGCCAGACATCATAGCCACATATGATGAATTGGACTGGCATGTGGAAGAGACCTACCCGATCATGGAACAGGAGGACGCAGAACTCCAACATCCCATAATCCATGATGAGCTGGATCTCCAGGACATCAAAGCCAAGCAGCAAGACATGCCCCAATGGCTCGAGGCAGTGGACGAGGACAGTGACTTTGAAATAATAGACGGGGTACTGTACTCAGTCAGGCGTCCCCATGAGTACGCACCCGACTACCCCAGACTGGTGTTGCCTCAGGCGTTCCGAGACAAAGTGATAGGCTGGGCACATGAAGAGGTAGGCCACATGTCTCACATGAAGACGCTTCGGAAGCTACAGGAGGCATACGTCTGGCCTGGCATGAGGCGCGAAGTGCAACAATGGACCAGGCACTGCCCCACTTTGGTTTTAGCAAACAAAAGGTGCACACGCCACTTGGAGAAATGCCCATTGCCCGAGGTCCTTCCCAAATTGTGTCGGCAGACTTAGTAGGTCCCCTGGTGCCCTCTACACAGGGGAATACGTACATCTTGGTGCTCATTGATCATGCGAGTGGCTTCGCCGATTGTTACCCTCTCAAGGGCAAAACAAATGAAGCAGTGTGGGCCAGGTTAAGGCAGGACTATTTTCCCCGGTTTGGAGTACCCAATTGCTTGATCACGGATCGCGGGTTGGAACTTAATGCACTGGCTATGAGAGACTACCTACAGGGCATAGGAGTGGAGCATCGACGCACCACGCCCTACAATCCGCAGTGCAATGGGAAAGTGGAGCGGTTCAACCGAACAATGAAGTCAATCTTGGCCAAGCTGGTGAATAATAGGGTGGCTGAGTGGCAAGACCAATTGGGCCACGCTGTGGCATTCTACAATGCATCCACTTCAGTGACCACAGGCCACACACCTTATTTCCTCCACTTTGGTCGACACCCTCGACTGCCAATTCACCGAGCACACACAGCCAGCCAAGACTCCCCAATGCTAGAAGGAAGACTGCACGATTATTACCAGGCCCTGACACATGCCAGGCAACTCACTGAGGAATCCAGAAAGCACAACCGAGCACGCCTGGCCAAGAAGCAGAACGCCGAGGAGATTGCCCCGGGCGACAGTGTCATCATCAGGGCACAAGAAAGTCTGACCTTGACCAGTCAATGGGATCCCAGATGGATCGTTACTCAAGTACGTGGCAAGGTGATCTGGGTGACACATCAACCCTCGGGGAAGCAGAAGGTTCTAAACAGGAACAAGGTCAGACTGGTCAGCCCTGATCTAGCCTGGGACGGTGTGAGGTTGAGGCCAGTTCGACAGGTCCGTCGAGTGGCAGAGAAACAGGGTCAGCGACCTCGCGGTCGCAGACCTCAAGAAGGAGGAGAGACTACTAGCAAAGAGCAGGCACCAATGCCTCGCCATGCTAAACGCAAACGAGTGACAGCACCTGAAACTGAACTCGAGAGCGGTGATGAGGGGGGAGACAATGAAGGCAGGTCAGAGGTTGATAAGAGGAGAGACAATGAAGGCAGGTCAGAGGTTGATAGGAGGAGAGAGATAAGACAAGGAACAAAAGCTCAGGGCCAACCTGGTCCTGTTCCTCCTGCCCCCCTGGGCAGCCAAAAGAGACGCCAGGAAAATGACGGAGGGCCCCCACCCTTGAGGCAGCGAGAGGCAGAACCAGACCAACACCCAGGAGCACCGGACCGTGACTCCTGCCCCCAACCACCAGGAGGTGGGCCTCGCTCTCCGACCACACCACTGGACCATGGCGCGCCCATGCAGCCAGATATGCAGATTGACCCTACTCCTGAATTGGACCAGCCAATGGACCAGCAGCCAGCCAGCATGAAGAGAAGCCACCACTCACAGGACAGTGAGGAGGGGCCCAGTGATCCAGAACCAAAACGCCAGAGAATATACCTTCCTCGCACGGCCAAAGACAATCATTCTGTCCTTGGACCTCAGTCGGCTCACATCTTTTGCATGCTGCCAACCTGCTACTAGCCGTTCACTACTTTGATTGACTCTGAACGTTTCATACACGTGCAGTGCGATTGACAGCAAGATGGAATCGCACTCCATGCCACATACTTTGACTGTGTACATGGTAATCTGTATTACACTTGGGATGATGTCTTCAGCCACGCCTGATCCAGTCGACAGCAAGGACGCCCTGCAACCAGCTGACCTGCAACCACAGACGCTCACAGATGGAGTGCTCGTGAGGGGAGGCACGGACCTACGCACCCTTAGGGCATCCTGGATGGTGCTAGTTACACTTCAAGCACCCACGTACCCCGAAGGCTTACAACAACTGATCGATGCTATTTGAGAGAGCCAATCACACCTGAAGTTCTATGCCTACATACAATTGGGCTGGTCTTTCAGACTTGATGTGATGGACAAACGTCGGGGAGTGCGCATCTCAGGACAGCCCATGGGGACAGACACCGACCACATTCTTGCCAAGTCGCCCTCCCCAAGCGTTTCCAGAAAGAAGCGGGGTCTCTTCAATGCTGTGGGCAGCCTAATGGGCTTCTTATTTGGAACGGCCACTGAAGACGAGGTCAGACAATACCGGACAGCCATCCAGCAGCTCCAAAGCAGGACCGGTGATTTAATGCACGTTACCCACAAAATGCTGACAGTTGTGGACCAAACCAGGGTATACCTCAGACAGACACAAGCATCCCTGGGCGACTTGCAGGCCCACGTCAAAGAAGTAGACACCTACGTCCGTCGTATGGCCACTGTAATTGACAACGTCGATCATCGCCTGCACAGAGTGGAAGTTCGTCTGGAGATGGAGAGGGCTATATCTGACGCAGAACGCACCTACGCTTACTATCAACAACAAGTCCGTCAATTCCACACCCAAAGAAGCGCACTGGAGAGAGGCATGCTGACAGAAGACGTCCTCAACCCCAACGTGTTGCAGACCATCGTGGGACACACAGCCAGAGAGGGGCATGCTACGGTGAGTGACTTGTTGTGGCTATATCGTTATATCAGAATAGAGCCAGTGGTTATTTCAGGCAACACCCTAGTGTATAGAATGGCTTTACCAGTGCTCAATGAGCACAGTTATCTGTATTTTAACCTGCACACCATGCCAGTACCAGTCCCGCGCTCCGCTATGTCAGCTCATATTCAGTTGGAGAGCCAATATGGTGTATCCACGCGTACAGGCCAAGTGTTTATCCCATTTTCTTGTTTTGGGGAGGCGCCACTAGTCTGTCAGAGTGGAGCACTTTATCAATCCTCATCCCATCGTTGTGCCAGGGGCCTCATATTCAATCAGACAGAATTGATCGAAGACTGTAAATTCACTATCATTAAAGATACCAATGCCACTCAGATCCTTCAGATCTCTCAAAACCTCTATATGATAACTGTTTGGTCTGATTTAATCAAAATTCGTTGTCCAGGCCAGCTGGAACAGGCCACCCGGCTGGGCCCTGGCACTTATAAGATTACGTGCATGCCACCATGCATCATAGCAGGGGACACGTTCCAACTAGAGTGCATTGACACATTTCATTTAACCAAACAAGTCAATCTACCCCTAATTAAAGTACACACCCCAACAAATTTCTCTGCCTCCCTAGAAGCACCACAGCTGCTGGCAGCCTTCCCAGTGCTTAAATCACCCACCAAAGTCAAAATCCCCTCTGTTAGTGCTCAACTATTCTCTGAGGCTCTGCAACTCAACGATGGCAACTGGGCAAAGATCACCCGACACACTCCAGTCTGGTCCATAGTCTTGAGTGTTGTCTTGTTTATTGTGGTACTGGCAGGTGCATTCTTGTTTTATTATTATGTAATGGGCGCCCGGTTTGGTCCCCAGTGTCTTCGCAGGAAGGGACCTGCACAAAACCCTCAGAATGTTGTTACCATGGTTCGGTATTCTGCTCCCTCTGATGATGAATCAGATGGGGAGGTTGACACCAGGGGTGGTCCAGCAGCAGTGTAGCTGCAGCCACTTGCTGTACTACTTTCAGTCTACTCTGAAAGGGACTCCTCCTGGATGAAGGCCTCAAAAGGCAGATCCTACAAGTCATGTAGATGGATTGCCTACATGCACTGTAAACTTAAGTGGATGAGTTACCCACAGATTCAAACCTAAGTGGATGAGTTACCCACAGATTTCACACTTAAGTGGATGAGTTACCCACAGATTCACCTAATGTTTATATCAGCCCAAGGTTTAGTGATGTGATACCACTACTGTTGTCTCTATATTGATTGTATTCTATGTTGTGTTTCCATGTCATTTATGTAAATTGTGTTTATGCAGTGATTCGTGGAATGTCGTCTACACGGTGGGATTAGCAGTCGACTAAATGTCATTTAAAGCTACTTTATCCACGAATCTATATAGCTGCATCATTTATTGCTTATTAAGCACAGTACAGTGCTCTTATTGATTATCTTTGTTAGTGTTGTCCTGAGACCACTGCCTATTAAGCGTTGGCCACACAAGCGCTCCCGAGGCACTGCTCTCAGGACAATGCACCATTGTCCTCTCATTTATCACCAGTGACTGCCCAGCTTGCCATTCATGTCATTTCAGCTTTCAACACCAATCCTACACCATACTTCTCATGATGTCTTCGATCTTCTGGAGTGACAGAACGTAAACGAACGCGAAGATTACTGGAGCCTCTACTCGTTCCCTTGGACCAATATTATTATATAAACTTGTTCAAATTTCTACATTTCTATGGACTCTCATATTACGCAAAATATTCAAATATTCATTCTACTACCTGAAAACTGATATGACAATCGCCTGGTTACCTGGAAGCAATCACCATCATGTTCATCACTATTGAAACTGTATTTACATGTATTTAGTTAGTAGGGAAACTTAACATATAAAAAGGGTCAAAAAGAAAGTTGGAAGGGGATGGGATTTAAGGGGAGGGACAGTTAACCAATTGACCAGATAAATTGCCATTACATAGCAATTTATCTCAAATTAGAGGTAAGAAGTGTAAAGTCCAGGAGGCCTTTAAGAGTTTAAGTGGATTAAATACTAGTATCTGAATATTTCACAAATATTGTATATTTTTATATTATTTGAATGTTGTCATTTTTATACAGTGCTGGTCTGCACTGCGTCACCCCAGGGCAAGGGGTATTTGGGATGCCAGTTGGGGGCCAACTGAGGAACCCTTATTGTATTGTTGTTTGATTCTATTGTACTGTATTGTGTTCAGTTTGATGTATTGTGTACTGCCAGTCAAGGAGCTTGGGCATGGGGACAATGGGGTATCATGACCACTTCTGTGTAAAGGGGCACTTTCCGTTAAAGTTGAGCTGACAATGAAAAGCTATTAATTAATGACTTGACTCTGGCACCTGGTCTTGGAGGACCCAAGGGGCAATCACATAGCTCTTCAATCAATATCTTGTGAGGCATGATCGCTCTTGGGGAATCAAATTCCAGAACCATGCAAGGGTCAGTCCTGGGAGTAACTGGGAGACTTCAATGAAAACTGTCATGTTGGAATTTGGGCTATTCAGATAAAAGAGCTTGGGTATTATGATAAAGGAGCTTGGGTAAAACAGAAGCGTGGGAAGCAGGTTTGCTTGACTAGGGATGCTCCATGCTTGGGTTCTTGGCTTGGCTGGATTAGGGATCCAATAGGGGTCCAGCTATGTCCACCAGGGATGTGGTGGACCAATAGGAGCCGGTCCAGTAGGGACAGGCTTGGCCTATGTTTTGGGGTGGCCCAATAAGGGACTGCCATTTGGGTTGATTAAGGATGCTAATGAATATGCATGTATTGTCAATAAAAAGGCTGAGGCAGTTGTGCCAAGGCAGATTGTATTTGATTATTTCCACTTTCAAATCTGGAGTTTGTCTTATTGAAGTGTTTATCACACTCTTTGAACTTAGGAATATTGAAATTATGAAATTGAAGTTATGAAGTTAATCTTCATGGATTAATGATCAAAAGGGAATGGATGAGATCCAGTAAATCTTAAAAGATGTTATTATGATACATGTTAGATCTTAATAACTTTAGCCCATCTAACCTGAAGCGCAGAGTTAACAAGGAGACACTCACCTGTGGGGAAGCCCAGCCAAGACTGATTTCTGCAGCCAGTGCTGGGGTATTTTAGGGTGCCCACAACCCCATTGCCTCATATCTAAAAATAACTATATAGCACTGCAAGTGACTATATGGTACATACACTGCATATAAATGCATCTCTTCAGTTGTATCACCAACACCCTTCCCCAGATTATTCACTCTCACATTTGGAAGTTTCAGAAAGGCTTTCCATGAAAGTTTGTTCGATTTATAGAATTGTACTTGGAATGTTCACGCTGTTTTTCTTAATCTGATTTCCTTGAAAAGAAAAATTAAGAATTCTGTGCTGTTGCGTGTGAGTTAAATATTTAGACATGAAAAAATTGGTGGCCTCTGCCATGAGAAATTGATCAAAATGATCTGCAGCTGCATGAGGACACTCCTAGCTGTAATCAAACTCAGCAGGAAGTATTGAGCACTCTTTATCTTGTCTTTCTGCAATGAATTAAGCGTATCAAATCAAGATAATCGGAAGGCGCATTAAACTTCATTATCCAAACCATGTTTATCAAGTTTTGTCAAATGGCAAATGTTGGTATTTATCCACGGCTATCCTGTTAATCCAAATTTTTGGCAAAGTTTGTGCACCTGACCTCCTATTTCCATGAAACTGTGAGGTTGTTTGCCAAACTTATTCAAAATCAGAACTTTCCAAAGAAAAATTGTTGTGAAATGTTTAGACTTCAGATTAAAATCATGGAAGCATGCATAATTGGCATTTATTTAATAAACTGTAAGAAAAAAAAGTACCTTAGGGTAGAAAACTCCTCTGTGGGTGCTGCAGATATGACTGAGTGAATCAGCAGTGGCTATAGGTTCATCACACAAGAGGGAAACAACAGAGAAGAAGTGCATCACACAAGTGCAGAGTGAGTGTATCAAAGTTGCATGGGTTGCTTCAGATAAATTGTCATGGATGTGGCTACATCTGTGCGGAGGATGTCAACGTTCTGCTCCTAACCTTAATAACGTTTATTTTTAATTTCAATGTTTTGCATTGGATAGGAATATACAGTTTATACATGCTTCATTGTTATGGAACTGAGAAGAAATACCATCTATCATGGATCTGTCATATCCGAAATAGTACAGAAATTCAAAAGCAGACTTGTATGGAATATCTAGATATCTAGCCACAAAAAATTTGTTACCCTTTCTGTTACAGTTAGTCATGTAAGGAGGTTGTGCAGCTTTCTCACTGACCATGACAATTGCGCGTATCATATAGGGGGAACGGTGGCACATTGGGACGCGGGGCACTGTGGGACGGTGGGGTTTTCTTGGATCCTGGCAAGGTATAGGATATGGTAGTGCCATCATATCTTGTAATTTTACATCCTGATGTTTCCATGGTTTTATAGACAAATTACAGCCACAAGCAGAAGTATGGCGAGCAAAGGTTTGTTTTCCTACCACTAAAGTAAATATGGAAGGGTTCAATTCGAACCATTCTGTGGACAAACCATGAACAATGAGGCTTTCTCAGTGCTTGTATGAATTTTATATATCGTAACGAACAGTTATGAATTGCTATTGTGATAAACACACTCACTGGTGTCCGAGAAATTAGCATTTTGGTGTAAAAGTCATATCGGGGCTCATTGGGACAGTGAATTTGGGGCACATTGGGACGCCCTTAACATGGCAGAATTTAAGTGTCCAAGGCAACTGAATGACCTGGGACAGCACACAACAGGTATTCAGGCCACAGGGAATAGAGGCATAGTGGATTACCATGTTCTGTGAACAAATTTGTCGCAAAGCACTGTGTGTTACTTACATAGATGTCCGCACCCAGGACAGTTTATGTTAAATGTTTAAAACTGTTTAAAGTTATGAACTATTGGCACTACAAAGTGTTAATGCACTGTATATTATCTTACGCACTACTTATATGTGATATCTATTGCACGTGGAGTGTTAAAATGATTTTTTAATTGATGTCCCAATGCCGGGGCACATTGGGACAGTCATTTTCACGACTCTCTTGCCGCAAAAGGGTAGGTGCAGTCTAGTTTATTATGCCTTGCATTTAAGCTCAATAGTATTGGTGATATTCATGCAAACTTCTGAGTTCTTCAATGCTTTCAGCATTGAGCAAAATTAGTAGACATTAAAAGCGTCCCAATGTGCCCCCGTTCCCCCTATATATTCTTGAAGTTTTTATAGAATTACCAATTGACATTTGATTGGGTGCATTCCAATAAAAGCCTTAAATCATAGAAACCAAAGAAGTTTCTGAATTAATACCGCATGACAAATTAGTGAATGAAGTTAGTCTGTGTTTTGCCTATAATTTGTCTAGTATTTAATCTATTTCACACATACATTATTGTATTAAAAGAAAAAGGCCACTCACTATTTTCATAATGCTTGTAAATTAAGGACAGTGTCAAGAGCTATCACAGCTGTGAAATATGATTTTAAAATGATTGTTGAAATTTGAGAAGGGAACCAATTAACCATACGTCTAACGAAGAAATCAGAAGCCATACAATTATTTTTGCCCATAAACAAAGTGATTTGAAATTATACCCTGGACTTAATTACAGTGCTTGATTACGGTCACTTCACCAAAGTATTAAGCAACTCTAGATTTGACATGAAGTGAGTGATGAAAGTGTGACATTGCAGCTTGATGATTGTCTTACGCACACAGAGAGTGCAAAGCTGAAATAAATATCTAAAGGTTCACCTTTCAGAATATTCATTCCTGTTTTACCTAGCAAACATAGATTGATATATGGCACTAGAAAAATGACATCTTAATGTGCTATTGCAACTTGAAATATACCTTACATTAAAAAAATGTCACTCTTTATAGGCCTTTACAGAATTACAACAAAACTCCTGACACATGCGTTAAAAACTGTATAAAAACGTTGGCATTTGTCATTACCCAAGGCCGCAGAAGGTTCTTTTTGAGTGGCTAAACAAAAAGGCAGTGCCAATGACTGGAATAACAGCCACTGAGTACAGACCTCCCCAAGCCGCTCAATCTGGCATAATAGACCACTGTCTATGTTTTGAGGCAGGCAATATCAACCAGTTCTGTGGAGATGGAGATGAATGATGTTTTGTGTTTTTTAATCAGCTGATAAACTGTGATCATGCTGACAGAGCTTCAACTTTTACAGGAACAATGTTCTTCATAGGTTATATGGCAGTTACATTCTGAATTATTGATTTTTAGCGTAAATATGCCTTCCTTAATCAAACAACACCTTGTTAAGAAATACTCCCACAAGAAATTATTTAGTTCACGAATGCCAAAAAATTATTTATTTCACCAAAACTGGGCAGAAATTATTTATTTAGAAAAAATTCCAACCCCATCACAGGTCAGGTTCAGATTGATTTCCACAAAAAATTTAATAATTTGAATGTGTAACTAGAGTATGTTGCCTCTTACATAGTAACTAGTTCTACCATGAAATATTTCATTCTAAAATCTCCAGTTAGAACTTCAACTGTCTGCAATGAATAACATCTCCCTAGGATCACATGCTTGCTGGAACTGCTGTAAAGCCAAGAGAAGAATGTCAAGTAAGGAAAGAGTGATGAACTTATACTTCCTTTGCTAGAGTGAACCATGTCACCACACTATCGCGTTCACCAAAAAGCCAAATGAATTCCGGCTGGCCAGGCTTCATCAGTCATCTATCACCAATGTTAATATTTCAATTCTGACGGCCTTGTTTACCCCTCAGAATTACATGTATCTGAAATTTTCTCCAACAGTGCTTCAAAACCAATATTTGGACTTAAACCGGAATGGCTGCATTTGCGCCAAGCTATGTAGAGTGACATGATTCAGTCCTGCCTTTCTTACATTAAGAGACACTCAAATCTCCAATTGTGCGCAGTTACACTGATCAACAGACACAGTGTTGGGTCATAATGTCCAATTACTTACCGGGGATTGGGACACAAGGAGAAGGAGCAATCAGTCACAAGGCTGAGTCAATGGAGCAGACACAGTCTTTTTTAGGAATCACCACACTCCAATCAAGCCCAAAAGAAAACAAGAGGCCACCAAGAAAACAAGAGGCCACCAAGAAAACAAGAGGCCACCAAGACAACAAGAGGCCACCAAGAAAACAAGAGGCCACCAATCAAACAAGAAGTCACCAAGGAAACAAGAGGCCACCAAGAAAACATGATGCCACCAAGGAAACAAGAGGCCAACATGGAAATAAGAGGTCACCAATACAAGAGTCAATGATCAGCATTGCCACCCCATCAGCTTCATTAATATATATGGATTCGTAAACTTTATTGATAGGTTTGTTGATATGACTGTTTAGGATATTCTCTACTTGGTTATGGAAGTGAGAATAATTAATAACAAACTAGAAAAATTAGGGTTCAAGTTACTCTCTACTGTTTATTTCTATTCAGTCCATCAATTTCAGAATGTGATTTAGTCTCTGGTGACTGTTTTGTGGTTTACACAAATCATTGTACACTGCACATCTCAGGCATGCAGGCAGATCAAGTGCCTGACATTTGTAAGAGAATCCCTCTAATTTGGGGGGGGGGGGGATCCTATACCAAGACTTGTCTGCCAATGACCATCATTCATGAAAACCGTGACTGCAGTACAAGACAGACTGCTTCCTGCTTAAATTGAATTTCTTCCAAACTCAGCATACTCAGCAACAGTGTCCCAGTCATTGAGCCTGTGATATATCGCATCTAATCATGAGCTCCAAGTAAGTGATACTGTTTGTTGGCATTTTGACGTCACACCAATGTTCTTATCTATGGAGTAGCTTCGTGCAACTTAAAGCTTTCCCACATCTTGACTTCAAGTTTTTTAATATCTTTCTCAAGATGTAGTATTTTTCCTAAAATGAAACCAATAAGCGTGCTTCAAACACTACATTAAAAAACAAGAAAAATTGATTGAATGCCAAAATGCCAAGAAATCTGTGCCGCAATACAAAATTTCTCCATCCCCTGACAGCCCTGGGCAATATATATACAATCCTTTTAAAGTGAAAAGAAAAACAACAACTTTCTGTTCAAATTTCTATTAGTTGACGTCAGTTTCTTTTCAAAACCATAGTTTGGTATTTTTCACATCAGCTGTATTAAAATACTTAGAATCACAATAACTGAAGAAGTAAGACAAGATGTTATCAAGATATAAAGTAGGGGGAACGGGGGCACATTGGGACGCGGGGCACTGTGGGACAGTGGGGTTTTCTTGGATCCTGGCAAGGTATATGATATGGTAGTGCCATCATATCTTGTAATTTCACATCCTGATGTTTCCATGGTTTTATAGACAAATTACAGCCACATGCAGAAGTATGGCGAGCAAAAGTTTGTTTTTGCTACTATTGAAGTAAATATGGACAGGTTCAATTCAAACCATTCTGTGGACAAACCATGAACATGAAGCTTTCTCAGTGCTTTTATGAATTTTATATATCCTAACGAACAGTTATGAATTGCTATCGTGATAAACACACTCACTGGTGTCCGAGAAATTAGCATTTTGGTGTAAAAGTCAAATTGGGGCTCATTTGGACAGTGAAAGCGAGGCACATTGGGACGCACTTAATATGGCAGAATTTAAGTGTCCAAGGCAACTGAATGACCTGGGACAGCACACAACAGGTGTTCAGGCCACAGTGAATAGAGGTATAGTGGATTACCACGCTCTGTGAACAAATTTGTCGCAAAGCACTGTGTGTTACTTACATAGATGTCCACACCCAGGACAGTTTATGTTAAATGTTTAAAACTGTTTAAAATTATGAACTATTGGCACTACAAGGTGTTAATGCACTGTATATTGTCTTACGCACTACTTATATGTGATATCTATTGCACATGGAGTGTTAAAATGATTTTTTAATTGATGTCCCAATGTGCCCCGCGGGGCACATTGGGACAGTCATTTTTTCGACTCACATTTTGCTCTCTGGCTGCAAAAGGGTATGTGAAGTCTAGTTTATTATGCCTTGCATTTAAGCTCAATGGTATTGGTGATATTCATGCAAACTTCTGAGTTCTTCAGTGCTTTTAGCATTGAGCAAAATTAGTAGACGTTAAAAGCGTCCCAATGTGCCCCCGTTCCCCCTATACTAGTACTTAAGGAAATAGTTCCTGTGGGACACTACAGCAGTTCAATGGTCCACAATTCAAATGACTAGAGATTATCTCACAGCTCAAGCTTTGGGGGCCAGTTGTGGATTCAATTTCCTCGTGAAGCCTTGGGTGGACAATGTAAATTATTGGGCATGTTATTTTATGAGCATAAACCAGTTTGAGTACACTTTCTATAGCTGATATTGTCTGAAAGGCTGTTAGGACCTGTCCTGCACTTTCATGAAAATCTCACAAAAGTGTATATATGACAACAGCCCAATCTGTCAAACAGGACTGTCAAAATAGACAGATGGCCTCTAGCTGCATCTTAAAGCTATACTGACTTGGCTGCATTATCTGGGTGCTGTGACCTTGCTCCTTATTACAATATCACATCTCCCTTCTTGGTGATACTGTCATCCTAAACAGGCTCAAGTGCTTTGTACACCATATGGGACACATCCAATGATCACCACTGACCTGTAATATTCCTTGCATAATATACAGTTCTGCCCGAAAGTTTACAGACCCCAATACAAAATGACCAATTTCTATATTTCCAAGACAATTTTAACAACAACAGGCACATTACACATGAACAACAATGCACTGCATGCAGCTGAACACTTCTGAACCATTGAAAATTCAAAAGCAATGAGATTCTATGGTTTTATCAGTCAATTGAATTTTCATGACATTTTCAAAAGTTTACATACCCTACTGTAATATCATGTATTTTCCCCCTTGAAATCATGAACAGCTTGCAGGATTTTAATACCTCAATTCAAAAGTCCTCAGAGGACATCTGCAGTGATTTTAATTCATTGTAGGTCTCTGCCAGGGCACGGTCTGTCTCGGATCAACCCATAATTTATCAATAACATTCCTGTCTGGAGGGTGTCAAACCACTCGAGAACCTTTTCCCAACTGTCCTGATAATATTTCGGGCAGGATAAGTGGAAGATTTTGGATTGTTGTCCTGTCGCAGTGACTTGTTTCACCTCATTCCTAACTTTCACACTGAATCATGTCAGTTCTCTTCCGAAATTTTATGGAAATCAGTGATATTAAACATTTCTTTAGTCTTGACAATGTCTCTGGTGCTATTTGAACTGAAACAACTGCAAAGCATTGAAAGTGCACCACCCCGGTTCAATTTAGCAATGGTCTTCTTTTGTCGTAAGTCTGAATAAACTCCTGGCAAACACCGTGCAAGGGATTTTAATGATATTACACCCCAGCTAAGTCTCGTCTATCCAAAAACATTTTGGGAGATGGCTGGGGACAAACTGCTTTTGGTGTACTGCAGCCAAGTTTGTCCCATAATCATCCCCGCCCTGTCAGAAGCACGTCCGTCAGGTATGCAAGCAAAACAGTACCATTCACAAAGTGAACCAAGGTGGTGTATTTTTGATGCATAGTGGCTATTTCAGTGCAAACAACACTGAAATATTGATCAAGACTATTGAAAGTTGCAAGGCCACTGATCTCCATGAAATTTTGGAAGAGAACTGATATGATTCAGTGTGAAAGTTAGGAATGAGGTGAAAAAAGTTACTGCATTAGGACAACAATCCAAAACTTTCCACTAATCCTGCCCGAAAATATTTTCAGGACACTTGGGAAAAGGTTCTCGAGTGGTTTGACACCCTCCAGACAGGAATGTTATTGATTAATTATGGGTTGATCCGAGACAGACCGTGCCCCAGCGGAGACCAACAATGAAAGTTCAGTTGCAGAAATTCTGTGAAGCAGAATGGATTAAAATCACTGCAGATGTCCTCTGAGGACTTTTGAATTAATGTAGCAAAGTCCTGCAATCTGTTCATTATTTCAAGGGGGAAAATACATGATATTACAGTAGGGTATGTAAACTTTTGAAAATGTCATAAAATGCAATTGACCGATAATATCATAGAATCTCATTGCAATTGAATTTTCAATGGTTCAGAAGTGTTCAGCCACATGCAGTGCTTCGTATTTCATGTATAATTTGCCTCTTGTTGATAAAATTGCCCTGGAAATAGAGAAATTGGTCATTTTGCATGGGGGTATGTAAACTTTTGGGCAGAACTGTACATCTGTATGCTGGAGCATTATGCATTATTCAATATTCAGAGGTGTAAGGGAAATGTAGATCTTCTTTCATAAAAAAACATAAATGAATCACAACAGACTGCAGCTGACTGCTGCATGACCGCATAATCGGAGGTCACATGGGGGCAACACAGCATTGGTAGATCGGCATTTCATAATTATATCAATTAATATTATATTTAATAACAGATAATCGAAGTGGTATGTACAAGAAGCACCTATTCTTTCAGCATCCAAGTGATTATCCTACAACGGAAGTACCTTCTCGGGGTAATGAAATGGACTAATCCCTCTTATCAAGAGAATAAACAATTGGAATGGACTAATCCCTCTTATCAAGAGAATAAGCAATTTCTTAGAGTTTCTTTAATTGGCAATTTCAAAATACAGGCACTGGCCAACTAATCTGAATGCATTGCAATGCAATGTGTTTACACCTGTTTCCTTATTCCTCGAGAAAGAACAGCTGTGTGTCAAGCAGATTCACTATAAATAGCTTAGGTTGGGGATTTTCTGGTGAAATGGAATGGACAGGTTTATAAAACTGCCGAGAAAAAATATAATTCTTGCATCTATGAATTTTAGATATGCCATTCTTTTAGAGACACACTCTTTCATCATCATGGGCAATTCCTGGCATTCTCAGAGGTGCTGCTTAATGCTGTTGGGGAAGGGAAAAACTGTTATCTGATACAGTACAAAGTTCCATGGATAATTGCTCCAAAGTAAAATAATCTTTGCAAATTGGATCTGACAACCTTGCTGGCTCATTCCTTCTTGGTGCAGTCATTAGATTGTCATTCTGGAGACCAGGCATTTTGAAAGATGCAATTTTGCACCTCTACTTCTGTCTGACCTTCACCAATACCATCCATCATTTATGGGACATCCAACATCTCCCTGTCTTCAGAGTGAATGCCCACACATGGCAGGTTACATGATGGACAGTCAATAGGGTGGTTCGCATTGCACAGTGATATAGGTTTCATGTATGCTTCCATAGCTTTATTCCATAGAGGCCAACACAGCCTTAGAATGCTGATAAAACTGTCAGAATTTGGGCTCCTTGGCGAACTCCTATCCCTGGATATGCTATTGTCCAGAAAGTTGTGGAACTATATGCCTGTGACAACTAGCTGAAATTAGTCTTTAAGAGGCTTGCTGTATCTTTCTAGCGCACTTACCAGTATCGGTGCATCTTGACTAATGCTTTAAAGATAAGCAATAAGCGGTAATTTGTACCTTGGAGTTTCACCTTTTACAGATTGGTCGTATTACCGAGAAGTCGATTTTTTCACAGCATCTCTCTGAATCTGGCTTCATCCGGTTTATTTGATGATGCCAAGAATTAGGGATGAAAGTCAGACTAATTTTTAGAATGTAAACCACAAGAAGCAGAACCACAAATGGAAGTTGTAAACCATTATTCAAGATATTGCAATGGCCAGACTCACTTTTAAATTAATGATTCATTTCAAATGTTTGAGAAAGTCAGCCATGTCAAGAACAGAGATTTTATGTCTCACCAGCCTATTACTGACTGACTTGCTGCCTGGCCAAATGTTTCTTCCATAATCTTGTGTACCAGACAAGTAAGTGTTGTTGTCACAACATCAGCTTGAATCCTGACAGCTTGTCCAATTATTTTGTGTGGTAAAACACTTGGTATTTTGTTTGGACAAATGTTAGCTCGGAGCATATATCCAAATATCATAAGTCACAAAATGTGGTACCACGTTCCATTTTGTGTTTTTTTTTCTTGTTGAACAAATTAGGAACCATGTGTGTTTCTACTCTTTGAATTTCTGGGTATCTCAAAAATTAATAAATAACACCACATTTTAGAGCATTCAGCGTTTTCATATAATATCATTCGGTTTTTGGTATGGGATGGAAACTCTTTGCTTAAAATTTGGTGAGTGGATTACATCAGATCTTTCCTTGAATTGATGCAATACAATGAGACTGTTTGAAATATATTCAGAATGCTAGAGGAAATAAGGTCTTTCATTGAATTTAGATTGAAGATTTTTTTATCTTCGTTTTTTGTGTGTCTTCAAAAGCTATAGTCATGATTGAGTCATGGATAGAATTCAGCTTACCTGCTTCAATATTGGAATTCCGTACATTTCTGAACTTGGAAACCTCCAGAATTTATTGCAACTTAAGTTTCTGTCTGTGCAAATACAAAAAGATAATCTTAAAGTGTAAGAGAGAGGTCCATGTGAGACAAATTATGTGAAGAACAAAGCTTTTTTCCTTGTAAGGATATTGCAGTGCAAATGGAAATCCCACAGAAGAATATTCATTTAACACTTGTCAATCAGACCAATTGGCCTAATATTTTATACTTGGTAAGTAGGGGAGAGCCTGGCACAGTGAGACGGCAGGCACAGTGAGACAAAGCTCGTAGCATCTACTGTTGACAGATCAACCGATTCTACCCTCTTTTGTGTAGTAAAAAAAGTAAGTAGGTAAGTAAGAGACCTATATCATGATATCATGAATGCCTTCACAGAATTTGGAGAGTGGAATTTAAATATTTTTGTTATTACGCAATAAATATGAATAATTTTGCTAAATAACTTTTTGTTATAATTCCAAAGAAAATGGGATAATGCAAATAAATTGCCAGGGATTCAAGCCTTGGTTATTTGTCTTAGTTTAGTGAGATGACGAACCAAAATTCAAGCATCTAGTCCACAGGATTCAAAAATCTTAAAAAGAAAGCTGTGAGGGGCACAGTGAGACAGTTTGAGGCGGGGCACACTGCACAGTGAGACATCACAAAATACGCTCAACACAGTTTGATAAGGGGCACAGTGAGACATCACAAAATACACTCAGAACGAGGTAAATGTAATGCATAGCTCATAATTCACTATCAAAAACAAAATGCCTGCCATGAACTACTAATTTTAGTGAATTATATCCAAAGGGAAGCATTAGAGAAGAATTTTGATTAGTACAGGTGCAGTAGGTTAAATAAGTCGTGCATGTGTCTGGTTTGAAGAATTTTCCAAACATCCTCAAAAAAGGTCCGAAAAATCACCTAGCCAGCCGCTGTTATTAGAGTATAGTACTTTTTGTTGCAACAATTGATAGAACAATTCCGCCAAGGGTATAGCCTATACTTGCAATGCTATCAAAACAAGTGACAAACTGAGTATCAATGAGGTCACAAGTTGCTCAATGACAAGTTGGCAGCTTATTTCAATGTGTTTGATAGGGCCTGTTTTGAGGTCATTGATGACTACCAACAGCTTTTCTGTAAGCACTAGTTTTTCGTTGACTGTAATTATTTTTTCCTTTGTTATGTACAACTACTATACATTAATTTGTATGAGTATTTAAATACACTGTACAACCCTCTCTAAAATGTAAAAGTCTTTTTACCATGTTTGAGATGATATTTGGAAAGCTCATTTGACAGCCTTCTTGATGCATGCATGACTAATCATCAAACCCTTAATTCCTGGATGCTTTACGCTACTCCTCCCAAACTACTTAATGCCCACAACTGCAAATTTGCAAGCACCATTATTTCACGTCTTACAACAACCATAAGTGGGTGTGGTTTCTCAAACTGTTCAGATCATACCAGTGCACTTAATAGTCATGAACGACTCTCAATCTTCTCCAATGTAGTAGTAGTTGTTGTGTTTTCCCTGGACTCCGATGGAGGGAGGGAGGGGCCACTCTAGTGTTTTCCCTGGACTCCAATGGAGGGAGGGAGGGGCCACTCTCTTGAAACACTGGCCCTTGCCTGTTCCCCATCTCTCTACCATTCTTACTTTCATTATACCCATTATCACGGGAACTATGCTAGTTGGTCATAATATGTCATATCAAAATTAACACTGTGTATGCAAATGCATCTTCTCAGTAAATGTTGTATCACCCACACTCCTCCCTATATAGCTCATTGACCATCACAAATTTGGAGTTTCAGAAAGGCTTTCCATGAAATTTAGTCAGACTTTTAAAATTATTCTGAGAATTTTCAGGCCGTTTTCTAAATGATTTCCTTGAAAAGAAAAAAAACCCAGAATTCCATGCTGTTGTGTGTGAGTTACGTGTTTACACGCTCTAGAGTTATGATAAAGCTGGCAGCCTATGCCATGAGAAAATGGTCAAAATGATCTGCAGCTGCATGAGGACACTCCCAGCTTTAGTCAAACTCAGCAGGAAGTAATTGAGCACTCTTTACCGTGTCTTTCTGTGATGAATTTGGCGTATTAAATCAAGATAATCTGAGAGTGCATTAAACTTCATTATCCAAATCATGTCAAATTGCAAAATGATTGTATTTATCCATTGCTATCCTGTTAATTCAAATGTTTGGAAAAGCGAAGTTTGTGCACCTGTGTCCTATTTCCATGAAACTGTGTGATTGATTGCCAAACTCATTCAAAATCAGAGCTTTCTGAAGGAAAATTATTGTGAAATGTTCAGACTTCAGACTTTATGGAATACCTCAGATTGAAATTTTGAAAGAATGCAAAATTGACATTAATTTAATAAACTGTCAGAAAAAAAGATGTACAGGGCCTACGAAAAAAAGGTCAAAGGGTGCTTTGAAGAGGTGCAGCATACAAGTACAGAGTGCATCAAAGTCATGCGAGGCGTTTCAGATAAATTGTCATAGAATAGGCTACATAGATCACAAATTGTACAGAAATTAAAAAAGAGACTTGTATGAAGTATCTAGCATCATAAATTTGATAAACCTCTCTGTTACAGTCAGTTGTATAGAAAAGAAGTTGTGCAGTACGCTCACTGGCCATGACAATTGCAGGTATTACGTATATATTCTTGAAGTTTTTATAGAATTACCAATTGACTTTTGATTGGGTGCCTTCTTATGAAAGCCGCAAACAATAGTTACAGAAGAAGTTTCTGAATTAATACCGCATGACAAATTATTGAGCAGTGTTGGTTTTTCCTATTTCAAAGATTTTATAATAGGGGGCGCTGTCAGACTGTCAACACACTGGTTAAGAGCTCTGAGAGAATATAGGATTTAACTTCATTTTCCTGGACATCTTGTTGCTTATTCTAGGTGTAATTGTCGGTAAGCTCCTTCTGCAACCCTTTTGGCAACTTTTTGTGGCCAAACACTGCATACTTTTGAAGTTTTTGAGGTTTTTCCACCTCTAATACTCAAGCCACATCGTGAACAGGGGATTCCCCTCCTCACTTGACTGTTCCAGCTGACCTACATTCTACGTGTTTCAGTAAAATTGCAGCACAGAAAACTTAAACTGACCTTTGTATTTCATAAAATCATCATATTGTTGTCCCAATTGTCTCTGTATTATCAGCCTGTCATCTCTGTATAATCAATCTATTAAAGTTATATTTCAATCTGTTAAAGTTATATTTTCAGAAACTTACAGCAGACAGTGAAGAACTTAACAGTACTCTGCAGCAAACCCTCAGCAACCAGTCACACAGTACCTTCCAAGGCATCATAACAACCAGTGTTTCACAAAGACCTGTGAAGCATCATAGCAACCAGTGTTTCACAAAGACCTGTGAAGCATCATAGCAACCAGTGTTTCACAAAGACCTGTGAAGCATCATAGCAACCAGTGCCTTCGCAAAGACCTGTGAGGCATCATAACAACCAGTGTTTCACAAAGACCTGTGAAGCATTATAGCAACCAGTGTGTTTCACAAAGACCTGTGAAGCATCATAGCAACCAGTGTTTCACAAAGACCTGTGAAGCATCATAGCAACCAGTGCCTTCGCAAAGACCTGTGAGGCATTATAACAACCAGTGTTTCACAAAGACCTGTGAAGCATCATAGCAACCAGTTCCTTCGCAAAGACCTGTGAAGGATCATAGCAACCAGTGTTTCACAAAGACCTGTGAAGCATCATAGCAACCAGTGCCTTCGCAAAGACCTGTGAAGCATTATAGCAACCAGTGTGTTTCACAAAGACCTGTGAAGCATCATAGCAACCAGTGCCTTCGCAAAGACCTGTGAGGCATTATAACAACCAGTGTTTCACAAAGACCTGTGAAGCATCATAGCAACCAGTTCCTTCGCAAAGACCTGTGAAGGATCATAGCAACCAGTGTTTCACAAAGACCTGTGAAGCATCATAGCAACCAGTGCCTTCGCAAAGACCTGTGAGGCATCATAGCAACCAGTGTGTTTCACAAAGACCTGTGAAGCATCATAGCAACCAGTGCCTTCAGAAAGACCTGTGAGGCATTATAACAACCAGTGTTTCACAAAGACCTGTGAAGCATCATAGCAACCAGTTCCTTCGCAAAGACCTGTGAAGGATCATAGCAACCAGTGTTTCACAAAGACCTGTGAAGCATCATAGCAACCAGTGCCTTCGCAAAGACCTGTGAGGCATTATAACAACCAGTGTTTCACAAAGACCTGTGAAGCATCATAGCAACCAGTTCCTTCGCAAAGACCTGTGAAGGATCATAGCAACCAGTGTTTCATAAAGACCTGTGAAGCATCATAGCAACCAGTGCCTTCGCAAAGATCTGTGAGGCATCATAGCAACCAGTGTGTTTCACAAAGACCTGTGAAGCATCACAGCAACCAGTGTTTCACAAAGACCTGTGAAGCATCATAGCAACCAGTGCCTTCGCAAAGACCTGTGAGGCATTATAACAACCAGTGTTTCACAAAGACCTGTGAAGCATCTTAGCAACCAGTGTGTTTCACAAAGACCCGTGAAGCATCATAGCAACCAGTACCTTCGCAAAGACCTGTGAAGCATCATAGCAACCAGTGTTTCACAAAGACTTGTGAAGCATCATAGCAACCAGTGCCTTCGCAAAGACCTGTGAGGCATTATAACAACCAGTGTTTCACAAAGACCTGTGAAGCATCATAGCAACCAGTTCCTTCGCAAAGACCTGTGAAGGATCATAGCAACCAGTGTTTCACAAAGACCTGTGAAGCATCATAGCAACCAGTGCCTTCGCAAAGACCTGTGAGGCATCATAGCAACCAGTGTGTTTCACAAAGACCTGTGAAGCATCATAGCAACCAGTGGCTTCGTAAAGACCTGTGAGGCATTATAACTACCAGTGTTTCACAAAGACCTCTGAAGCATCATAGCAACCAGTTCTTTCGCAAAGACCTGTGGAGGATCATAGCAACCAGTGTTACACAAAGACCTGTGAAGCATCATAGCAACCAGTGCCTTCGCAAAGACCTGTGAAGCACCATAACAACCAGTGTTTCACAAAGACCTGTGAAGCATCATAGCAACCAGTTCCTTCGCAAAGACCTGTGAAGGATCATAGCAACCAGTGTTTCATAAAGACCTGTGAAGCATCATAGCAACCAGTGCCTTCGCAAAGATCTGTGAGGCATCATAGCAACCAGTGTGTTTCACAAAGACCTGTGAGGCATTATAACAACCAGTGTTTCACAAAGACCTGTGAAGCATCTTAGCAACCAGTGTGTTTCACAAAGACCCGTGAAGCATCATAGCAACCAGTACCTTCGCAAAGACCCGTGAAACATCATAGCAACCAGTGTTTCACAAAGACCTGTGAAGCATCATAGCAACCAGTGCCTTTGCAAAGACCTGTGAAGCATTATAGTAACCAGTGTGTTTCACAAAGACCTGTGAAGCATCATAGCAACCAGTGTTTCACAAAGACCTGTGAAGCATCATAGCAACCAGTGTTTCACGAAGACCTGTGAAGCATCATAGCAACCAGTGCCTTTGCAAAGACCTGTGAGGCATTATAGCAACCCGTGTTTCACAAAGACCTGTGAAGCATCATAGCAACCAGTTTTTCATAAGACCTGTGAAGCATCATAGCAACCAGTGTTTCTCAGAGATCTGTGAAGCATCATAGTAACCAGTGTTTCACCAAGACCTGTGAAGCATCATAGCAACCAGTGTCTCACAAAGATCTGTGAAGAATCATAGCATTCTGTGTTTCACAAAGACCTGTGAAGCAGCATCATGCCAAACCAATCAAAGTTGTACTCTGATGTCCTGCGCATCGGATTAAAAGAATCAACCGAGACTGTGTCACTGGCGAGGTTTCAAAATGGAAGGAACTTGGGTCACGATAACTCAATCAAAATTACTAACCGTTTTGAAATCCTGTCTGAATCTGCTACACATCGCAGTTCTTCAGACAACTATCCTCTAAACACTTCAAACAACATTCTAAGAGCCTGTTTGTGGAATGCTCAAAGTCTTAGACAAAAAACTCAGTCTGTCATTGATTTTAGGAATGAATTTAACTTGGATATCTTTCTCTTCACTGAAACATGGCTGAAAGCGTGTGATAAAGTCGAAATTGGTGAACTAGAAAGTAATGGTCAATGCTTTTTTCTAGGCTCACCCCGAGAAGGTAGACAAGGGGGTGGAGTTGGCTGCATTGTCAAATCAGGTCTACATGCAATTAAAATGGAAAGTGTAAAAACAAGGACTTTTGAGCACATGGAAGTCCAACTGAAATTGAGTGGAAAAATTGTAACAGTCCTACTTGTATATCGCTTTGAGCCCTCTAACCAAAATAAGTACAGCATGACTGAATTCTATGAGGAATTCACAAATTTTGTCGCCGGTTGTCAAACAAGTCACAATGAAATTATCATAACAGGTGATTTCAACTTTCATATGAACAAAGAAGAAGATAGAAAAGCCATCAAATTTAGGAATATCTTAGAAATGATTAATCTTGAACAACATGTTACATCTCCAACTCACAAAAGTGGAAACACTTTGGACCTAGTTATAACCCGTCGAAATTCAAGTCTCAAAGATTGTGTGGTGGGTGACCTGCTTTCTGATCACAACTGCATCCTTTCCAACATTGAATTGGCCAAAGGCAAAAATCCAAACAAGAAAATAGCATTTCGAAAAACTAATGATATTAATATACCAAAATTTAAGAATGATATCCGTCTGTATCTTGCTAAGAATGGTCCAAAATTACAAATGGCTAACGATCTTAGCAGTCTTGTGCTTTTATACAACTCAACCAAAGAGGTGCTGGACAAACATGCACCAATTAAGATCAAACAAGTAACACTTCGAAAACCAACACCTTTCACAAATGCTGATATAAAGAATCTTAAGACTGGCAAAAGAAAGGCAGAAAGAAAGTGGAGATGAACCGGACTTCAGGCAGACTGGGAAATATTTAAGGAAAAACGAAATGAGTTAAATGAGAGACTCAATCAACTAAAAACAGATGACCTGAAGACAAAGATTGAAAAAACAAAGGGTAATTCAAAGGCTATGTTTAAGATCCTTAATTCAAGCCTTAACAGAAAACAAGAACTTCCTCTACCACATCACGTAAATGAAGCAGATCTTGCAAATGATTTCAATAATTTCTTTGATGACAAAATCAAGAAAATTAGATCAAGATTAGATGCAAACAGCACAAGCATTGAAAATAATGTTGAGACCTATTCAGGCCAAAAGTTACAACAATTCAAAACACTATCCGAGACAGAGATAAAGAAAATCATCACCGATATGCCTGTGAAGCACTGTAACCTTGACCCAATACCCACATGGTTACTGCTGGAATGCATCGATGAATTTCTCCCGATCATTGCTAAAATAGTCAATACATCACTCAGGCAAGGGAAAATGCCTGATGAACTGAAACATGCTCTAGTAAAACCGCTCCTGAAGCCATTTGGCACTGTTTAGCAAAGAAGGAACAGAGTCAGTCTGTGATTTGCCTATAATTTATTTTAAAAGTACAAACAATATTCCAAACATATTAAAAGAAAAAGGCCCCTCACTATGTTCATAATACCTTGTAAATTAAGGACATTGTCAAGAGCTGTCATGGCTCTGAAATGTTATTAACGATTGTTGAAATTTGAGAAGGGAACCAATTAACCTTACATTTAATGTTAGAAGCCGTACAGTTATTTTTGCAGATAAACAGAATGATTTGAAATTATGTATGTATGTATGTATAGAATTTTATACCCTGGACTTAATTACAGTGCTTGATTACAGTCACTTCAACCAAATATTATGCCATTCTACATTTCACATGAAGTGAGTGATTCTTTTTGCAAACATTTATATACACTTCACAGTTTGCTGAAGCACCAGATAAATGTAATCATAATACCCTGTTGCTACTAAAAACATAGACCATTTCCCGTGATTTGCGGCATGCAATATCAACCAGTTCTTTGGTGATTAATGATGTTTTGTATTTTAAACCAGCTAATAAACTGTGATCAAGCTGACAGAGCTTCCAGTTTTACAGGAACAATCCTCTTCAGTTATTTGTGAAAAAACAAAATCAGTTAATAATCAGTTTTTACTTTTATATCTTTACAGTGCCTTTGCAGTTGCCACACAAATACTACATGCACATGCACATGTATATTAATGGAATTCACCTCTAAAATGCCACAACCATTTAATAGCTTTTAATCATGTATGGGATGATGAAAAGGTCATTTCATGGTCTTCTTCAAGGAAAGATGATAGCTCATCATATAGAATTCTTTTGCATCACCCATGCTGTGTCATCATGAATTTACACTTCCATTTGGCACCTGTTTATTGACATAGAGTAACTATAATTGTTAATAGAAGTTTAATAAAATAATATGACTAATTTTGGAAATGGCACCAATAAAGGTTTGCATACGTACTTGTAAGATTATAGAATTATCCTGTGAGAATCCAGTATGCTTATTTTAAAGGGATGTTCAGAAGAAATTTTCACAATGTTGATGTGAACCACATGTAAAAGATACTACACACTAGTTTTTCTTTGAAGAACTGAATTAACCTTGTGATACAACTTCAGTGGCTTAGGTATTGTATTCACAATTTGATGCCATCTCTTGCTGAAGCACTGGACAAACTTAAGATGTATGTTATGCTACTTTGAAATATGAACAATTTAACAATTCTCAGAGCGATTGAAAAAATTCATTACATTGCAGGAAATGTTTGGATGGCAATGATATAAAAAAAAAAGTGCATTGTAACAAGAGCATATATATATATATATATATTTATTCCACTTCATACACTTGCAATAAGGTATATGGGAGTACATGTATAAATAAATAAATCGATCAAATACGATTACAATGTACACAATGTAAATATAAATTGTTCATTGTCATCAGAGTCCACTGCACCACTTCTGAGGTCAATTATGGCTTGAACGGTGGCCAAGTCTTCAGAGGTTAAAGTGTCTTTCAATCTCATTTTGCCACTTATCAGTTCATGTCGTTCCACTGTAGTGTGGCTGGCAATACACTCAGATTATGACCAATTAATGAGTTTTAGTCAGCCAGTCCATTGTTTGCTATGTATTTGGCAACAAGATTGTCACTCTCAATCATACTTTTCAGTAGTTTAAGAAATCTGTTGCCCACCTGTGCCTGTGAACCGAGGCTATTTACCAGCTTTGGCAAATATCTGGTGTGAGTCCTGTAATGACTATATCTGGCATAATGACTATATCTGGCTCATATAATGGCAATTGTAATATTTCATCGCTTTTTCCTGATGACTGAACAAGAACATATTGCAGATGACTAAAATAACAGCAACTGATTGCAGACCACACCCCCGAGTGACTTGATCTGCCATAATAGACAAATACCTGGAACATGTAGCAGACAATATATGATGGATCTTCGGGATGATTGGTGTATTGTGTTTTTAACTCGCTAATAATCCGTAATCATGCTTACGAAGCTTCACTTTTTATGCGATCAAGGCTCTTCCAAGGTTGCGGAAGTTACATAGGACAATGGATACAATATTGGTTAACATCTATTTAACATGTATATATGTCACCTATGTGTAATGTCTGACTAACAATCAAATACCTTTACATCATGTAATCCAACTTATCGGCGTATTGCAAGCAAGACATTTTCATTTTATTGGATGATGAGATAATCTTCTGTGACAAAGACATTTGAATTAAAATCCAAAATTTGAAGAATATGGTCATGAGGGCTCCTTAATCTCAATTCAGTGCATTGCATTTCCATCCTGGAGGAGCACCTATCCCAGCAAATTCCAGCTACATGTCTGCTTGATTCATTTTCCAGGATTTGAGAGGTAGATATTGGTATGGGATGAAGCAAACAAAATAAAGTTAAATCAGTAACATTCTGAAATTGTCGTGTAAATATGCTGCAAGGAAAGAAATGCTCATTGAATTAACATTTAGCCAATCAATTACGTTTTAAAATCTTCATTTGTATATTCCTAATTGAGTGACGTCACAAGGCGAAAATTAAAATTGAGTGGAAAATTCACAAGTGCTAACATCTGAAGAAAATGATAAGCGATTATCTAATTGACACTTCCTCAGCATGCTTATTATCGTTTTCATAGCTACGTGTTTTTTGAAAATTTCGTTTTGCAGTAAAACTGTGACATCATCAGGGTATCTGTGAACGTGATTGGTCTAACCTTCAATCTGTGACATATCAGTTCTGAGTTTGACATCACAGTTTATTATAAAGGAAATTAAAACTGCCAGGCAATGTTACTCTTTTTGTACAACCACAACAAACAACTTATGTCCAAGCTGATTATTACACCTTGACAGAAGAGTCTTATGTTTCAATGTTTAAAAAAAACCTGTTTTATTGTTATTCACAAGACACTCACCTTCACAATTTCAAATCATTTTGTTGCATTTGTTTTTAGTCATTGTACACTGCAGGCCAAAAGTTGGGAAACAGAATTTTGCCTGCCATCAGATCAGTGTTACAGAAATTCGCTTGAGTGTGGATGGATTGCGGCTTTCAAAAGTACTGATGGCCCCAAACAAGTTGCCAAGCATGTCAATGAAATTGCAATGGCCAATGCTTGCCTACTTTGACACTTCCCATTTGTGAGGGGTTGGGTTGGTCAAGAATAAGTGGTACCATGCTGGGCTGGCAATCGCTGGGTCCAAGGTTCGACTCCAGCTCTTGCCTATGTTAGACGGCTGTTTCAATCATCACTCGCCTCATTGCCATTTCCTCCTCCAGTCCTAATCCTACCAGTGCATGAATGCAGGACATAAAGCCCAAATCATCCATCCCAGTTTTTGAGAGCAACCTTTGAAATTTAATGCTATTTTTAAAAATTTATTTTTTATTAATCCACTATTTTGGCTTGATCAAGTATAAGAATCCGAAATTCCAAACAACCAGATACCATTTTGAAACACTAATTAGGCAGATTATTGTTTTTTCCAAACTTTTGGCCAGCAGTGTAACTCTCCTTTGAGGACAAGTGGTCTGTTTAGTTCAGTTTCATTTCATTAAAGTATCTATCAACCTATGTAGGTATTAAAGCTAAACATATATAATCCATGTGTGAATGCATTTGGTCAGTTTCTTGAAATATGTGCCTGTAATATACAGTTATGCAATTAAATCTGTGACATCACAGTTTTGAGATAAAGCAAAGTGCAAACTGGAAAAACACGTATCTATGAAAACGATAATAACAAGCTGAGTGTTTTTATTTCTTGAAAAAAAAAAATTCAATTAGACTCTGGGAACCTTGTAGCTGGCCCATGAAGGATAAAAATGACGGGCGTAACTTAATAGCTACACTTCATTTTGTAGCTAATGAGCCACGTAACATGTTTTAGAAGTAACTGAACCGATGGTTTTGGAAATGATTAAACAACCATAAAAGCTGCAGCCTTCCTGTTTGGAAATATGTTTTTATTGTGTCTACCAGTACATTTTGATGAAAATATTTAGAAAGTGCAATTCACAATAGAAATGGTCAGCCAAGATAGTCCTTTTAATAGTTGCATGGAAGAACAAACTGTCCACAGGGACAAAGTGGTCAAGTTACATCAATTTAATTTCTTTCTCTTTTGACCCAAAGAGATAGAATTGAAGTGATTTACTTCAAAACTACCAAGTCATTGTGATAACGACCTGTTTCCGAAGATGAATATCTTGATGAATATCATCATAAGTCATGAAGATTGTGACAGTTAAGTTTCTCAAAATTGGCATTGTTTTCTCATTCGTTGGATTAAAGCATATGCATCATTATGTTTCTGAATAGTCTGAAGTGGTTAACATTAGTTTCACTCACAAATGAAAATAGTTGTAAATTTGCATGACAGATCATCTAAACAAAAAAGTAATAGAATGTCAGATTTAGCACATCTCTTTTGGGTTCCTCATTAGGGAGCATCATGCAATTGTTCCTTTTGCTCACAATCAAATCTGAATAAACATTGGAAGATCTATAATTGTCAATAGTAGTTTAATAAAATAATATGACTAATTTTGGAAATGGCACCAATAAAGGTTTGCGTACGTACTTGTAAGATTATATAATTATCCTGTGAGAATCCAGTATGCTTACTTTAAAGGGGTGTTCAGAAGAAATTTTTGCAATGTTGATGTGAACCACATGTAAAAGATACTTCACACTTACACGGAATCTCAAGCTCTTTTCTATGCTGTTGAACTGTGATGTCAGAGATGACTCTATTCTGGCATTGCAATATATGTAAATTAACTACAAGCTGTGATGTAATTTCGGACTCGGTCAGATTCCCCAGCTTCTAGCCAATGTTGATACTGAACTGAGCGTCACAGTTTCAACACAGTGTCAGAGTAAGAGTTTTATCAGGGATAGCCCCTACAACTACGTCATCACAGCTTGATAGCCAATGGGCTGACAGAAAACTACACATCACAGTTCGAACATTGATATATTGAAGGAAGCATTACATTTGTGATCCCAATGATTTATCACAGCAATCACCAGTCTAATCCTACTAAATGGCAGCTTTGTGAGCATTCACAGTGGGCAACTGTTATAATCCCCACAGAGTTGTTTGATTAATCTACAAACTTGCTAACTTACAACTTTAAACTTTGACGGAAGTTGGTATAAACAGAAGGCTTTGACAATTTGTTTGTAAACACACGGCTTATGTTATGTATACATATTTGTTTTGGCAGCCCATTGGCTGAGAGGCTGTGATGTCAAACTTGCATGGGTTTTCCCAGACGCAATTTTCACTCTGACACTGAGTTGAAACTGTGATGCTCAGTTTGTTAGATTCGCATTGGTTAGAAGCTAGGGAGTCTGACCCAGTTTGAAATGACATCACAGCTTGTAGTTAATTTACATATATTGCAATGCTAGAATCGAGTCATCTCTGACAGCACAGTTCAACAGCATAGAAAAGAGCTTGAGATTCCATGTATGACAAGGACTGTAAGTAGCACTTTACTGGAGCTTCAGGAAGTAGGTGCTGTGTAATGTCTGACTGACAATCAAATACCTTTACATCATGTAATGCAACTTATTGGCATATTGCAAGCAAGACATTTTCATTTTATTGGATGATGACATTGATGAGATAATCTTCTATGACAAAAACATTGTATTAAAATTCAAAGTTTGAAGAATATGGTCATGAGGGCTCCTTAATCTCAATTTGGTGCATTGTATTTCCTTCCTGGAGGAGCACCTGTTCCAGCAAATTCCAGCTGCGTGTCTGCTTGATTCATTTTCCAGGCTTTGGAAAGTAAATATTGGTATGGAATGAAGCAAACAAAATAAAGTTGAATGAGCAACATTCTAAAATCATTGTGAAAAATATGCTGCAAGGTAAGAAATGCTCATTGAATTAACAATTAGCCAATCAATTACGTTTTAAAATCTTCATTTGTATATTCCTAGTTGAGTGACATCACAAGGCGAAAATTAAGATTGAGTGGAAAATTCACAAGCGCTAACATCTGACGAAAATGATAAGTTATTATCTAATTGATACTTCCTCAGCATGAGCTGAGTGTTTTTATTTCTTGAAAAAAAAAAAGAGATTCAATTAGACTCTGGGAACCTAGTAGCTGGCCCATGAAGGAGAAAACTGACAGACGTAACTTAATAGCTACACTTCATTTTGTAGCTAATGAGCCACGTAACATCTATATGCAGGTAGGAATGGAGCTTCAACATGCCTTCTTTTTCTTACAAAACTCAAAAGCTGAGGAGTTGGAGAAGCGTTGATTAAACAACAATAAAGGCAGCACACTTTCTTGTTTGGGAAAGTGTTTTAAATGTGTCTTTTCTTAAAACTTTAATGAGAACCAGTCACGAAAATCTCCCTTCAGCATGGTAAATATTATCATGACTGTACGGCAGGTTATTTATTTTCATTGCATGATTATTATATAGAATGTTTTAGAAGTAATTGAACCGATGGTTATGGAAATGATTAAGCAACAATAAAAGCTGCAGTCTTCCTGTTTGGAAATAATTATGTTTTTATTGTGTCTACCAGTACATTTTGATGAAAATATTTAGAAACTGCAATTAAATAGTTGCATGGAAGAACAAACTGTCCACAGGGACAAAGTGGTCAAGTTACATCAATTTAATTTCTTTCTCTTTTGACCCAAAGAGATAGAATTGAAGTGATTTACTTCAAAACTACTGAGTCATTGTGATAACGACCTGTTTCCGAAGATGAATATCTTGATGAATATCATCGTAAGTCATGAAGATGGGGACATTTATGTTTCTGGAAATTGGCATTGCATTCTCATGGTTGGATTAAAGCATATGCTTTTTTATGTTTCTGAATAGTCTGAAGTGGTTAACATTAGTTTCACTCAAAAATTAAAATAGTTGTAAATTTGCATGACAGATCTTCTAAACCAAAACAGTAATATAATGTCAAATTTAGCACATCTCCTTTGGGTTCCTCATTAGGGAGCAACATGAATTAGTTCCTTTTGCTCACAATCAAATCTGAATAATGCACTGAAAGATCTGCAAAGAAGACATGTGCTTTATTACAGCCAGGGAAAGATGATTGAAACATTACAGTCAGCAAGCTCACCAGTTGAGCACACCATTTGTAACTACAGTTAGTATCTTTTACAGTGTAATGAGTGGTCGATTTGTCATTGGGAAACATACAGTCTTTAATTAGGGGGAACGGGGACACAGTGAGTTCCTGGACACAGTGAATCAGTGGCTATTTCTTGGTGCTGAAATCATAAATTGCTACAATGTGCCATCTACAGGGTAGCTCTTTAGTCAAGCATACTTATTCAAGCATGATATCCAAAATTGCTCATGTTGCTCTGGAATTCTGGGGTGGAATTCTGGGGTATGATTTTGAGCACTAAATCTTGAAATTTTGGATTGTGAACTTTTGTAATATACTACAGGTTATCCAGGATTAACTGGTGTACTTGTCATATACGTAAAAGGAACATGTAATGATAGTAATGCATCAGTATTTCAGAAGCAAATGGTTACAATTATCGAGATATAAAGATTTTAGTTAAATTAATCACACTTGCCACAGTGAATAGGGGCTGGCACGGGGCACAGTGAGTCACTGCATTCAGTGATTCACTACAACCCCGGTAAGGATAATGAATACTTTCTGGCTGTAATGGTTTTTAAGCAGCAATAAAAACTGTATGTAAATACCCAACTGTCAAATATGTAGAAAAATAGACCTTACCCTACTTTTAGTCAATTTTTTTAACATGTTGACAATCTTCCAATAACGCTATTTTGTTTTGGAGTAATAAGTCAGTTAAAGTTGAATCCCACAGAGAACAGCTGCTCCACCTATTGTACTCCACAGTTCAACAAAAATGCCCCAACTGGTGGCTCCCCCGCTTGGTCAAATTGATCATATGCATTGGAAAAGCCACAGATCTTGAAAACAGGGGTAGGCTCACTCAAAGGCTGCTGGCTCAGCCAGGAATAATGGCACTGAACTATAAATGCACACATTTTGGGCCTATAATCCAATCCAACTTTCATAAAAATCAGAGAAGGAATCTTTGAGATATTAAAGTTTATTTTAAGGAGGACTTATTTTTGTTGAACTGTTTTTCATAATTTTCTCAGATTGTACACCATGTAACTCTCAAAAAACATCAGTAACCCCCCTTCAAAGACTTGTTTTTCAATAAAGTGTACTTTCAGCTATATTCCTTTAATTTTTCATAAATATCTCATGGATATTGTTCGAGTGACGCGGCTTTTTGTTATAAATCCCACACTTTTTTAGTATTTTACTGTATGTTTTAATGTAATGACATAAGATTTTGAAAAGATCATAGTTCGAAAATTACGTTGGATAGCCCGCCTTTTTTTTTTTATTTTGGAAAGCTTTCTTTTTGAAGAACTTTTTGGCAAAGTTTCATGAATATCTCATGGATTTTAGATTTCTTGCCAAGTGTGGGATTCAACTTTAATGGCTGTGAAACCTCAGGAAATGTCACTGGCAAAATAAACTTTGGTTAGAGACACTATCTAGAATGTTTTATTTATTGTCCTTGCACCAGATGGTTATATTCATTACACTGATTCACTTTGCCCCAGGTGCTGATTCACTGTGTCTCCGTATGTTGCCACAGTGAATCAAATTTTTTTTAATGATTTTGGATTACAACAGAAAATGCTGGAGCTCTGCAAATACCTTGATACCATAGGTGTATAGGCGACACATTAAACTTTCATTTGAGCCTAACATCGAAAATGTGGATAAAAAACTTATTGAGATATTAAGGATATAAACTTTGCTGATTCACTGTGTCCCCGTTCCCCCTACTGGTGATTGGTATAGCCGTATAGGCATATATGACCCATTTAGAGCTTTTTTTCCTAGCGATTTTGAGCTGTAATCACCAAAGATTACGATTATGGACACTTAGAGGATTACTGGCTACTCAGAAAAGCAGTGGTATACAAGCAAACATTGACATAGTTTAATATCTATTATTTAATCTCATAGCTGTGATGATTTACAATGCAACGAAGCCCAATATCGGCCCCCCTAACCTGACATCTGTTTATTACAGTTTTCTAAGATAATGAGAAATTTTAAAACGTGACTCTGTCTTATACAAAGGTTTATTATAATTTTTACAATTGTATATATGCCTCTACGACAATTAAACCAAACAACTTCAATTGTTTTAGGTTAGTGTGGATATGACAGCACTGTCAATCATTCATAATCACCTCACATATGGGGTATTCGTTTGCTGAGCATAAACACTGTTACAAGGGACCAGCTAAAGACAGTGCTTTGAGAGTAGTCTCTTAGAACAGCTCCCTACCAAATTGACATTTTGTTTTCACACAAGTAGGTAGGGAAGAGACATTTCATATTATGTTCCATGGGAGGGGAATGCCCCCCCCCCATCCCCCATCTAAGTCACTGGCTTGCCTGACAGGTCCTGGTCGATAGTGGGTGTGACCGATGATCCTATGAAGATCTGAACCTGAGTAGGATTCAAGAGAGCTGCGCTATCTATCTATCTGTCCCCCTACCTACCTACCTACCTACCAAGTTACAAACCTGTCTATCTATCGATCTATCTATCTATCTATCTATCTATATATACATGTATGTATACAGTATACATGTATGTATGTATGGTAGATCGTACTTACACTTAGTAGAAGGATGTCTTCTCTCGTGTTCAGCACAGCTACAATAGGCAGTCTTCACAATAGTACGGGTATCGACAGAATGACCCTTGGTCAACGTTGACGGCCGCCAGGCGCCCTACCGGAAGTTGTCGTCTGCTTCTTCTTCTTCCGGCCACACTCTTCCCCCTTTTCTTTGGAACCCTCTCCGGGGTTCTGGTCACCTGCTATGGACACTCGGCCATCCGGGTACTTGATAATCCGGCCTGAGAACAGAATGGTATAATGAGTCCACTACGGGGCTCCAGGCAGTGATCCATACTAACTTGCAGACTTCATAGTTGCCTCCGTACAGGAGTATTCCACTAATAATGAACAGGAGTATTTCACTAACAATCAACTGGAGTATTCCATCAACAATCAACAGGAAAGCAGTAGTCATCAAAAATGAACAGTAACCAACATGTCATAACAGTTAATATATACACCCCCTCCTCAGTTCCACATGTATCCATAAATTACCGCATATGTACACTTCCTCCCATATATATATACAGGTATCCAGAGGGGTACTAATTATGTACATCTATTTACAATAACAACCGATCTCCGTCGGTTACTGGGTAATGAGGCCATAAAAGGTACTGGCCACATACGCTGCGGACCCATAGACTGCTCGCACAGAGAGGCCCCTAACGGCAGCCACCCATTCTGCTGGAACAGACAGATCATGGGGACTCCGGGCGCCACCCATGTGCGGAGCATCAGATTCCAGAACCAGCTTGCGCAGGTCAGCAAGTCGTACAAAGGACGTCGCTCCGGCCGTTCGGGTGGTCACGGCTGACACACCGAAGATGGTTCGTGGATGCATCCGAATCCACCATCGGTAGTCGTCGTTACTTCCAGTGAACGAGTGGATGTGCATGGGGTGCTCCGCCCCAATTCCTTCTTGTTGCAGGACCATGTCTGCCTCCCTAAGTAATCCAGCGATGTTGTGGCTGCCCGGTCGAAGATGGAGAATAAGAGGCCGTTCCTGTTCCCTGGCCCGCCTGACCTGCCTGCGAAAGTTGCGTCTCTGGTTCTCCGTGTGTCTGGTGTAATCAAGGCCACATTCTCCCATCGGAAGGTGCGACTGTTCCGGGTCTTCGATGAGAGCCCATCGGATCCCAGCTGGTCGAAGGGACGGGTGCACTCCCAGGGTATCCCGGACCTGTACCTCACAGGTGGTAATTCCTTCCCCTTCTTCCAACGGCACCTCGTGTCGCCCCTCCGCATCTACTCTCCACTCCTGTGGAAACACCCGGTTATTAATAATACCAAAAACCATTGGTGCCTCGTACCCCAGCACCCGGGTCGCCTCGCTGAAGCTGTCGGCCAGATACTCGGCCACCCCTTCCCCTCGTAAACAGCTAGACAGATGGCAATGGCTATCCACTGCTCGGGGGTAGCGCAGCTCCGGCACTACAGCATTTCCTGGTCGAGGTCCGTCCACCAAGAAGGGCAATTCTCGCAGTTCCCTGGCAGTCTCCGCTGCCATCTCCGTCGCTGCTCGCATGAGGCTGCTCCAGTAGAGCAACTCCACCTCATGCGAGGGTCTACAGGGATCCAAACTAAAAAAGGGATCCAAGCCGCGGGGATTTGGCCCGGCATCCACGTGCACCGGCTCGAGCAGAAACCACGACAAATCTCGCAGCATGGCCTCCATGGTCGGGTTCCACTTCTCTCCATCTTTGGGAAGCCACTCCTCTGACACGAACTTCAAAACAAGGCTGTCCAGGTCCTCAGTGTGGCAAGCTCTCTCAAGCCAAAAAAGGAGATTTCTTGCAGATTCCAGCCAGCTGAAATGGAGGTCTGTGTCCAAGTATTCCACTGCTCCATGCTCGTTTTCCTGGTGCAGTATCCGTTCAGTGGCTGACGAAAAAACTTCGCGACAATGTAAACAGGCCGCTTCCAATTGAAACCAGTATGGCAGATGGTGCCGCATCACATGCCTCCGAAGGTGGACGGGCCTGTCTCCGCAGACCGTACATAACCTCCGCTGGGGTTGCGCTCCCTCATCCACCGTTGCCATCCGTTTCCTCGGACTGGGTTGAGTCTTGGAGCTGCTCCTAGCCTCCGGCACCCCAGACGAGGACTTCCCTCCATCCACTACAGCAGTTGTCGAGGTCGTTGGTTTTGGAGCGGCTTCGAGTGGAGTCGCAGTCGTCTCACCGTCGGATGTCTTTTTGGAACCCTGGGCCCCTCCGGATTGGCTGGTCTCCTGGATGGTGAACGTCACCGCTGGCTTGCCTTCAGGAGTCTGGTGGACACACCGGCTAGTTCGTTCTCCTGGGCAGCTCCCCCTGGAAAGATCCTCAGACAGTTGGTTCACCCGGAAGTAAGCCCCTCCCGCCTGAAGGTAGAGCAAGTTCGTAACCTCCTCCGGTACTCCTGCCAGTGCGTTCCTCAACTGGATGAGGCTCGACCGGGCTACGCCGGCTTCCTCCAACCATTTCAAAGTAAGGGACATAATCTGAAAAGACAACACATAGCCACATCAACATCATTGGCCATTTTTCTATTTGTGTGCCAGCTGGGTGCCTTGGTGCGTTTTCCAAAGTGTAAAAATATCTCCAACATGCACCATCTGTACTGTGGATTCCCGAGTTAGTGGTGCATGTAACATGTGCTTTTACCTTATGTACACGGACTCCGCCGTGACACTCAGTCCGTTTTAGTCTCGATATCTAGCTGGCAGATTAACCTTCCGACCACGCCGTGTTGTCCGACTCTCCTCCACGATTGGCACAATTTCCCCCTCTTCAATCTCCTCTGAATTAACTTCAGGTTCAGGCTCAGGTGTTTCCGATTCAATCTCAGGTGTTTTAGGTTCAGGTACTGCAGCTGCTACTGCTGTGGGAATTTGATTATGTGCCCAATCTCCAACCACTTCTTCTTCAGTATCCTCCCCCTCCACGAATGGCTCAATTCCAATTGCATCGTCAGCAGCCCAGTCTTCTAAATCCCCATCTGGATCTCCGTCCAGTATCTTCTGGCGGATACGGCCAACCCACAAAGGTACACATCTGTCCTCGCATAGTCTCATTCGATCATGGTGGACCACAGAAGTTCTACGCCGGTCCCGGACAGCATACAAACATGTTGAAAATACGTTGCTTACCACAAATGGGCCCTTCATAGTAGGCTGCAGTTTTGGGCTATGCCCTACTTGGGTTGCACTATTTAGCAAATACACCAGGTCTCCGACCTCAAAGCTACGTTGCCTAACAGCCGCTCTGGTGTCGTAATCAGTTTTCTGGCGGATCTGCGCCGCCTGCAGATTCAGTCGGGTTGAAGCGAAAATATCCGTCATCTTCCGACGCAGCTCTTGTACGTACATGGACGGGTAACTCTGTTGAGCTCCTGTCCGCCCAAATAGAATGTCCATGGGTAAGTTGACCTCCCGACCCAGTTGCAATAGATTTGGGGTAAACCCGGTGTTCCGATTTACTGTGGCCCGCAAGCTCAGCCCCAAAACCGGCAGATGATCATCCCACTGACTGTCATCTCCGTGCAGGTTACAGCGGATGTAAGAAAGTATCATCTGATTGTACCTTTCAACCTGGCCATTCGAACTGGGTCGGTAGGGAGTAGTTCTGGTTTTCGATGTCTCCATCAGCTTGCACAGGTCTGAAAACAGCTGACTTGTAAAATTTCTCCCTTGGTCAGTGTGCACTTGTAGGGGTACCCCAAACCTTGAAATCCATCCCTCGAAAAAGGTCTTCGCAGTTACATAGGCAGTTTGTTCTCGTAGGGCATAAATTTCAATCCACTTCGTGAACTGATCCACAATGGATAAAATATACTTGTTACCCCGCGCACTTGTGTGGAATGGTCCAAGGAAGTCTAGATGTACCCGTTCATTAGGCACTCCGGCCTGGTATGATGTCAGCTCCGTACGATTCTTCCGGTGATTCTTGTTGGTGTTGCATACATGGCACGTGGAGATGAAGGTTTCTACATCTCTAGTAATGGAGGGCCAAAAGAATCGTTGTCTTAACAAGCCTACTGTCTTATCTCTTCCCCAATGTCCTCCAACCACTCCGTCATGAGCCATCTTCAGTATCTCTTGCCGTAGGGCCTTGGGTACCACAAGTTTGGGGGTAGAACTCCGCTGCCCATTAATCCAATCGTAATGGAGAACTCCATTCTGGAGATTCAACTGTTCCCGGCATCTCCACAGCGATTTTGTCTCAACACCTTGCCGCAACACATCTGCTTCTGACGGTTCTTCGCCATCCATCCAGTCCATAATAACGTTGAGATCGGGATCTTGTCGTTGTAACTCGATTAATTCTTCCTCCGAGTACCCAGATAACTGTAATTCTTCAGAACTCACATTTCCACCATCTTCATCTGCCCCAATCGTGACAGTTGTCCGCACAGCCAAAGGCACAACATAATCCACCTCGTCCTCAAATTTTCTCCACTGTTTATGCAGTTTGACGCAATAATTGCATCCTCCACACGGCAACTGATAGACGTCCCGACCTGCCTGGTAACAGTCACAATTCCCTTCTCCGGGGATCCTGGACATGGCATCGGCATTGGTATGTCGAATGCCCGGTCGGTGCTGAATAATCATGTCAAATTGAGAAAGTTCTTCCAGCCACCTTCCCAGCTGTCCATCCGGCTCCTTGAAGCGGTACAACCAGGCAAGGGATCCATGGTCAGTCCTCACAGTGAATCGACGTCCTAACAAGTAATGCCGGAATTGTCTTGTGAACGCCACAATTGCCAAAAGCTCCTTTCTGGTGGTGCAATATTTCCTCTGTGCTGGGGTTAAAGTCTGAGAGGAAAATGTAATTGGGTGTTCGACTCCGTGCCTTACTTGATAAAGGCAAGCACCTATGGCCAAATCTGATGCGTCTGTATCCAGAATAAAGGGATCTTCGTCATTGGGCAACATCAGGGCCGGTGGGGAGGTCATATCCTTCTTCAGCACGTTCCATGCGTCTTCACAGGCAGCATCCCACACAAAATCTCTGCCTTTCTTAGTTAATGCAAACAAGGGCTCCGCCTTCCGAGACAGTTGTGGGATAAATTCTCTGTGGTAATTTATGAATCCCAGAAATTTGATCAGGTCATCCAAGTTTTCTGGCTTCGGCCAATTCAAGAAACTCTCAATGTGTTCATCCGACACCTGAATGCTGTTTTTTGTGACCTTCCGGCCCAGAAATTTAACCTCGGCCTTAAACAACTGGCATTTCTTGGGCTTCAATTTTAAGTTATGCCGTCTGAATCGTTCCAGGGTGTCTACAAGATTCTGCAAGGAGTCTTCAAAAGAAGAGCCTAGAACGATTACATCGTCCAAATAAACTAGAACTTGTTTCCACACCAACCCTCGCAGCACTAAATGCATCACACGTTGAAATGTCGCTGGCGCATTACAGAGGCCGAAAGGCATTCTTGTGAATTCGAACAGGCCGTACTTGGTGAGGAATGCGGTCTTCGCCGCATCGTCCGGCTCCAGCAACACCTGCCAATAACCTGAAGCCAAGTCTAGAGCATGGAACCACAGGCTACCTTGCAAGGAATCAATACATTCTGAAATCAGCGGCAACGGGTAATTATCTCTGATCGTTTTCGCATTCAGCTTCCGATAATCAATTGCGTACCTTACGGACCCGTCCTTCTTCCGGACAAGTACCGGCGCTGACGCCCACTCCGAGGCGGAAGGCACGATAATCTTATGGTCAATCATCTGTTGAAGGGCTTGTTCCTCTTCTTTGACGAATCTCAGAGGCGTCCGCCTCAATCTCTCTTGGACCGGTATTTCGTCAACAGTGCGGATATGATGAGTCGCCTCATCAAATTTCCCAAGGTCCGCATCATTTTTAGCAAAAGTGTCTTCGTAGCTAATCAACAGCTTGGCGACAGTGTACTTCTGTGCAGTATCAAGCTCCGTGATTGCTTCATCATACATACGTTCCAGATGCTTGGGGATCTGCCCCTTCACCTCCATGCATTCCTTTTCGAGGGATTCTCCGTCCCAAGAGCTATCTGGAAAGAAATGACTTACAGGCATCTTGACATTTTCATCAACCGCGGCCTGCAGTGACCTCACCACTGGATCTTCGAGAACTTCTCTCATTTCTGTCGCTGTTGTTAGATTTTCTCCTTTCACTAGATGGACTGCCGTGTCAGAATCATTGGTGACTTCTATCCAAGCTCTCCCATCCACTCCACTCACTACACATGCTGGTCCAAGTAACTGTCGGCAGCAAAATGGGGCTGTCACGAAGTCGACTGAATTCCTATTGGACAACATTATAGGGATAGAGCTGATGCAGTGAGGTCTTACTGTCTGATTTTCTGCTGCCATCACCTGACTCAGGTTCATCCAATCCCCAGATATAGTCTTCACCATCTCCGTGGGCACTTGTTTTCCACCAATAACCACATATTGATCAGGTACATTGATGACTCCATTGTTCTTGATCCAGAAATCTAACCCAAGAATAATATCATCAGTAATGGGTCCCGCCGCAAAAGTATGAAAGTAATGTTGACCAGCCAACTCAAGGTGCAAATCAGGTAACAAGAAACAGTTCATATATGATTCATTCTCAGCATTCTTTATTTTTATTGCATTGTGTACATTTGGATCAATTACAGTGCCTAAGTCTGCTAACAAATTCAGACTGACCATGCTAATTTGTGCTGCTGTATCAATTACAGCCATTCTACGTGACTGCTCGATTTCTAATGCAATAAGTAATGTCAATCCAACTTCCTTATCCAATCTCAACATTTGTATCTCCTGTCCGTTTTCCGTTGGGGAGTCATCCGGAGCATGGCCCCCCTCCATTAGTTTAAATCTTCTTTCTGGTTGATTTCTCTTCTCTCCCCCTGCTTCTCACTCGGCTCCGATGATCGTCGATAGTCCTCGTAGGATGGCGACCTGCTGTCACTTCGCCGGCCATTGTCACGCGAGTAGTCATTCCTCCTGGTTGAATAGCGTCCCCTATCATCACTGTACCGCCCTCTGTCTCCACTGTAACTTCCCCGGTCTTCTGAATTATATCCCCTGTTATTGGAGTAGCGTCCTCTCTCTTCAGCGTATGAACCCCTTCTCGGCGACGGACTGTTGTCATAGCCACTCCTCCGTGGCGAGTAACGGTCCCTCCTGTCATTGTTCCTTCCTTGGCCCCGCCAGTCCCTAGAATCTGACCCATAGTAACGGTCCCGGGGCGAGTAGTCTCTGTTGCTTCGAGCTGGAGATGGCCTCCGCCTCTCTCTCAACGGGCAATCCGCTTGCAGATGTCTTGTGTCGCCACATTCCCAGCATTTGCGATCATCATTACTCCTCCTCCTTGGAGATGGAGATCTCCGTCTCCAATTGCAGTTCCCATCACATCTGTCATTACCACATTCCTGGCAAAATTTGGTTACGGATTGTTGGCGGCGGTTGACACAATCCCTGGCCAGATGGCCCTTACCACCACACTCGTAGCACTCCGGACCACCAGAATGTTGCACAGCTCTCACTAAGGGTGATTCCTCGAATGACACATGCCTAGCTGTGTACTTTACTCCTAGCCTTTTGCAACTTGATTGCGCCATTTTCACAGCGGAGACAGCTTCAGTTATAGTTTTTGGACTCTTCACATTCAAGGCCAGCCAAGCTGAATTCTTATCTCGGCATCCATCTAAGAATTTCTCAACAGCAAATAGCTGCAGCTGTTGCACTGTCGTCTCCGGGGGGTAAGCATCCATGGTGAGTGCGTACACTCGGTCCGCAAAGACCTCCAACTCCTCCTCAGCATTTTGCTCAATGGTGGACAGGTCCGTCCGCATCACTGACTTAGTTGCTGGATCCGACGTTCCGAAGCGCTCTTCCAAGGCTCTGCAAAGCAATGTAAAGTCAGAAGTTACATGTTTCGGCAAATTTCTATGTGCCGTCAGCCCATTGCCTTTCAATGCTGAAGTTAGCTTAAATAATTTCTCGTGGTCGTTCCAACCACCTGTTTCTGCCATAATGGAGAACTTGTGGTACCAATTCTCCCATTCGCCCACTTTCCCTTCGAAAGAGTCAATCTTAACTCTACTGGGAGCCAGAGGATTGTTGGCCGCTCCATCGTTACCCTGAGTCCTGCCAGCCTGCCCTGACTTCTTATGTTTGAAACTCTGCCGCTCTCCGGCGGCAGATCGTGGGTCCGTGTCACCCTCATAATCATCATTCCCCAGGCCCATATGCAAAGTCTTAGTCAAGTCTTCTCCTTTACGTGGGTCCTTGTCAGATTGATTCAAAAGATAGGTTCCTAGGCCCCCGGGGTTAGTTGACGTTTGCCCATACTCTTCCTTACGAGAGTTGACGATGAACTGGTTAGCAAAATTACCCGATAAGGGAGGTGGCATGGGTGTCCTACTACGAGCACCCCCATAACCCTCTGTTAATGTACCGCCCTTAGCAGACATGAACTTGTCCGTCACATTGTTAGTTCTTACAAGAAGATCTAAAGCGTCCAACTTACTCTCGATTCTCATTACTTGACTGCCCAACTCCATCTCTCTGCGCTGCAACCCTCCAATCTGCTCATTCATTGTGACTCTCTCCGTCTCGCCATTCACCGTCCGGAGTTGTAAATCTTTAAGGATCCTCATGACTTCCTGATGTCGGCGCTCATGTTCGTCAAGTATCTCCGGTTCTTTCTCGGCCGGCTCTTCCGATTTTGTCTCATTTTGGTTGGTACCAGCATTCGCACCGGCCCCCTGCGTATCTGCGGGTGTCACATTAGAATCGGGAACGAGATTGACGAAATCCGCGATATTAGAGGTTATACGACCGTCTTGATGCATCTGTTTGAGTTCTTCAAAGTTTGCGCCTCTAACACAGCCCATGAACTCCACCCATGTTTTTATTGTACCATGGTTACCAATGAACTGCAGAAGCTTAGCGGCTGATGCTTCCCCTACACCTTTTATTTGCAACAGCTCTTCTTTAGTTGCCCTGTCCAAATGGAACGACATATTGCTCTGTTGAAATTAACCCAACAATAGTATATATTCAATGTGTTGAATGCAAATTTCAATTAGTCCTCCAAGGACAACGGAACTACGCCGCTATTATATATTCAACACAAACTGGAAACATACAACAAGTATGTGAATAAATGATGACAGTCTACGCTGTCAATGTGTACAGATTAAATACAGACACCAACTAATGTCCTTTGACTGTGCGCATACAGACACAATAAAAATGTTCCCAAATCAACAGGTCTACGCCGTTATTATGAGATCAACAATGAAAAAATTAAAAAATTTTTATTTTTTTTTTATTTTTTATTTTTTTAAATGAACCGTAATCCCTTGTTTTAAAAGGTGCAAGAAAGTACAGACTTCAAAATCCAAGTGTATAATACAAAACAGTTCAATGGCAGCTGAGCAATTAGTAGCTATTAGATACCAAGTCTGTGTTGAACTCAAACTATTGCAACCATAAATTTTCCTCAGAATTGATAACTACAATAATGCTACTGTTTTAAGTAACTTGTGAAGGTCCACCCGAGGTTTCAATATAATATATTCAATTGAACTCAACAGGAGTCAACCGTAATCCAGGCAATGTTCAAGTGCAAGTATTATTTTGTGATTTAAATAATTTGCATTGAGAAGTGCAGATTGTATAATAATTGTTCAATGCAATAGTCACAATGCAGAATATGACAACAGGAAATTTTAATAAATACTGTAACAGGACTACGCTGTTATTGTTCCTGTATATCTGGCTTAATTTAAATACTCTTTTGAATATCATTGGTGTCTACCTTCCGTACTTCAATGGCAAACCAGAACAAATTGCACTCTATGCTGAAACCCTTGAAGTTCTTCAGAGCGTTATTGACAACTGTGATGATGCTCCTGTCATGCTGATGGGAGACATGAACGCTGCCCTACCTCAAGTGAAGAGCCTGTCGTTACGTTGGTATCGATCCAGACCTTTCAACCAGAACAGCCTTATGCTGTATGACTTTATCTCTGACAATGAGCTATATGTGGCTAATTTTGCTTTTTCGCAGAAGGTTAACTACACCTATAGAAAAGGAAAACATCAGACATATATTGATCATGTCTTTGTCCCCAAACACCTTCTCCAGAATATTGTCAGCTGTAACATTATAGGAAGTTGTGATATCCCTTCCAGTGACCACCTCCCCATGGCGACAATGATCACACTTCCTACCCCTTGTGATACACCAGGTGGCACTACAAGTGGAGAACCAGTCTTCCGGCTCCCAAGACTGGATTGGGATAACCAGGCCACCTGTGAACTCTTTCAAGGGAACATGTCATCAACCCTCGCTGAAGCTGTCCCTGTGCCTGCGCAGTGTAATAGTATTAATAACGCTGTTGACGCTCAAGTTGCCGTGGATTCATGGTGTTCCCTTATTACCAGTGCTATCTATAAATCCACAGTCGCTACGGAAAAAGCTCTTCATCCGATCAAACCCAAACGACGTGTGCTGCCATGGTGGTCAAATGAATGCACCACTCTCAGGGATCGCACTCGATTTTGGCGTCGCATTTGGGCCCAAGGAGGCCACTGTAGAAAATCGCAGGCTTTCCTCTGCTACAAACAAGCCAAAAGGCAATATCAACTTGTACGAAGACAAGCCCTGGGTGCCTTTAGAAACTCTTATGCGACTACAATCAAGAGTCTTTTTAAATATGGTCACACCAAAAAATTTTGGAATAAAATTAGACTTCATAAAAACAGTGATAACACCAATAATGACATCGAAATTAGTGCGCTAGAATCTTTCTTTAAGGAGAGATTCTCCAAACAATCAAGTGACTCAATAGACCCTATGTTTGATGAAACTGTGACCGATAAGATTAACTCACACAGTGTATTCCATCAGAATAATCTTACAATATCTGAAGAAGTTATCAAGCTGTGCATAAAGCGGTTGAAAAGTGGTCGTGCAGCCGGACATGATTGCATCCTTCCAGAACACCTGAAGAACTCCCTACACACAGGCCTACCTGCAATGATCTGCAAAATGTTCATCATCTGTGGAAAATTTGGAGTAATTCCCACATCGTTTCATCTGGGCATACTCACCCCTCTACTGAAAAAGCCAACTGTTGATCCGACGGTAGCCAAGAACTACCGGCCCATTATTGTGTCGACTACCTTGTCGAAATTGTTGGAATATATAATACTTGACTCTGTAGCTGACCACACATTCCATAAATCGCAATATGGTTTTATTCATCAACGTGGTACAAAAATGGCCATCAGCTTGGCCAATGATGTGATCAACTATACGACATCCAGAGGGTCCTCAGTCTTTGCATGTACCTTAGATGCCGAAATGGCCTTTGACGGTATCCCACACTCAGTGTTGCTACATAAAGCCATTGGAATTGTACCCGACCCCTGGTGGTGTGTTCTGTTCTCCTGGTACAAGCACCTAAAAGTTAAAATCAAATGGAAAAACACCATGTCAGAATGTTTCAACATAGAAAAGGGCACTCGGCAGGGAGGCTTAACATCTCCCTTTCTATTTAATATTTTTTATCAAGATCTTGTGACTGCCTTGTCGAATACCTCTGGCGGAATCAGAATTAATGACTGCCCATACAATGTGATAGCATACGCCGATGATCTGCTTTTATTAAGTACTACTGCCTCCGGTTTGCAGCATCTTATAAATTGTGCAAATGACCATATAAATAAACATGGTCTCCGCTTCAATAGTGACAAAACATACTGTATTACCTTTGGAAAACAGTACCTTACACCCTCTCCCGACTGGTATCTTCAAAACAATCTCCTGAGATGTGAAGAATCTATCGAATACCTCGGTGCTGTATTGTCTAACTCTGCCAGTTATCACAAAGATAAGCGGATCAAGTCGTGTAGAAACGGATTTTATAAATTGCAAAGTGCTGGTCTACATAAAAACGGTGCCAAGCCAAATATTGTGTCATACTTGTGGAAGGCTGCTCTCCAGCCCATTTTGCTCTATGCAAATGAATGTCACTCTTTCAAGATACATGAAGTACTCGAGATGGACAAATTGCAATCTAAACTGTTAAAATCATCACTCGGACTGAGCAAATTTTTACGCAGTACACCCCTGATGAATGCTATGAATATTAATAGTGTACTAAGAATGAATGACCACAATTCTCTAAAATTAATGAAATCAATATTGTGCAGTTCTTCATCTTGTAAAGATTTTTATTTCTATCTTTGGCGTACACAGAATGATAATCGTACCACATTGCTAGCAAGAAATTCCAGAATCTGTGATAAATATAACCTAGCTCTAGTCAGATACCTGCTCGATGATTCTTACAGTCAACAGTGCCGTAAACTTTTTAAACCTGTGATTGTTGGCGATGGCCTTGTGGACAGTTTAAAAACGCTATTTGTTGATTTTAATGATAATGACCAGTATATGACTAAACTGCTTTTATCTGCTTTCTGATTTGCTTTTAACTCTGACTTGACTTAATGATTTTATTCGTGATTTTATGATATGATTTTACTGTATTTATTATTGTGTTCTTCATTGTTTATGTATCTCTTCATTTTTGAAGGCAAATAAACTATTATTATTATATTATTATTAAATTAAGTCTATTTTAGGGCCTCTATTTATCTATTTTCAATAAATTCAATTAGGCCTTTTTTTTTTTTTTCTCTCTTTTTTTTTTCAAAATTGCTTTTAAATGGCAAAAGTACACTATAATTGTAATCTGATTTCTCACTTATTCAAGGTAACATCAATAATCAATCCACAAACACTGGCAAATGGCACTTGACAGCTGTCAAAATGGGTGCCACTTCCTGCTGATTACAATCCACTGTCACACCTTTTAATCTTGCTAATTGTCAATTCAAAATGTTGGAACTTGCAATCGCCACAGATATCCCTCTGTGCTATCTCACCAATGATAATTATACTTATTAATGGCAATTCTGATGGCCAGATGTGATATAACAGTTCTCAATCAAGTATCAAATATTTTCGCGCCACTACGACGTGAATAAAATGGCGTAACTACGGACGCTAATAGCTTGTGAAATAATGAAAATACCTCAGATTTTCCACAGAATTTCCACAGATCAATCGTAATACTGCTAAGAATCCTTTCTCAACAAGATCTCATCCTTGTCGCCAGTATGGTAGATCGTACTTACACTTAGTAGAAGGATGTCTTCTCTCGTGTTCAGCACAGCTACAATAGGCAGTCTTCACAATAGTACGGGTATCGACAGAATGACCCTTGGTCAACGTTGACGGCCGCCAGGCGCCCTACCGGAAGTTGTCGTCTGCTTCTTCTTCTTCCGGCCACAGTATGTATCATGTATGTTTTATGTATGTATGTATGTATGTATGTATGTATGTATGTATGTATGTATGTATGTATGTATGTATGTATGTATGTATGTATGTATGTATGTATGTATGTATGTATGTATCTATCTATCTATCTATCTATCTATCTATCTATCTATCTATCTATCTATCTATTTACATTGTATCTATTTATCTACATTGTATCTATCTATCTACCTACCTATCGATCTACCTACCTATCTATCTATCTATCTATCTCTCTATCCATCCATCTTTCTATCTATTTGTTCTATTCTATCTGTCCATCTATTTTGTCGAAATATATCTTTGACTGAGTTAATAAAGTTGGCTCTGTAGACGGGGTTTGTAACTATCTCAATATGTTGAAGATACATTTGTTAGATTCATTCTAATTGTGATCAATACTTAGGGCTAGATTGGAAGTTTGGTAGCATGGTGTTTATGTCGCCTGTATTCATAATCACTCCATAGTCGCCTCAAACTCAAAGACACTCAACAGATTGATACTTCAGCAGTTATGTGTAATCATTGGCGACTAACAGTATGTTTTTGCCAGTCCCATGCGCTTGAATGGATTTCACTGAGCACTGTTAACTGCAAGTGAAGTGACTGACCTGGTAGTCGCCAATGAGAGGTTTTTTCCTTGGTGATTATAAACTGTAATCTCCAGAATTACTTTAGTCGCCAAAAATAGTTTATGGTAGTTTTAAAGCTGTTATTTCTGTATCACACAGTTATACATGGATTAATTTTGCATTGAGAAAGCCTGGTTCCAATGCAACACAATTTATAACAATGAGAAACAAAGAGGAGATTGAGACTGAGATTAAGCAATTGACTGTTGGTCGACTATGGTGTGGTTTTACAAGTGATTATACAAGTTTCAGTCACCTGGGAGTCTTAGAGGCGACTGTGGAGTGATTATGAATGTAAGAAATTGATAATCACAGCAATAGTAGACGTAGACTTGGAGATTGCACAATAAACCTGTAACAGAGCAGTAAGACCTCTGCCTCAACACCTCGGTGGGTGATTATGAATTTTTTGTGCATTTTATACCTCAATTGTGCTAATTTAATCAAATCCCTTGGTCGACACTGAGACTGAAACTAAATTTTTGGGTGTCATGCCAAACATTAAATATTGTGAATTAATGGATTTTAAGTGATCAAATTCAATGGCAAAAACTACGAGCTTTCACAGGAACTGAGACAGAGATTATACTTGTAAGTGATTCAATTATGAACAGAAAGAGTGGCATAAGTCAGTAACTATTTGTCAGATATAGCAATAAATAATAAACCCTATAAAAAGGCATTAATAATGTTATGAATAGATGAGGAAATAAGCTCAGAATAAAATCGGATATATGTGCAAATATTTATTGGGGTAAGGTGAAATAAATGACGGTTATGAAATACAATGAACTGTGGGATGTGTTCCCAAAATGAACACAACTTCTGTGCAATTTCATAATCGCTCACGTATGCATTGAGATTAAAATCCCAACCCCCCCCCCCACTCCACTTGTTTCTCATTGTTTTCTTTAGAACGAGGCTTTTTCAATGCAAAATTCGTCCACATGTAACTGTGTGAAACATAACTACCTGCTTGCTAACTGTCATCAACTGCTTTTGGCGACTAAAGTCATTTTGCAGATTATGGAGATTTACAACTGTTAATGCATTAGGAAAAAAAGCTCTTTTATGGAGTTGTGTTGATGACATTGCAAGTATAGGCATGACCTCAGGGAGAATGGGTAGGTACTATATGAAGACAAATCTTTCTCGATTGTGATAGTCCCTGCCTTACTCGATTGTGATAGTCCCTGCCTTCTTTATAATAAAAAGTCACCTAAGGAGCGTGCAGAACTGAAGGGCTGATTTCACCAACATCGCTGGAACCAGGCTTAATGTTAAAACTGGTGTAAAATTTTTGCTTACAAGGAGGTGCTGACATTTCATCAATTAAATTGACCCTAAAGTTTCACTTTGGAACTTCTTAGTCCAGGTCTAAGGCTTAGACTGGTTTAACTTATATGAGTAGTAACTCAGTACTTGTAAGACTCACAATGATAGACAGTTTGTGCAATTAAACTCATTGCGCAGCAATCTTCCTATTGCATTACAATGCTAAATAATAATGAAATCTCATGATCATGTTCTTTGTACAGATGCTGTTAGATCAAGTGCCTTGGGCCTCTATCGACATGCTGATGCCATGAAAGTAAAACACATTCACCATATTTGGGAATATTAGTCAATAACTGGTCTTACTGGCTTCAATAACTCAAATCTTAGTGATAGATGACTCCAAGCCACATGGCATTGACAGAAAAAACAGACGCTTTCTCATTTGGCATTTTTCTGCAACATCCATCAATTTGATGCTTTCTCTGTTATTTATTCATCTCTTGACTTCCTCTGCTAAGCTCTCTGTCATATTAAACTTGATAAATGAGCCAGGGAAATATAAATCTTCCAATATCTGCATTTAGAGTTCAACTGAGAAATTAATTACAGCTGTAACTGCTTTGGCCCAACTTCTGGGCCTACTTAAGTAAGATTAAATCACACCAAGAGAAACTTCGTAATGGACAAAACAAAGAAAATGAGCACTTTGAATGCAGGAGAGGTCTCAAAAATTCTGCATTAATTCACTTGCTCAGTTAGACTGTGATTCAAACAAACCTAATGAAAACTACAAGTGTAAACACATTCAGGTCCATAATGAGCAAGCTGTAAGCAGCACTGTTGCTCGTTTATGTATGATTCCCAGTCGAACAGCATGTTGTCTGTAAG